>CM072884.1:2969461-3616961 GCA_037013685.1 Acridotheres tristis
TCATCCTTGGAAACATCTGGCTGAGCCCTGCGGAGCTGGGAAGAGGAAACTGAGGAGGGCCGTCAGAAATGGAGAAAGGAGCTTAAGGAAGGAATTCACCACATCTCACCAGAACCAACCAGAGTCTCTGCCTTAGGAGCAGATGTCCCCAGCCAAGGAGAGAGGACACTCCACAAGGTAAACTCTGCTTTTTCCTTCAGGAACATGGGATGGAAAACCCACCTCCTCCTTGGCAGCCCAGGTACGTGGACTGAAATGAGGAACATCTACCAGGAGATGTCATTTAGTGTCACCTCTGCTCTGGTCTCTCATGGACAGAACTCTGGACTGTATAGGAATGAAAATATGACTGAATCTCTTAAAGAGACCTCAGGAACATATTTATTTTATTTATATTTACATATTTATATTTACAGGGAGGAGACCAACGTGTACCAAGACCAGGAATAGAGGGACCTGGCTCCAGCCGGGTGGAGGAAAGGGACAGTCGGATCTGTTGGACTGTGTGGATCCCATGGGCTGGCACATCTGACCCACAGAGATATTCCAGCTGTGGGGGACACTGGTGCTCAGTGTACCCCGATGCCACCAAGGATGTGGGAGCAGAATCCATTTCTGTTGCTGACAGGAGGATCCCAGCAGCTGCAGTGAGTTTAACTGGGAACGAGTGGCACCAACACCCCAGCGTGACTGGCCCAGAGGCCCCTGCCTCCTCAGCATGGAGGAGCTCAGAAATGGGTATTTCAGAGACCCAAAAGGACAGCGCTGGGCTTTTGGGATGGCTGCTGCAAAGACAGAAGACATCAGACAACTGAATGCTCTGGCTGCTCTTCAGATGACCCCTCTGCTGTGGGACTGCTGAGAGCTGAAGGACAGCAGGTACCAGCCAGCACACAACAGTGCACCATCAGCAATTCTTCATCATAATACAATTTTGCTGTAGAACATTTCAAAAAGGCCAAAGTGGTTTGTTTATTTTTTTCCACTTACTGAAAACAAAATAAAAACCTAAATAAAACTTCTCTCAACTTGTCTCTGTGATTCATTCCCTTCCATGAGTTGATTTCAGAACTGGGGAGCTGTACTAAATATGTTGGATTATTTTCAGAGTAGTACAGGTTACTTCAGGTCATTTAATTCCCTGTGAGGGGTTATTTGAGGTCATTTGAGGCCCCAGTTGGGGTTACTTTAGGTCACAGGGGTCATTTGAGGTCATTTGAGGTCCTGATCGGGGTTACTTCAGGTCATTGGGGTTATTTCAGGTCACAGTGGTTACTTGAGGTCATTTGAGAATTTTTGGATTTCTCCAGGGGTTACTTTAGGTCATTTGAGACCCTCTTCGGGGTCATTTGAGTTCATGGTCGGGGTTACTTCAGGTCATTGGGGTCATTTGAGTTCATGATCGGGGTTACTTCAGGTCATTGGGGTTATTTCAGGTCACAGGGGTTACTTGAGGTCATTTGAGAATTTTTGGATTTCTCCAGGGGTTACTTTAGGTCATTTGAGACCCTCATCGGGGTCATTTGAGTTCATGGTCGGGGTTACTTCAGGTCATTGGGGTCATTTGAGTTCATGATTGGGGTTACTTCAGGTCATTGGGGTTATTTCAGGTCACAGGGGTTACTTGAGGTCATTTGAGAATTTTTGGATTTCTCCAGGGGTTACTTTAGGTCATTTGAGACCCTCTTCGGGGTCATTTGAGTTCATGGTCGGGGTTACTTCAGGTCATTGGGGTCATTTGAGTTCATGATCGGGGTTACTTCAGGTCATTGGGGTTATTTCAGGTCACAGGGGTTACTTGAGGTCATTTGAGAATTTTTGGATTTCTCCAGGGGTTACTTTAGGTCATTTGAGACCCTCATCGGGGTCATTTGAGTTCATGGTCGGGGTTACTTCAGGTCATTGGGGTCATTTGAGTTCATGATTGGGGTTACTTCAGGTCATTGGGGTTATTTCAGGTCACAGGGGTTACTTGAGGTCATTTGAGAATTTTTGGATTTCTCCAGGGGTTACTTTAGGTCATTTGAGACCCTCATCGGGGTCATTTGAGTTCATGGTCGGGGTTACTTCAGGTCATTGGGGTCATTTGAGTTCATGATCGGGGTTACTTCAGGTCGTTGGGGTTATTTCAGGTCACAGGGGTTACTTCAGGTCATTTGAGAATTTTTGGATTTCTCCAGGGGTTACTTTAGGTCATTTGAGACCCTCTTCGGGGTCATTTGAGTTCATGGTCGGGGTTACTTCAGGTCATTGGGGTCATTTGAGTTCATGATCGGGGTTACTTCAGGTCATTGGGGTTATTTCAGGTCACAGGGGTTACTTGAGGTCATTTGAGAATTTTTGGATTTCTCCAGGGGTTACTTTAGGTCATTTGAGACCCTCATCGGGGTCATTTGAGTTCATGGTCGGGGTTACTTCAGGTCATTGGGGTCATTTGAGTTCATGATCGGGGTTACTTCAGGTCATTGGGGTTATTTCAGGTCACAGGGGTTACTTGAGGTCATTTGAGAATTTTTGGATTTCTCCAGGGGTTACTTTAGGTCATTTGAGACCCTCTTCGGGGTCATTTGAGTTCATGGTCGGGGTTACTTCAGGTCATTGGGGTCATTTGAGTTCATGATCGGGGTTACTTCAGGTCATTGGGGTTATTTCAGGTCACAGGGGTTACTTGAGGTCATTTGAGAATTTTTGGATTTCTCCAGGGGTTACTTTAGGTCATTTGAGACCCTCTTCGGGGTCATTTGAGTTCATGGTCGGGGTTACTTCAGGTCATTGGGGTCATTTGAGTTCATGATTGGGGTTACTTCAGGTCATTGGGGTTATTTCAGGTCACAGGGGTTACTTGAGGTCATTTGAGAATTTTTGGATTTCTCCAGGGGTTACTTTAGGTCATTTGAGACCCTCATCGGGGTCATTTGAGTTCATGGTCGGGGTTACTTCAGGTCATTGGGGTCATTTGAGTTCATGATCGGGGTTACTTCAGGTCATTGGGGTTATTTCAGGTCACAGGGGTTACTTGAGGTCATTTGAGAATTTTTGGATTTCTCCAGGGGTTACTTTAGGTCATTTGAGACCCTC
The DNA here is from genome assembly GCA_037013685.1 of Acridotheres tristis. Taxonomy (NCBI): domain Eukaryota; kingdom Metazoa; phylum Chordata; class Aves; order Passeriformes; family Sturnidae; genus Acridotheres; species Acridotheres tristis. Next base: position 2,972,540 of record CM072884.1, read on the forward strand.
TTCGGGGTCATTTGAGTTCATGGTCGGGGTTACTTCAGGTCATTGGGGTCATTTGAGTTCATGATTGGGGTTACTTCAGGTCATTGGGGTTATTTCAGGTCACAGGGGTTACTTGAGGTCATTTGAGAATTTTTGGATTTCTCCAGGGGTTACTTTAGGTCATTTGAGACCCTCACCGGGGTCATTTGAGTTCATGGTCGGGGTTACTTCAGGTCATTGGGGTCATTTGAGTTCATGATTGGGGTTACTTCAGGTCATTGGGGTTATTTCAGGTCACAGGGGTTACTTGAGGTCATTTGAGAATTTTTGGATTTCTCCAGGGGTTACTTTAGGTCATTTGAGACCCTCATCGGGGTTACTTCAGGTCATTGGGGTCATTTGAGTTCATGATCGGGGTTACTTCAGGTCATTGGGGTTATTTCAGGTCACAGGGGTTACTTGAGGTCATTTGGGAATTTTTGGATTTCTCCAGGGGTTACTTTAGGTCATTTGAGACCCTCATCGGGGTCATTTGAGTTCATGGTCGGGGTTACTTCAGGTCATTGGGGTCATTTGAGTTCATGATTGGGGTTACTTCAGGTCATTGGGGTTATTTCAGGTCACAGGGGTTACTTGAGGTCATTTGAGAATTTTTTGAGTTCTCCAGGGGTTACTTTAGGTCATTTGAGACCCTCTTCGGGGTCATTTGAGTTCATGGTCGGGGTTACTTCAGGTCATTGGGGTCATTTGAGTTCATGATCGGGGTTACTTCAGGTCATTGGGGTTACTTGAGGTCATTTGAGTCTTTGTTAATTGATCCAGGGGTTACTTGAGGTCATAGGAGGCCCTGCTAGAGATACTTGATTTCAGTTGGAATTACTGGAATGGGAAGCCCAGTTAGCACAGATCTGCTTTTGGACTTTGCTGTCCATAACATCCAGCCAGGCCTGCAGGGACAGCAGCCAGGACAGCTGGACACCAGTGGACTCATCACACTCGGGTCAAGGTCTCTAAAGTGCCAGGGATTTGGAGTTCTGGGCTGGAAGACCTCAGATATGAGTAGCCATGGGCAAGGACCTCCCATGATTAATGGGTTAATCCAAACTGCCTGTGTCTGCTTTATTCCCTGGATTTACTTGCCACACCTGGTATAGAAGTGGAGAGTCAGGAGGGAGTGTTTCAGATGTTCCAGGCTGTTAAAAAGGGTTAAGTTAATAACCAGGGTTTGTAAAGTGAGAAATGAGAAGAGGAGGGATTGAGAGGAAAGCTCGTGCATTTACAATTTGATGGGTGAGGGGATGGGTGTGAATGTCTCTACTGACCTCAAGCAGCAGGTTTGTTGCAGAGCCCAGCCAGTGGTGGACTCTCTCCCTTTATTCCAGTAAAGCTGCAGGACTCCTCTATCTCCTTTTTGGACATAAACCTCTGGCATTTGTGGATTTTCCTGACACTGGAAATTGCTATACCTGCTATTCTCAAGTACTTGTGGAGGCAATGGAAATACTAGATCTCTTTTGAATTGCTCCTATTTGTTGATTTCTCATAAAAAAAAAAATTTCCATGCTCAAATTGTAGCAGAGCCCCAAACATTTTTTTATCCATGAGAAACATCTCTCTCGAGATGGAACCTATTGGAGTTCAGGGAGCTGCAGGTATTCCCCTCATTCACCTCGTCTCTGCTGGCACAGGCAGGAACCTGGATCCATCTCAGCAGCCTTTCCTTGCCATCCCTGCAGAGCCCACAGGCATCCTGGATCACTCTGCTGCTCTGCCCTGCCACAGCCACTTCATCACAGCTGCCACTGGAACAGTGAGTGCAGCTGTGACATTCCCCTCCCAGGCAGGGGAATATTTGTCCTCTCCCCTCGTCACCCCTTCCACAGAAATTCCTCACGTGTTGAGACGTGGCAGTCACGGGGGGTTTGCTGCTGAAAGTCTCAAACCTTTGTTTTCTGCTTGCTCCTTGCAATATCTGAGGTGCTGGTGCCTGGCAAAGCTGTGCCTTTGTACCATCAAGCTTTCTGCCAGATAGTCCAAAAACACCCTGGAGAGAAAAAAACCTACCCAAATATCCAAATTCCCAGGATTTTTAACTTGCTATTAATCCATGTGACTCCTTCTCAATGAGACCATTAGATCCTGAGAAACAAACCTGCATTAATCTTGCATCTTCTAATTCTGGCAATTTCAGCTTTTGCTGCTGCTCTGAGTTGGACACACAGGCTGGGACTCACTTTCTCCTTTTGAGTTCACAATTCTTTCTCACTTGTATCTTTATAAAGGTACATTTATAACTACATGGATTGGCACTGTGAGTTTTGCAGCACATTTCTGAGGTAATGTGCTCTGTCCATAGATTACAGATTTCAGAATCACACAATCAAGGCTAGGCACTGAACCAAAAATTTATCCCAAAGGCAAGATGCTGGATTTCTTGAGGTTGAGAATTGATGAGGAATGGCCCTGCATCCCTGATTTTTTTCTTGTGGTTTGGGGGAAAAATAAAATTTATCCTGATAGATTAGAAACATTCAAGGGTTAATTTGATTTAATTCAGTACTTGAGTATAATATTCACTTACAAATCCAGGAGGAATATTTATCTGTATTGAAGGATATGTAAAAGTGATCATAACTTACTGGAGATAAAGAGTTTTGAAGAGCCCCTCCACAGTTCAATCCTGAATCATTGCTGGAAAGCATGGACATGAACATCCCTACAAAGACAGGTGGGAGTTTTCATTGAGCAGCACTCACCCTGCTTGGCTAGGGGAGTCACTACATAGAGGAAAATACTCACGGGTATTTTATTCATTTCAATTTTTAAAGAACTAAAATGAGGCCTCTTTCCTTTTATTTGGCACTTGTATGATGGATGATCTATCTTCAGACAGCTAAATTTCAGGTCCATATCTTATTAATAGAGATAGACTTTAAATTCAATATTTTAAACTGCTCTAAGCAGCATTTCTGTCTCTCTTTTGATTACTTGAGAGCTTGATTTTTAGTCATAGACTACTAAAAGTGCATTTCACTGAACAGTGTTAGAAATTGGGTCAAATAAATAAAACCTATGACATGACTTTTCAGGATGGTTTACATGTACCATAAGAAATATAAATCTGTTATTTATGCCATAAATGCTTTTACAGTTAACTACCAGTAATGCAACTAAAGCAAATGCAAAACCTTGAGATTTGAGTCCTAAGGAGTTACAAATTATTGATTAAATTTTTTCTGTACAAGTCTCCCAAACAATTATTGTAGGTCATTTTGATGTTGGCCACATAAAAGAGTGCTGGAATTCCTTATTTCTTACACAAATTATACTGATTGCATCTGCCCTGACATAATCCACAATTCCTTTATTGCTTTCTTTACTGAGCTTTCCTCTCCAGTTTCTTACATTCTTACATTTTTTACCATTGTTTCACAATCTTTGCTTTGGGTGTTTGGATGTTTTGTTGGTTTGGGGTAGTTTTTTCTTGCTTTGGGGTTTTTGGTGGGGTTTTTTTGGAGGGGTTGCATGGGACAGGGGAGTTGCTGAGCATTCTCTTCAAAGAGGTTTTGCCTACAGCAAGGGCAGTTATCATTGTGCATTTTAAGAGTGGGAAGGGCTCATAAAACACAAATACACATTCATCATCATCATCATCATCAAATGCAAATAATATACAAATAGTCAATATTTACCCGAGTACAATTTGACAGAGGGGAGGTTGGGAATGGGATGCAGTTTAACTCAAGATTTAATAATGTTCCCAGCTGAGGCCACATAAAGCAGAAAGATGCAGTGTTTGTCTCCATGCACAGTCACACTGACAGGCTTTGCAGCCAGAGATAAAGCAACAAGTGCCAACAAGCCCTGTCCCCACCTTGCCTGAGACAGTTCCCTGACACTGCCCCATTGCTGTGTCCCCCTGTTAAATTATCCCTGTCTAGGCTGCTTCTGTCCCACATCCCTGGAGCAGCTCCCATCTTTCTGAGCAGGATTGCTTGTCCTGTGGCCTTTCTCCCTTTCACAGGTGTCTAAACCCACACACACCTGTCGGATTTCTGTCAGCCCCTTCCTGGGGAGACCTAATCTGTCTGTCACTGGCAATCTGCACAGCAGCCACCAGAGCCATCCTGCTAAATGTGGCCTGTCCTGCCTACCTGGAGCCAGGAAAACCTTTAATTCCTGGCTAAACCAAAAGGCCAAGGACTATTTTTACATATATGAAAACGCAAAATGTGCAGATATTTCATATTTCACGGTTATGGCAGCACACATCTGTTCTAGCATGGGGTGGCACCCAGCAGGAAAGCCGTGGGTGTCACACACAGCTCTGCTGTCTGCCCTGTGCCTTTAAAACTGACCACACATCCCATTAAAGGAATCCCGTAAATGTCAGTCAAAGCATAATTAGTGTCTGCAAAGGTACTTCCTGGCAATAATTGATTTCTTAATCCAGATCCCAATCTGCTCCACTGATATTCTTTAATGACTTTCTGAAGCCAGTGATAACAAATTGGATAAGAAAAGATGTTTTTGTCAGTCCGGGGGCTCACAGGAGACACAAAGGCGGAGTTAACGCGGTGCTGTTGCCAAGAGTGACTGAGCAAACAGTGTTTGCAATTACCATTCACCTCCCTAACTTCGTTTCCAGCAAAGCAGCAGCACTTTAAGTTTAATTATGGCAGCCCCAGAGTAAAGCAGAGGGGGGAGAAAATTGCTTTCCATCGCTTATTTGTTCCTTTGTCTTTCACACTTCTCGGCAAACTCCATCATACAATTACACTCCAAAGGCTGTTTGCTGACAACCTGTGGTCCAAACGTAAGGGAAGAGAGAATCACGCTCGAGTCAGGTCCCCTCCTTCCTACAGTGCCAGGTCCCCCCAAAGTGCTTCCTCTGCACGAATTACTGAACATCAGAATCAGGGCCTGGGCGAGCAGGGGGTGATGTGAGTGCAGCTGGCGAGTTCTAAAAGCTTGCCATTACAATTGCTTCATGAGGAGCTGCATTAATAGCCTGTTTCTCCCACACCTCACTTTGAGAGGAAAGGGTAAATTCAGCCATTAGAGTGGCTGCAAAACACTGGTATCTCATTTCAAAATTCCACTCAAATTCACCCCTAAGAGTAATAAGCTGCTGTGGCCTCTAATTTCAATAAAAGCAGTATATAGCATGGGGGGGGAGGGCTGGGCTCCCCAAGGAAAGGGAAACACCAGAACATTTTCAGACATCATGGGGAAAAAACTGAATTACAAAGATTTGGGAATCTTAATGTCATAAAAAGCAATCCCAAGATTGTTTTATATTGCTTTCCAGCTTATATCTGCACACTGTAATATACCAACATATAAACTGATTTTTCTTCTACTATTGAAAAATCAAATAAATGAAACAGAGACTCTTGAAGGACATTCTACAGTGAGAAAAGCTTGCTAAATTTCCATTCTGTAAGTACATTGAGACAAGGGACACAATCCTGTCATTTTAACAGTCCTCTGGCTCTACCTGGCTGCCTCTCTGTGGCTTATCAGTCAAGAAAATGAGAACATACTGGGTCTGAAATGACAGGAGAAGCAATTAAACACAGAATGGGGCCCAGGTGGAGTCAGAGGAACCTTGGTCAGCTCTGGATCCAGATAAAGCCACGGTCAGCAACTCCCCCTGCCCACTGAGCACTTACTGGTGTGTGAAGGAATAGCAGGAGAAGCAAAGGCTCCAAGCTGGAAAAGGTCTGGCTGCTGTTTGGATTAGATGCAATCCTGTGGAGAAAAAAAGGATTTTTCTCTTCACTTCTCTTTAAATGTAACACCTGCTGAAGTTTCTGGCAGGTGTAGGGTGCTGGGACCAGGTGCAACAAAATTGGGAGAGCCTGGTGAGGACTGGCCCAGCAGACAGAGAGCCAAGTGTCAGAGGTGACAAAACAAAGTGGCTTTTGCAGAGACCCCCAGGATTAGTGCATGTGTTTGTACAGCTCAGGAAGATGCTGAAAGCTGCTGAGGCAAAAAATGAGCATGGAGGGAAGAAAATGCCCCAGGAATTTGGGAATATTTGCTCTCCAGCTGGCTCTGCCTCACCCCAGCATCTCTGGGCTCCTGCCCTTTGAACAAGGTTTCCTTGTTCAGGTTCAGTACTTTTGTTTGCTCTAAATAAAGCTACAAAGTCTCTGATCGCTCTTGATGAGCTCACTTGGAAGGAAAGACTCCACCAGGACTTCAGGGAATCATAAACACTTCTCAAACCACACTGGGTGTTGTCACTCCCTGTGAGCAGGGGCAGCCTGGGGAGGCCATCCCTGCAGCCCACCCTCAGTCTGGAAGGGGTGAGGCATGGGGATGATCCCTGATGGTGATCCCTGATGGATTTAACTCCTCTCTCCTTCCAGTCCTGCATTTGGCACTTTTCTTCACTCAGGCAGGAATACCTGGATGATTCAGGTGTGTCCCTGTTTGATACAGGCTGATGTAGAGATTCCAGAACCAGTGCAGATGCTGCAAACATCACCACTCTGGTCCTGAGGGCAGTCAAACTTTTCTCCTCTAGCTGCCTAAAATCCCTGTCCACCTGATTTTCCCTCCATTTATGAGCCCTCCCTCTGTTCCCAGCATTTGGGTTTCAAATTCGTACATCATTGTGTTGCCTGTAGTTTTCTTTAGGCTTTGACATGTTAGTTCATCTAATAAATCAATTAAACTGCTGGGAATGTCAGCATTTTAACTTTCTGGGAAGCTGCTTGCTTTACAACACATTCTAATCTTGAATTTCAGCTTTTTTTAAATTTTTTTTTTCTTTTTTTTTTTTTTTTTTTTTTTCCAGGCCTAGACCTTTCCTAAGTACACAGGGACAAAAGCTCCAAATTATCCTGTGGTTTGGTGATTCTGAGCAAAATGTGCCCTGGGGCTTAGCCTGAGAACATCAACTCATTTTCTTTAGTGACCCGAGACAGATAACCAGGGGCTGGGTTTTCCAAAGGTGAAAGGCTGCTGTCACTAAGCCACTGCAGCAACTTAAATGAATGTTTTCTCCATTGTCATGGATCAATCAAAGTACAAATTGTCCAGGACATCAAGTTGTTGATTTGATCATTTATATTGTGCCTTTTTAATCTAAAAAAGCCCTAAATCAAAGCTGATTATTCTCTTACTGTCTGCCAAATATCTTAAGGAGACACCTTTCTGTGATATTATTGTCACAATACTTTTAACTAGCTGATCTTTTGAGAAATAACATTTTTAACCTCTCAAGTAACATTATATTATTTTAGTTTCCCTGTTAGCAACCTCTAAAGTGAACAGGATCTAGCTGAAGGTTAGAAAGACAATTCCTTTAAAGCTTTTAAAAAATCAAAACCTGGAAATCAACACCATAAAATTTCCCCAAAATGTTAAAAGACCAATTAGTTTTTTGAACAACCAATACTTTTCCAAGCAACTTCATATGTATACATTTTTTTCCCCCTTAAAATATGCAGCATGCACCATGAGTTTGTTTTTGGATAAAACCAGATATCTTCAAACAGAAATAAATACAACTGCTGAAATAAATGTCATTAAAATTGTATTGTTATTAAAAACAGCAGCTAAGCATTCTCAAAACAGAAAGTGCAGAATTAAAGCGAAGAAAAAAAAGGTCAAAAAAATTAATACATTCCGAAGGTCAAAATGAATCCCTGCATTCAAAAATTTGGTACATTCACTCAGCAAGAAGTTTCAGCTGTTTTAATGGAATCCTACTATTAGACTTGTGAAAGTCTCTCTTGCTTGTAAAAAATGACAAATGGTAAGTGCCAGATCTGCATTGGCAGAAGGATTCTTCCTTTCATCTTCTAAATACAGGCTGCTCTGGCTGCATCTGAAAAGCTGATATGTTTTCCCTGTGGTGTCCAGTTCCTTCTTGGAAAAGAAGGAAGATGCAGCACAAGGTGTCCAGTGCTGCTGAGACCATCACCATTGGCCATAATGTGTAGAGAACACAGACTGGCAAAATTATACACAAGTTTTGGCACCAATTCAGTGACTTGTGTACCATGTGCAAACACTGAAAATGTTTGAATGCTCCACTGTGAGATGACTGTGCTACCTCCATGCCTACACACAAAGGATAGACTTTATGTAAGGGTCATGGCTATTAAAGGTTGATGATCGATAATTTTGTCTAATTAGAGAGTGCAAAGACCACTGGGCCCAGTGATTGAAAGTTCCTTTTCTGTAAAATAAGAATTACAGTCACTGATTTGTATGACAGCCATGCATGTTATTCTCTGTCATTTACCCAAATATATTTTAAAATAATCACCCTTTTTATAAGCATGTAAGGGTACACAAATTTTAACTCAAATTGCTGTAATTACATCTAATCTAGTCAAATTCATTTTTATTAAAGTTCACACTGTGAGACTAATGAACCTAGAGCACTGAAATCATTCTCATTACACACAGTTAGATCTATTTACTGAATCTGCATTGTTTCATGCCCAGGAGGTGAAAGTAAAAACCCACACCACCAAGATGCAAAACACATCTTCTCAATCATTTCCCCTACATGAAACAGTTTAAACCAACTGTGTTCTAACAGACAGGGGGATGTGAGCAATGTTTCCCTCACTGGGTTTTAATGTGAAACAATGGTTGACAGATGAAGGGTGGTTTAAAGGATAATGAAGCTGGAAGGAGAAACCTCAGCTGCTGGTGATGGGCAGGGAGATGATGCAGACAGCTGACACACTTGTGGAATTGATGATTCCAGAAGCTGAAGAAAAGATACAGTCATTCTAGCTGACACACAAATGTCCTTTCATATTATTTCCCCAAACCCTGCAGGCAGGGAATTATCTTCCAAAAATCCACTCACAAGGTCACCCTTTCCCTGTTCATCCAATTCCCCCCATCAAACATGTGCTCCCACTGGCCAACAAGCAATAAAGAGGCTGAGGGAGCTGCACAGGGATGCACATGCAGCAAGGAAAATGGGTGTATTTCCATCTGTACTGGCCTTCACAGCATAGTAAATCTGGACTTTGAAGGACTGGCAGATATATTACTAAGCAAAGCAAAATAAAATCACTTTTTTCCCCCCAACACATGAGTTTCATCATGATTCCTTTGTTCAAGAGCCCAAGTAAATTTATCTTCCTGTGATTGTGAAGAAACATTTTAAGGTTCAGAGAACTGCTTTACTTTTCCCTCCAAAGAAAACAAAGGCAGACAGGACTGCAGAAATGAAAATCACTGTCAAATCTCCTAAATTTCATCAGCCAGTTCCACAAGCAGGGATTACCTATTTCACTCACTTCACTTCCAGAGCTCTCTCTTGAGAAAGGAGCACAAACAGGATGCAAAGGGCCAGAATTTCCAAATAAACAGCTAACAAAACCTTTTTTTTGCCACATAATCAATGAGAAGTGTCCTGTGCTAATGACATTTCTGCACCTGGCAAAGAAAGACCACTTCTCATTCCGTCCTCTTGGTGCCTCCAATGCAATATCCAATTTTTCCATGGCTTTACATTTATGATAAGAGCTATCAAAATAGATTATCTCCTCACATGCCTGAAGGGAATGGCTTTTATATATTGTATTTTGTGTTGGGCAAAATACAGAATTACTTTTTACTCCATCAACAATTTCATTGACTTTTTTTATGGTAGTTTTTCAGTCATTTTTAGCCACCAATAATTATGGATTATCCAACACAAATCCATCAAGAAAGCATTGCAGATAACTCCTCAGTAATGAGAATACATAAATTCCTCACTCAATAGGTTATGCAATCAGTTCACTGCTTAATAAAAAAACAACAAACCTGAGGTACTGCAATCTCTACAACAATTCATTTAAAATGGAATTTGTTAATGTTGGATGAGATCCTTGACTGCAATAAATCAATAAAACCCCCATGAATCAATGGGCTGACACTGACTTGAACTAGGTGACAGTCAGTCTGCATTTTTTTGTAAATAAAGGTTCCTTTGCTATCACGACAATGATTCCAAATGTATTTAAATACTTTTTTTCCTAAAGAAAAGTTTACTTTATATGTTTATTTAAAATGGCAAGATATTACATCTCTATTTGCAGAACATAAGTTTTGGGGTTTTTTTTGCTTACATGGCTGGCATTATTCAGTTTTTCTCTCCTATTTGGCTAGCAATGGACAAGGCAACCATGGCTCTGCTAAACTCAAAATGTGACCCTGTGATATCCCAGACAGGAGACTCTGTCACCTGGGACTTGCTTCCAACATTCCTGCTGGATTTCCTTTCCATGGAAACTGTGGTGGAGGAGAAGAGTTGAGGGTTTTCTACAGATTCCAGCTGTGGAGCTGGGAAAACTTTCAGCTTTTTCCAGGTTCTTTGTGAATAAACAAATGCTCTGCTGGGCCTTTCCCCCCTCTGCCAGTTATTGTCCTCAGTGTCACTTTACTGCATCGTTAATGGGCTCATTTTGGGGGAGTTGTGTGGCAATTTTGTAACAGACTGAACATTTTATGTGTTACACACATTCCAGAGCTGAAAAGATATAATTTCACAAAATCCCAAAACATGTTAAAATCATTAACCTTAGATTAATGGGTGAAGGTTGAGAAAAACGGAATAATACAGTGAAGATTCTTTCAGCTCTTATTTTCTATGATTAAAGTTTAGAGAGATGTGAGGCAGAAGAAAGAGCCCGGATTGTTGTCTCTCAGCTTTTTGGCTCTAGAACGAACAGCCTGGAACAAGAACCTGCCCAGGTAAGAAAGGAAACGTGGTTTGTGCTGGATTTCATCATTTTTTACAAACATCCTGGTTTTAGCTCTAATGTACACATCCCCAAATATATCACAGCATACACAGCATAAAAAATTCACAACATCCTGCTTTGTTTTTTAGCCCTCTATGTTCAGAAAGCCACAAGATTGTCTCATGTATGTGTGCTTTCAATTAAAATTTCCAACTTCCAGGTCTGGTGCTTTTTCTCCACAAGTCCAAGAGAGAGCCAAAAGCAGGGAGAAAAACCCCCATGGAGTTGGACCTCTGTACTCATTATGAGCTGGTTAGCAAGCACCTGCTATTCACCAGCTTAGAAAACAATTTGAAATTCAAGTAAGTCTCAGCAAGGACCTAACAGAGAACATCAGGCAGCCAGGCACCCAGCCAGTTTCATATGCTTCATCTTTCAAAGATTTTTGCTCTGATGCTCTCCCTCAGCACCACACGCCATTTTTTTCCCCTGATTTCTTTCTATATTTGAAGTGGAAATATGTTAATGTTATAAATGTCTCCTAACTGGAGATTTTAATGCCTTGTGATGATAAAAAATATTTATCAAGATATGATTTAGGAATAAAAGAACATGTTAATATGGAAAGCCAAGCTAAATTTCCTCTTCTAAAGAGTGAAGTGTTAGTGAAAAATCTGCTTGGGCCAAATTAGATTGAAAACCTGGCACATGATATACAAGAACTCTGAGCACATAATTCCCAGCTTTTCTCAGGTATTTATTGTACTAACAATGTGAAATTAACTTCACTTGTGTAGCACTTTGAGAAGTGCTTTATGATGAGGGTGATCCATTCAGCATTTCTGATTTAGACTGTTTTAAAAGCAGTACTGAGGCTTCATGGCATCCCCAGACACATAAAACCAAATCTTTTCAGGCTCAGCTGAGCCTTTCCTCTTTCCTAGGGGTGAAATGCACAGTTTCAAACCTTTGAACCTCTCATCCTAAACCAAGTGATCTGATATGAACTTTGAAGCAGGAAAAAGAGTTTCTGTAAATTTGGTTTGGCTTAAATATCCTCTGATTAGGGATGGTTTGAAATTTTTAATTTTTAACTCAGAGCTTACCTGCTACAGGGCTTTGTCAGCTCTAGGGTCATAAAGAATAGAAATCAATTCAATTTTTCCTCTAACTGATTTCCCTAAATGCTGCAACTCCTCAATGCTTTTGGGCAGCCTCCACTTTTTGGCTTTGACCTTCTTCAACCACTTAAGAATTGGGTGTATGATTCGATTCTGATGAAATGCAGAGATCGAATTAAATGAGATCAGAATCACAACTATGTGAAAATCTATTAAATAGAAGGTTTAAGGAAATGCAATGAAAACACAAGAAGAAAAAAACCTGATATTCTGAGTTTTATGTGTAGATGGAAAGTCAGTGGGAAGTTTTGACTTCATATGTGTACTGATGTGGTAAATTAAATTGGTCAGGGTAGATCCAGGGAGCTAACAATATTTTTTTCTTAAGGGTATATAAAATGTCATCTTTTCAGTCAGAAATGCTAATACTTTGCTACTCTTTCAGCATTTTGTATGTAGTATTAACTGCAATTCATTGCAGAAAAAAAAAAAAAAGAAGTTCTTATTTGTTTTACTCATAAAAAGTATATGCACTCTTTAATGTGTACAGAAAATTAAATCCTGGGTCTATATCTGAAGAGAGACATTACTGGAACTCCTTATTGATTAATAATCTGCATTTTTCAGGCCTTGCAATCCCTCTCTATAAGGACAGCAGATAACAAATATAACAAAACAGTGGGACTGCACTTGACATGTGTGTGGTGCAAGGTTTCAAGAGGGGTACAAATGTAAACACAAACCAGAAACTAATTTTTTTTTTAATCCTCTAAATTACAGTTTGTGGTCTCAGGCTGCAGGCTTTGCTTTAGCTGACACACCTGTGCTATGTTCAGCCACACAAGACAAAAACCACTGCCAGATTTGAGGATGGCAGAGAATTCCAACTCCTTGTCAGTTTGGCAGCAAACACTGAACCCCCTGGGCAGGTAGGGTCCTTTTCTGCTTTTTAGGGTCATTCAGGGTGGTTTCATTAATGTGCTCTCCCAGGAGCACAGAGGAATCATCATCCTTCCTCTTCTCCTGAGGCACATGGCATCTGGAACTTTGGTCTTTCACTACACGTGGAATGGCTGTTTGGGTGTTTGGAAGTGCTCTGTGACTTACAGTGTGCCTTTGTGTGTGAAGATGCGCCTGAATTATATAAATAAATATATATCTCCTGTATATATTATAAAAATAAATATATATCTCCTGGTTCCCAGTGTGTGCAAGAGACAAGACTCAATGATCCAAGAAATAGTTCCCAATCCCATATTCTCCAGTATCCAGAAGTATAAAATAGCTGGCGAATGAAGAATGGTATTTATCTGGACAAACGCAGTCCTGCACACTGCAGGTGAGTGCCTTTATTGTAGCCAACCACTCTGTGATCCCAAGAACACGAACAGGAACTGCTGAGGTACAGTTCCACTCACTAATCTAAAGTTTAGAGGTAAAAACCTCAGATATGTCACACCCCAAAGTCAGGACATTCACTTTAAAGGAATTTAAACACTCTCCAGGCCAGGTGTCGACAGCTACAGCATAAACTTGGATGACATTGTTTCAACCAGTGATACTTGGAATATGAATAGGAAATGTGAAAGAATTCCTTTGCTGTTCACTGGTAAGATGCCAATTAAAAAACTTCATCCAGTTTTTTGACACTACACTTCAGGGAAGGGGTGGACTGATTAAAAAAATCTACAGGTGAGTGAGAAATATTAAAGATCTTGTAAGCCAAGAACTACACAGAAGAGATAATGAAGGCTAAATACAGGTTAAATTTTAAAAGGCCAGGTAAAGAGAACTAGGAGAAAATAGATATTAACACTTCTCAAGTGTATGCAGAGTTCTTAAAGAAGCTGTGTATACAACAAGAAACATGGATTTACCTTGCAGCAAGAAATGAAGAAAGAAGGCTTGAGCAGGGCTTTGCCCACAGTGCAGCAGAAGGAAGCAGCTCCAGAGGATCAGTTTTCCCCAGGGCTTCTTGGTGTTGAAAGCAGGGAGCTCAGCTGTGTCAAATCTGTTTATTTCGATATGTGCTGGCAGTAGAGGGGGAGTAGCCCACAGTGTGCTCATCCTTACCCTGTTCTCCCACCTCTCCCAGTTCCATCTCTCACCCTGTGCCCTCTCCATGCTCTTGAGACATTTTCCCTCCTGCTTCATCAACAGACAAAATTTTGGCCTCCCAAATGCAAACAGAAACCAAACAAGTGCTCAGGACTCTGTGACAGCCCTGCCACACCAGGGAAACAGAAATGGGCACGTGTGTTAATGAGAGGAGTGCTCTGCATTCTAACTAATCAGAAATTTATGATGTTTTGCACAGTCCTCACAGCAATCTCAAGGAATGATGAAACTTCTCACTTCCTCTGCTGTTTCTCAAGCTTTTCTGGTGCCACAGCAACTGCTTATGTTGAATATTTAACCACCTTACTTTTACAGATCCCAATTTACTGATGTTCTGACAACTTCCCTTTATCTCTCACTCTTTCATCACTCAAGGTGTGGGGGAAAAGTCAGTCAGCATGGCATTATGAGCCCACAGAAATGCAGAATGAAAGAGGAGGAAAAACATTCAAATAACTATGTCTGACTCCTTGCTGCTAGCACACAAGGCAGAGTGAAAACAGCCAGAAGCTCCCTAAACTGGATAAGAGAAGATGTGTGAGGAGTGTGGCTGATGAACTGAAAGAGAGGCTTTTAGTGAAGCCTTTAACTAGTAACCTTATTTTGTCAAAACTCCTGCATATTTTTAAGGCCTATTTTCAGTCCTGCATTCTGGACATATAATTGTTTTTTTGAACAGTTGGCTGAAGGCTTGTGAAGTGTTTCAGCAGACATGAGTTCTTGATGCTCTTCTGTTCTTTTCTAAAAATTTCTTTGCAGACAACTTAACAAACCGTACATTGGATTAAAAAAATAAAGTTGCCTCTTTAAGATTCAAGAAAGAATACTTGCAAGGAATTTTCATTTTTTTCTGTTCTCACATGTACATGTGGAAAATGGAAGCCCTAGGAAGGTGCTGTTTCTTCTTACCTAGAGAATGCCTTTAAGAGAAAGGGCCTTGAGCCCATGTTTCATTGAAGTCAGCAATTAAATATCTCAGTTTTCCTTTCTCTGGCTGCAGTGCTGACATAAATTTCCAGCTTCTGAATTCTTCTACTTGTCTGGTTCAGGAATGTCTTCTATAGCTTTTCTTCATTGTCTTAAGATTAAAAAAGAAAGTAGCACTTTTAAAATTCATATAGAATAATGAATGAGAAAAGCGTCTTGTCATTCATTTTAAAGCAGATTGAGGTGGCTACAGCACATAATTACTAAATTAATGAAATAATTACTTTTCAAATTGATTTCTAATTTCCTACAAAAAACCCATATATTCCCATGGTTATTAATGGAACAGGAAAAATTAACAGTACCCACAAATTAAAATTACCCATGCTGTATTGCACACTTTGAGGAGCTGGATTATAATTTGTTGTGTTCTTTGCATGGAAATGGATCCTAGTTTAAATAAACCTCAATCCACTCATTCCTTTCTGTTGAGTCTATTAGTTTACAACAGCAGTTTATGCTGTCTCCTGCCCTGAGTTTCAGTGTTCTCCCTGCTGCCACTCTGGAAAAAGAACTGTGGGTAGCACAACACATCTGGTGACATGGACAGTGATGAGAAAAGCAAGGAAAAACATTAGTTCTCAGTGAGATCAGGAAATATTGCTGGGAATATTCAGGGATTACAATCACTTCAGTGATGTATTGTCAAAGCTGTCTTAATTGTCTCTGTCAAAGCACAGCCTTCATACTGAGGATTGTTTTGTTGGAGAGATGTCAGATACCTCGGGATATGGCATGACTTCACAAAATCTAAAATTTGCAGTTTAGGGAAAAAGGAATATCTTCACTTAATGCCAGTGCTGGAATTAGGCAAATGAATAAGCTTGTGGATCCCTGCAGTGGCAAGCAAAAAAATTTAGAGGATTATGACTTTAGCTAATTGTACAAAGATTTTTTTTCCCTTTAATGTTTGTGCTTAAAGAAAAAGAACAGAATATAAGAATTAATAGGAGAATTTCAGGCAGCTTTCCTTATCATGTTTTAAATAAGTTTTAGAATAGGAGAGCACAGGTGCATTTTAAAAGACTGAAAAGCAACCAGCATTGTTCAAAAAGTACCAGGACAACTGACAGAAGTACTTTAAATCATTGCAAAGCATTCCCCAGCTTTTGCTCCCATAAACACTGCAGACATTTTTGAAATTTCAGAAGTAATAGGCATTTATAGAGCTAAAAGGCATCCATTTTTACACCGTGAAAGGAATATGACAGGACAAATGTTTAGCATGTAAAACCATTCCTATCCCTATTCAGGGTAGACTTCCTATTTATTCCTTAAATTGCTTGCAGCCAAAATCTCTGTGCTTTCCCCTGGCATGCCTGATGCTGCTGACTAACCTAGGGAGACTGATGTGTGATAGAAAATCCTCTGAACTTTCTTTCACTCTTCTGGTTTGATTGGGCAAGCACAGATGCAGCAGATTGACAGGATGCCAGCCTGCATTTCCATGTGAGCTGCATTTCCTTCTGGGTGGCTTCCTCTTCCCCATCAACCAGAAATCTTTTTGCCTGTTCCATTTAGAGTATTCCATAGCACAGGGAAGTGATTCAGGGGCAGTTATTTGCCTGATTATGTTGTTTTGTAATAACACTAGTTTGACACTGAAAGTACATTTATTGGACTTAAAACCTGAAGGCCGGACAAAAAGTGTTTATTTATTTTGGTTTTTTGGTTTTTTTCCCTCTCAGGCAGAGCCCTATGGCAATGGCAAGTTGGCTGCTCTGCAGGACACAATTGTTTCTGGTTATTCAGGAGGCACCACGTTCTGTTTCAGCAGCCTTACAATTCTACAGCTTTGTTTGACCTCTCCAGCCTCTGTGTGTGTGAAGACTCAACTTTGCCCACTGGCTGACTTTATCTTACTTATCCTATTTGTGTCCTGGTGTCATTTCCTGCCAGCTGAATTACAGCTTTGAGCCTTCTTGTCAAACCACAATATCCAACTCGTGTAGGTTCCCCACAATCCTATTTCTCTTCCCACAGTAAGACATCTTTCTCAATGATAGAAAAGTCACCCCAATATCCAGAATGGCACGTTAGGATGTAAACTTGGAAACTGACTTTTCTTTTAATCTTCATTGTCAAAATTTAAATTTAAAACCAAGGGTGTGCTAAGGGTGTGGACATGAAAAAATTAACTCCATAAAATTACTATTTGCAAATGGCATAAAGCTTTAAAATGACATAAAAATGTTTCTATTTGGCAGCACTGCAAAAAAAAAAAAGTGGAATTTTTCTGCACACCTTGATTAGAAAGCAACCTGTTTGAAGCCAAAATCTCCTTTCAATTGTTTTCTTTTTTTTTTTCCCCCTCTGGCAAAAAGAGTTACTGGGCCAGTTTCCCTCATTGGTATATCATATAATAACAAGTCTAATGAACCAAAGACATTCTAATTAATCACTTCAGGGTTACAAGAAATTGCTCCTGAAATTCAGGCTTTTGAAAATTCTCAAGGTCAGCCTCTATGACATTCTCCTCTTGAGAGATGTTTGAGTCAGATGTCTTGAATAGGAAAGTGTTGGAAACTATCAACAGTAGTCTTCTAAATTATTTCCCAGTGGGAGTTATAAAATGCAGAGGGCAATTTGGGCTGAGTTTAGAGATGATAAATCAAAATTTAGCCATTTTTAAACAGGGAGAATGGCTTTTCTCCCCTAATTGAAGAGCAAAATTAAAAACCTGATTTTTAAGCCTGAGCCCTGGCAATTGTCTAAATTGAGTCATTAAGGCATTTCATTTTCTCCATACACTATTTTTCCCCCCTCAGAAGCAACTCCCTAATTCCTTTAGACCAGAACTAAAACAACCACTTTAACCATCTCCCAGAGAGTTGAAAATCATTGATTTCAGAGTTTTTTTCCATGAGCCTTAATTCCAGACAGCTGCTTTCAAAGCACTGTGAGTAGGAGTCTGGTCCAGGCTAGCTGCACTCCCAGCTGCATTTGCTACACGAGGGGCTTTAATTCCACCTATCAATAATTCTATGGAGTCTACTCCAGAAGTCTGTTGCATAATGACAGAGAGCAATATTAATCTTTTGTAATGATGAAAGGTGTGCAGGGGTGTTTTCAGATTTATTTATGTATCTAAAAAGCTGTGGTTTTTTCACGTGGTTAACATGAAAGTCACTGACTACAACACTTAAAGCCATGGTGGTATTAATAAAACGTGTGTGTGATCATTACCTCCTTCCTGTTCATGACCCCATGCAGAAGCAGGATTTTCACACTGAATAGGCAGCATAATCTGCACCACATCGTGCCAGTTGCAGATTCCAGTTTCTTTCCTAGATGTTTTACTGTGGAGAAGAGTAAAAAAATTTTAAAAAATTAAAAATCAGGGAATGACATTATCAGTCCTCCTACCAGATGCTCTCTGGGTTTGGAGCAACCAGCTCAGAGTCTGAAGAGACTCCACACTGAGGGAAAAAAAACAACGAAATAAAAATATACAAATTAAAAATTAAAAAACTGCAACCCAAACACTGGGTGAGAGGAGAACAGGGTAAAATTCTGAGCTGGATGCAGCTGGGTGGAGCTAATGCCAGGTGGGGCTTTGGGCTACAGACCTGCATGAGAGAGGGACCAAAAGCTGTGACACCCTGCTAGAGCAAGACCTGCGACATCCTCACAAATATTTGTGTGGAAATGTCACTATTTCACTCATTAGGAATGATTTTAAAATTCTGGCCTGAACCTCTGCTGTGTGATGCTGCTGCCAGCACGGGCTCACTGGCTCTGTTTTTCATTCTTAATTGGGAAACTCCCTTGGATGTCAAGTTTGCAAAACCTTTCCTCCCTACAAACCCAGCTAAAAAATGCTTCATAATTCTCCTCTCCTATATCACACAAAAGCAGAGCTGGAGATTCGGCTAAGTTTTATTTTCCATTGCTCTGCACACAGTGAATATGCCTTTTTTTTTTTATTTTGTGACTTGTTGCATAGGGACAAGTCTTCCTGCTGCCTCTTGGAACCTTTCACTTTTTGTTTTCTTTTTAAAGCTTTCCTACAAAGAGGCTGCCTGATTGGTACTAAAATATTTCAGGCAGCTGACAATCTGAACTGCTGTGAGCACAGGCAGCTGTTCCTCCATTGCTCTTTACTTTGTGTTTTTTGCTTATTCAAAATGAAACCACGGAGCAGGCTCTGGTGGGCCACAAGGGATGACACAAAAAGGATGCACTGATGTCGTGGGGAAGTGGCCATGGGCCTTTCATGGCAGAGGAACAAGAAGGATTTCTCTGCCTCACTGATTTTTAGTAGACTCACATACAATAAGTACAGGAAACACAAGGGCAAAAGGGAGATATTGCAATATGTAGGAATCAATAGCTGGAGCACTGAAAATAGAGTGGCAAGGAGTTATTTTGAACTCTTTTTAACAGGGAAATGAATAGGGAATCAGATTTGACACTGCCAGGCTGACTGAGCAGGGCTATTTTCCCATAATTATGTATTTTGTTTGGGAACACTCCCAAAAAAAGAGTAATTTGCACAACCTGATGCTGCATGCAGTCTCTGGATTAAAGTTTTTCTTTTTCCACTTATGTTTGGGATTGCATTAGAGTGTCCTCCCACCAACCAATGTTTTTTTCCTTTCAGGAAGTGTCATATGTGATGCTTCAAAGATCCAGTGCTCATTCATATTAAAGTCACTTCAACACAGTAACCCAGCTTTGGTAATAAATGTGATTTGGACCATCATATTTTTCTCCCTAGTGGAAAATTACAGGCAAGGTTGCAAAGATGACAGCATCCAATTTATGGAGTTCCCTTTACAGGGTCCTTGAACCACTCCATTAATACTTATGCAAATACAAATAACTTCCAGTGTCATTGACAGCACATCATGTTCCTATTAGCTCAGGGTAAATATTTGAACCCAAAAAGGTTGTTTGGTAAGGTTAGGGCCTTCTGTTTGCTTAATGATGCATCCATGAGCTCAACATTTGCTTAGATGCATATTCAGTGGTGGGTATAAAATATTTGCTGGATTGGCACTGAAAGCATTTGCAAACTTAAGGTAAATATCATGTATGTGTAAATACATGCAAATGAATGCAAACATAGCATACAAATCACATCTAAACACATATTAATTTTCATAGTTAATGTTTTAAATAATAGTAATATTAACGTTAAGACAGTCTTCAATAATTAATATAAGTATGAGCTATATGGTCCTTACCTACAGAAGGCTGATTTAATTGGGCCAAATTTTAATCCAGAAATGTTTATTCCAAGTATTTTTTGCCAAAAAACAAACCCTATGAGATTAAAGCTTAAAAATAATTAAAGAGTTTTCAGAGGTGGAAATTAAACAGTGCTGGTAAAATAAAAAGGACTTTTTTAAAAAAATCAGATTATTGTCATAGCTGGTTCTCCAGTGCCTGTATCAGTAATGCCTCATTCATAAATGGAAAACCACCTTAAATATCTGCATTTGCAAGATTTGCATCTCATAACTGCAGGCAAGATGTGACAGGTTTTAAACGTTTGAGCTGTGATTTGGATTTCTGTTCTTTCAGGGCGACACTTGCACCCAGGGGAAGGGCCACAGGAAATATCACACTCAGTCCTGCTCAGAATCTTTTGTAACAGAATCAGACACTCCCAATGTAAATGATCCTACACATGAAGTGATAACTGAACTGCAAGGAACATCTGTTTTCTTTACTTTTCTCCCAAATTCACTCACCTGGTTACCACTGAAGGCTGTGATGAAGCTTTGAGTTGACTGCAGCCTCTAATGCCACCTCAAATGCTGGCAGAATAGTTTGTTTGCAACAGAAAGTCTCTTGGAAGAAACTCTTCTGGCACTTTACAGAGCAAATTAGACTACTTATCTCTAAAAGCATTCCATTTAGCATGAAACACAAATAAATCTTCCCAAAAAAACCCAACAATAAGAATGTGTTTCAAGGGAAAGTAAGTGGTGAAGGCTCAGGAAGACACAAAGATACTTCAACAAGTCCTATTAGAAGAAATCTTCTTGCATTAGAAACGTGATTTATTAAAATTTTGTTTCTAAAATTCAAACTGTGACACTTCAGGATGTTCCCCAAGGATATGTATAATGCTATGATCAGTTTTTAAAGCTGATTATTTCCCCTCACTCTGAAAGATAACTCCACTTTTCTCCATCTTTTTTTTTTTTGTATTGCAAGGAATAGCGCTCAATATAAGTTCTCCAGAATCCATCTCAAACAAGATGATTGTATCCTATGAGCCATGAAAAGCCGATATGGGAAAAAAGAGACACAGGAGAAGGTATTTTATTTTTTATATTGGCTTGGGATTTTTTCTAATAAAGAGGATCACTTATTTCCCAGTATATCAAAGATGAAAATGTGCTCACTGAAAGATGACTCTGTAAGTAGAAACTTTTACTTTAGGTTTCAACACTGCCATTTCATTTTAATCTAAAAATTTGCCTTACATTAGGCTGGGAGCCAGGGAAAAAAAGTCTGATTTTTTATCTTGCCAATCCTTTTGTCACAGGCTGTAGATTAATAAATATTATAGTAATGGCAGAATTGCACAGCATCACTAACAAGAGATATCACTCAGTGTGCATTGCCATGGCTTCACTATGGAGGATACCAATATTGTGTGCAAAATAAGCCATTTTAATTTAAATTAAGTCATTAATTTTAATTAATTTAAATTAAAAAGTTAATTATTGAATTATAAATCTCTTTTAAATCCATAATATTTACAATAATATACAAGTATTTCTAATCCTTTGCCCTGAAATAAAGCATCAGTAAGAGTGGTGCCTCTGTAATTCTGTTTTTATTTCCAAATGCTCATTTGCAAGGCAGAGAGGACAGGAATGCAGTCATGTTCAAATGTCAGCACAGCAATATGCTGGTGACCCAGCACAGGGTAGGACTAAATTTCATGCTTCCCTGAATTGCAAATAATGTACAGAGCTATCACGCCACTGGTTTAATTCCTATTAAATTGGCAGGCATTTGACCCAGAAATTTGCCATTTAGCATGCAAAAAAATTAAATTCCTTCGTTACAGGATCTCATAGGGGTTTTTTTTTTTTTGCATTTCTCCCAAACAATCAAATGATGCAGAAAGTTTTAAGTTTTAAATGGAGAGTTTTATTGTACTTGTTGTATCTGAGACTTTTTCACTGCAGGACTCAGGCTGCACATTGTAGGTGCATTATATACATGCAGAAATGGCATTGCAGTGATCTGTTTAAAGGGTTAAAAGAAGCTTTTTTTCCCCTGTTTCCCCCCCAGAAAAACCCAACAAACCCCTTCTGCCCCTTCCCAAATTAATATTTTAGGAAGAAAAACACCATCTTACTGCTATTGCAAACTCAGTAGTCTGAGTTGGTCAGACTAACTCTGCGATAAATTTGCAAAATGTAGTCCTTTGTGTAAAAATGTTCAGCCTATCTTTTCTTTAAGTATCCATAAGCACAGAGCTATGTCTAACACATTGCTCACATGCATAATGTTCCAAGAGGTTCTGGAATTCTCTCCAGACTTTCCCTTTTGTTTGGCAAGATCAGCAAAATTTAGGTCACCCTTGAGATACCTGATGATGTTTTGCTCTTGAATATCTCAAAAGATGGAGACTCGACATTTTCCCTAGGCAAGCTATTCTGTTGTTTTCATTATTTTTACCACTGGAAAGCATTTTGTTCTTTCTTCTGAATGCCTGAACCTCCCTTGTCACCACTTACTTTTGTTCTGCCTCCCACGTTTACAGAGAAGGGTCTTTTGTTTCCATTCTAATAGCACCTTTTACCTGTACAAAACAAATTTGAATGATCTGATGTCTCAGAAGTGCCAACCATCCACACTGCTCACTGGAGTCAGGGGAGTCTAAAGTGCTTTTGCTGTTTACCCCAAGCCACTTCATTGGATGGCCTAATTAGAACTTTGGACTTCAACAATTAAAAAAGTTCATCCAAACCACTCCTGTGTAGTGGCATAAACTTGTTAACAAAACCCCTGAAAACAACAAAGCATTCTTTAGTCCCTGTTTCACTCACCAACAACAGGAGTCCCTGAAAGCACCCTGAAACACAAAAAGACTATAGAGATATTTTTTAAAATCCCACACAGTGCTGCCATTCCCTAAGAAAGCAAACTAGGGAAAAAATAAAGTTGCAAAAGCTTTGCTGGTACTGTGAAAAACCTGAGGATGGCCACAGCACAGGTCTGTGCAAGGACCAATCTAAAGCAGCATCTTGGTAGTGCCCAGCATGCAGTGCAGGACAGCTGTTTAAAATTCTGCTTTAAAATGACCCATGATGAATTTTTGAAATTTAAAATGCAAAATCAAGACCCATTTTTCCTATTCTTCTTTACTAAACACAGAACAGCAAATACCAGGAAAGGAATCCATTCACTCCAGGTCAATGGAAAAACAATCAGGAAGCATTAAAACTCCCAAATTGCTGCTTCCCCATTGCCTTTTCTCTTTCAACATCAACAAAATTCCTCATGGCTCTGTTTGTCCCAATATTTTGAGGCAACTATTCATTTTAATCAATTTGTGCCTCCCTTCTGTATTGTCTGACTTCTCACACATCTGCCAAGCATCAAGAAAGCTCCTACTTGCTTTGAGCACTCTTTATATCAAAGATGAGTAACGTGATGAGTAGGTGAGAGGTTTTTATTTTTATGTTATTTTTGCTTCATGTCAAGCTTGGAAGCAAATTCATACTCCCAAGGGTGTCTCAGGAGGAGTTAGAGGAAGAAAACAAAATACCTACAGTGCTTTAGTGGCAATATCCAGGACAAACAGAGTAAAAAATGTCACAAATATGTGTGACAGGAGTGGCCTCTGCAGGAAGTGCCAGCAGGGTTAATGCCAGTGCCACTCTCACCCTGATTGCACATTGTCACCAGTGCCTTTCTGAGAGTACCTCAGAAGTCCCTGGGAGCTGCAAATTCAATTAGAGTGATATTTTACAACAAGATTACATTTCTGTAGGCTGGGGCATTGTAAACTTTTTATTCCACCATAAAACATTTTAAAATTAAGTAATCAAGGCTCAAAACTCTAAAATACGTGCCCTCTGCATGTATTTAATTACATGTGGTGTAACACTGATTAAAATTTAGGATGCAGAAGGGAAGGGTTCCTGCCTGCAGCAATTACATGTGGGATACAAGCAGTTTAATACCAGTCAAATTTCACATCAATGACTTTGTAAAAATTCATGGAAAACTGCTGAAGCAAGTAGTTATTACTGCTATTACAGTGCAACATTAAACAGTGGTCAAGGAAAAGAAGTTTTTGACATAAAAATAATCTGTATAATATGGGCCAACAGGGTTTCATTCAGCTGTCTATTTTTTACTCTACAGAATAGGGTGATAGAATGAAATCTATCAGAATTGGCTATCATTTATTAGCAGGTAAGCATCCCAAAAATATTGAAATAAATAGTAGACTAAGTCAAATAATACATCTTAGTGCTTCTATTGGTTTGTCATGCTGATCTGATGGTTTGTGTTCTCTGTAGAAAGCAGAATAATGTGTTAAAGAATACAGAGGAAAGCAGAATTAACTCTAAATTTGTGGGCTGAACTTTACCTGCATGAAGGACAATTGATCCCACCACATTTGCCAAGCCAAGACTGCAAGAAAACTTCTCTAACAAGCACGAGCTCATATCAGGAAGGACAGAAGCTGCATGGAAGCTCTGATCAACACCAAAAAAAAAAAAAGGCAAATCTGCCAAAAATACAGTTCAGCCTTTAGTTCTGACCTGACAAAAAAGGCTCCTCACTGCAGACTGTTCTGCTGATGGGGCCAAAATGTAATTTTGAAATGAAGGGAAGGACTGGTGGAGTGATGGTGAAGCTCCTCGGCTTCATGCCACCCCGGTTTGATGGATTCCATTTCAAATAGACACTTCCATTATTCAACAGAGGGATAAAACCTTGCTGCTCCCAGAGCACAGGCACTCCATCAATGCTCCTGTTTCCTGGAAGCACCAGCCTCACTTAACACAGTGTAATTGCACATTGTAAAACCACAGCTGGGCCTCCAGTGGAGTCATCTGAGAACAATTTACCAGTAACATGAGAATAATTCTCCCAGCTCTGTCTTGTGTTAATGGTTGTAGGTCACAGTGCTGTGGGTGCCAGCATTGTCCAACAAGAGCACCAAGGGGGTCAGAGGTTCCCAGGAAAAAAAAAACCTATTTTACACTGCTTTCCCCTTTTTCCTCCCTTTTTCCTGCTTTTGCAAGTGCTTTGAAAAAAGCAAAGAGGGTGTAATTGCTGTCAAGGCATTTTGATGTTTCACTTTTCCATTTTTCTCTGTTGTATAGAACACATTTTTCAGGTGGTTCTGTTAAGCAGGCTCCAATAGGCACACCACATTTCACACCCTTTTTCTCCCTTTTCTTGAACCAAGCGGATGCAAGCTCTGCAAAGGCCAAAAACTGCTCTGAAAATGGTATTTTGTGGCCTCTTAAGCTACAGCTCTTTCCAAAAATGAAAAAAAAAAAATAAAATCAAAGAGTATCTGATCTGCAGTTATCAACATGACAAGGTCAATTTAAACTAGAGAACTCCAAGTTTTAATCCCATATATTCTCCAAATGGCTATGAAGTCACAAGGCAGAAACCCTTTGCTTGTAATAAGGGCAGGATTAGATTTTAACTCAGCTGTCCTGGATCCTCATTCCCTCCTGCAGGTTAGAAGCCAGATTTTCCACAATATTCTCTTTTATATCCAGCACTTTTTTCAGCATTCTTGCTGCTGTTTGGTGTAGATAGTTTCAGTACTCAACACCAAGAGCAATAAAAGAACAAATTTCCTCAAAGGGCTGAGCTCCTCTGGTAAGGCTCTTCCTGAGCTGTGTGGTCCTATGGTCACAAATTCTGATTTGGCTCCCCGGGGTGCCTCAGTATGGCTTTATAGAAAGATACAGCAAACCCCACCTTTGTTTCATCATGCAGCATGAACAGCAGCTCTCATACCTTTAGGACATCACCTGGAAAACATTTAGGCTTAACCAGGAAATCTGTGACAAGTTCTCAACACCAGCTGTATTCTCAAGAGCACATGAATATTGGCTGGCTCTGCTGTGACATGGGCACAAAATACAAATTCAGATAGTTGCCACCAAAGAATTTATTCTGCCTTCAACATACAAAACACAGTCCCAGGAAAGAATAAGAAACTATAAGAATGGCAGCATTTGTAGTAGATCTGGACTGAAACAAATTTGAGGTTAACAGGTGAATGAATGGATAGAAATGGGATATGACTACACTGGTTCTCCTATATGTTTTATTTCCCTACATTAGAATATGCATTCAAACTATGTTAGATAGCTCCCTGAAAAGATTACACTGTGGAGGAAAAATTATTAATTTAAGATAAATGAATCACACTGTGAGGTATGTCTTCTAAAATCTCACTCTAACAAATAAATGTGCTACAATCAGCTTTCTACTTAATTCTTAATAGACAGTAGGAATTCCGTACTGAAATCAAATATTTGACTCAATTTTACTGCTGTCAGAAAACATAAAACACCTTCCCCCAGGCTCTTCTGAAATAAAAACCAGCAGGAGAAGGAAGTTTACTGTATTTTTCAGTAGCATGAAGAAATAGCACATGTTTCTTCGTGGGAATTGTGAAATGCAAATGTGTGAGCAATATTATTTGTACAGGTAGCTCAAGCCCTATATGCCAGCTCCTCCTACTTTTTAGTATGCTGTCATTATCTTCCCTTTATCTCTGCAAACTTATCTTCAGGAACTGAAAGCAGAGAAAATAAATTTCCTGTTCTACCTCTTGAAGAGTGCTCAGCTGGTCAATTTTCACCAGGACACACCAACCAGGAGTAGATAGGGTGGACCAAGCATCTCCCAGTCACATTTCTTCAAAACACTGCTTTGCACAATGCTCTAAACATGGTAAAGAAATCCTTTCTTTTCTTGAGTGTTGAAGTGTTGGCGTTTGTCACCTTGAAAGATACTTTTCTCATTGCCCCATGTAGAGGAAAAAGTTCTGTTTTCAACATGCCTTAAAATCACAGGATGCATAAACAACATGAAAATCCTCCCTCCCTTTTAAACATATGGTGCTCATGGTTGTCCAGAAGTATGGATTTTGAAAGTGGCAGAAATGCAGAAACTTGATTACAAAGCAGGAATTATGGGGATTATTCAGCATCGTGTAGCACACTATCCAGGTATTTCTTCAAAAGCAAAAAATCCTGGAAAAAGTCTCAGGAAAAGGCAGGCTGGAAACACTTCAATAAAGCTCACCGTGTAGAAGTGGCTCATACTGGGTAAAATGCATCTGTGGGCAAATTTGCTTTCATAATAGCAGGGAGCACTTCAAAAAGCATAATTGGGACCTGAGAGATGCAATAAGCCTTGCACTGCCATTGCATGCAGGGACCAGCTCCACTCATCCTACACAGCTTGATCACAGGAGCGTGGAGAGGAACTCCTTTGCAGCTTAATATGAATCTCCCAGCAAACCTCGAGCAGCAAAATGCTATTTTCTCTTTAATGGAAGGCAGTTCAAAGAAATGGCTCAGAAAACAGACAAAGCAGCCCACTTGGAGAAAAGCATTTGCTGCAGCACGAGATCACAGGCAAACAAAACTGCAGTGACTCTGCACCTCTCACTGATCTCTAAAATTCACCCTCAGACTTAAAAATAGATCCCAGTGGAAAGGAGGGTTTGTACAATTTTTTCCACCTTAGAAGGCACAGTTGGACAAAAGGCTCTGTAATATACCTCAGTGTGCTAATTGAATTTAAATGTACTCAGAGAAGGGGACAGGATCACACAGAAATCTGCACTCCTGTGCTTTTATGGGTGGATTTTTTTTTGGCTTTTTATCTTCAAATTCCACTATTCAGCATGGTTTTTTACAAGGGAGGTAATATAAATTATATCTATAGTCCTATAAATGATCTTAGTAGAAAAGCTATTTGATCATTCCTTCTCTGTGTATTTGCGCACAAAATGATGGCATGGAAAAAAATGAGGAAAAAAATTTTCTGGCTCCACTAAAATCCAGAAGCTAATTTTATGACATCTTTAACAAACACAGAAATTTGGGCCATGAGAAGGAGGGAAAGATATAAGAAAGAAAAATAAATTTCTCGTACATGGGAGCAGAAGTTACCCAAGCCCAGAACATCCTGCTGATTAAATTAAATCAAGATCAGAATTTTTAGTGATTTATTAAGAGATCATAAATAACTGTCAATCTGTGACCTGGATGTTCAGGGTCTATACCAGCAGTAGAAGAGATTCAGCACAACCCTGGACACATGTAAAATGTTAATAATCACATGCAGATGTCCCACACCTTCCCATGACACCTCCAAGGCACACAAACCCCAAAGCCCTCCCCAAATACCTGGCCCCAAACAAGCTCCATGTTGCTTTGTAGCTCCTTCTCCATTTGTCCCAGATGTTTTCCAAAGTTTCTTTTTAATCCCTAGTTACTCTTCATTCAAGCTGATGGCCATATTCCTCAGTTTCTCCACCAGTTTTGGGCAGCTTTTGGGGCGTTTCAGTCCGTGGGTTTATAACCACTTTTCTAGATTTGCAGCTCATGTTGTCCAGGCCATCCAACCAAGAGAGGAAATGAAAAAAATTTGGAAGCAGCATGTCACCCTTGAGCCCCTTGGAAGATAATTTTGACATTTCAGTCCAGCTCAACTCAGCAGCAGCACCTCAGCTTTCCATTTGTGTCAATCAGAGGCCCTCTTAAACAGGCAAACTCTTTACAATTAGGCTCAAGCAACTATCTCAAAAGCCAGAGCGTGCTACGCTGTGTGATTTGTTCCAAAAAGCATTTTTCTGTGCACCAGGATGAGCAGCAAGCCTGAGAGCTTAATATATATAACCTGATATAAACGCAGCTACAAACATATTCAGCATTTACATTGTGGTAACAAAAATGTCAGTTAAATTAGAGCTGTGGGAAAAAAAAAATAAATGAGTGCATGACACAAATTATTGCTTTTGCAATTAGATTTTGAATCTTCTATTATGTCTATCCCTTAAAAATAGTGCTTTTTAAAAATTATTTCGGTGGGGAAGGAATTGTATGCAGTTTATTTATTAAAAGATTTTTTTTATACAAGTCACTTCATACTGTAGCAGTCAAAACATCGTACCTAGATGCATTTCTCCCTAAGTATTGTATTTTTGTTAAAGATTTGGATTGTGCTGAAATTTATTGTAAAATCCCTCACAATATCCATTGTTTATGTATCAAAAAAACAGCTGTCTTTCTAATGGTTCAAAGTCAAGTCTATTGAGTCAGATTGTAGATTGGGGTTTTTTTTAAGATTTAGTTGATTCTATAATTTTCATCAATTTCAAGTTTTGTTTTAAGGAAAATGATATAAAGCATTATAAATTTTAATGTAACCAAGTGATGGATTTCACAAAATTTGCATTAGAGATGCTGGGGGTTTTGGCCCTCATTCTCTTGAATTATTCACCATAACTGAAGAATAAAGCAGAAGAGCTGAGATTGGGCACTTTTTTCCTCACACCTCATTTATGACACACTGCAATCATGCAACAAAACCAAGGTACTGCCTTTTCTGCCCACCTGGAAGTGGTTATGGCATCACGACCTAAATATTCTCAAAAGATCCAGTAATATTTACTTCTACTTCATCCTGACTTTTCAAGGCTCATACACTTTAACTTCAAAACCAGTAGAATAAAACAGATAAGTGATAGGTAATTAATTATTGGGGCACCAGAGTTTCACTGTATTTATCTTTGATCTCACTAGGTTCTATTACAGTGGTATTTTCCCCCTATAAAACAGCCAGAAAATTCAGGCTTATACATTTGGTAAAAGGAGAAAAAGCTACACATAAGACCTTGCTTTTACCCACATTAATATTTATGCATGCACTTAATCCTCCTCACCTGAGTGCAATTAAGGACTTGCATACGCCTTAGCAGAACTGGGGCCAAAATAATTACAGTTTACACAAGACTGTGACAGGGAAATATTTCATTACCACAATTAATCTTTTAGAGCATTACGAAATGGCCAATTTCTCAGAATAAAGCAGAATATTTGTTGTTAATCAAACATAAAGTTTATGCAATGGTAATAGATGACATTTAATAGCACAGGAATATATAATATTTAACAGCTCCATAATCTATGGTAATTTTTATTTCACTAATATTTTTTTGCAAATGGGAGAGAAAGAATGAGAAAGCCTTCCCTTAATAGTATCAGAGACACTTGGGTTACATTTTTACATTAGGTGGCACTAATTCCCTATTAACTGGAATTAATGTAATATGCAAAAACCACTTCAATTTCATGGTGTTAATGTATAACTTTAGAGCTGTTACACGTACAAACCATACAGTATAGCACTAAATGCAGGCTTGTCTGTACTTTACACAAGGTATAATAACCTTCAGATGTTCTTCAGCACCAAACCAGTCAGATCACTTTTAGAGGTGCTGGACAATTTTAGAACCCTGGACCAGCCTCAGATATCCAGCACATGTCAGCTGCCATCATAAGGAATTGGTGTTAAATCAGATAATTAACCAGTCTCCAGGGGGATAGGCAGCAGAAAACGATTGCCAAGAGACCTGAGCATTTGCATTCGATTAGAAAGGAGCTTTTTTTTTTTTTAGGTACCAAAATTGCCTATTAATTGAAATATAGAAAATTATGTAGAGAGCAAAGTGGCACAGGAGCAGATGTAAAACCTCAGCATGCTTTACTACAGACTCTACTGGTTTGTGGTCCAATTGCCTTTTTTAGTGCAGCACAGACCCTGCCAAGCCCAGTCCCAGAGCCTGGGGAACAAACCTGTTAATTCCAAAGAGCTCACACTGGGGTGGGAGGAAGGGGGAAGCAAGAGACAATTGTTTAAAAGATGCAGGAGGAGATGCACACATGTAATGAAACACAGGCAAAATGAGGCTGATGACACTGATGGAATCAAAGCCCTAAAACTGCTGGACCTGCAGCCCCATCCCGTTGTTGTTGTGTATATAATGTGTATATAATATGATATTAATATCATATTATATTAATATCATGTTAATAGCCAAAAAGAAAATCCAACTCACCGTGTGCCTTCCATGGGGCGTTGTGTTCCAGTGCACAGTGTTTGCCATTGGTAACTGCTGGGTTAATTGCTCAGGACAGCCACGAGTCCTCCCTGCCAGCACCAATAATTGACACAATTATTGTGGGGGCAGGTTATCAAAGGAAAGCCTTTTTAAATGGACTCGTGAATCAGGAGTGAGAAGTCTCCAGAAGGAGCAATGAATTAGCAGTGGATACAGATCAGGGGAAATGGCTTTTCTGGAAGGTGGGAGTACATCTCGGAGAATGTGCAAAATTAATTAGAGGTTAGAAAAATTATGAAGGAAAGAGAATATGGATTTTCTTTTCATCAAGGCCCATGCAAATATAATCCTAAAGAAAAACAGAAAAAACAATCAAAGTAAATGTCTTAATTTCATTTCAACGTTTAAAAGCAAGTGTCATTAATTTGTTGTTACAATTTTGCTCAGTTTTGCAGAGCAAAGAACATCCCCCAGCCAAGCCTAGCTCCCTGCTGGGGGTAGTAGTTGGACCACATGGATATGTTCCACAGGATTCTTCTTTTCTCTTAATTTTTAATAATTTTCTTATCCATTGCCTGTGCAATTTCAAGGAGTATTTAATTTGCTGATGGGTAGACAGATCTTTTTACAGTATATTAGAAACTCTGTGGGTGACAACTACATTTACAGAGTTAGATTTTCGATTTACAGTGATTTCCATCTTAAACTTCTTAACCAGAAAGAAAATTATCTAGCATTATTCCCAAAAAACTTAAACAAAACAAGTATGTTCAATTGTTTTCCAAGAATTTCCTGGGTGATTTTTGAGAATTTTCTGGCAAAATTAGGTGTCATGTGACCATGACATGACTAGCAGGATCCCTTCCCAAAGATAAACTCATACAGATTTAAGCAAGGTTACCCCACAAAATTAAGGGAGTGCAATGCAGAGTGAGGAATAAAACCAAAATTATTTTTGAAGTGCTTGGAGACTGAAAATATTTGATGTCAAATAAAATATGGCATAACCAGTCCTACCTGAGGATTGGTACTGATTTTTTGCCTTTATAGGCTTGGTCAACCTAAACCCTGAACTCTTTAGGTGAAACTCACTTATTTTGGGGTCTGGTGGGAGCAAGACCCAAATCAAAGCACTTTTTTTTCCTGTTTGTGCTTTACTACCACTTAACATTTAATTTAATATCTATACTGAAGTGCCAGAACAACAAAGGGGTGTTTTATTTTCACAGTTGGTATTTTCAAGTGAGCTGCTCATTGTCATGGAAATGATTTCGTGTGGCTGGCCTAAGGAAAGGAAAAATTGGGGCAGGCTGGGAGGGGGCTGTGACAAGACATTCTATTCAGCTTTTTGCAAATTAAGGGTAAACCTAAACCAAAAGCCTAGATCTGAAATTTAGGTTCTCTTTAAATTCCAAAGCTTTGAAGAACAGCTAAAAATTCCTATATAAATCATCTTAAACTCTCCTTGGGGTGTTATAGAGCTCTGCTGGTCCCTCCAGGTGAGATCTTACCTGGAGTGTGAGAGCTGAACTCTGAGGTGCCTGTGGCTGCTGAGCCAAGCAAGAATTTCAGCAGTGGAACATTCCCAGCCCCACAGCTGTGGGAACACCCCTTTGGAAACTGCTGGGTTCACTCCCTGCAGCTTTTGTGGTCTTTGATTTCCAATAAAAAGAAAGAGGAACAGAGATTCAGCAGAGCCTTTCTGCAGCCGTGACATTAACAAATGGCGTAGTATAAAGTCTACAGTGTTAAAAAGTAGAAAATGTTTCAGAATCAATGAAAAAGCAACAATGTCCCCTTCAATTTTCTTGCTCTTCATTTTTGCTGGAAAGCAGAAAAGTAGATTATTGTAATGATTAAGACACTGGCCCTCGACTCACACTCAATTCCCTGCTCCCGCATGCTTTTCTCACCATTTCAGCAGCAGAAAGGGCACAGAAGTGGATGATAATGTACTGGCAGAGTGACATTAAGGAAAATTAGATTTCTGTACAGTGGGAAAAACGAGTATGAAAAGCACTTGTAGTGACTGGCCATTTTGCACTCACAGCTGGGGTGATGTCTGGTGATCGTTCAGAGCTGAACAAAGCCCTGTATAGAGAAATATTCAGCATTTCTGCATCCACACTTCATGATTCCTGTCCTCAGGAACGAGGATCACAGAATAGCTCCTACATGATGCACTTATGCCCCAAAACACAAATTCTTAGGTTGCCCTGTCCCAATACCCTCACTGCTGAGCCCCCAGGGTGCCTGAAGAGCTGTCCTCAGCAAGTGGGGATTGGCTGTGACTCAAAGTCTTCTCCTGCTCTACGAGGAGAAGGGAGGATGGCACAGAGGAAGAGCCCAGCATTGAACACACAAAACACAATATTACACATGAATATTACACTTGAACCACTGCTGCTGACCTGAAAACACAGACCTTCAAGGACTCAAACTGGACCCACATTTTGTGTTGCAACTGTGCTGAAAGCAAGCTGGAATTTGAATGCCACTCCAGATATGAAAATTCATTTTGCTGGAGACGTGCCAATATATTATTATTATTATCATTATTATTATTATTATTATTATTATTATTATTATTATTATTATTATTATTATTAAGATACTTGTATATATTGCTCTAGAAGGCAGGAAAAGTATTTTCAGATCCCAAGGCAAACACAATGTTTGCTTCTCTTCTGTTATTTGATCTCTTTCCCTTTCCATGTGTTATCTCTCCCTTTTCCTACCTCTCTCCTCCTTACACTGGCCAAGTGATGGAAGTTAATGAGATAAGGGAAGGTCTCTGGCCTCCCTTAATGCTGTCAGAGTTTGCAGAGCTGCCCCAGTGCCCTCCAGTGCTGGCAGCTCTGATGCTTTGTGAGGGGGATGCTGTGCTACAAAGGTCTCTACTGCTGCATGAAAATTCAGTGTCCAGCTCACCTTTGGATTCCCAGCAGTGCTGATCTCACAGCAGCATCTGAACCAGCCTCACGAGCCAAACCTCCAAAAATGAGCACATCCAACCCCAGAGCCCCTCCCAATGCCCACAGGGCAAAAAGCACAGAACCAACACAGCCCCACGGTGTTGTTTTAAAATCCGTGGGGGCAGAGCAGCTCATTCCTCATCTTCTCCTGCTGGGGACTTCTCCTGTAGGGAGCAGCAGATCTGAATATTGATTAAATGTTTGTGTTTGGAGAGGAACACCACTGAGGAGTGCAGCTTCACCTTATTACAGCTACAGCAAATGCAGCAGCCCCTGCCTTTCCTGCAGCCTAGCTGTGCCAAATCAATATTCTCCTGGCACAGATCACACTGATAGGCTTAGTAACAACATTTTTTTTATTATTAGTTCTTGCTTTTAGTCTCTCTGAGGGATGGAAATTATATGTGTGCAACAATCTGGACAGTATCAGCCTTGAATAAAAAATTTCTGCTCTCTGTCCTTATTTAATGCATGAAGGTTTTTTTAATATTTGTGTCCATGTTTCAGGATAGCTCTGGTGAGCTAAGCTACAGGTTAAATTTATTTTTGGAGTAATAATATGGCTAAGAGTTATAAGAATAGCTAAGAGCTGTGGCAGCTAAGAGATGTCTTGTGTCCTAGAAAAAACAAAATATCTGGGGCCTGCACCCTCTTATCACAGAGTGCCCTCTACTTACTGATTTATGTGGGGACATGAAGGATTTTCTCCGGGTTTCTGGGTCTCATATGCTGAGGGCAGTGGACCCATAAAAGGTGCAGCACTTATGCATTTTCAAGTGCATAAAAATGCAGGTATATTTACTTTAAAGTGTAGTGAAAGATGATATATCTGGAATTGCCATTATATCACCAAGGAAACAGATATATTCATCACTTCCTGGAGTGTCTGCAAGGCCTATACAAATGTTGGGAGGGGCACCATTTTTCTGGTTCAAATACAAATATATCTGAGGGGGATTCATGTATGAGAGCAATTACATACTGCACACCATTTCAGGAAAATGTGTTTTAACAGAAGAAAAAAAGGAAAAAAAAGCTGTAAAGTAATTGAAACTACAAAGGTAATGCAGGCAGGGAGAAATGAATTACCCAGTTTGGAACCTGAGCAGGGCAGCTCTGATTAAGAGGACTCCCTGGTGAAACCTGCTGTGGGAAAGTTAATCAGGGCTAGGGGCAGGATCTGGGTGTGTCACGCTCTGGCAGCCCAAAATATCCAGCCTGAATTTCAGGGATAAGTTGCAGCACTGATTTTGGCTGTGAAGGTGGAGGGAATGACACCACCAATTAGTTATCCATAAATTCCGCTCCCTACAAATGTGATGGGTGTCCCTTATCAGTTCTACTAACAAGGTAGAGGCTGACTTGGCTTGGAAATCAGGATGAGATCATGACTCGAGGAGATGTGACAGCAGGTTGTCATTTTATGTATTTTTCATACGCTTTTGGCTCCTTCTTCAGCCTGTGCTCATCACTGCCAATACAACTACATCAGTTGTTGAAAGAATAAGAGTGTCTCTTTATAAGGTTGGCTACATTTCCCTTATACTGCCGTGTTGTCTCTGGAACACTGGATATTTGTTGCATTTTAATTAGGGACATAATCTCTAAACCACATCTCAGACAAACAGTCTTGAAATGCTATCCCAAAAATGCAACTTTCCCAAAAGAAACTGATAGGAGTCTGTGTGTGTGTTTGTATGTTTGTGTGCTCTTTTCTGCTTTCTGCTGAAAGGGTAGAAACCTACTTCCTACCCCAGCAAAAAGGGTAAAGCCAAGGAGTGATTTTCTGTTTTGATGGGATTTGTCCCCTCCAAACAAGCAGGTGAAAAAAGGCAGTTCAAACGAAGTGGCAACCTGTTGGCTCTTTCTAATTAGGATGGCTCTGCTGAGATGCTGTGCTCCCTTCCAAGGCTCTCAGAGGAAGAGGCTCACAAGAAGAGCAAGGATAAATCCTGTTTTCCCTTCAGGGCATGAGCACTCACACCAGACTCAGGGCCAGGTAATTGCTGCCACAGTTCCTATGGCCAAGGATCTGGAAAAGGATGTGCTTTGAAAGAAAAGAAATCTCTTCATGGCTGGGTCTGAAATAGAAGTGCTGTGTCCTCCTACTGCAACAGCACAATCTTGTGCAGCAAGTGTGCCCAAAAAAAACCCACCAAAAAACCACAAAGCCCAAAGCATTCATACAAAAACTCAGTTCATTTTCCATGAATGATGAATGTACCCAGTGATGTCATCACAGAAATTTGCTAAAATATGAGTGCAAATTGAGACTCTGGTAAGGAGGGCTAGGCAAGATGAAACACAAGGGAATTAGGGGGTTGCTATGGGGGTCCAGGCTGTGGAGAATATTGGTTTTAAAATATTGCCTATCCTGCAGAAAACACAGCAAGATGACAGCAACAATAACTTTTCAGTGGAAGGTGTTTCCCAGACCCAAATTTTTACTTTTGTCTGACTTAATTTCTTCAAAGAGAAAGTATAAGTGGACTTTCTTGGGAAAACACAGGGACATCAGTTCCCTGGCTGAGATATTTGTAAAAAACAGACCAAAGCAGAGGGAAGAGCTGCATGAGATGGAAAATGGGAGAAAACAAGAAAGCAGTAAAATAGGCTTTGTGACCATCAGGATGAATAACTCACCCCTCCACCCACAAGTGAGGGGCAATGACTTCAGGGTCATCTGTGCCAAGGGGAACAATTAATACCCATGAATAAAAACATTAATGAAGACATAAAATAACAAGTACAACCCTGTCAAATTCTGTATTAAAACATAAATGCCATGTGTTCCACCAAGCTAGAAGCTTAAGTTTGTAGTCTTTTATCCAGTCTACCCCAATAATGTCAAAATAATGGGAAATACTATTTTTTCCTTCTCTATGTTATAGTTCACATACATCTACAATCCTGTAGTAAATTACAGCTGGAGGAAATGGAGTAAGAAATCACCTCTCAGTCTCTCTGACATTATAAAGTACATTCAGCAGGGAGACTAACACATACACACACAAAAAAAATCTTATACCCAAAAAGCATCTAAAAGCTATCCATATTTTTTTTCAGGAAAAATATTTTGTTATAAGAAAAATATGTCAGCAAGACAGTGTAAGGTAAGAAAATACTTAATTAATTGCTTATTCTGTTATGAAAACTTGGCAACAACAATAAAAAATAATCTGAAGTTTAATATATGAGGGTTTTTTAGTTTTTAGGCAGTCTTTATTTCACCCTTCCCCCCAGACTTGTGATATTACTGTTTTTCTACACAAACACTTTTCAACCTTACCTCAGGGGTGCTGTGCTGGTACTCCCTGATTTAAGAGGAAAGCAAAGACAGTTAAAAAAAAAAAAACCTAAAAAATAAAACAAATAGTAATACCAGTCAAGAGAAGGTCAGGAGAGGGGCAAGAGGAATGATACAGATGTACATTAATCCTGTGTTTTAATCTTTGGAATGTGAACATGACAGTGAGGCACATTTGCATACAAAGAAGGCAAATTTGGTTTACTTGCAAAATCACTTCAATTTTAGCTTTTAACTGACAGCCTGTGGAACAGCCTTGGGACCAACACCAACCTTGCTTGCCAATGATCTTTTCTCCTTTCACAGAGCAGAAAGAGCTGCTTAAACCAGCAGCTGCTGTGATGCAGCTTCACTAAAGACACACAAAAATTTGCCTTGCCCAGTTTGTCTATGAGTGTGAAAGAATTCCCCACCTTGTGCATTCTAAGAAGGATACACTGGATTTTACATTGGTGGGCTAGAAAATATTTGCTGGGAAAGCAGTGTCCCCTGTTCCCCTTTCCTTGCTACTGGAACTTTACCTGTTTACACATCTCTTCAGGACACAGCTGCAAAGAACTTTCACCTGGTGCAGCTCCCTGTCTTTGGCACAGATTTCCTCTTTCATTTTGTGAATGAAAGCTTAGGAGGGGGTAGCAGGTATGGCCTTTCCCTCATGGCTGTAATCCAAGGGAATGGCCCCGAGAATGTTCCCATATAAAATACCAAATTTCAACGGACCCTCTTGTTTCCTGAAGGAAGATGTCTCTCCACCAGGCTGTTCCATCTCCACTGCCTCGACCTTTCTCTGCAGGGAAAGGTGTCCTGCCAAGGCCCTTCCTTGGGATGAGATCTCCTACATAATTAGAGCTGACACCACTGTGAGTTTAAGAAACAAATAGAATCGCAGAGAGACCTGACACATTAATGGACATTAAAATTATTTAAAATAGTGGTGGCAGACTGGGTACATTCCACGTTAGTCAGTGGGAAGACACTGGCAAATTTTGAAGTCAGTGGGAATTTTGCATTTTTTTTCTTTACTTTTCCCCAAGAAGTTATGATTTCTTTACTTCTGAAGGAAATTTCTTATTTTTGCCATTTAATAAAAATGTTTCATTAGAAAAGCAATTTTAGTTGGTACCATATTGAACTGTAATTAAAGATTTACAATCCTATTAAAAGGTAATGCTGTAGTTAATCCTTAATAATAACACATTTCATAAAAGTTCAGTGTTACACACAAAGCTGAGCAGTTGATGCCTCCTGCAAAATATTTGCTGGATTTTCCAAGAGTCAGCAGAGTGCACTGCTGCAGCTCTCCTTCAAATAATCTATACAATGTGTACCACTGTGGATGTGGTTCAGGAAACTCTAAATATTCCTGGTTTTTTGTGACCTATATATTTATGCCAGTGCCTAAGGCATACATTTTTCCATCTTGATTTTGCAGGATTAGCACACAGACAACCCCACTTCATGTCATACAGCTTTGTTGGGGTGACAGAATCATCAGATTACCACACAGTGACTCGTTTAGTTGTAGAATGAATGGAATTATAGCATTCAAAATAAGGAGATGAAATCAATTCTAATAT
Source organism: Acridotheres tristis (assembly GCA_037013685.1). Lineage (NCBI taxonomy): Eukaryota > Metazoa > Chordata > Aves > Passeriformes > Sturnidae > Acridotheres > Acridotheres tristis. The sequence continues at coordinate 3,011,415 of CM072884.1, forward strand.
GATATTATTGAACTAGAAAAAAACCAAACAACAACATCCTGTAAAAATAGTACAGTTGTAACTTTAGTAAATTTAAATGAGAGAACTAAATCTATCACAAGCCTTACACTGAACAACAATAAGTGTTTGGTTGCCTTTCTGTTATCATATTTCACATACCATTGAATTTGTTAGAAATTCCGTGATGCAAGACAAATTATGGATGCGACTGAAATTTGTTGAATTATCTATTTACACACATTTTTAGGAAAAAGCAAAACAACTCTATGGGCCAAATATGAAACCAAAACACCTCTTTTCTTTTTTTTTTTTTCTATGCAAAGAACCTTTTTATCTTCAGATGATGCAATGTTGGCTCAATTCTGCTTTAAAAACTGTTTTTGAAATTCAGCCTAAACCTCAAGCAATGTCGAAGCTAAACATCTTCCACATAAGTGGTTGATGCAAATATTGCAGATTATTTTTAACTGCAACTGGTTATGCAAAGTTTTTTTTTACCATTATTCTACAAAGAACAAGCCAATAGAGTGAAGAAAGGGAAGGAGCTGTTGCATTTTGTTCAGCTCCAGAAAAGGTGATGAACCAAAGCCAGTGCTAAATTGTGGCAGTAACAAAATATTTGAGCTTATTTTTATGTAACATCTTTCTTAACGTTTTCCTGTGCTTCGGGATACCTCATGCTCATCAAATAATTCATAAACCACTTCTGTCTCTTTGCATTTCTGCTGTAAATGCAGGGGTCAGTGTGACTTTTCTGCCTGCAGCCCTTCCTGGGTTTAGAGAGCTGAGGAAGTTTCTTGCTTATCCATCCCAAATGTAGCCAAAGCAGCCACGGGAACACAAGGAGCCTTTGCACTGGTTTTTCTCCCTAAAAAAAACCCTCCCATTCTCTGCACCCATCCCTTGAGGACTCTGTGCTTTAGGAGGAGAAAACAGAAGTGCTAGCACAGTTCATCCACCTCAGGAAGCGAGGCAAGAAGGGATATGAGATTTTCCAGGATTACCTAAGGGGAATTTTAGACTCGGTGTCCATTCTGTTTTATCCACACAGGTACAGCACAATGTGCTGCTTGGTTCATTTCCCTCCTGAGCCTCAGTCCAGCCATTTTACCCCGAGGTAAGAGAGAGGAGAGATTGCTCCCTGGCAGTGTTTCATCTCACACAGTGGGACACAGGAGCTGAGAGTCACTTAAAAACAAATGGATGCTGCTGTAGGGGCCATACAAATAAGGAGTCTGCCTAGGAACTCAAATGGTTGGGGGTTTTTCCAGCTTACACTCATTGTTTGCTGTCTCTCCTGAGCAAATGTGACACTAAAGTGGTATCTTAACAGCACTGAGGAATGTTGCTGACAGCCCCAGCGTGGTATTTCCTTCATCCTCTGGAATATGATTTCCAGAGAGATGCAATGCAGCTCTGAAGCAAGAGGAGGTGCAGCAGGTTTAATTTTTTTTGTGAGAGGGACTCTGCTCTGCACCTGCTGTACCCAGCCAAGGCACTCCTGTCCCATTGCCTTGGACACTGTGGGAAAGAGAAAAGGTATAAAACTCTCAGAAAGCTGTGTGAAAGCAAATCTCAGGATGGGGAAAGGCAAGAATGCTGAAGCTGCAAGGACAAGAAACAACAGGGCTGTGAGCTGTGTAGAGATAGGGCTCAGGAAAATATGTTAAGCAAGATAGTAGAAATAGGTAACTTTAATAATGAAGCTTTATCCGTTTTTTAAGCTATTCCAAGCAAGCATTGTCCAAAGCAAGATGTACATGCAGCTTTATTAAGTGGCCTGAGCAAGTGCTTGTCAGCTTTATATTATGCTATTGGCTAAAAAGTTGTTAAAAGACTTTTTAACAAAGAGAACTTGGTCTGCTGTGCTAGCAGCTGAAGCTGCTCCATCTCCTGCACTTGACTCTGTAAAATGAGACTGATTGTCATGGAATAAAGTTTTGAGTCAGCTGCTCCCTGTCCCATTGTTTGTGCACATAGATATATGTAAATATAAAATAAGAGAAAAAACATCCCAGGAAAGCCCAACAAGATGGCATTTACCTGCAGTAAAAACAGGCTTAGCACAGGTGAGTCAATGCCAAAATAAGTATATTTTATAAGGAAATTTTGCAATTACTCCAATCTCAGTTTTTCCTCAGAAGCTGGATTTCTTTCCTTATCTACAGTAACTTTTTAGTCATTTTAAGTTTGCTTCCTCCTTAGCTGTGTTTTCTTCTGAGGTGTTCAAGCCCTGCTTGATGATACTCCCAAAAAGAATTTGGAAAGTCAAACCAGATCTAATTAGCATTTTAGCTTAAGATAATTGGTCCAGAGCAAAGGCCTGCCATGGTATTTGTCACTTTAAAGATTATTACACTTTCTCAAGCTCCTTAAAAATGGCCCTCCCCAAAAATTGCTGCACCAGTTGTGTCAAAATTGTCTCAGAATTCAGGGGAATACTCATGCAGATAAAACAGTATTTAAAATATGACATCTCCTGAACATAAGATTGGTATTTATACCTTAACTTGCAGTAAACAGGAACTTTTTCATAAAGCCTTGTCTCCATCTCAAACCATCTCTAAAATAAAGGCCTGAGATGTGTCTTCATAGAGAAATAAAAAAACACAAAACTACTTTTTCAAGCATTTTTTTCATCTTGGGTAATTCTTCTGTTGTCATTTCCACAGTGCACAAATGCCCACCCAATTCACTTGTGAAACGTTAAAATCTTAGTCCACAGGCACGAGGTTGTCATCTGAAATTCCATCACAGCTTCTGACACATTATTGCAAGCTAATTGTTGTCCACGTGAAAGAATAATTCCTTTTGATAAATTTAAATTATTGCTTTCCATTTATTTATGTATGCTTATCTATTATTATTATAAAACAAAAGTAAAATTACATTTCCTGTAAGTCCTTTGGTTTTCTCTCTTTTCTTAGTGGCTTGATTATATGTCTTTTTATTGTTTTTAATGGAAAAATATCAGTATGCCCATCTGTGACCAGAACTGCACTCTGTATCATAGTACCATTAGAATATAATATAGGTAGATATAGATATCTCATATATTAATTATTGAATTATCCTGGTTTGTGGAGGTTTTGGAAATCCTCCTCAGTCTTCTCTTTTATGCAATTTTCAAGCGTTGCCAACTCAACACTCCATTTTCCACAGCCCTTAAATATTATAACAACACTGGGAGTCACTTTCTGAATAGAAAATATTTGCAATAATGAAATGCTGGCAATTGATTCCCATTTAGATAGTTTTTTATTACATTTTTTAATATTAAAATCTCTTTAAGCTTGAGATGAAAAGAATGTTTCAAAATTCCAATCTGTTAATCATCTTGTTTTTGCAATGCAGAAACCATCAGACCACTCCCTTGATACTAAATACATTTAATTTAGCTGTGGATATAATTTTAATAAAAAAAAATCCACAGTCAAAATATTACTTTTCTAAACTCACAAAATAAAGTGACTTTATAAATCACCCAGAGCTACTGAACAAGTAACATTGGAAATGCCCTCTCAAAATTTATCAGTCCATGCTCCCTAATAAATAAGAAATTACCTACTTTAATAGAAATTTCAGGTTTGCTTGTTCTGGTTGAGGTTAGGAAGTGGCTGACCACAGTTTCTCATTAGCAACCAGTTCAGAGTTCAGGTAAAAGGATCAGCCAAAAGTTGAAATATTCACCACAGAACCTGGAGTAATTATTTTTCTGAAAAAAATAATTTTCTTGAAGGAGTTTCATTTTCTGCTTTTCTGGGGGGGTTTTGTTAAGTTTTTTTAACTCCTTCTCTCTCTAATCTGAGTAACAACTAAAACCCTTTGAAGTAAAATAAAAACAGGGAAGAAATAAGACATTTCAACAGAGATTGAACAGGAAACACTTTCGATGATTACACTTGAAGGAAAATTCCTTATGCCTTAATTATATGAACAACATTTGTAAAATATCACTAAGGATAAAAAATAAAGCAAATCAGTGACCTATTTAAGTACAGGATTATCACTAGTATGGGTGGTATTAGCTTGTGGTCCCAGATCTCTCCCAGGTTGAATATTAGGTGAATAACTTGATTTTCCAGGACACACAGACACGTCCACACCTCTGTACCTGCAACTGAGCACCTTGGATTGGATTTGAACCAATTACTCCAAAAGCAAATGATCAATCCTCGATTCCATCAGTAATTACAATCTTGGTTTAATATTTGGAAATTTCAACAAATTTCCTTCTCAAATTCTTCCAGATTCTGGCCTCTTGTCCATTAGCACCTCAAGAACTGTTGTAGATGTAAAAAAAAAAAAGTTAGATTTTACATAGACAGGGTTCATCTAAATAAAACTTATTGAACTCTTTTAAATTCTTTCTGAAACAGGTGATTAATTTATTAAAATACAGCAAAAAGCATTTTCCTGCATGGTCATCATGCAACATCACATTCTCCAGTTACAAGTACAAGGCTTCCATTTGAATAAAACATTTTTTTAATTAAAGGGGAAAATATTGAAATATATTAATCAAAGAACATGGAAGGGTTAATTTTTTATTTGTTTTTAATTTGAAAATCAGAATGAGGTCTTAAGGAATCATGTTTTAGTACGCTGCACACATTAAAAAGTTTCATGGACTCAGTGAGAGATATCTCACAAAGAATAAAGATTCTCAGTTCTGGGGGCAGCTTAGAAAAATCTTATTATCCATCATTTTATGAAAAGGAAGACAAGAATAAATCTGCAGCAACTTCTACCTAAAATGAATAATCACTTTACAGCTTGTCCTGAAACAAGATATTTTCAAGTTGATTCAGACTGACTTGTCTCATGTTTAATGTCCCTCCTCATGCTATTGATAAGGTGACAATATCCTTGACTGCTCACATCCATCACAGCTGGGGATGTGCTGAGCAGCCCTGGCTCTGTTTGAAATCATCACTGAGAGGCAAAGTCTCTCAAAGTGTGAAATGTCTCTTTTATCATCAAGCTGGGGGTGGAGATTTACTGTCTCCTTGCTTAATAAGTAAATCAATGGCCTTAAAACATCCCAAAAATCCTGAAGCAGGGCAGTGACCCTCTTGCTGTTTCCGTCCTCTATAAACAGTGGCTCAGCTGCACTTAGAGCTTCCAGCAACACTTTTCCTGTTGAAAGGAATTAAGATGAATGTGTCTTTACAAACAGACCATGAGGATCTGTTTGCAGAAAGGGCCAGGGACTTATAGATAGGGAAGTAACAGCAGAAACCATCAATTCTAGAAAATGTTACTAATTGACATGAACTGGTGCTCAGCCAAGGCCATGTTAAATTCCTGAACTCGGGGAAAAAGAACAGAGGCTTCATAGAATTATAGATAGTGTTTTGTTATAAAAGAGAGAGAAAAAAACGGGTGCATATTAGAGGGGGGCATAGAGTAAGCAATTTGGGAAGTCTGTACCTTCTGAGCACCCTCAGCCAGTGGGGAAAGAGGGTGATGCAGCTGGGAAATTAGGATAAAAAGGGGGGGTCCATCCCCCCTGAATTTGAGAGACCCCATGGGAAATGCCCCTATTCAGATAAAGTTCCAGGACTCCTGTCTCCTTTTTGGACACGAAACTCTGGGGCTGAATTTCTCTGCACACTGCCATGAAAGGGATGTTGAATGCTCAGCTTCACACGCCACAGAGATTCCCCATTTGCAGACAATGACGGGCAGGGCTTGCCTGTGATCTGAACACCTACCCGATGCTCATTCCCTGCCACAGCAGCCTTAAAAACCCAGGGAAGGGAGACACATTTCCCAAGGCTAAATCCATTTGCCGTGTCTGATCCTCCTGCTTTGTCCCAGATTCCCAGCAGAGCAGAGCAGCCCTCCTGGATGAGCAGCCTTTCATCCCTTCTGACACTTCCATACAGCTCCACCTGATAAGAGTGGCAGGGCAATCCGTGTGCTGTCAGCCCAGGCCTGATACTCCCTGAGATGGATGCATTCCCACTTGGAATCCTCCAGCACTGCTCGGAAATACTGTCCCTGGGAAAAGACAAGAGCCCTGGCAGCGTTCCTCTGTTTCCAAATTACAGGGTAAATTAAAAAGATGATTATTAATATTTAATTGAGAGTAACTGGGCATTCAAAAGAGAATGAAATAGGATGCAAGGTAGAATTAATAATGTACTGGAAATAAGGAGTGAAATGAATTGCCTATAAGGAGATAGAAGCTTGAAAATAAGGTCTACAATTCTTGTTCAATAACGTTAATGAAAATTATTAACGTTGATGAAAACGGCCATCGTGTCAAGCAGTTACTCCTGGGTAATTATTTTTTCCTTCAGCCACCCTCTTTCCCATTTTATCTGTAAGCTTTCAAGCCTCCTGGCAGGACTGAGGCACACAGTTCAACTTGTGCCCAGCCTGTGAACTCCATGGAAGTGTCACCACGCTGCTGGGGTCATGGCACTTCATTTGGAAGCTGTTGAGACTTGATTCTGGCAGTGTTACTTCAAAATGGGTTAAACTAGAGGTGAGGAAAGTCTTTAGGGTGTTGAGGTTTTTTTAGCTAAGACAAGACACAGTTCATAACACTGAGTAATGTTAAAAGCTGTATTTTCAAGGAGAATAACCCAGCTTTGTCATAGAACAGAAAGGTGGAAGAAGAGTTTTGACCTGCATGGGCTCTGCAGAGGAAGAGGAAAACTCAATATTAACTCCTGCCATGTTACCTCAGTGATTTTTGTAGCAGCAAACTACCCATAAAGCAAAAATGAATACAAAATGCTCTAAATATCTCAACGTCCTCAGCTGGTTTCCTTTTAATAAATATATGATGAATTTAAACCTTTTGGAACATGTAATGCAATTCTCCACTGCTGACTTGATGAAATTACATTCTCCATTTTCAGAAAAGAAAGAGACAATTTGCCAACACTGAGGGCATGATATTATTATTACTACATAATAGTAATAAAAAGTGCTTTGTTTTCTGAGGCTTGAAGTACTGGACTGAACTGAGGTAATCAGGTTTTCTTTAGCTGCCCCAAGAACTGAGAATCTTTATCCTTTCTGAGGTTCCTCTCACCAAGTCCATGAAGCTCTTTAATGTGTTGCTTGTTTCTTCCTTTTCCAGGGCTTGCTACAGGTGTTTCTTCCTTCTTTTCCCCCTCCTATTCACTCCCAAGCTCCTAGATCTCTGATAGGGTTTATTTTGTACATATGACACTTGTGCCTAATTTCCAGTCTTGGGTTTCAGAGAAGTGCAGCACCAGCTTGTACTTTCAAAATAAATACAGTGGCAGCCAGCCACTGTAATCAAATGAATATTTTTACTAGCTGGGTACATTACAATTCAGCTCTAGAACATTTCCCTCATTGAACTTGAGAATTGGTTGGAGCTGAATATATGAAACTGTTAAAAGCCCATTTCAATAAAACATTGGCAGGGGTCCCAAGCCAAAGCCCAGGGATGTCAATGAGAGACATTTTCTTGGCTTTAGTGCACTGCATGGTTGGCTTTAGAGAAACAGAGTTTTTTTGCAATTATATTAAAGCAATTCTGGGATAGTCATTTACTTTTCGATAAAATCAGTCTTCCATGGCCTGTAACAAAGCTCACAGGTGAGTGCATGACCACCCACAGGTTGCAAGAGAAAACAAAAGCCACATGTCAGGCTAATAATGAGCAAAGTAAAATACATGTCACAATTCATTAAAGATCCATTACTTAGAAAGTAAAAAAAGAAGTTGAAAAAAATAAAAAGCAACAAAAAAAGCAGTAAAAAGATTGCGTGTCAGGAGGTATTTCCAGAGTACAAAGCAGCTCTGCAGAAGAGGATTTGGGGTCCTGGTGCACACCAAGCTGCCCTGAGGCAGCAGTGACCCTGGGTGAGAGTATTGGACAAGATGAGCTGCAGAGGTCCCTGCCAACCTCAGCCATTATGTAATATATATTCTGTAATATTGCTGGTCTCCAAAAGACCTATTTCAGATCTGCATTTTTCCTCAAGCGCCCATAAAGATTCTTTAGATGCTTTCCAGGTCACCACGCTTTTTCCTGCTGTGTGAAAGCAAGTCTTGAATGCAGTGAAGAGAGATCTCAGAGCAGCAGAGGAGCCCCCATACCAAACCTCACTGTATGTTAAGAGATTCTGTAAAGCCAAAAATCATGGTCATAAAAATCCTTGCATATGAACTGCTTATCACTGAAGTTATTTTGGAAACTTGAAGGAGATCATTGTTACTTTGCCAGCTGGTTAAGTGAAGCAAAAGTCTCTAACTGTCTTGGAAATAATGCCCACTGAGATAATGAAGGGAATCAGACCAATCATTTGTTACCACAAAAAAGGGTAGGTTTCATAAGCCCAAAAGCTTTTGTTATCCCTGTTTCTTTTACACAGGCAAATATACAAAGGAATATATAACAAATTTGTATAGCTACATGATGATTCCATAATGTCTTTTTAATGTCTTCTGCAGGAGATCAAATCTTCATGAGGCTTCAAGAAATCGATCACTGTCATGTAAATCAATCTGCCACGGAAATGGTCTCACTTCTCTTTATATTTCTACATTTTTTACCACTTCATCCAACACATTCCTGCCCCCAAGGCCAGTCAGAAGTGTGATAGGAAGAGCAAGAAATTACTTATTCCTTAAAACTCCCATTGCTTGAGAAAATGATTTGCTCTTTCTGTGTTAAGTTGTATCAGAGTGTTGTCATTTTAAACTTATCTCACCACTAATAGTGAGTGTAAAGGCAGATGGAACATGAAATATGATTTTGAATCTGACACTAAAGGGCTATCACAAACTCCTTTTGAAAAATGACTCCTTGTTTACAGTACTGAAAGGTGCAGACACATGGAAATTTGCATGTGGACATAATGTTTTAAGTTGCTTATATGATCATCTACAGTTCCTTCTCAGAGCCGAACACTGAAAACTATTTCCTTCTCTTTCAAAAAAGGAAAGCACTAAAAAATAGACTTTAAGTTCTCAGGTGCTCAAGACTGTTGCGTTTTTAGAGCAAAGCAACATTTACAGAAGTTGTATATAAAGTTTTAAGAATTGACTTGCAATGACTCTTGGCTCTAACGTTCCTGAGTATTGCACCCACCCCAAACACACTACACTGAAATTTTTGCAGTGTGGTACAAACTGGATGTGCATTATTTATACACACACACCATCAGCTTCCTCACCCCCAGAGTTTACTCAGCTCAAGGAAGAGAACATGGCTGTGTCATGTAGTGAAACTGCACATGCAGATTTGAACACAGATCTCAGCTTCAATAGAAATATTTCAGTTTGCTCGTTTAGCCCCTCTTGATGAGCTCTAAGAACAACTGAAGACACCTTCTCCTTTCCCTTGGCTTCCTGCCCAACAAATTCTGCTCACTCACAGCCCTGAGGACAGCTCTTGATTGTGTTTTGATGTTTCTTTTACTGTATTGACCAAGTGGCAGCCAAAACATGGATTTGTGTTCTCATTTTTCCCCTGCACTCCTTCCACTCAATCAAGCAGGCACACAAGCTTCTACCCAACAGGAGAATGCTTTTAAGCCATGCTGGTCCTCCTGGGACCAGTGTCATAGGAAATCTCTTTTCTCTGTACAAAACACAATTAGCTGACTGCTAAGACTCGCCTTTTCTTGCCTCTTGTTTTGTTTTGCTTCTCCCCACCCTCAGAATATAAAAGCCATATTGAGCCTTCTCATGGAAATTACAAAATATAAAAAAGAATTTCCTCTGTGGCAGCTCCTTCCATCCTATAAAATATTTAGTCAGAGTGATGTGAAGTACTGGATTTTTGATTTGGAGTAAGTTGCCGGTGACGATTTTTTTCATAAGGTGCAAATGTCCATCTGAGTTATCATCAGGTGACATCACTTCTGCAGAAACAACAGATCCAAAAATGATTTCAAAACACTTCTCATCCTATTTTTTTATACATGGGGCACACACAAAATTAGATTGAAGTTTGCCCTTGGTCCCTTACACAGCACTGCAATCCCACACTGCCTTACATTTTTAGCACCAGTTATGAAACTTAAACTCTTGTGTATCAACAGAATTACTTGCACTCCATAAAGACTTCATTGTCCTGCCCTTGCTTTAGCTCATTTTCCTCTCCATGTTCAGAACCATTTGTAATATACACCAGCCTCTATCAAAAGCCCTCCCAGCACCTGCTTTTCCTTCTGGGGATCCCATTAACCAGAGAGTACCCCTGGTGACATCCATTTGGATGGAGGGACAGGTGGCATGGGCTGGAGCTGAGCTATCTCTATCAAGCACTGGCTATATCAATTTTCAGCTCTACTACTGGTTTCCAGAGTGACCTTGACCAAAAGCACTCAATCTTTTGGTTTCTCAGTTCTCTATCTGGACAAATTAATCCCATTTTCTGTTCCTGTACTTTGATATCAATGTTTTGAGGCAGGTTAAATGTGCTGTAAAAAAGTCGCAGCTGTCAGGGCCTTTATTACTTGGGTGCTGCTAACTTTGCAAAATCCGATTTTCACTCTGACTTGCACCAATTTTGGAAGCAGAAATGGAAGGATTCAGCCTAACTCATGGTTCTGCAGTCTGCTTATCAGGAGGCGTTTATGCATGGCTCATTACTGGGAAGACTGTTAGATATATTTGCATACATAATGCCTCTAATAGATATTTATTCGGGGTTTCCTAGTGGATCTTGACTGAAACAGAGACGACTGCACATTTCAGGCATAGCTGGAAGCACAGAGCACTGAGGCAGCACTGAGAAGCAGCTCAGCACCAGCACCCACCACCACAGCACAAGCTGGCTGCCGGTACACACCGGGATATGCTGAAACAGCAACAATTTGGGACATCCCCAGCAGAAAATCAAGACTGGTGAAGCTGGTGAAGAGGCAACAACATCATGACCCACAGATAATCTACCTGAAGGAGTGCCTAAGCAATGCTCTTCATTTAAAGGGGGAGAATATGAGGAGTCTCATATCTGGTCCTAAAGCTAGGACCAGATCCAACTTTGTATTTTGCAGGATTTCCTTTTGCACATCATTCAAACTCATTCGTGCAGACCTTTCTTCCCAGGTGTAGGTTCCTCTGAGAAATACACCATAAACCAATGATCAGTGTGGTATTTTGCAACTGAGGCTCCTCAGTGAAAAATTAGTGATAAAATCAGCACATACTTATTCCTGCTGCATCTGCCAAGTTCAGCATCGAGTCCATTCAGTTCCTGAAGGTTTCTTAAGGAATCCAGATTCCCATGGTTTATACCCTGTGGTGAAAGTGGGAATGCAGCTACTATGACAACATATTTGAGATTTTTATCCACAGGAAGAACTTCTTCTACCTTTTTATAAACTGGTTAAAATAGGAAGAAAAATCTCTAAGATATGACTCACATTGATTCAATTAAAAACAGTAAGATCAATCTTTTTATAAGGTAATGTATTAGTCTAGAGAAAAAATGTGCAGGTGAGGAAGAAAGATGATTTTTTTTTTCTCTGGGTAGCAACTACTAAGTACCTGAAAAACTAAATCAAAAAATGCCTCTTTATCCAGAAAGGTAAATAATTTGCTATTAGTTTTATCAGATAACATGGATGCAGCAGACCTTTTCTCCCAACTTTTTAATTATACAAAACCTGTGATGTGTGATCTGGGAAAAGCTCTGTTAGAGCTACTGAAATGATCTCAAATTCTACTGATTGCAGGTAAATTTTGGGTCACAAGTTAAATTTTGAGTCCTCAGTAAGGGAGTCAAAATGAATATTGTGTAATTAAAAAAAAAAAAAAAGTAGACTGTTGTTAAAAATACAAGAGTTTGGAAAAAAGGATCTGCTAGAGATAAGTTTGGCAGTCTCTGTCCATTTGGATTTTGGTGTAAATGGTGAATGATGTAGTGTCACTTCCTTGTGGACATTTTCACAATGGGCAGCTGGACATTGAGCCCTGCTGAGGTAATGGTGCCTGGGTGAGGCCAGAACTGCACAGACCAGAGGATGAAACAGGCTAAACCAAGCCAAAACTCCAGGTAATTCTGTTTCCAAATCTACAAATTGCTGCTGAGTGCCTTCCTAAGGGACATCCATCACTGTCAAATTCCTATGGCAAGGCAACAGGTGGCCTCCCAGTGATAGAAGAGCTCTAAATAAAAAATAAGGCACCAGACCTCTTCAACAAAGTAGAGGATTTTCTTTTTTGTTTTGTTTTTGTTTGCTTGCTTATATAATTTTTAAAGATGCCAGTGTAAATAAGGTAGGTCTGATTTAGATTTTTTATTTTTTTGCCCTTGTTTTACATATATACAAAATATTCACACAAATATCAATGCCCTCACAATATAGATCTTCACTGAATGCATTTTTTCTGGAAGTCCCTCAAACAACTGCACCTTAAGCAGAACCTCTGCATTGCACATTTCACTCTCAGGTGCTGAGATAAGAGAAAAATAAAAGCAACTAAAACTGTTTTTGTGATAAGCATTAGATACCAAATTAAACTATCAGAACTTCTTTTCTACAAGAGCTAGAACAGCAACTTGTTTGAAATATTACAGCAGCTGCATTGGTTAAAGGAGAGACACAGCACCTTGTATTTGTACAATCTGGTATTAATTAACCAATATAGAAATAAGGGTTTTAAATCACGATGATTAACAAATTTCTTTCAGGCTGTTTTTTGTCAGAATTCAACAAGCTTAAAACATAACAATTGTCTACTTTTTTCTGGTCTTTTTTCTTTTTTTTTTTTTTCCCAATCCAATGCACTGTAACAACCATAATTCTTAAATAACAACTGCATTCCCAAAACTGAAATGAGGAATGTAGGTGCCTGAGCTATTTGGTTTGGTATTAAATAAGAGCTATTTTCCAATCTTTTGAGTTATGGAATAAAAGAATCCAAACCAAAGCAAGTAATAAAATACTGTGTCCCTTTTTCCAACTGCTTTGACACCAATATTAGGAAGTCCATTTCCACCTGGCAACAGCAGAGATCCCTCAGCACAGGCTGAGTCTGATTTAACAGAAAGCTCCGTGGTTGTGAGCCTGAAATGCCACCAAAAAAAAAAGGGCTCCAGGAAAATCTGTGTACTCTGACAAGGTCCCTGTGCTTAAGCAGACTGGTTTGAAACTCTGTAAATATAAATACCCAGCTAACATTACACCCTGAGAAATTGGCTCCTTGGCAAGCATGATGCTCAAGAAACTCAGAAAATATTAACCCAGAAATATGTAGCTGATAACTTTATATTTTAGCTTGGATCTGCCTCACACAGCTACAAAATTCTCCCTTTTGCAGCACAACCAGGCAAAGTGGTGCTATTGCTTAGCAATACCCAGGTGACAAATAAAAAAACAAAGCCCAATAACTTTCATGCCATTAGAATAGAATACAAAATTTAGGATAAGGGCATTATGTGTCTACACCAAAAAAAGAGTGCAGATATCATTCCTTCTTGTGTCCCAAAGCTTTCAAAGAACAATCCTGAGGCACATGGCTCCAAAATATTGTATCAATTGAAAAACTTTTAAAAACCCCCAAACCAAACTTTAAAAATATTTTCAATTTCAGCTAAAAATATTTCACAAAACACAGCTTGAAATTTTAAAAACATAATTAAAGAAATTTGCTGTTTAAATTACAGATTTCCTTACTCTGGTACTAACTATAGCAATTATCACCATTTAGAAAAATTATACTATAAATAAAGTGGTGCTGCTATAATAAAGATTTATGAAATCTTGATATGACTCCTGTGATATACTTTGAATCTGTTTTCCAAGGAAACTTTTCTATGAAACGTTCTTTATGATAATTTTTTTTTATTATAAAAATAGGTTTAGTATGAGATAATGAAGTTCACAATACCCAGAATAATTTGTAGCACTCATTAGGGTTTGGACGAGTTCTTAATTGTGAACCCACTGCAGAAATCCTAAAGACAGACTTTGATCAGCAGCCAGCAATAGAGTCGAGTCTTCTCCAAATGAGACACAGCATGCAGAAGGACTTGTCTGAATGCCAAATAATATTTTATGATAAGAAAATATATTTGTGAAACATAAATTTTCTGGGAGGAGTCCAACCTGAATCCTTTCCTCTGCAGGCTCAGGGGAAGAAGTGGAGATGGTACCAGACTGTGAACTTAGACTTGCTCTGCCCTCCCTTTTGAAGAGACAACCAAAGCTTGAACATCTAAATGTTTGGGTTTTTTCTGAAGGACTCTGTTCTGTGATATCCAGCCAAAAGCCTTTCATGCTCCCAGTGATGTCTGGCTCCCTCCTGTTACCTTTCAGTAGTGAGTCCCCACTGATCCTTAAAGCTGGACCAAGTCACCTCAGCTTTGTCTGCTGCCAGCTCAGGCAGACCTTGGGCTGCTCCAGCTGCTGCTCATCACTGCTCCCTTTGTGGGTGACGTGCCACAGGTACCAGGTGACAACCGGGGGGTCAGCCACCCCACAGAGAAACCCTGCATTTTATCAGCAAATGTGAAAATGTTTTAGAGAAGGATTCTCACCCCAGTGCAGGGCACTGCCCAGGAGCTGCACTCAGTGATGCTCCCCCTTTGCACAGAGGCTTTATTTACACTTTGCCTTACCTTCTGTGTCTTCCCACCATCCCTTTTCAGTAATTGCTTGTGCTCGTTAGTTTTCCTTCTGGTATTTTACCCGTTTAAAGTCACTCGTGCACTGGGTTATGCAAGGAGCTTAATCTCTGCTTTCTTTCTTCAGCATAAGAGGGAGGCAATATCCCCAGCTCTCACATTAAGGCAGCCCCGGTTGGTGAATATCTCCTGCTAAAAACACACCCCAATGAAAGCATTCTTGGAAAGATAATAGTTATGAAAAAACTCTGTGCTATTATAAAAATTTGTGATAGTTTACCAACATTTATGAATTTCTTCTTTTTCTGTGCAGACCCAGTTCTTAAATCTTTCCCAGAAACACAGTGACATTGCAGCAAAGCTTAAAAAAAAAAAATCCTTCCCTTTGGAAAGAGACTCCTCCATTTTGCCATCTGTCTTCATCAGACTTCTCCTGGCCAGAGCACTTAAAATAATTTATCTAATAAAGCCCCTTGGGGAAGCCCTGTCTTGGTGCACGTTTGAAGGCAGTTTGTTGGTGCTTTACAGAGAGCCAAATTAGCAGATGACACCTGAAGGGAAATTCTGCTGCTCCCTCAAAGGTCAGCTCAGTAAAGAGAGCAACATCTTGGTTTGGGCACATGAGCTGGGGACTCAGGGACACCACAGTGACAACTTCACTGCTGCCATATGCTCCAGCCATCTGGGGTGACCCAGGGTGATGGATGTGGCACAGCACTTCTCTTCACCCAGCATTTCTAACTTGCACCTTTTGGAAAGGAATTTTCGTTCCTGGAGAAGAATATTTGCAATAACATAAGGCACCCAAAAAAAAAAAAAAAAAAAAAGTGAAAGGGTTTGTGGTTGTTCTGCTTGGGCATGGCTGTTAAATGCCCAGAGCAGAAGGTGGAATGTGTCTCCTAAAAGTTCAGTCATTTATAGGCTGTGATTGTAAAAGAGAACTTGAGTATAATGCTAGACACAGAGGACAATGTCAACTGATTTGCTTTATATATTCACTCAGCAGTTTATATTTCTTTTTAAAAGGTTATGCCATCCACAGTTTTTCAGTCACAAAATACTTCCTGCAAATGATGATACCTGGAGTTATGAAAGATTTCAGGTTCAATGAAGAAATTGAGAAGTTCTTTCAAGTACAACTTTGTCATATTTAGTTTTAGCTTTTTTTTTTTTAATTTTTTTTTTAAATAAGCATTTTCCTGCTTGACAGGTGATTGGTTTATCATTCCAAATTTAATTCTACAGATATTGGATTCTGTGAATCTCTCATGACCACTTTTGACTCTGCTAGGATTGACAAGGAAACAAAGAGCTGCCCAAAGGATAAAGATAAGACAGAACAGACTGCAAAGAATAGAAACCTGATGAGCTAACAGCAAATACTGGAAATATGCAATTCATAAGATCCATTTTCTCTATCCCCATCATTTATGCAATCATTCATCAGTGACATTTTAGAACATTTTCTGATGGGACAGTTTTAACACTTTGAATTCCAAAATGACATATTTCAATAACTCTTTTCATGTTTTCTCAGAGATTTTCTCTATACTTTCAGAGAATATTTTGGTAATCTAGCTGGAAAAGGCTAGAAGAACATGGATGAACAGTAAAACCAGGATTTAGATCTTGGCTTCATTAGTTTATCATTAATGAAGCATGCATGTATCAAGGACAAAATGGAATGTGGTGATCTGGATGGATTATGACCACCAACCAAAACGCTGTGAACATTATCAATTGATCCAGTTTTTATTTGAAAATATTTCATAATGCATGCAGATCTATTATTTTCAGAGTATCTGCAGCTGGCCTGTATAGGTTTATAGTAAGTCACCCAAACCAGAAAATTAATCAAAAGGGTTCATGGTCAAACTCCATCACAACTATCTCACAAATTATTTGCTTTTTCATGCTCTTGCCTGAGATCATGCACTTGAGGTTCTGATGAGTGAGAAATAACTATTTGCTGTCTTTTACAATAAAAGGAACATCAAGAGATACTGGGTGATGTCAGGTTCAAAACAAACAAACAAACCAGCAGACCAGTCTCTTTTTCATACTGTGACAATTCATGTCCTGGTGCACATGGGACTCTCCAGCAGCTCAGCTGGCCTCAGCACCTGCAGGCAGAGACCCATGGCTCCCAGGACAGGGCAATGTGAGGAACCCTTGCCACTTTCTCAAACATGAAATCATCTCCCCACCACCTGGTCCCCAAGCCTTTAGTGAAGAACTGAAGGAAGCAAATAAATGGATGGCTCCAGGAAAAAAGGAAGCATGAGCTCTCAATATACAGATAATAAAACTTAAACTACTTTTCCATTTTCAGATCATCAGAAGCTACTGTTAATTAATTGTAGGCTGCTCTGAAGGACTGCTAGCAGTTGGTTTAATATATGTGAAGATCTCTGCTTTTTCCACATTGGCACATTCCACACTGACACCACAAGCTGCAATGACTCTGGGAATAATATAATTTGGCTTACTAAAGGGCAATAAAATATCTAAATTAATCTTTTCATGCCAAGTGCACAATTAACCCCATGGGAAACAAAAAGGGAAGCATTTTCCATTTGATTAATAAGTAATTTCTTATTAAAAGAACTAAATATACACTGCAGGTTAAAAAAAAAAAAAAAGGAAAGAAATTCTAGAGTAAATCATTCCTTTTAAGTGTGCACTATTTGATCTTTTATGATTTTTTAAAAATGTGTCAGAGATGGTATTGTGTAGCATAATCCTAGGAGACAATGTCCATGTATGTGTTCAGCTTTCCTATTTTCGAAAATAAAGTTGTTCCTGGGTTTTATGACATGCTGCACCATTCAGAAGCTCCATAGAGTTTTCTCACAGCAGTTTGCATATTGCAGTTCCTCAGGCTAAAATGCCATATCAGGTGTTCAAGATGTGTTGGGAAGGAGTTGTACTTTGTTGCTGCTGCCATCAGAAATGTGTCATGGAACTTTCCACTGCCTTTACAGACACAAAACTCCACAGATTTCACTGGAATTGACACTATTATAGGCAACTGCATATGCACACAGGAATGATATTTATTAATTGTGAAGCCAGCTCTACCAGCCACAGATTTAAAAAGCCTTTCAGTGAAAGGCAGGTTCAGCTTTTTGACAGAAATCGTGTTCAATCTTCATAAGAAAAGCCTTTAATGTGATGCCCATCAATTTGCTCATCTTTGGATTTCACTTCAAATATGAAAATATCAATCAAAACTGAGAGCTCTCCAGGGCTGCTTTGCATTTTGGAGCCTGAGGGAAGCCTCTCCTGATGTGGCTTTCTCACCTCACCAGTGCAGTGTCTGATTTGTCATAAAAACTTCCATGGACTAAAATAGCCAGTTTATATAGATTGAGTGGCACCAGGGAAGAGAAAAGCCTGAGAAATAAATCAGATGTGAACATAATGGCATCTCAATGGGTTTTGTAAAGATTCATTTTAACCTGGTGATTTAACAGAGTGGTGGGAAATAGGTGGAGAAAGGGGAAAGATATAAAAGAAAATAAAGGGAATAAAGTACTTGACTGACTAAATGGTAACATGGAAGAAATACAAGCAGCTTTGGAGAGATCATAGGGAGCACAGGGTTACTAAACCCAGGAAAGAAATGGGCAGATCTTCCCTCAAGGAAGCTTTCAAGCTCTCTGGTGAAACAAACTCTCATGAAATCATGCTTTTCAGGAACCTTCCTTCACATGCCTTCATTCACAATGCTTGCTTTGCATTTAACCTATTTCCTTTGCTGCACAAGCTGTGCTCACCTACAAGTTTTACAAGTTTAACCTTGATAATTTTCCTTTTTTCCCCGATTTGAAATGCAGCAACACGATTGCCTCGTTGCTGAAATATATAATTGACTGCAAAGTAAGGAAAATAAGGAAAAGATATAAGGAAAGCAGTTAAAAGCCAGAAGTTCTTTTTGGCCTGGAAAGCATTCCAAGGATCTGTATTTTATAGTAGCTGACATAAGGGCCACAGAATGATGAAATCTGCTGGACCCTGAGCCCTAACATTTGCTTCATGATAAAGCCAACATTTTCCTACCACGTAGGAACAAACGTCTTTTCCTGTCACTCAAAACTAAACATTGCTGGTACCACTCACATGAGTTTAATTCCTGAAATTCACCACCAGAAACACTCATATTCACAACAGTTGCCTCCCTTCTCCTCCACTGCTGACTTCTTCAAAAAGAAATACCTGAACTCTCAAATCCAAATATGTTGCTTTAATAAGGAGCTAAAGGGTGGCAAATTCACTTCAAATGTCTTCATGTTCTGTTTGAATGGTTGTTACTTAATAGAAAAGGGACAATACTTTTCCATTTTATTCCTTCAAATAAAAGGAGGTATATCTTGATTTTTAACAAAAAATCACTCACTTCTAATTTGGAGATCTATTTCAGGTTTCTTCCTTTCCCCTCTCTTCCTCTCCTCTCCCTTCTCCCTGTGTTTAATCTTTACTTGAATTAGTTTTCACCACATATACATTTTCAGACATTTGGGCGTCTTAATTACTTGAAACAAAGACTCTAATAGACAAGGCAAACAATGCCTTTGGTATCAAAATAAATGAAAAATCAGATGGGAAGGCATCCATACCAATCTAGTCAGCAAAAAAGGAGTTCTTTGGTTGACTTTTATAGCCCTGATGAAGAATGAGATGAGATACATGATTTAAGAAAGCACTTAAGCAGACAGTAGAATTCCAAGTCTCTTTTTTCAGTAGTTGCATCTTTTAATTGGATGTGATTTGGTGTTAAACAAATAACTGGATCACTCACCGTGGAGAAATCAGCAGCAGGTGGAAGGATTATTGATTTCATGGAGAAGAAAGAGAGCTGAAGGAGGAGCAACACTGAGGGCTTTAGAGCATTAATGTGTCCAGCTCTTGAGGCTGAACACTGAAAATTATCATTCAAATGGTCAAAGATCATCATTTAAATGTGACACATGTACAGTTTTTAGCTGCCTTCCTTGCTTCTATATTACAGTTGCAAAGATAAAATTTCACATATCGTGTCTTTATAGTTTTGACTAGGGGTGTGTGGATGTGGGGAATAATTTATAAATTTTTTTTGTAAATTATAGGTAAGACATCAGTGCTGGGGTTGCATGAAAAAACCCAGGTTCTCTCTGTGATCATTGAAGCAGGGCAAGAGTTATTATTATGAATGAGAGTATATAGTTAAAAAACGAAGACACAAAAGAGGAGAAGCAAAACATATCATGCATTTCACAGAAGGCCAAAATCACAGGTAAGTTTTTACCACGTTGTCAAAGTCACAGATTCTCAAGTTTTAAAAACACTCCTCTGATTTACCTGAACTCTATTCTCCTTGAGGTAAAAATATTACTGTTGAAAAAAAATCTAAAGAAAAAAACGGAGGGAGCTTGAGTGAGTCATGAAAGGCCCCAGAGGAAGTCTAGGTCAGAACACACCAACATCTGGATGGTGCCAAAACCCTGAGAAGGTACTGCTAGTTTAAACTTCTCTCTTCCAGAGAATGCCAAGGATTTATGATCCGTTGGAAAAAGCTTCTAGCTCCCAGGCTTTCCTTTCGTGCCAGTTTCAAGTCTGAGCTGCTCTAAGATGATAGCTCTTATTATAAAAGCACTGCTGTGCAGAAGGAATCCCAGGTATGACATTTGATCAAAGCTGAGTGTCACAACGAGGTTCTCTTCGTTTCTGCACAGTGGAGAGGCATTTGAAACAAGATTTTTTGATGGCCACCCAGAGGTTTAACCAAATGATTTCTTTTGAGTCTTCTGTCATGATTTTCACCCTCAGTATCTCAAATCACTTGAGCCAGAGGAAATATGTAAACTAGATGAGTAGAATGTCAGAGGATAAACGGAAAGGAAAGGTTGCTGGAGAAACTTAGGTGCTCTAGTCTGCAAGAGCAGCCTGCTAACAAAAAAACTGAGTTATAAAAGTATAAGTCTATTTACGGATATTCACAGAATAGCAGACAATGAACAGCTTTATCTTTTAAAGGAAATCTTGATTTTATAAAAAGGGAATAAATTAAATATTTGCCATATCTGCTGTAATTAACCTCACCCCTTAAATTACCATCAGCAAAAGAATTCAGGGTGGTGGATCCACCATCCCTGAGGTGTCCAAGAAACAATTGGATGTGGTACTTAGTGCTCTAGTCTGGTTGATGAGCTGGTGGTCAGTCAAATGTTGGACTCAGTGATCTTAGAGATCTTGCCCAACCGAAACGATTCTGTGATTCTGCAATTAAAATGTTTATTACTGCACAAGGATACTCCCTACTCTTTCAGAATAGCCTAAAGCTGTCAGAACATTTTTTACCATAACTATTCATCACAGTTTTTAAGACTCCTGCCTCAAAAACCTGAGCTGGTAGCATAACACCTCTCGTTATGTGCACACAGTGGCCGTGCTACAAAAGAACCTTCTCCAGCACTCACCAATCCTCTTCTCCGCTGATGCAGCAGTGAGAAAATGACAACAAATACCTTTGAACTGGGCTGTGCCACAGCAGAAAGTCTAATCCAGCATTTAGGGTGACTGGAGGACACACAGAATCAGGTCCTCATTATGGAACATAAGATACATTTTTACACAGCAAAATTAGTGTCTTCTCTATATATGTTTAATAATATCAGCTGATCCATTTTTACCCAGAAACCTGGACCTAACAATTAACTTTCTACTTTCACCACCTTGAAAGAGCAGTCCAAGAGCCATTCTGCATCTCATGACCTGAAAGGGACAAAGATTTGCTCAAAAAACCCCCATTTTAGTTCTGGGCAGGAAAAGGAAGAGACAAAGTCTAACAGCACTAAGTGGAAAGGACATGCTCCAGTTCTCCTGAGGCAGAATGGGGCAAGCAAGTTTTTTCTGGTTTACTTCTTCAAAAGCTGCATTAAGAGTCAAATGCTATAAAAAACTGTTCTACAAAAGGAAGGCTTCCCACATTTAAGTGCAAATTAAAGTTTTGTCTGCAGCGGCACTTTTTAGAAAGGTGTAAGGAATGCCCAGCAAAGTAGGCAGCCCACTGAACATCACCAAGGGCTTTAAAAACCTTTCACAAGTCCCATATGGTGAGAAAAGCTCTCCTGACAACACAAGTAAGAGCCAGACACTGAGAGAAACAAGCACAGATAGGATGTCTGATCCTGCATTTCTCAAAGGGGAAAACGCCCTTTGAAGTCCATAGGAATACGAGCAAGGATTGCAGCTCCTATCACTTTTCTGTCATCCTCTATCATGCACTTAATTTAAAAGCACAAGTTCCATTTGAGAGGCTAATTCTCATCTTTCTTCCCCTCCTTATTCCATTTTCTCCTTTAGGAGCTATTTCCAGCCTAATCCAGCCACCTATGAGATGTGACTGGATCATTCTGCACCCGCCACTCAATTATCAAAGGGAAATTTATGCAGGGAAAAATGTTACACTTTGAAGGCACCATTTATCCTTCAAAAAGTTAAAAGACCACGGTTGACACCCACCTGAAGAGCTGCTCTTGAGGCAGCCCACAGCCCAAAAGATGTGGCAGCAAAGTGAATGCAGCTCCTGGAGCTCTGGTCCTGGGGGCAGAGGAGCTGAGCTCAGGGCTGGGTGTGCCCGAGGGATGCAGATACAGCAGGGACCTGAACCAGAGACCAGATTGCTGGGCAAAGACTGGTCCAGGGGGCACTTCTGAGCATTTCTGTCCAAAGACTGGTCCAGTGGGCACTTCTGAGGGTTTTTGTGCACAGACTAGTCCAGATCAGATCCCTATCTGATCACCTCCTCTGATAAAACGTAAAAACATACATCAAGCTCATGGATCTTGATGGATTCAGGGACTAACTCAGTATTGAGTTTCCCAGCCTCATCAGGATTTGTGAGAGCACAGACTTTCTTTTCTGTCACTATTTTTGGCTTCTATCTGTTCAGAAGCAGATTTTCTACTCTCTTGGAAACTGCAACATTAAACCCTGGTGACTGTTGTGCAGTGTCCAGGAGTAGATGGTACCAAAGCAGAATTTTGAACATTACAACTGGAAATTTAGGCTCCCATCTTCTTTTTATGGATCCACCCTGTCATAAACGAGAGGCCCTCAGGAAACATTATGTTCATCCTACTCTAATTAGCTGATGGAATAAAGGCCAAGGTGCTCAAGCTTGATTATTTCTATGTGTCAGGGTAGAGTTCACAGGATATTTTTAATCCAAATGCTGACACTTTGGTGATTACATTTAATCAAAGGACAAATAGCAGCACACTCCTTATTGACTAAAAAAATGCATGTAGAAGTGTTTTCACCTATGTGAGAAGCCATTTTACTGTCAATATTAAAAGCAATACTGGAAAGGCAGTGCATGCTCCTTAAGACTAAAATTTGAAAGGAAATCCCCAGAACTACCAGAATACAATCACGATTTCTACATTCATTTTTCTACAAAACTAGAGTGCAAGCTTGTGGAGTTTTGCTTTTTTTAGTTATTCTTATTATTGTTGGTTTTGTTGCTAATGTTGTGTTAATCAGAAGGGATATAAAATATAAAATGCTGAAGATGGTGCTCAGTTGCTTTTAGATCAAAACATATTGGAAATACCACTCCAAATGACTAGGAGTCCTTTTGTAGCAAAAAAAAAAAACCCCATAAAATAATTCAAGGTAAATTTAGTAATTTTCTTAAAATGCCAATCAAACTTTCACCAGGTTATTGACATACCATAGAAAATAAATATGAATCAAAATCAGGCTGATTCCTACTTTAAAAAAATAAAAATAATTATAGTATGTCCTTACTCTTTGACTAACAGTGGGAATTGACTTCCTAAGGTTCAGAATGTGCTGGAAAATAAATATGCTAATATTGAACACAAATTAAATGGCCTTCCAGTATAAAACAGAAACAGCATGAAGTCTCGAAAAATAAGCATCCTCATGTTCCAAACCAATATAATTTTCTTTTCCTGTAAAAGCTGGTGATTTTTTGAGGGTATCATAGAATACAAAAATAATGCTGAGACCCATTTTACAACCTGCAATCTTCTTGTGGAAGGTTTTATGTTCAACTTGCAAGGCAGCCATTTTAAAGACTTTGAGAAAATTACTGAAATGTTATGAACACATTAAATGTTGTGCCAATTATTCCAAAGTCTCAAATTATTTCACTGCTCAAAATCTGACAAGAACCAGAAGCCTCCAGGTCCTGAAAGCTTCTCCTATTTGAGCCTGGCACTCTCTATACTGTAATTTCAGTGTCCTCTTAGAAAAATACCTTCATGTGACCCAATCATGGGATAAAAATTTTACCAGATCCTTGTTAAGTGTTTCCTGCAAGACAAATGAGCCAGGTAGGTTTAACATCTGCTGTAAATAGATGATCCAGCCTGGTTCCTCTTTCCAATAAAATTAAAGTATCTTGTGCTTCACCACACTTTTAATTTAGCTAGCAAGATACTCTGTGTATGGTAGATATTTTTCAACAAACACAAACAAGAAGAACAACCAAACAGAAACTTTCAACCTTTAGGGCTCCTACACAACTTTTAGCAAAATAAGAGAAGGTTCATCCTTTACAAGAAACACAGTATGCATTTTGCCAATTTTGTTCCAGAAAACATATGGCATTTGCAACTCACTGCCACAGCCAGTGAAAGATTCAATTTTACAGTAGTTCCTCTTAAGAGAAATAATCTGGCACAGCCAGATGTTACAGTGATATCTGCTGGGGGAAAAAAAAATCAGTTTTAGGAGAAGTGGCTCTGTTTTTGTTCATTAAATGGAATCAATGTGCATTGGATCAGAAAGGACCTGGAGCATAGCTCTGTTATATGAATAACACAGTGAAATCTGCTACCTAATTAATACTGTTAAAAATTAATCTCCCCAGCTGGTGGAGAAAAAGTTATATGTGCTCAGCTTCCACCTCAAACTTTGGAGGTGATTGGGTGGAAAAGGAATGGACTGACATTTATTTAATTCAGACAACCATGGAATAAGGATCCAAAATCTAACTAGGGAGCTGTTATTAAGTGCAGCTGACATTGAAGTCCAAAAATCTAAAAACCAGTTTCATTCAGAGCTGACGGGTTACCCTCTCCAGAGCCCATTTCAGGTAATTCATCTTTGTTTCTCCTACTTCACTCTTGGAATATCCTCACACTCACCCAAAGCCAGAGCACTGAAAGACCCTCAGCCTGAACTGGATGAAAATTACTGCCTTTAAAAAGTTGGAAACCACTTGGTCAAGGTTGAATGGCTTGGATTGGAAAAAAATCACCCAGTTCCTACCCCCTGCCATAGGCAGGGACACCTCCCACTGTCCCAGGCTGCTCCAAGCCCCAATGTCCAGCCTGGCCTTGGACACTTCCAGGGATCCAGGGGCAGCCACCCTGTGCCAGGGCGTGCCCACTCTCTCAAAAAGTATTTATTCCTAATATCTAATATCTGCTAGAAACCTAATCTCTTTCAGTTTAAAGCCATGTACCCTTTTCAACATGCCTCAAGTAAATAACTTGATGCAAAAATAAGACACTAGCAAGGAGATGGCACAAATTTGGCCATCAGATTTACAATATCAGTGACAGGGTTTGTAACTTGAACCTTATTCTGTAAACATGGGGTTTACATCAAGCATAAAAGTGACTGTAACATAATTAATCTGAAGCTGGATTGGATATAAATGCAAAGTCAACATTTTCTGGAATGGGATTTTAAGAAGAGTCAGTTTCCTTCCTTTTGGCTTTCACTGAATGACTTAGATCTTGAAAAGAAAAATAACTCTTTTTCTTTTATAAAATTGTATCTGTGAGCTCTGTCAGTTTTAGTGCTGCTATCTTGATCTCTGGCAGCCGAGAGCACTGCATATAAAGTTATTCTTTTGTTATCACTGCTTTTCAAGCTGAGAAAGAAACCCCAGGTATTTTTCTATTACTCACAGAAGTAGATCTTCATTTTTTATAGCCAAGATTATCATTCACTTTTCATTTCCTCAAGTTTTAAAAAGCATAAGATTTGATTCAGACATTCACTTTGGAGCAGCCAATTATGGGTGTCATTTTTACAGTCTGAATTCTCTCTTCCACTGTAAGTTTATTTTTATACATCATAAACTCTTTTCCTCTAGCACTGAATTTTGTTAAAGGAACTTCAGGGAAAGCACATACCCAGGTGCAGTAGTCAAGTCAGATACTGTGCACTGATATGTTACTTTTGATTTACAGAGTGAGTTAACAGTGCAATAATGTGGAGTCAAAACCCTCCTACCCTTCTGTTGCCTTTTGTTTAGGCAAAATGGGTAATATTGACAGCATATTTAATCTAAAACATTTTTGAGCAGCCTTTAGCTAAAAATAATTTGAAAAATTTTTAGCAGATACATAGGAGCAATGAAAAAAAACCAAAGGATGTGTCTGCAACCTCACTAATAGCAAAGTTTTTTGTTATCGCTTTCCCATAATGAAAAATTACAAACAGTTCAAAATCAGTCCTCACTTTTCAAATATCTTTTTAACATTATGACCTATGTCCACATTTCTGATAGAAGAAGTATGAACTGAATTAGCTAATAAAATTATAGTAATGTATTGCATCATATTGTAATATTAATAAAGGACACATCATACAATTATGCTAATAACCTTAAATTCCAATAAAGCTGTATCATTAAGGAGAATGTACTACATTAAGCAATTGAGTCTTCTCCTGTTACAAAATTTATCTTATAAGAATTGTATCAAAATGAAAGCTTCAATTTAATGAATGCTTAAGCAAAGCCTTTATCTTTGAGATAAAAGCCCTGTGAAGGCCTAATTACTCAACAAGAAGCTAAAACTGATAAAGAATCTGTTTCAACTTTAGTACCAGAAAACTAAGGAGAGTCAGGGTCAATATTTTTGTTTGTGCACTGGTTTCAGAAAAGCAGAGACCATGCATCCTCCAGTGAATGCTGGTTCTGTGGATGCTGATCAGACAAGGACTGGAGCTCCAGTGATGCCGAGTTTTGAATAACTCCAGGAGAGGAGACCTCACTGTCCCCTTGAGCAAACTGTTCCACTGTGCAACCACTCTCACAGCAAAAAAAAAAACAAAACCGGTGGTTTTCCACATGAACACTTCATGTGGTTACCTGACAGGGTTTGGGAAATTCCTGAGAGAATTCAAGGATATTGTGGTTGTGCTGGTGAAGTGCTCCTTGACTTTCAGGTACTCATGACCGGGTAGCCTTCTGTCTGTAACAAGAGATTTCAGAATGAGTTTTCGTCTTTAAAATAAAGAAAAAAAAAAAAATTAATTACCAAATAAATCCTAAAACATAATGCCTGAGCCTGAGTCTGATAAAGTTAAAAATAATTTGGATGCTTATTCAGACAGTTCCAGGGTAAGAAAGCAAGCAGAGATGCCAATGTCAAATGTGTCTTTGGTGTCTTTTCATATAAATACAAAAGGAAAACAGGACACTTACATGCCTCCTTTAGAAACAGAAATAAGAAGGGAAGCAAATACTACTTGGGGGTTTGTATAGACACATGCACAAAAAATACATGTACACACATATCTATGTATAGACAAATATAAACAGGTTCAATATTTCAGAGTTGGAGCTCTGAAATGGCAGGAGCTTCACTGAATGGAAGGAGATGGATGTGCATTCTTTGAAAACAAGCTTTAACTAATTTTCCAGAGCAAGGAGATACCAAATCCATGTGCAATGCCAGTGTTCATTATTTTAATGAAAATAATCAAACTCAAACAAGAAAATAATGTGATTTAGAAGAGGATTACAGAACAGAGGTATTTTTCATCCACTCACTAAGTATAAAATTATGCCACAGAACAAGTAAGTAGTAATAATAATTATAATTATTAAAATAATAAATTAAATGCATTGTGTATCAGTTAGTTGCTCATTTTTTAAATTAATAAACCCAAGAGTGTATAGTTTGAAATAGGCAACTATTTCAAGGACAGGCCACATTTTCAGCTGCTGTGAGGGTGCCTGGTTCATTTATTTGCTTAAGAGACCTAATTTCTGATGGAGCCTGCAGTTATTTAGGGTTAATAGCCTTCCCTCATTTCATTATGCTTTTGTGAACTGCAAAATTTTTTCAAGGTAAGTAGGCTTATTAAGAATTATTCAGAGATGTTCTGAGCTGAGAATTGTTTCTTTACTTGCCACTCCTCTGCAGCAAATAAAATGACATCTGTGTTTTCAGCAGTTTTCATATTGATCTTCTTGTTTTTAAAGCAAAGGTTGGCTACACAAGCCTATGGTCTCCAATTTGGGATTCACTGCCTGATGCCAAGTTGGGTTTCCTATCAATTTTTGCTTTTCTTTAAAGAAAGAGCTCTTCAGAAAGGAGCTGCATATAAAATCCAACTTTCTACTCCATCTTCTCAAAAGATATCAGAAATCTTCCTCTGGACTGAACTTCCTTTACATAATAAATGCGTCTTGTTCTTTTCTTGTTTAGAACTATGGCAGGTAATTCTGTTATGATTTTTTTTTAAACTGGACTGGGAAGTTATCAGCATGAGTGCAATACTCACACAGTCATAATTCAGATGTGTGAGCACAAAAATGGCCTCATAAAATAATGAAAATTTTAATTGTGCTCTTTCAAGGCCACAAATTTACAGTGCCTGCTAGCTGACAAAAAATTTAATTGATAGACAATTTCCCATTGATTTAATAAACAGAGCCATTTCAAAATCAGTAGTAAAAACTGGCATGAACTATAAAGTCTGTGGTAATATTTTTACCTGATTTTATTTGCACTAAAGCAGTTTAGAAGCTTTGCAGGAGGTTTGAAGCTAAGGTTGGTTTTCCATAAACTTACAGCAGTACATTGACCAGTTTGCCAATACTGTTGGCTGAGGTAAAAATAGCAGCAGAGTTTTAGAAGTCAAATTCAATTCTCTTCTTTTTCTGACCAAAATAATTTGGTAGATTTTTGGCCAACTGAAAAAACCTCCACTGTTAGTTTTGGTAAGTAGACTATGAACAATTATTTTCAAATCATCATTTTTTGTTCTGAGTAAGCATTGCAGTGCCTCTGAGCAAGCATTGTGCCAATGTTCACTGTGTTTACCATTAGCAGTGTATTTCTAATCACACTTGATAACACTTAATCTTGTAAAGAATTTTGTTAATATTCCAGGGATATAATAAAGGCCTGCTGCTTCTCTGAGCATTTAGATAATACTGCTGTCACAAACTCATGTGTGTAAAATTTTTTTTCATGCTCAAAGCTCAGAGAACCCCTTTGCCATATCACCCTATCAGAATTTCAGCTTTGCTTTATAAAGCAAATTTCTAGCCTCCAGATATCAGAGACGAGACTAAGAACTTAAACCTCAAGATCATAAAAGATAAATTTAAAATCCCCAAAAAACTCAAAATTACTTTTATGTTCTCTCATGGGTCTGACTCATAGTTGAAGACTGGTACTATTGAGGTGACTTGAAGGACAAAGAAACAAAGACAATATCTGGTCTGGCTTTGGCAAGAAAAGAATTGTGCAATTCCACTCAGTAACTCCTGTGCTTGACTATGGCTCTAAATACCTTGAATTCGTGTCTTCTATGTAGAAAGAAAACTCCTGCCTTTTTTTTTTATAGTTATAAATAAAACCCAAACAAATCCACTGTGGCAAGGCAGGTGAGGAGGGAGGGGGTGACACAAACTCATCTGTGATAGAAACACTTTGAAATGGAAGCAAATGCCATCAGAAAATGTGGTTTTTCTTTCCATAGGTTTGGAATGCTGTGTTCAAATCATGGGTCTGTGTTGTCGCTTTGGAATCTCTGGCAGCAGGAATCACTTGATGAGGATAACTGGAAAAACAAAAGCCTGAAGATCAACATCCATGGCCAGGCTGGACAGGCACACGTGAAGAGCTGAAATGGGGCTGAAGAAATACTCATTATAAGTCTTATATGAGAAAAGCCCTATTAAAGATTTTTTTTTTCATCACAGCTCATTGACCCTGAAGTAATTAGCATTAAATATCACTTAGGGAAATTGCTAATCTGTAATATCTGACACAGTGAAAGAAGGAAAGAGGAACTTGCACTGACTCACACAGCTTTGAACTTTCCTTTCTAAATACCACACAGCTTTCCAATCTAGTAGCAAGTAACCCTAGAGGTGACCCCCAGCCCTGAGAATAATGGAATGAGGGATGAAGCTCCTGCTTACTCTGGAAAAAGGCCCTGTAAAAAGCTGTCACTGTGCATAATCATTGCTCTTATTCCAGCCTGGCTGGATGGCACTGCTCTCCTACCTGGAATCTTTATCAGTTTAAGTCGTGGCTTCCAAGAATTACAAATGACAACTGGCTGGATGTGTAAGCTGCTGTGAATGTTCCTAAGACACTAAAAACTCACTGCTGCCTCTGTGTAAGCATGGCAATTCTTCTGTCTGGTGACACTTCTGTCAATATTGCATCACCCAGGAAATCCCATTTTATCCTGGAATCACTGAAGTTAAGATCTACTAGAGTGCAATTCCTACCTATTATCACAAATAGGTTTCAACAAACAGCATTCCTTAGCAACTACAGAAACCAAAATCAGCTTACACTTTTTCTTTTTTGTTGTTTTTTTGTTTGTTTTGTTTTGTTTTTTGTTTGTTTTTTTTATTTGAGCTAGAGGGTCCAACAAGAAAGCATCCAGTCAATACAGACAATAATAGTAAAACAGACAGGTTTTCAAAATAATAAATAATTGATTTCTGCCAGAAAAGGCTCACATGATCTACAACACACAGCATCGTGTGACTTTACACTCAGAGAACTTTTGGCAGCTTTTTAAAAAATATATATTATAATAAGGGTCTGCAATGAGGTTTCTAAAATGTATCTCTGAACAGTGCACCCATTTCTTGAAGTCAGAGCTTTTTTTGAGCCTTGGAGGTGTCTCTGTAGGGCGGGGGGTTTGGAGGATTCCTACCTCATTTTACTGGTATCAGTGTGATCCAAAGTAACTCTTCAGAAATCAGTGGAATCATCTAACAAAAAACCACACAAGGAATAAAAGGCTTGGAGTCGCTGGAATTTGTCTGTGGCTGTTTGACCAGCCTGCCTTCAACAACTGGGTAATTAAAATGTTCTTTGCTGTGAGATCAAATCTGCTAGAGCATTTTTTTTCCCTCAGACCCTGTATAACACCAAAAAAGAGCTTTTACTCTCCTGTGATACATTTCATTCCTCCCTCTGTGTGAATTTTTGGAGTTTAGAAATTTGTGAACTTTGAGGACAATTCAGACATAGGACCAGTCAAAGTTTTTTTGTGCTCTCAGATCTTTTTGTACCAGAGATCTTTGTTACAGTCAGGCTGGCTGGGCATTTTCCTGAGATTATTTTCTGTGTGTGATACACTGATGTGTGTGTCTGCCTAAGTGCAACCATTTGTAAGTTATTCATCCCTCATGATGACACTAAACAAATTTTTTTGCTATTATGACCTTCTTTTCACACATTGATTATTTTTTAGTTTAGCTACTTTAGACTGTTCTATATAATTCATAGGTTGCATTAAAATCCTCAAACCTGATAATATTCATGAAACATTTTTAATGGAAGACTGCTGATTTTCTTGTTAGGAAAGGCTACAGTCTTCATTACAGAGCTTTGTTGGGGCTGGGGAAAATCTAGATTAATCTGACAGGGTTTTCTGGTTGATTTTGTTGTTTGTTTGTTTGTTTGGGGGTATTTTTTCTGATAAGGAAAAGGAAGTAATATAGCTCTCCTCTGGTCTTCTGGAACTGTGGAGGTTCTACTGCCCATTTCAAAAGGGCTTTCCAGCACTAAAATTTTCTGCTCTAAGATTACCTAGTGTTCCATTTCTTGCTATTGTCAGGGAAAAAAAAGTGGCCTTCCCATTCACATTTTTATGCTTATCTTGAGGCTACACAATACTCACTCTTTTTTTGGCCAAGCATAAAATTTGCAGACAGCCTTAATGAGGCCTGTTTATATTCCAGAGAATCTGACTCGTTCCAGCCATACATCTTTGAGTTCTGCAATTTGGTGACATGTAATTTGTCAACATGTAATTTGTCACAGGCTCAGGGGATGTCCTGGGAGAAATATGAGGGCTGAAACCCATAATAGGCTGTGTCAAAACTTTGCTCTGTGCCCTCCTGCAGTGAAAGGGCATTTCAGAGGCTCAGCTCACCTGCTTTTGGCCACAAATCTACCCCTGCACATGCACAAATAGAGGTGTGATGGCCCTTTCTCCCTCCCTGTGCTCATTTTGTTATTGTATTTATTTGGGTCTGTCTGATGCTGCATAAATGTGGGATTCCAAGCACCTGAAGGGCCATAAAATTTGCTCATTACCTGTATTCTTTTCATCCTGTCATATTAAAACAGCCATTTTATTATGCCATTTGTTGTCAGGCATTTCTTACTGAGATATGAAAACCTTCTGCGTCTCCTCCATACCTCATTCCCCGTTTCTCATTGCAGAATAGAAGCCAAATTTAAGGTGAAGCTTTAGGGAAAGGAGTTTGCTTTTTTTCCTGTCATCCATGCTCTGTACCAGAGTAAGAAAGCCACTGCCAGCATTTAAATTTAAACATTTAAATGCAAAAAGGCTTTACCCTGCTCTCATTTCTTTCTGTCTTAATTCACTTTTCAGAATTTTGGGGGGTTTTCTTCGGGAGTTTCTGTGCAACACCTTCAAGCTGAGTTTTTACCAAATCATTCCCTGTTCTCCTCAGGATATTGGCAGTAGCAACCTTCTTGTGCATTTTGGCATTGTGCTAATTAAGCTTTACAGTGTGGTCATCTAATTAACTTGGAGTCCATGACACTGTTGCTGCCTGAGTGCTACAACAAAGTCCTTAAAAGGCTTTACAAAAGTCAGGTGAGCATTAAATGATCCACTTTCATAACATTTTCCAAATAATTTAGATAATGATTTGCACCACAACTGTGGTACTGTAGCTCAACAAAACTGCAATTTTGTGGGGTCCAAATGATACAATTTTTGATATTGAGGAAGCTGTATGGAAATGGCATTCTAAAGTCTCCCAAATTAGGCAGCTACAAATCATTGGTTATTCTGAACATTTGAATTTAAGTGATTTCATTAAGCCTAATATAAAAAGAGCCTGCCAAATTAATCTCCTCTTGGATGCCAAAATTGAATGTTTTAGGAATAATATTTTTTAAATACAGATGATTATACTTAAAACAATTAAAGCAATCTCACGGTTCATTCATTTTAAAGACCTTTAAATCATTCCAGTCTTGAATTTAATTTTAAACTTGCAAGCATTACTGAAGTGACTTGAAATGTTTAATGCAATACATATGGGATGGTAATGTTGATAACTTCCCCTGGGCTAGGCTGAAAACAAATGGGATTTTGCAAGTTGTGCCTGGAAGAACAGTTATTTCCCTAATAACTGAAAATCAGACAAGTTTCAGAGGACTGTTATTTTTTTTGTTAAATTCATTATGAGCTTCTTAAACAAATCTGCCTTACTCTGCTGCCACATTTTCCTTTCAGTAGTTATTTAATACACACTGACATTCATCCAATGATTCTAAGAACTTCAAAGGGAATGCCATAAGCCAAGGAAGAACCAACCTTTAAGAGGTTGCCTGTGCACATCCACATTCCCAAAACTTCACAAAAACCTTATTAAAAAAGTCCCATAGCAATAATACTTTTTTCCTAGTTTGCTGTTTATCTTCAACCATTAATTTATCTTTAACTGATGTAATTAGAAAGAATGAGTATTTGATAACAAGAAATTCTCCAGCCCTGAAACATTGCTAAGTGGAAGACTGACAAGCACCCATACAAATTTGGTGTTCATGTTTCTGGTTTGGGATTTCCTGTTCAGTGACCATAATGTGCACATTTTGCACAGGTACACATTTCCACCTTCCTGCCCTTACTTTGAAGTACCTGTGATCCCAGCTGTAAATGCAATCATAGAAAATACCTTTCTTTTAAATAACCTTTATTCTCATTCCATGCAATAAATTCCTTGAGCAGCTTTTCACTCTTGCTACGGTTACAGATCAGGGCTGCTTGCCAAATTCTTCCTTGCTGCAAGGGGAAAAAAGGCAGGAAAGAGCTTGAACTAGGCAAGAAAAGAACTTACACGGGTCCTGTTCTCAGTGACAGCAGCTAACCAGGCATAAAAACGGGCATGGGGAGAGATAACAGCCTGCCTGACACTTCCATCTGTCCCACCCTCCTCTTTCCTTCTGGAACACTCTGAGCTGGTGGAGGGGACAATCTTCATGGTCTTATTTCATTCCTCATGCTCTGTTTTGCTTTTGCAGCTGACTGAATTGCTGCAAAGATTGCAGCTGATGCAGGGATATTGCATCCTTATCCCGTTCCTATAGAGCCAGAATTCCTGTTGTCTGTAGTTATTTGCAAAATAAAGCAGTTCACAATTCTCCCTCCCCATCTGTCCCTGCACTAGAGGGCCACTTCACCTTCACTTTGTGCCAACACCAGGTTTTTAGCCTGAAAAGTTGTAAGAAATGGAAAGAACTGAGTTATCAAAAGAGCTGTAGACAATAACTTCTAGTGTTGATTTCCTTTCTAAATATTTGTGTTAGGGTTCTGCATACAATGTTTAGGCCTAATTTTACTTTTGAAACAGCATTATTTTATATAACTCAATTAAGAAAATGTGTTTTCTCCTCTAGCCCCCAAATCATTACAACACACCTAGAATCTGAACATTTACCTGTAATTATGAAAATTACCAATTGCACAGCATTGTAAAATACATTGCTTCTGATCCTGACCTAATGTGTAATCTACACTTATCTTCAGTCTTGTCATGCTTCATGTGGGTGTGAATTGCTTCTCTTTCACTTGAAGCCTTCAATTTCATATAACAGTAACATCTGAAGTAATCCCTAGTATTTATCTTGCTGTGGATTGTAGGTAAATCTCCTGGGACTGTATTAGTAGGTGCAGTATTTTAATTTTTGTGAAAAACAACTTCTTGTTGTCACAGTGTGGCTGAAAATAATTTTCAAATCTCTCTTCTCTCCAGCAGCATGTCAGTATTGGCTGGGATTTAAAACTTAACTCTTCTATTATTGCTTTTTCCTTTTATTACAGTTTTGGAGGGGGATTTGGGTGAGGCCAAAGAATTATAAGACTTTGCTAGGAAAGTTATAACTAAGAGGAAGCATTATGAAATAAACCTGATAGAGTGGAGTTTTCTGTTTAGTTTTGTAATTCCTAATGAGGAAAACAACTGCACTCCTGCTGTAAGTGGGTAAGATTCAGCCTCTGCTGCCTCTTTCTGACAACAAAGAGAACCCAGGGGATGCAGAGCTTAAGTTGCAGTCACATTAGAACTGTTTTAAGTGCTGGTGAGACCATTGGTATCACTGCTTTAGCTGAACTCCTTATTTTGTTTCCACAGTTGACTCCTCTGTGCTGGCTGGGGTTTGAAAATGTCAATTAATCGGCTAAATCCTTTTTTTTTCAGCTAAACAGTCTTGGTTAGCAGACACACACTGGCTACCCCATGGCTAGAATTACAAAAGGAATTGTCCAGCTAAATGACAGTTTTCAGATTCTCAAGGACTTCTTGAGGACTAGGTGCCAGCATTGAGTATACCTGATATAAATATTATCTTGACAGAAGAGTTATATTCTGTCAAAGGCTCAAAGATTTATTTATTTTCCCTCTCCTCTCCCCCTCATTTTCAGCCATCCCTGGTCTTCGGGAGCTGCTCATTTGCTACCACCCTTGTTTTGTCTGGGCTCCTCCCTGTGCCTGCCCATTGCTGGTGCTCTGTGCAATTGTGGAGACCAGGTTCAGCCACTCTCCACTGGGATTTTCCCATTCTGCAACAGAAACTGGAATCTGGGCAGAAAACATTCCCAGGACTCATCACCTCTATTTTACACTTTTACCAGTTAGTGATGCCTCCCAAAGTTTTTCTTAACATCAACAATGTGCTGTGTAAATGACCAAAATATCAAGCACATCTAACTCTAAAATCTTAATTTATTTACGATTATTACTGTGCTAACCTAGACAAGCCTGCTTTGTCCTGGTAGGTTTTGTCTCATTTTCACAGCTTTTCTTTACAGTTTATGCTTGAAACATTTCTCTTTACAAAGTTGTCCAATTATGCTAAACCGTGTTTTTGTACCAAGCTTTCCGTTTTCTGAAATATTTATTATTAGAAATCTATTACTTAGCAATTGGAACGAAAGAGTTTGTTAACTTGTAATTTGAAAATGTAAAAATTTCCTTTCTTTTTGTTACAGGCTTAAAATAACTGAACCACCTGTCAAGCTTTTCCCAGTTTTACAGTACAATTCATTATTGTTTATATTTTCCTAAAGGCGAATTGTTAATTCCTTACAATGAAGTTGTAAAGAAATGTTTAAAGGAAAAGTCAACTCCTGCCTCACAGGGATGTGGCTTCCCACCAATGCAGATCTGTCACCTATGTTAATTCTGCAGAATTTGTTCCAACAAACCCCTCCTCCCTTGCCCTGTGCACATCTTAAACTCTGCAGAGAGGGAACGTGTCAATAATCAATTTAATCCCATTCCTGGCACTACAGCTTGCTCACCACAGAAATGGAGAATTTGTGCTTTGCGTGCTCTGAAGGAAATCCACTCTGATGAGCGCTGGTGGAGAAATGGCTTTCTGTGAGTTTGCTTTGAGTGAGCCTATACAAAGCACACTGGTTATGAATTATTAATGCAATAAGCCAGAAGGCTTAAGAAGAAAAGCCCTCTAGGAGAAGGGAAAAGGCAGCTTGGGAAGGCTGCATTTACATCCATTATTATTCAGAACCAGCGCATTTTTCACTCAGCATTTTGCTGTGGCAAGGCTGCGTTCTGAGCCTGGGAGTGAAGCCTGTGAACAGGCAGGAGGAGGAAAAGATTGGGGGAGACATAGCCTGGGGAAAGTCCTTGCCCTGAGCAAACTCTCAGGTAGGGGAATCAAAGGCGATGATGGCATCCTCTGATGGGCTCCTGGCAGCGCCTCTGGTTTGCTCAGAGCTGTCAAAAGCCCCACAAAGCCGAGGCTGCAGCTCCACATCAGCAGTGGCAGCTTTGAATGGAACCTGGGAGCAGAGATTTGACTGAACCTGAGCAGGGAGAAAGTGCAAAGCCAGCCCTGGATGATCCTGACTGCTTGGATTTGTGGGAGGCCGTTTAAAAAATAAAGGTGAGGACCTCGTGAATGAGGAGCTGTATTTCAGAAACCCAAACAATCGGTAATTGGAGCAATGTAGCACCAGCCCTATCTCTGTCAAACTCTTTGAACTATACTTATCTTCATTCAAATAAAAAATACACTTTTTTTCCACTAACATGAGCTCAGTTGCAGCCACCCATATTAGAATTACTGCTAGGTGTAAGGGAGAGGTAAGGGCAAACAGAGGAAACAAAACCTAGATTACCAAACAAGATATTAACTTCCAAACTCAAAAATGGAGCTGTAATTTTATCTTTATCTCACACTATGGCTCTGTTCTTGAAAGCAGTCAAGCATACTGACATCAACATTTGGCAGCAGGGAAGATGCAAGTTAACCTGCATTTATTCATGCATTTCCAGACATTTTATGGAGAGAAGATATTAGTCCAGTTTGTGTTCCTAGGTATTAGCAACACATTTAATTCCTCTTACTTTTTGCCTACAATAAAATTCATGGCTAGCAAACAAGAATTGCCAACCTCAAAGAAAACTAATCAATTGTGAAATAGTCTAGTTAGAAAATAATCTAGACTCCTCTTTTTCTTACAAAGAGGAATGCAGAGTCCCAGAATTCTTTTTTTTTTTTTTAAGAAAGTCAACATTACTTTGCATGAAAAACAAGAGATTAATTTTAAATTTTCCAGTGGTTTCTGTCTTCAGTATGTAAATCTGAGTATTTGGAGAATTCATTATACTTCCCTAAAGGTTCTGGAAATGTTAAACTAGCATTATTCAATTATGTAAAGCAGCAGGATAGCCTTTCTTCTTTGTGTCTTGATATACATAATAGCATAAGTCAATATTCATGCTAATATTAATTGAAAAATGAATGCCATTTTATTATTGTTGTCAGAAATAATAAATATAAAACCCTGATTAAGTAGATAGACAATACTCAAGTTTCTCCACTTCATAAGATTATTTTCATTGTTTATTTTTACTGCTATTAGTCATGGGTCAAAATCAACCGTGCTAGGGAACCTTATTTAAAAGCTGGGCTAATATTTGGCCTCCTTTTATCCCACAAGGAAAGTTCAGTGGGCTCCTCCTCATCTGAAAATCTCCAACTACATTTTAAAGAACCCCTCCTTCCCATGCCTCCGTGGCTTTTATTCCAGACATCCTAACTGCCATTAAAATATATGGACATAAACAAAAATATTTCCTAGGCTTTAGAGGTTTTGTCTTGTCTGATAATTCTGTTTCAGATGAACACACTCAGATCATTCAGACTCTCGCCCAAAAGTGATTATAAATACATGCATAAATCTGAGAACACCAAAGGAACATCGCAGATAAAATTTAGGCTCTTGAAATCTAAGCTGAGTTCTCACTCATTAAAATTAGTTTTAATGATACAAGTTTAGAGAAGTAATAAATAATTAATAGACATATCCACAGCTCTCTCCAAACTGATTTTAAACACAGGCATGTTCTGTTTAATCCTCAAATTATAAAATGTAAGCTAGGGATTGGTGACTCTTCACTAGGGAGCTGAGGGCTTGCCTTGCCATTACCCTGACAGAATTTCTCTGACCTGTGTGATCCTGGTTTTCATTATTAAAATCAGACTCAAGGCCAAGGAATGAGATAAAAGTTACACCTTGGAAAAGAGTGTTAAATAGTGACATCTTACTTCTTGATATTGATCTTAATTTTTAGTCTTCCATCTTTTCTTTTTTTCATAATAAAACTCAGAAAGGTTGTTAAAAAGAACCCATATATTAAATAAAACCAGATTTATCTCCTATCACTGCAATTTTGTGGTTACAGCAAAGGAATGTTAGAAGGCTGTTCCCTCAAAAGAAAACACCATGAAATTCATCAGTGTGCAAAAGCAAGCTCCTTTTCTCTTTTTTTCTTTGAGTTTTGCAGCAAGGATATAATGCTAATTTTATCCAGTATCTTCATGATTTAAAACTGCAACATGACAGGCACACCTTTAATACCTCTCATAAGAATGGCCAAAATAGATATGGTGGAATATTTACCAGAAAATGCAGTCAGATATTGAAAAAAATTTGTGCTAAATAACAGAATAACTGTTCATATAACAGTTTTGATAGGTAATTCAGTCTGAATCACACAAGGAATGATAACATAACTGAGCATGGTGAGATTTGGGAAATTTTCCTTCTCTTAAGGTCCAGTGCTGAGGTGCTGTGTGATCTTGGAAAGTTCTTTTCAGTACTGGTTCCTTTGCTTTGTTTGCCACTTTCTGTGTAAAATAACTTCTCCTGTTGGACCACCCCTCTGCATGCAGTGGCAGAACACTTGGTGCTGGTGCCTGGTCTCTAAGAACCATGAAGTATTACTTAAGTACCATGGATTTGGGTCTTTGTTGGGGTTTTGAGAGGAGTTTTTGTTGTTTTGGGTTTTTTTCCCCATAGTTGTTGCACTAGAGATAACAAAAATCCTCCAGGGCAGAAGAACATTAATTTATTTTTGGACAAAGGAGGAACATCTGGAGACTAAAACTGACTTATCCATGCAGTGGGATGGAGTGCAGAGGTTTCAGGGCTTGGGGATTTCAAATGCAACCCAGCCAATTCTTCTCTTCTGCCTCTGTGGTACCTTTATCCCTCATTAGGTGGGTGTGGGAATCTCTGACAGAAGAAATCCATGGATTTTCCTCTCTTTTTCCTGAGCCACAACTGCAGAGAAGGTGTCCAGAGTTTGCAAAGGTCTGTAATAAGGGAGTCCTATATTATTTTGAAGCTCTGTGGTAAATAAACTAAGCATTATTCATGTTTGGATGTGTTTGCCTAATTCCAGTTGAGTTCTAACAGCAAAAAACCGCATGGGCCCTTTTAATTGAGATGCAAACCTTCCAATGCATTTTAGTCAAGGTAGCCAAAATTTAAATGCTTCACTACTGAGGTTGCATAAACTCCAGGAAGCTGTTATTCATTAATGGGGATGAGGAAACTTACCCTCTGTAATTAAAGAGTCTCATTGAAGACTGTATTCTTCATCACCACGGATTGTGAGAGAACATTGCACAAAAGCAAATGTCAGCTCTTTGTGACTCAGAACTAATTAATATTTCTAAAGCCTCTAATATATCACTGTGTTAAAACAGGAATCTTATCTTTCTTGGTAGTACCTTAGAAGGAAAGTAAACTGAATAAGAAATCCACATGGCTTTATTAATTAGTTAGGGGAAGAATTAAACCATATTTTCCTGTATCCTTTCATTGCATCATAAAATGGCAGAACCTAAATCTATGTATAGCAGTTGGGGATTTGCCTCTTTTTATTCACTTCTTTCAATAAAATTAAGAAAAGCAGTCTCAAAAACAGTCTCATACATTTCTTTAATGGCATTTTATGTACTCATTCTTTATGATGACTGCATTGCAATTCTTGACCTTACACAAACTCTGTAAGTTCATTCCTAGCTTCTCTTTTGGTGCTGAACAAAGAGATTCCGCTAAAGTGAAATTTGAAAAAAAAAAAAAAAAAAATCTGGAAATAGTTAAGAGGCTGAATGAGCAGCCCTGTTTTTAATGGGAAAGCAAAGTAAAGCAAAATTTTAGAAATTCTTCTAATGGTAGCAAAACTCCTCACATGGCTTCAGGTCCAGTTGTCAGGCAGGCAGTGCCTCTCCCCACCAGGCTACTGGGAAAATGAATTTCTCTCTAAGATTCTGATACAGCCTTCATATTATTTCAAGCATTTTACATTGAAAAGTCACGAAGTATTTTAGGATACGAGGACCTTGCAGAAGTCCCACAACAGCTTGGGTTGCAGGAGGAGCACAGCT
This sequence comes from Acridotheres tristis, assembly GCA_037013685.1. Lineage (NCBI taxonomy): Eukaryota > Metazoa > Chordata > Aves > Passeriformes > Sturnidae > Acridotheres > Acridotheres tristis. The sequence goes on from CM072884.1 coordinate 3,051,972, forward strand.
GCATTCCAGTGGGAAGGACTAGCTTTGAGCAACATGAACCAAAGCCACTGCACTCTCTATTCTGGAAATAAGAGAGTGGGTTTTTGGATAAAAACAGGGGGTTTTATCTGGGTTTCAGAAAAAAAGGGGGTTTTAATAAATTATTTATTTTTATATGATTATTTATATTAGGTTACAGTGAAATTGGACTGAAGTTTACAGGGAAGTTGAATAGACTGCAGTTTCCAGAAGGGGTTAACAGAGGATAAAGGAAGCATATTTTGGTGTGGAAAAGGGACCTCAGCTTCACGGGGAAAACAAGGTCACATGCATTTCAAACAAATGTTTTCAGCTTGGTGTCTGGACTTCCAAAAGCAGACAGAAAGTGAAAGCAGGTCAAAAGGCAGCAAAAGGTGGCAGAACATAACTATTGTGAGGATTGGGCAGTTAATCACCTCCCACAAGAGGTGGATAAACTTAGAAAGCAATATAGATAAGCAAGAAATTCTTCTGGGAAACAAAGATGAGGTAACGAGTGAAATGGGCACTTTAAACTGAATTAGCCTCCCTCTAGACTTTATCTAGAATCAATCACTTCGGAGTGTGTGAGTCAAACCCCTACATATCAGCTCAAGATTTGATTAACTGAGAGTAAGCCTTCCTAATGCTCGTGCCAAGGGAGTTACAAGGGCAGGAATAAAGCTCCAGAAGCCTCTGCAAAAGTCTATTACAATACTGAGATTAAATAGGTCAAACCCCACTCTGACCTTCCTTCAGTCCTTGCACATCTCAACCTCTAAGTTAATATTTGTTTGCATTCATTTTCTACGCCATACCTGAGCACAGCTGGCCCTTAGGGGAGCCTGTGTACATTGATTTTTGTGCCTTGGGTGAGCACAAAAAACCACTGAAAGGATGAGCAAAGCCCTTCCACACCACAGAGCCACAAAATCTCTGAAAGAAATGGGTCATCTCAGTGGCTAGCACGTTTAAAATCTATGGATTGCTCCTCCCTCATGCTTTTTGAATAAATTAGCAGGAGTTCCAGGAGGAGACAGAGTTTATTGAAGGGCCTGACTGCAGGAGGAGAGGGAGCAACCACAGCCAAAAGTGTTTTAGCTGAACAGAACTGAGGAGCATCACAAGACTTGTAGGAAATGAAGCCTTGGTTTACATGGTGAGGGATATATCAGGGGAAAGTTTGCATTCTTCTTACAAGAAGAAACTACTGGATTAAGAGAAAAGCTGAAAAAATCTAATTCTCAATTCAAAGGAAGAAAAAAACAAGTGCTTATTGATAGGTGGTCTTCCCAGAGCTGGACAGATTTGAACAGTAATTAAAAAAAACAGTATGAGATACCTGGCAGTAAGTTATCAGAAACTTTGATAAGCTTGTCATTTTTTCCCTACTTTTATCTAAATCCAGGCCTACACACAAAGCAGGAACTGTCACCATACAGCCCAGAGATTCAGTGAGCCAGAAATGTCAGAATTCTGTTTGCAGTTCTTTCTACTATTCTCCCTATGTAAAATCTTGCAAAACTTTATTCCGGGTTTTATCCAACTGTACTTTTCCAGCATTTTTCCTGTCATCCTTTCTGTTGTCTGCTGGGAGAATTCAGCACAAACAGATGGCCTGTTGGCTAAACCAACACCCAACAACAGCTTGTTCAGGAAAGATTTAGAACAGGTTTCCAGCCACAAATTCAGCACAAAAACATTTCCTGGAAGCTCAGGCTGCTGGTCCTACTGAGAGAAGGAAGATGAGGAGGAAGGGAATTATAGGGAATGGATATGGAAAATCCTTTTCCAGAAAAGGCTGGAACCTGCTCCTCCTGCTTAACACTAAAGATGATTTTTCCAGCGATTGGTCCTGTAGTCATCAACAGGGTATTTGTGTGGATAAAGATGTCTGAAGAATGGAAATAAAGGAAGTTGAACTCATGGGAAGGTTACAAAACCTGGATCCAGGCTACTCTGTTACACAGAACTGGTTTCAAGAGGTGGTTTGCTCCAGCCACTCCATTTTCCCTGGGTGGCATGGATGAATTGTGAATTATCACCTCATCTTCCCTAATTAACCACGCCAAACTCCTGCACTTTTCAATATTCATCCATTACTGCCTCCACCACGACAAGTTGTAATGGACATATTAAATGGCAGGAAACTGCTCCTGGTCTCACAGAATAACGTGTTCCCACTTCTACAGAGAGCAGAAAATTAACAATCGGAAATGAGGCAACCTGGAATATGTATTTCTCATGAATCACTGACAAAATATTTTATGGCCTCCTGTAAGAGGCAAGACAAAGGAGATATTAGTAGATTTGTTAAAAAGGAGAATGGTTTTGGAAGAATAGAATTCTGTTCTGTTTCAGAAGTACCTATGGTGAAAACGTTTCCCTGGAAAAGAGATGGCACAATTCAGGCTAGACTCTTGCCCAGTGTAAGGTCATTAATACACTCATTTGGGAACATAAATATACACTTCATAATGGTAGTCTGGTATCAGATCTGAGCATTTCATTGCACTGTTTAGATAGATGCTAAATCTGAATTTCCCCAAATTATTTCCTACACATACGTATTTAGTTTTCCTTATATTCCTTATATTTCTTTATATTTATGCATTTAGCTTTTCCAGTGTTGCTTTACAGTAGCAATAGCAGACTAGCAAACAGAAATAAAACTGCTGCTTTTGTGTTGGAAACATGATTTATCAAAGATGGGGTGGGGTGGAAGTGCAGAGAGGAGAGGTCTTAGCCACCACATGTATATTTTAATATTTTCATTTATGTATATTTTAATCTTTCCATTTAGAAATTAATTTCAGGAAAAGCCGATTATTTTCCTGAATGAGATTGATTGTATCATTATAGAATTCTGAAACTGAGGAAATTTTATTTAATTTTGATTTCTGAAAATGAGAAAGGTATTAAATATCTTATTCCCCACCCCCCCCCCCGAATTTTTCATGGTCATAATTTGATAACATAGAGAACAGAGAAAGATTCTCCTTCCCTTGCATTCCATTCCCTTTCCTTTCTTTCCCTCCAAGTAAAGTAGTTCTGAGATTTTAAGTAAGAAGAGTGAAAATAGTATTTTTTGAAACTGGGTGAAATGTGACTGTGCATGGATAAGGATTGACAATGGTCTTGGCTTTGTTATGTTTGGCTTTTTGTACATGGACTTAGAATTACTGATGGTGATGATGATGTTCATGAGAAGATTTTAAAAGGTTACTTTTTAAAGCAAATGGGTCCTCTATGAAAAAAACCAAAACATTTCAAAATATGTAAAGTGGAGAAAAACAAATCTCTCTTCTTAAAAACCAGCTTCAAATTTTAAGAGGAAAAAATATGATTGGAAGTATTACATCTGGCAGATGTGTTAGCTGCCTTGTACCACTCACACAATGAGAAAAAATTTTTCAAGATTCCTAGTCAGATTACTTAGGGTTTCTTTGTTCCCTGACTGTGTAACAAATTGTTAAAATCCTTAGGCAGCAGGAAACAAAAAAAAACTTTTGAAAGAGGCAGCCATAAAATGCCAATACAACACCACTTCTGTAGCTAAACCTTGTCTAAGACATTGCATGATTGTGTGGAGTCACCAATTAAACAAAATGGGCAATGAACCCCAGGGCACTGCTCAGGCAAAAGCCTTTAACCTTCTCCCTTTCCCCATAGAGGTGAAGCTAACACACCCAAAGATGCACCAGGCACAAGCTTCCAAAACCTTCTACGTGAAGTCTTGCAGGTTTTGTAATAAAAACACCTTAAGGTACTCAAATATTTACCCTATCCCTGTCTCCAAGAAATATCCAGGCTCGTTCATTCCCAGGCTGTGCTGTGTGCCCACAAATCCCAAGGACAGAGTTCCCAGCAGAGTTGGGCATTGTCTTCCTGCACAGCCTGCTGGTGACTGGGCAGCCCTTGCCACACCTCAGGGGTCAGCAGAATCTCTTTGGCTGCTGAACCTCACTTCCCTCAAAATCTTCTGTCTGCCATTCCACTTTGCTGTGCTGGGATGACAGGACAGGTGAATAGCATCCTCTGAAAAGTCACAAAAGGAGGACTGAATGGACTAAAGCCCTCCCCTGAGGTGAGAGCTGGGCTCTGGGCTTCTTCTTCTAAGAAGTCGTCATCATTCATAACTGCAGAAAATATCCCATAATTTCCAAAACTTCACTGGGTTTAATCTTTCACACAGCCATAGTTTAGTGCAGCTGTCATTGCTCTCTGCCATCTCGTTTGCCCACTTGTCCTGATACTCACTAGGACACCAACAAAGGAGACTTCCACCTATTCATTTTTTTCTTCTTTTTGCTCAGCCCAGTCTTGAGCTATCTGTGGCAGCTCCCTTAACTGTGCCCACACCTGGAGAAACCCAAGAGGATTTTACAGAGAGCACTGCTGACATGTGCCATGCCACCAAAGCCTGGCTGACACAGCAGTGGGCTTTGCAGAAGGGAAGCCATCTGTGACAGCCCCTCTGCCAGACTGCCATCCTTTCGTGGGAAATGCCTGCTGCAGTCAGGCCAGGGCAGCCAGAACTTCCCTCTCACAGCCCTGGCTCTGGCTGCTTCCTGGCTCCATCCTGGAGCATGAGGGATGAGGTTTTGGGAAGGGAACCTGGGCATGTGGGGCTGTGAAGGACACGGTGGTGGATACGAGTCAGGCCCCTGGTGAACATCTCAAGGACAGCCACGGGGTGTTCCTGCTCCTCTCTCCACCAGCTGCTGCTACAACCACACAGATCCACACATGCTCCAGCCTGGAAAGCAAACCTGCCCCTGCTTTCCACATGTACATAGTCCCAGTAATGTTAAGTTTTTACCTGATCTATTGCTAATCACCTGCTGAGGTGGCCTCTGCCCATCTATTTCAAGTGAAGAGTCCCAAATGACCTTCTACCTATTTGGTGAGAGAAAAAAAGAAGTGTGTTAGAATTAGGCAGTCTAAGGAGAGACAGGTGGACACAGCAAAGCAGAAAAAGAGTTCTGACTGTGGTTAGGTGACTTTCCCTGAGGCTGAAGTGACTGATCTCAAATGATTCTCCCTCCAGCTGCCGCCAGATCACAACATCACCTCAGATGTTCCACCAAACACCTAAGGACTGCAGTTTCACCCCATTGTGGGGTCACACCTATGGCTACGGCAAGTGTTCAGACAACATAACAAGAAAATGGCAAAAACAGAATAAAACCAAGCATTTTTAAGGATCTCTTAAGGGGTCAAAAAACATTTTTGCTAAACACCAGCTTTATGAGCTGGAATTCAACTTCCCCTTCTGCCCATTGATAGAGAGTTTTTAGGATACTTCAATGCTCCAGAGGGCAAGGGTAATTTAGCAGTGTTATTACCTTTTTCTTTAGTCCAAATGCAATGGCACATCCATTTCCTGAAATATTTACCTTATCCTTAACAGATTTGCTGCTCTCCTTTTCAGCTGAACTGGTACTGGAGGGTGGAAACTTCCTATTAAAGTAGTGAAGGATGTGATTATTGGGATGTGCATTTTTCAGTTTGCAGCACTATAAGATAAAATCAAGCACAAAGCAAAAGATAGATGAAACTTTAATACTCTTGTTTTCATTAAAGAGTAATGTTTATATTTTAGCTCTGTTTCGTTTTCTGAAGAAATGCCTGGCCAAATTTTGTTGAGAAAAAAGGAAGATATCCAGGAATGCAACAGAAAAAGGGTAATTAAAATATGATCGTGTTTTCAAGAGTGGTTTTGTAGGGAGAGCCAGATTATGTAATAGACAATTATAGAAGATATTATGGAACTCGGGTTTGCTTGATTTACCATCCAGGAACAGCAAGCGTTGTTTACACCAGCTTTAGGACTTTTCACATACTTTGCTTCTCCTGTTAAAATTTACAAAACTTTAGTTAAAGGAGTTTACAACTCAAAGGGAGAATCTAAAAGTGCACTGGCTAGGCCACACTGGCAGTGCCACACTGCAGCCCTCAGGAAAGTCTGTTCCACAACCAAAAATGCAGCTGAAGTTTCATGTAGCCAGGTTAATTTAAAATTATCCAGTGCAGTGCAAAGCTCAGTGCAGCTGGGACACGTCCACACAGCTCCTCGGGGGCAGACTGAGCAGCTTGCTCTGAGCACTGAACACCTCCAATTACAGCATAATCAGCACTCGAGCTGTCTTGTCTGAGGCCAGCTCAGTGAGATCTGTGCATTCAAAGGACAGAACAGGGACCCTCTTGGAGAGTTAACACCCAAATGAAGTCTCAGAATGAGTAAAGGCAAAAGGAAAACATCATCCACAAAGAGATACAGAGAAAAAAGTGGAAAATGCACTTTTAGGTGTTTCAGACCCCTCCTGGCAATCACATTTAGAAGTGAGGCTCTGCTTACAGAGTTCTCAGCCTTGCATTTCTAAATTCTGTGGACAAGAGCAGCATGAATCGCCTCTCTTTGATATCAGGAGACCAAAGTGTTCCTCCAGACACACTGATATTAAGGGACAGCTTGCTTGTGCATGAAGCTGTGCATAATGAGACTTAATAAGCTTAAAGAGCTACCCCTGCTTTTCTCTATTTGACCACATCCAGTAATTTAATTTCCCTGGTGGTAGAAAGCCCTGGCTGTCAGAACAGGGAGTGGGTTTTGTTATCTTGGCACTCTGGTCCTCCCTTCATAGCATTACAATGACACTGGGTGAAGCAAGGGTCACAGGGGAGAAGTATTGATAAAAAATTCACTCTGAGTTCTTTCTAGTTGTATTATTGAGCCATCATCCTTTAAGCTGCTCACTATTTATGATGTGCACAAAATACATAATTAATTGTCCAATTCAACACCAGCACTGTGGCCTGGGACACATTCATTTATCTAAGTATGTTTTTTCTTTCTCTGGGTTTATGATGCTGCCTAAGAAAATTTATTTGGCCAAACTCCCCCAGAAGTTCAAGGGAACAGACCATTCCTTCACTTCCACTGGAGTTATTGTTATTGGATTTGAATTTTTCCTTTTAACAAAGAATGAATTTGCATACATTACCAGCTAGACAGTTCAAAAATCAGGAAGCTGAAGAAATACAAATAGACATTCCAGTATTTTTAACTAAAAAACAACCCCCAGGTTCCTGTCACCTGGAAGCAAGTTCTGACTACAATTGCTGTAAGAATGAAAATGCTGTGAACAAAAATAATTCAGAACATCTCTTTGATGAAGGTGGGGAAAAGGCTCCTGTGGATGGAACAGTGACTTCACGCACAGTGGCCAGGACTCTGAGATATAGAAATGCAATTTCTATACTTTTGGAGGCAAGACAGATAGATTTTGTTTCAGATACAATTTCCAAATAGCAGCAATATGGAGAGGAGAGTGGCACTACAAATAACAGTAAATATATATAGTCAGATATTAATCAAGTCTGCAGTATTATCTCAATTCCTTATGTGTATACACTTTAATTAAATAAAACAATTCCATGTGTTTTTCTGACACTTTAATGCTTTCTTTCCTTTCAGTAATTCAGTGATATGCACAGATATGCAACAAAGTTTTAATTTAAAAACTTCATAATTTTGTTACTCTCACCAATCCTCTATGGTCTGAAAAAAAAATTCAAATGATCAGCTACATATACAAGATACTTAAAAACATTGGAAAAAACTCCTATAATCCACTGGCTACCAAATAAAATAGAAATGTATCTCAGTGTTTTGGGTTTGATTATTTTTTTATCAAAGACTGAAATGTAAGTAGTTCCTAACTCCTGGAACTCCTCAAAGCAATCCAGGTGTTAAGGATCTTTCTCAGTGCTGGAATAGTAACAGCCAGGACTTGAGTCCTGCTTTTGATGAAGTTCATGACAGAACCAAGTGAATTAAACAGGGACATTGGAAAGTATCCTTCAGTTTTCAGAGAGCTACTTGCACCATCTGCTTATTAATTCATACCTTCAGGACTTATTCTCAGGCTACAGCTTGTGAGGAGCTTCAAGCAATTGACATTTTATGGCAAAAAGTCAACCTAGTAGAGGATATTATTTTTGTGGTCCCCTCCAAAATCTATGCCCAAGACTCTCTTGAACTTCTCACAACAAATTAGAGCCTTTTAAAAAAATTATTTTATAAAGCAGGAAAATGTAATACATCACATCTGTAAGTACCACTTTCTGTGTTGTATGATTCTAGCCCGATTGAACTTTGCTCAAGATAAAGTTCAAACCCTTCTGTAAAATGACAGTGATGTGTAGCTGCAGCACAGAATCATTCAGATTTGATCTATTTATTTTTGTGTCAAGAAAGGATGACACCCAGAAACCAAGTCATGAAGGTGTTTTCCTGCCAGTAACAAAAGAGTAGCAGAGCACTTCTACAGAGACCCACAGACCTTACAAGGTTTTATTTACATTAGCACAATATAATAATGATGAATTTAAGATTGCTGCCACCCATTCATCATAACCATTATCTGGAGACTGGAGAAATGAGATAGGACTCAACCAGTGTCCACATAAAACATAACTCTGAACCACGGGGCACTTTGTTCCCATAATGATGGTGCCTGTCAGATAACATTGATGAAGCTTTAACATTATTGTGCCCTGAAGTCCATTTCATTGCAGCTACAGATTTTAGATGAACAAAGGTCTTGCCTTGTTTTTAAAGGAATATGTCTAGGATTGCTTGAAACACCAAACCCTTAGAAAATGGCTGCTATACCAAGGTCAGACTATGATGTCTGGTCAGACTAATCATTTTGTACCTCCTAAAGCAGCTCCTGTGCTGGCTCAAGAAGTTTCTTTAGTCTTAGGCTTGCTTTCTTCTGCTTGCTCCCCTCTGCACCAGCTGAATTGTTAGAAAAAATAACAGATGGAACTGCAAACAAGAGCTTCTCCTTTATCTGTCTGGAGCAGATAGTTTGCTAATGCACATGCTAAAATGTGTGCAAGGAATGATTCCACGGCACAGGATCCTTCCTGGGGCAGGGCAGCTCCAAATACTGAGTTTCTCTCAGCAGTGCACCCTTAGGCAGAGCTCTGCCATAAACACTCCTGAAAAATCCATGATTTAACAGGAAAAATAAGGCAGCCCTGAAATTCCACCCTTAAAATTCCTTAAACTTCCTTTTAGTATCCTAAAGAAACTCATTTTTAATCACATACTGTCTGAGTATAACTGCCCACCTCTGTTGGTGCAAATAAAAGTAACGAGGGCTGATTCCTATGTACAACTGCTATAGATATGGTAATATTTTTTTTTAAGTTTTAAGCTTCATTTGCATTATTCAGAAGTTTCTCGATCTATTCATAGAACAGCACTTGAATGGACCACAGCTATTTATTGAAATGGTCAAATAAGTATTTGTTTTAAAATACAGCCCTGCTATTGATTTATTGTATTCATTAAACACTGTCTGCCTTACAGGGACAGCAGCAAAATCAACAGATATCAGTATTATTTTCCTTTGAGTGTGTATGCTAAATCTGACCACTAACAATGTATCTGAAGGTGAATAAGTTAATTCATCCTCATCTTATTTATGCTTTTGATGCTGTCTACCTTCCCAGATAGAAGTGGATGCTATATTAATTCATTTTATGCTGCCTAAAGTGTAATATCTCACAAGACTGCTTCACATAAATTAGAAGAGTAAAAACTTCTTTGTCTTTTTTAACCTTGATTCTACTGTTTCTATTGTACGTGGAGACTTGAGAACACACTGAGCCCCCTTCCAGGTAGAATTAGTGCTTAATTTAAAATATACTGAATAAATTTATTGCAGGTTGTCCTACTTTTTTTACAGCAATATTTACTTAACATTCCTAACCAGTGTGGCTGTTTGTTGATCCTATCTGAGCTTTAGGGTTAGAGGAGATCTCATTATAATACAGTAAGTTTAAACACTGGTAAGAAATCAGATTTTTGTCCTCAGTAAACGTAAGTTTGAAACCAAATTTAAAGTGAATAATGAGAAATAGTCTTCATGAATAACTGAATTCTTGCTGGTCTTGCACTGTTTTAAATGAATGAGAGGTGATTAATCACTGTGATGAATTTCCTTCCTTGTTATTTTTCATTTACGCATCTACAGCTGGATGTTTTCATTTTTGGAAAACAGAAATGGGAGTGCCACTCAGGAGTCCTTAGTCTTTGCCATAGATTTTTAATTGTTGTTTTTAAAAGCAAGACTTATCTTCAAAGGAAAAAACACACCTGAACATAAAACTTGAAGCCCTCTCTTTTCCATATGAATGGTTGTTCACTGAAGCCAAGGGACAGACATTTTGGCAGATCTGGTTTTGGCAGATTCTAATCCATTCAATGATCACTAATTCATCCCAGTCTGTATTCTTATTTTTTGCATGATAAATTGACGTTCCTTTTTTCTGAAGGCACCTGGGTTTTACTCCAGCTAACATACATGTCTGTGTTTTATGTGGCAACGTGCTCATGTTGGCAACAGAAACTCCTAGGATTGGCTTTACAAATTCCATAAGGAATGAACCTGAAGGGAGTCAGAGCCACAGACCTGGGGGCACTCCCTAATCTGGCTGCAGGTCTCAGTAAAGAGCAGGGGAGAGCTCAGTATTGTAAAAACACTGAGCAAAGATTTTTGATATGGAAGAGTAGGTCTCAAGCTCAGAAAAGCTGCACCCATTCAAAATATAATTCTAGCTAAATTAAATACCCCAAATGCAGGAAAGAAATCTGTAGGACATGATGGAAAAAAGACCAGGTGAAAGGGAAATCCAGGTCCCTTCTCAACCTTGAGCTGATTCTTATCTTTAGAGGAAAGAAAAGTTCTTTAAGCTTAACATACAAATGTTCTGTGCAGGCAAAGTGTAAATAAGATGCAATGCTTCTTTGGAGTTTGTTATACACAGCAGCCATGCACCCAGCACTTCTGAATTAATTGAGTTAAACCTTATTGGCATTCTTAATCACATCAATGCTCGTTTCCATCTTCTCAAATAGCAACTCTGAAAAAGTTTGCAGAAAAAAAAAATTGCTCTTTGATAATGCAATAGAAACCAAAAAGGACCCCGGGTATTGGAAAGGGTAAAAGCCTGTCTCTAATTATTTGTAAACTGATGACAAAGTGAAAAGTGGAAGATTTGTTTCAACCAGATGTTTGTTCTAGAGCTGTTCAACCATCAGAAAAAGAATGTCTCCTGAATATTTACCAAACGAGGATTGATGAAAGAGCATCAAAGCTGCATTAAACATTTTAATTAATACCACCTCTGCTAAGGAAGAATCTCAGAGCTTGCAAAAGGACTGCCAAAGATTCATATTTTGATCACAGGCACACACATTGGGGAAGGGTTGTATGTGAGCTGGAAAAATCCTGGTTTATAGCTATCAGGGAATTCATGGCTTTCATAGAGAAAACGTTTAGAGAGCAACTAAATTATAATTCAAGTATTGGGATAAAAAGTGTGCATCAGAAACACAACCTAAAGAGTGATCCAGGGCTGACATTCAGGAAAACATCAAATACCTCCAAAGTCTTATGAACAGGGTGATCCTTTTAGGTCACTAAAACCACCTGTCATCTCTTCAGGGGAAAGCTCTGCTTGAAAACAAAGGCTTAGCGGGGTGAAATGCTTTCAGTTTATCACTGCTTTCAGTTCATGGGTAACACAGAGAGGTTTGGGGGATGTGGGACAATCTTCAAAACAGAAAAGAAAAGAAATCCCCTGACAGACCTGATTCCAAAGCCAGTTGTAACAAACAGAATATGCAGCACATATCTTAGAAACAACTGTACGAAAAGCTAATGTTAGAAGCACATGCTAGGAGCTAAAATAAATAGGAAAGAAAGTTCAAAGTATAGAATTTTAGAGACTATTCATTCTTAACTCTCCTCTCAAATGATATAATGGGATGTGGTTATGTACAACCTGTCAGTAACAGAAACATTAAGGCTATAAAATTTTCATTTTAAAACCCTGTTAACTTAATTTACCCTAAATCTGTGCTGTTGCACAGAAAAGTAAGGTTACTTTTCCTTTTAATGAGGAAATCTCCCAATGGTATTAATAAACAAAATCAACCAAAAAACTACAAAATTTTGATCATTCTAGTCTGATGGATTGAAATCTATTTGGCAAGATGAGGGAAACCCATTGGTGATCACAAAGCCTCTTGCCTTCACACTGTTCCTCTCAGCAGCTCTGTTGGAAGAATAGCATCACTATTTGCTCCTGCACCCAAATATTTTCAGATAAATTAAAACAAATCAAAAGTCCGAAGATTAGATTTTCTTAGTTAGAGAGTCACAAAGAAATAACCTTAATAAATATTTCGTGGCAGTTGTTCCATGTATCTGCTTTTTAAATTATTAATGGCACGTGGCAAGCCACCTCTTAGGGTCCAGCAATAGCTGGTGTTGAGCTTGAGAAGGAAACAAACATTTCTGAGAAGGCCAAAAGTCTGGAAGAGTTATTGCTTCCCCTAAAAATCTGAACTAGCTTCTGTGGGGGAATGATTTCCTGAGGATTGGACAGGAATGAGTGACTACTGCAGTTCTTGAAATAAACCCCATTCTTCCAGCTTTGGGACAGACTCTGTGCCCACTTTTCAGGAATTTAAAACCAGGACAGCCTTGAAACTGCAGTTCTCAGGGAGCTGCTGGAGTGCTTCATTTGCCCTGGATGGAAGGCACAGCCCAGACACTGCAGCAGCAAAGATCAAATTCCAGGGACTGCAGCCTGATGTGCATTGCAATTCTGAATTTAGTCACTGGAATCACCTACGTGGGTTTTGCTTTGAATGCAAATGAACTTTTGAATGTAATCTTAAAGTGGTGCCTGGGGTACACAGGAGAAAGTCAAACAGCCTGAGCACATCGTTCATGGGCAATCACAAATTCTTTTGCTTCACTATCTTTTCCTTGTATTTAATTCTTTACCAAGAACTGTGCATTATACTCTAAACTTTCTGATTTAACTGTCAGTAAGAGTCTCCTTCCATTTATTCATAGAGTGTCATCCAACGTAATTACAGAAGAAAACGACCATAAGCACCTGACATGCTGGTAAAGGCAAGCTGATAGAACTGAGGGCTCTAAAGTCTGGGTGAATATTGAGAGCATTTGTGATGGCAGGACAATATTTTTACATTTATTGTGAGGGGCTTGCTTGCCACACTGAGCACACGTGTGCAGGGTGATGCAGTGTGCTGGGGAAGTCAGGGATTTTATATTCATTTGTTCATTTATTGCTCATTCTGCAGCTGCTGCTGGGTGACACTTGCTCTATCTCTTTGCTGTACACACTGCATTGAAGGTACTCTTAGTGACAGGTGAGGTTTTTTAAATAACTTTAAGTTTCTCTTCACCTACAAATACAGGGCCTGGCTTGTGAGCAAGAAAATAGAGCTTTCCACAGATTGGTGCTTTCAGCTTTTTGTTGATACAATTTTTAAAATTATATCCCAAATTTTCCTTATGGTGAAGTATCCTTCCCTTCAAGGGAAAGATAGAACAACTTACTGCTAGAAGGTGCCAACTGTCCACCTGGATTCAGTTTTTCACACTGCTTGGAAACACAGCTTTTAAGTTAACTTGGTCCTTTCTCTATTTGCAATGTGTCCAGCAACCAAGAGTTCACATAAAAATGATCCAAACATCTCCATTCTTTGCTCCTTGCCTGAGCACAGCAGGTTCCAGGCATGCCCACACAGTGACCCACAGCTCCCTGGAGGGGAGCTTTGCAGAACCTCATCAAAGCACAAACTACCAAAAAGCTGTAACTATTCTCTTAGGGTGGCTGTAACACTTCTGCTAGAAGAGTTAGATCTGCAGAAAAATAAACTAGATTTATATTTAAGGCTCTATAGTGGAGCTAACACTAAAAGTAGCTACTGCAAATCTTTGGGCAGTGAAAGAAGGAGACCTGGAGGAATTTAGATAGCAGCATAAAAACTGTAGAAGTAAATATTCAAAGAATCTGAAAAATACCTTAAATGTTTTGCATTTTGCCTGAAAGTTTCCCATCTAAATATTTTAGTTACCTGGATTTTTTTGCCCATTAGACAGCATATTTTACTTTGGTGTTTATATACAGGAATGGAAAGGATGGGTCAGGTAGACTAGGGGGTCAAGAAATTAACACAATCTCACTTATTTTTCGTATTAAATACTCCCAGTCTACTAGTTTGCTTGCTGACTCTACCAAAGCTCTGAAGTATTAAAAAAATCCAGTATAATTGAAGTTAAGGGCTTGCATAATCCTTTTTCTAAAGATGTAAGATATAGCTATGAACATGCTGCTGACTTGTAATACCTGCTGTGATCTGCAGTCCAGCTGCAGCTTGTCAACAGGATAAACACAAGACATTCTCATGTATCTATTTGTGCATGACAGCTGTGAAAAGGAGATTATAAACCCCCACTTCGCCACCAGCCTCACGGAAGGGAAGCTTTAAATGACACAGGAAAGATAAAGCTAAAAAGAGGTTTTTGTCACAAGGAAATAGTCTGCACCAACATCACACCTCTGTCTGATTTCTTATAAATATGTTTATTACCTCAAAAGTTTTAAAAGGCTTGACATTTTTATGGTTTCAGGTTCATTGCCCAGATTAAGCCTAATCTCCCTCCAGTATTATATTTAAAGTGGGATTTGTGGCTTTGGCTGCACGACTCCTATTGAAGTTAATGGGAGCCAGTAGGCCAAATCCTCACATGCTATTTTATGATTCTCCCTATGTGTGTTTAACTCTTCTAAACAAATAAACCTGAGCCTAATAGTTAAATAAACAAAATCCACTTTCTATTTCAGCTGATGAATTAGGCTTCCAGTACCACCTGATGAGATTTAGAAGACTGCTGGAACAAAATCAGTTTAAAAACTCCAACCCTTATTTTATGACAATATAACTGCAATGGCTCTCAAGGAATAAAGGAATTCCCCTGACCTACAAGCTCATTGCAGCTGGTTTGAATATGTGTAAGTTGGTGTTTTGGTGGGTTTGTGGGTCGGTTTGTTTGGTTTGGTTTGGGGTTTTTTTGTGTGTGTGTGTTTGTGGTTTGGTTTTTTGGGACTTTTTTTCCTAAGAAATGACCAGATTTTTAAAGTTTCATGTTTCTTTTCTAAGCATATTTTAATTCTGACCGAAAATACCATTAAATATTCAGGCTGCAATTTCTACAGGAACAAGATGAAATTTGAAAACCTCTATTCCCTGCTAAATACAGAGCTGAAATGGCTTTATGAGTAGGTGAAAGACAACATTTCTGACCTCCTATGTAAATAAAGGTGCCACACCTCAGTTGCCCAAGCTGGGAACAGGTTGCCCATAGACATTGTGGTTGCCTCATCCCTAGAAAATTTCAAGGACAGGTTGGATGAGGCCCTGAACAATCTGACCTAGTGGGTAGCACCTCTACCCAATAGGAGAGATGGTCTGGATTTGTAGGATTGCAGGAAACCTTACAACACCTTAAAACAAACCCTAAATGAGCTCATGCTGGAAATGAGGACTCTTTAATGAAGGAGACTCAAAGACATGGATTGAGTTACTCTGTCATGTCAATAATTTTGACAACAGAGAAGCAGCTGGCAGAGTCTGCAGATCTGGAGAAGAACCTGCTTGTACTGGGAGAGAAAATGGCAGGTACAGGGCTGCCTAAGGCAAATTGCACCCAATATCTTTCCAGGGCTCAGATATTTATCCCTGAGTGAGGAGTGGAGGAGCAGCTCACAGGAATATGTGAAAATAACTGTCTTGATAGATTCAGTTTTGTCCACATTATGATAGTTTATTATAATTTTATGTATGTTATGTATTTTCCATTCTTCTTCTCAACGTGATGCCCAGGCCACTCTGAATGATTTGTGTTGAATTGGTATCAATGTGTACTGTGTGTGATCACTGCACTGCCTCAGGGAAAAAAGGTGTAAAGTGCTGGTTAACATTCCTTCAAACATTTTTCATTGCTTCTTTACCGTGATAATCTTTCCTGACCCCCCACACTAATTTCATTTTAGAATCTTCCTGAAGGGAATAGCTGGAGGTGTGAAATAGCTGGAGGAGGATAATGTGACACCTTATTATGAAGTAGCAGTGTGAATGTTGTCAGCTTGGGCCCTGGTTTGAAAAAGGAATACAACAATATACAGGAGCTGCATTTTGAACAGATGGACCTAGTCATACATACAGCATGAAACCCAGTCAGATTTAATATATATGATCCTCCTCCAACTCTAGGCATAATGTTACTGTTACCAGTGCCATTTTCATCCTACTGCTCTGGTAGGCACAAATATTTGCAACACAGATAAGTGAACACCCATCGCAAACACAAACTAGATTTTTATCACATGGAGTTGGTTCCAAAGTGTTCACAACCTATGAATGAGATGAGAAAGGTACAGGAGAAGTGCAGCCAGACAAGTGCAAAGAAATACAAAGAGACTATTGATCAGTCTGACCAAAGAGCTGATGGTTGGTGTACCCACAGCCTGAGTGTGTGCTCATTTCCCCCTGCACAACTGATAAACTGCTGTTCATCAATTGTAGCACAAAACCACAGCAAGGGCAGCTCTCTTTAACGGCTGAATATTTCTGAATGAGCACCTTAAACTTCCACCATCAATACCCAGAGACCTGGAGACCATCTAAAGATCTTTGCCTTAGGCGCTTGGCATAGCTGTGTTACTTTTCCATGAGAAGAAGCTGAATTCTACAAGATAAAGCTGAAAATGAGATCTCCCCCAAAATTTTGGTTAACAGCAGTGATGTCAGCACATGCTTGAAAGAAAACCACCATTCCATCTGCTTCCTTTCTTCCCTCTGTCCCTTTCAAGTTGTTCCCCCCTCCTCTTTTTGTTTTTTTCCCCACACATCATTCTGTTTTATTATTAATGTTCCTATGTGTAGCACACAAGCATTTTTAAGATGTTGAGCAGTCTTTTAGGGTCAGCCCTAAGTATGATCCACTTGAGGATCACCCTATGAATAAACCACACAATCATGGAACAGATAAGGTTGGAAAAGACCTCTAAAATTCTCAAGTCCAATCATTAACACTCCACTGCCAAGTCCACCACATCTCTCAGTTCATCAGTTTCATAATTTTCCTTCCCTAACTCCTAACACTGTTTAAAAAAATTGTCTGGTGAACCCAACCCCCATCCTTTACTTCACATTTTGGAGCAGGAAATCATTGCCAATGGCTGGGCTCATTGCTGCTGTATCATAGTACATACAACATAGATGTTTGTGTTTTCCTTTTCAGAGAAATAACATCTGATAAAGTTTGAAAGTTAAAGAATTAACTAACTATAAAATTTACCTGAAGTCTTGTGGGAGGTAAAAAAAAAGCACAAATATGGAATAGTTAAAAGGCAATCCAGAGAGAGACTGATATATCTGATTAAGACTTCATGAAAACCAACACAGACAGTGAGCTGAATAATAAAGTATTCAGAAGGAAAGTGCTCAAACAAATTATTTTTGTTTAGGGAAACAGGGACATGCTATGAGATACAAAGTCAGAAAAATCCTGGCATAAATATAGGAAGCAATTAGATAGTGACAGATATATTCTTGCCATTATAAGTACAGTGGGTAAGTTACTTCTAAACCCAAGTCATCTGTGTAGCCTCCACTCTTTTCTGAATGATGAATTGTACATAAATCAAGTGTTAGGGTACCCATCACTGTACTAGTCTATGACACATGTTCTAACAAATACCTCTTACACTGAGGAAGAAAAAGTCAATAATCAATGGAACTTAAGTAAACTTCTGCAGTTCTGGTACAAAATAGATACATACTGACTTCACCAGGGCTGCACCAGAAGGTACAACCCATTCATGCCCAGAGTTTCAGAGTAAGTTGCCTTCAAAGAAATTGCCATTTCATGTGACCTAAGCTTGAGCTTCCTCTCCAAAACACAAAAGGTCTGAACAGTAGAAAATTCTTCCTTCATCTGCCTCAATTTGCACCAGCTTTCTCCATATAACTCCTTGTTCTCTGAACAGAACCCAAATCCTCACATTACTTGAACAATGAAGTATTTCTTTCAAACACTGGGACAAAGGAATATTCAAAACCAATGACGCACACACAATTATAAAACTCAACCTGTTGAGTGGAAAAAACCATTCACATTGAATTCGGGAGATATTTATAGAACTGCAGCTGAAGTCTAACTTTTAATATGAACCATCTCCTATTTCACAATTGAAACTATGTGGAGAGATGTTCCAGTTATGCCAGTGATAGAGCCACACTAGTAACTAGCCATGATAAGGTAAAGCTGAAGTAACCACATACTTCTGCTACCAGAAAACCTATGCCTGGGAGACAGCCCAGAATCCTATTTTTACAGAAATTAAATATCTATTGTGGAAAAGTTAGGAAAAAAAACATCAAACAAGACTTTCCAGTAACAAAACAGGGTGCTTTAACTATTGGAGGGCCATGGGAATGATTTATGGCTGTCACTTGGTTGCAAAGCCTGAAGATGCTGCCCAGCATCTCCCCTCCTACTGCTCTGTGCTCCCATTCTCATGGAGGGCAAGACCCAGTGGAAATTTCAGGACAGCCTCATAAAGAAGAGGTTAAAAATCTACTGCACACTTGGCATTAACCTGTGTCAGAGTAAGAAAGGCTCTTCTCTGCATCTCATTTTGGTCAAAGTTGGACAGTCAGCACCCCTTTTTACCCATTGTTCACCTACTTCATTTACCATTTACATAGACTGCAAGCACCATGGGCTCATGATTTTATTTTAATTAGCACAGTGGGCCCTGATCTAGGGAGTATGAGCAAGTGGGATATCAATGACCTTGCAATGCTGCCATTCAGAAAGGTCTCTGTGCTGCCAACCTGGGAGTCCTGGGGTAATTTTTCTCCCTTCCAAGTGGAGCAGTAACCTTTACCCACCCAGACCAGTTCCACCAGAGGGTTCCACTCACAGCATGGGAGCTTTGCTTCAGCACAGCTCCTCACCCCACCAGCCCAGGCCAGGACCCAAGCTCAGATGGAGGCTCCAGGTGGGGCTGGTTTGGGAAAGCAGTGCCTCCAGAGCAGTGATCTCACAGCCCTGATCATTTTTAACACTCACTCCCTCCATGGCACTGCCTTCCTCCTGCTGCCATGCTGCCAGCATCTCAGTCCCATAGCTGGGACTGCATTCCACTTATTAGCACTCTAAGGAAACCACCTCCTATAATTTAGTACATCCATCATCTGGTTGTATTCCAGCTTTTTCTTCCCTTTCCCTTGCAAACACAATCTAAGCCGCATGCAGTATTCAGAAAGGAGAAGACAGGGGGTCATGCAAAGCAGTCATCTGTGCTGCTTTAAGCACTGCTGTTCCCAAATGTTTTGAAAAAGCAAACTCACCAGAATCACTAATTGGCTGAAAATCAAGAGGGATTTCTCCTGGTTGTTCTTTAAAGCAGTATCTCTGTGTTGTTTCAGGTTCTTTACTTTCAGCTGTGCTAGGGAAGAAAGGATCTTGATCTGTCCAAAGGTTTATTCAAAATACCAAACTATGGCTGACAGCAGGCTGACAGCTGGTGAGTTGATATTAGGAATAAAAATAATATTAGAGAAATACTCAAAATCACTACAAACAGAGCAAATGTTGTGCTATTAGAGAAAGAATTTTGTGCAAGCATGGAAATTATATATGTACTGTTTGAATACCACACTGAACTCACCCCCAAATTCAGTCAAATTATTTGATTTCTGTCAGTCCCTTACCTTATTTATATTCATTTCAGTGAACCCTTGATTAGGCAGAAATCTAATAGGATTCTAATTTTTTATAACTTCAAACATATTTTGGCACCACCAACAGAATCTCTCTACTGAGAGTCTCAAGTACTTCTGTGACTTGAACTTGATTAATGCCATAACTTTGACAGCTGGAGGCAAGCAGGCTCCACTATCCCCATCAGGGACAGCAAAATGTTACAGCTCCACAAATGCCCTTTCAAAACAGCCAAATTTTAGGCCACCAGCAAATTTGTCATTACTATTTAAGAAGACTGAGGAATAAGAATTCTCCCCAGATGCAGGCAGGGAAAATCTTGGGATACTCAGAGTCCTGATTATGGCAGAACTCGTGGATGCCTCTGAGCAAACCATTCAGTTGGTTTTTTATTTGGGTTTTTTGTTTGCTTTATTTTTTTTTTCTTTTTAGCAAATAAAACTGATTTTGTGCCATACTGTGCCATTTTTAATAATGTGATAAGTCTTTGGAGGAACTGATCTTTTGCCAGTAGGGATTACTGTAATATGAAATATTAAGGAGGACATAATGCTAAAAGGTCCAGCTGGACACTACATTTTTTCAGCAGGGAAAGATTTTAGTAGTTTTCAGAGTAGCACAGTAGAGGTCTAAACCTTCTGTGACAATTCTCTTTTCTCAGTATTTCTTTTAAAGTAAATCCAAACAGGCACATATTTCTAAAAACTTCTAAGAGGGGGTTTTACAAAATAAAAAGTTGTAAAAAAAAAATTCATTGTAACCATGCTTTTATAAATTTGAAATCGAGTCATGGAAGAGTAATGGAAAGATGCAGGTAAGGCACCAAAAATAATGTCTTTTTCTTCTACCTCTCTATTAGAGTTACTCCTTTTTACTTATCACCTATGTATTTCTAAACCCTGACAATTCACATGCCTAGACATTGAGATGCACTCGTGAATCATGAACAGATTCCCTTTAAGCAGGTTCTTTTTTTTCTTTTTCTGAGGGATCTAAGAGAATAGACACTTTCCCAACCATTGCTACCTTTATCACCTATCTTGCTAATGATGCCTCAGACATCAAAATATCAATATTGAAGTGATTAGAACAACTGGTACTGTAGTTTAAAACAGAATGGAAAACATCTGAGTAGGAAGATAAAGTGATACTTGGCACAGCTGAGGAAAGAAATACACTGAAAGTAGTGAAGTATTAGAAAGAAAAATACCCTGTTCTGGTTCTCTCAGCCAGGTGCAATGCCTTAAGTGACACCAATGCTGCAAATACCTTTGTCTTTATCTAACACAAAATGTGAATGGCTTTGTTTTTCCTCAAAGCTTTTCTGTTTTTACTTCAGCTTAAAGAAAAACAAAACAAAAAAAATAACGTAATCAAATGTATTTCTATTCCTTATATTAATTACCCATTAAAATTTCATTTTCAGACATCTTAGGGACAGGAAAGTTCACTTGATCATCCAATTTGATCTCCCATTTCCAAAAAGCATGTAATTAAAGACTAATCAGTCTCTGACTAGTGCATTTTCCAGAAAGGCACTTACCCCTGAAGAAATCCAGAGATGCTGCTACTCAGTATAAAGACATTTACTCCTTCCAGAAGACCCTCTGACAACTTTTCTCTGTACTGTCTTCAACTGTCCAACAGACTCCTAAAATTAGACACAAATTTCATTTGTGCTTCCTAACAAGATTTTGGCATGACCCAAATGAGTGCTTTTTGTGTTGCTATCTAAATATTGCACATTCCCTTTCTGCTGCAGCCCATTCTCCTTTTTCCTGAGTACATCTATGTTTGCAACTGGCCATGTTTCCAGTCATATAAAATGCTAAGAAAGTATTTTATATGACTGGAACAATTTTACTTGGTGATCCATACAGCTCTGTAAGACTTCTGACACATCTCTCCTTTCAATAAATATTCTCTGTTGTCAAGCACTTTAAGGTCAGCCAATTCTGCAGTTCTTTCGAAATTATTTTTATTCCCAATGTGAAATCTAAGTGAAGTAACTGTAGGGTGTTATTTTTCTTAGTCAGATGCATCATCCAATCAACAAATAAAATTATGTTTATCTCCCAAGGCCAATTTTCACAAAGCCACTTGAACTATCATGAGATGAAAACAAGCTAAAAGTGAATAATGTCATTCTCTGACAACCAAGTGGAGGCTGCAGGTGGAAAAGAGCTGCAGTTTGATCTGTATTTCTGGACCAGGCTGATGACAAACTGGGGGGAGGCCTTAGAGGACAACTGGATTTTTTGGCAGAATATTAATGCATAGGAGTGTGTTTACATGGACTTAAAGGGAGCTACAGCTCCAGTTGTCCAGAAAAACAGCTGGAAAAAGCAGCTGGAAGACTGAAGGAACCAACACATTCCATAGTGACTGCCTAAAAAATGCACCAATGTCATGGCAACTGCTGCTGCCCATGTATTCAAATCTGGAGTCAGAACAGGAATACAGGAAAAATTGACAGCTAGAAGTGCATAATGGTTGGGATTAATTAAACTCAGGATTTAATGTGCATCCCCTGACATATTAGAAGCTTTGTTGCACATACTTGAGGAATAATAATATGTGTGAGGTTTCTGGAAGAGATTTTATAGAATAGGCTTTGCAGGGTCTTTGACACAATGGTTTGGTGAAGCAGACCGCACAGAGAATTAGCATAATCTTTTTTCCATTTGAACAAAATCCCTTCCTCAGCAGAGAGCTGCACTTTTCTATGAGTTTTTACAAAGGAGCATATTTATCAGACTATTACACTATATTAACAATGACTTAAAACAATTTTGAAGGAGATAGCACTGAAAACATATCAATTAAAGCTTCTGAAGACATTCTATCCCAGGCCACTTATTCTCCTTTGAGTCATTGAATTGCTC
The DNA here is from genome assembly GCA_037013685.1 of Acridotheres tristis. NCBI lineage: Eukaryota > Metazoa > Chordata > Aves > Passeriformes > Sturnidae > Acridotheres > Acridotheres tristis. The sequence continues at coordinate 3,074,551 of CM072884.1, forward strand.
TGCAATTTTCCTCAGTGGAGTTAAACATTCAACACCAGGGAGCAAAATCTGGTGCTGCTTGTTTAGTCTGTGGTGTGCAGCATGGTTTTTTGTGTGTAATCTAAAAATTAGAACCCCTTATCCCAGAATGATCAATTCTCATGTCGCCTGTGCTAAATATTTGAACTTCAGTAGGTGACCTCACAACTGCTTGAGGATTTAACAGTCATCACATTCTAGTTCATCCCATGAAATGTTTAGATTTTGATAGACTAGTAAAAAATACTTATCTGCATACATTTATTTGCTATTTAGGAATCTTTATAAACTTCAATTTAGCAGCATTTTTTCTGTGCATTATTTTTAACAACTGGGCATCAAACACAACTCCAAACACAAGTGCTGTTGCTTTGCATTGAGTTTAAGCTATAAATATTACACAGTAGAAATATTCATAAATAAGCCTATCAAAGTTAAAATTCTGCCTCCTACCATTAACTATTTTAGTAGATATTAAATAAGCAAAGCATAGAAGTATATTTTTTTAAGTTTTAATTCTGAAAGATCCATTTGTTGGCTACCTTTACTAAAGAATGTATTTAAACAGCACTCAAAGCTACTAATGGTTATCGAGTCATGAGGATGATTGTCACATTTATCAATACTCTGTAAGCTGCTTTTAACAATTCCTTATAGCTGTGTTGGTTAACAGAACATTCTTTCAATGCATTCTGGACGTCTTTTTCATGAGTGAATTTATTGTTGGCTTCCACTGAATTGTAAATCAAGAAATACCTACCTTATATATATACACATATACATATATGAATATATTTATATGCATGTGTAGTAATAAAATTGCAGACTGCAATCACTTATTGTTAATGTAAATCCAGACCAAATTTAGCATCTACACAAACAATATTAGACTAAAATCATCAGAATTGAATCTTATTCCCCTTTATTGAAAATAGGTTTATCTCTCATTATTTGTTTTGTGGCTCAGTCTTTAATGGGGAAGAATTATTTATGCAAGTCACAGAATCTCACAAAACTTTCCATCTTGATGAAGATTTGGTGTAGACAAAAAAAAATAATATTCCTTGGTATTACTAGCTTACACCAGAATTTGGTTTGATTTTTACATTACACAAGTTTGCACATTCCAGTCCTGATTTAAGACTGGTTTAAGTGTTGATTTGAGGTAATTCCAGGGAAATGCCCCACCTAGCCCCGTGGAAATGAAGTTCATCACTGTTCTCAGTGATCCTTCAGTGAATGAGAGAAACAAAGCAAACAAATATCAAAATTAATTTTAGTTTCTACACTTAAACAGAAAAAAACCCCAGCTGAATATATTCCAAAGGAGTAATCAGTGACTAAGTAGCAATCTTACAGGAAAGATCTGCAGGTTCCAAATGGGACATGAATCAACAGTGTCAGGACAAGAGATAGCAGGAGGAATAAACCCAGCCTACAAAACAAAACCACAGCACAATCCTTTCCACTTGGTCAGAGCCCACTGCATGAAGGATGTGGGCCAAGGGGACAGCAAGAACAAGAGAAAATCTGATTTGACACTGACGTTTTGTTGGGCATGAGAGGACAGTGCTGCAGCTTTAAAGTGCTGGAAAGCTGCTGCAAAATTCTCTGTGTCCATGGCAATGGGACCAACAGTAATGAGCTTAGGCTGCATTAAAAGATTCAGGTGAGCCAGGAAGATAAATTTGCTAATGATGGGATAATGAAGCCCACTGGAATAGACTGCCCAGGGAGGCAGTGGCATCTCTGGTATTAGACAGATATCTATCAGGAGCTGGACAGGCATTGGGCCAGGAGAGGGATTAGATGTCCCCTTGCTGTCCTTTTGCTCAGGACTGTGCTGTCAAATGTCCAGGGCAGCACATGGCAAGCTGAGTGTGGCTGTAAATACCTGACACCAATCACAGTCTCAAGTGCTCACTCCAGGCCCAGAATGCATTTTGATTTCTGATTAAGCAACCTTTAAATTCCAGAGCTTCAATGGGAGGAAGGGGGATTAAAGCCTTTGTACAGTATTTCATCTGTCAGGGAGAGGTCCCATCAATTCTAAATTCATCATGATGCAAATGGGAATGGAAGCACTGAGTTTTGGGGTTTTTTTGGTTGATGACCTATCACTGCACCACAGTGCCTGTGCTGTGTGTTCCCTCAGTGGAATGAAGGCTCAGAACAGTGAGACATGTTTGGAGTAAAGAAAAGGAGCACAACCAGAGAAGTCATTAAAGGCTATTTTACCAAAAAAAAAAAAAAAATCATTAATAGTGTTTTTCCAGTGTTTCATTATTTCAGCCACTAAAGTTATGGTTGGAAAAAAAAAAATTCCACGTTGAGAAACATATATTTTGGAAACTCTTTTCTGTCTGATGGACCCTGGAGGAAGACCACTGTTCTGTTGTGTAAAAGCAAGTTTGTTTTATAGTTTAAACTCTACAGAGTTTTTCTAACTATGGTTCAACTTCTGGAAATGCATGGCACTGAATCTCTGACCACGTGAGAACACTGTAAGTAGGTACACACAGCAAATGACTTATGGGGAAAAAAGATAAGTTAATAATTTTGAAATACATTTGCAATTGTTATTACCTATAATGTCCTGAACTCTTACTTTTATTTAATTGGAATTTGTAGGAATGTAGTTATTTTTTAACTATCATATGCTCATTATATTTCAAATACTATAATCCAGTTATGCTATCTTAGTGTTTCACCAGTTTTCACTGCAATTAAATTTAGCATTTAGAGTCATTAAAGAAAGAACATTCTCTCCTTGTAAACAAATTTGCTTTTGAATTTGACCTTTGACTATGTTTTGCAAAATGTTTCACTTTATGATTGTCTGCATTTAGTGAAGCTGAATATTTGAAACTCCCTGTTTGAACTGTTTGACTGGTCACCCAATCCACCTGGATGTTTCTCCTACATGAGTTTCTGTTTTGTGAAGATAAAATTTTTAGACAGAGAAGGATGAGGGAGAATCACAGGACTTTCGATTTTCTCAGTAAGAATGCAGGCTGGGAAAGGAATGTTTCAGATGAAACAGCCATAAGTTTCATTGTGATATAAGAAATGTCTTCACAGATTTGGGCACTTGTGCTGTTCCCAGGCTTAAAATCCTAGATTGGCAATGTGTCACTTTGCCATTTCCCAGAATACCACAGTGATTTTTCAGTGATTTAATTATCACTTAATTGCACTTGGTCTGTAAACTTCTATGAAACTTCCTGTCAATATACCTGTTAGCTTGTTAGGTAAATAAAAATGTCATATTCCAAGGGAAACAAACATTAAATTGCTAACTTTCCTTCTGACTGATTCTCTTAAAACCATCCCACTCTCCCCAGCTGTGCTGTGACTCAGGTTCAATAAAACAGACAATTCATATTCACTAAGATGCTTCCTGAATTTAGTTGAATGTGACTACCTGAGGAGACTTTACAGGACAGGAACAACCTTCTGCTCTTTTGGGTAAAGAGCCCAAAATAGAAAGGTGGTTTTTTTAAAAGCTGTTAAAATAAATGCTTCAATTCAAATAATTTATCACTGGATTTCCCTGATTTCCTCAGGTTCCTGTTCTGCCTCCTGTGGGTTGGACACATGATTTTGTCACTTCCAGGCAGCACCTGGCTCAGGGATTTCAGTGGGACAACACCTTTGGCACTTGCAAGGTGAGGCAGCAGGAATTAAATCTCATCTGCTTTTCTGCCTTTGTAGGAGAGTGAGACAGGGGAGATGTGAAATCCATCTTCAGAGGACACCCCAGCAGCATTTCCAAACAGAACTATTTGGGATAATCAGCATTTTCTTTTTCTCTTAATTAAGAAGGAGCAGGGGCATGTGGGGAAGCAAGCAATCCAAAGCATTTCTTCTGAAATCTTTTGATTCAGGCCCTATTTGTTGTCATGCAAATGTCAATTTAGTGTGTAAATACAGCATGGAAAATAATAGCCATTAACATCATATTTGAAAGGAAAAGGCACTGAGGGTCATGAGATGCTGAACACATACTGGGTCAGAGAGACATTTTTGAAATTGTGTCTCTACTCCAACATGGCTTTGTAGATTTTAACCCATTGACTCATCTTTGTGGTGAAACTTGCCAATTAAACTCTGAATATTCATATTAAACATGAATGAGCTTTCACATTCAATTAGTCCCTAATACGAATTCCCCCAATTAGCATTTTATAAATGACAAAGTGTTTGTTTCTATTCTTTGGGTACCTGGTCTTGCAGGGAGAGGTAAAACACATAAGATTATTCAAAATCACACTTAGTGGAGAACCCAGAAGAATCAGAGATTATTATCATCTTACATTAGCCTTGCTTCTAGAGGTTAAATTCTGGACTTGGAAGATTTCTTGTCTTAAAATAAAAAAAAAAAAAAAAAGAGCCACTGCAAGAACTTAAGGGGTAAATTCAGTCTGAAAATGAAGACAAATTTCCTGACAAGAGAGGCAACAGAAGAGTTTCCTCAATAAGGTTTTCAGGCCAAGATTAGATTTCAGGATGAGAAGAATTTTACAGCTCTTGGAAAAAATGGAAGTGAAAGTAGATCAGCCAAGATCAGAGATCTCAATCACGAATTATATATAATTTACTGAATTTGTACTATCTTGATTTTTGTGCCATGCCTACATGTATATTGCTCATCCATGACAGAAACAGAAATCTCAGATGCTTGTGGTTCCTGTTCCTAATTATTTATTGCCTTGTAACCAACTGCAGCCTTTCACAAACACCAAAGAAAGCTCCCTTAAGCATAAAGAGAAATAAAGCAAGAAAGCAAGGTTCATACCAATGTAAGGTACAGAATGAGGATGTTTGGTATGAAAAGATGTCACATACTGTAAAAATACTCTTGTTATGGCTAAAATACTGACAGATTCCAACAGAGGGGGAACACATCAGAAAGAATTCTGATTGTCTCAGTGTTTATGTTACCAGGTCATCTAGATTAACAACTCAGGGGAAAAGCATTGATTTACTTAATTATCCCACTATTAGACTAACTGAAAATATTACCATCAGTGATGAGTAAGAAACTCTGGTTCTCATAGCTTATCTCCATTTCTTTAGAGCAATACAAAATGTTGGATTCATGTTCTCCAGTAAAAATACAGTCTCCTGATGTTTTACTTGACTTTTAAACACTATTTTCAATCCTACTGCAATAAAGGAATGCTGGTAAAAACAAATAAAACCCTAAAAGAGAAAGCTAATGATAAAATTTTGCCTGACTAAAGCCAAGATCAAACTGAAAGACCAACGTTCTTTTAATGGAACTGAGCTGATCTTGTGACTTAAGGCTCTTAAATCAGAATATAAGACACCTGTGCCATTATCCATAGTTCTGGATGATGCTTTCCAAATTTCAATTTTTTCATTGTTATGTCTTACCTTTGCATTATTATCTTGTGGTCTTTTAAAATATTCCACTATATCAGTACTTCTGCTTTTGTAAAGAATATTCCTGGGGTTTTTTCTCCTGAAGGCAGACAAGCAAAATGCCTAGAAAAGATTGTTAAGAGGTAGGAAAGATCACATATTGTAACAGAAAATTCCCCCTTGTAATACCCACCCAATCTGCAACTGCACCAGACCCATGAAATCAACTTACACATGAAATTTTCCTATGTTTTTTTCAGTGCAAAACTCATCTGTGTCTTTGTCAGATGTGATCAATACAAGTATTTTGCAAAATAATTCTACAGCTGCTCTTTATCCTCCAGTTCACACTAAACTGATAGAGAAAACGTTGTAATCTTTTAAATACCCATCTTCAAATCTGGAGAAATATAAAAAAAAAAAAAAAAGCCAACCAGATTAGAATGAGTGGGAAAGTGGAAACATTCCTGGAAAAAAATGAAAGGAAGGAAATGCAGGATATATCTTACAGCTGTGTACATGCTGTGTGTACATTTTTATGTCTGAGAAATGTGAAATTTCACTTCCTTGCTTGGGGAAAATTAAGTTTACTTCAATTTGTGTCTAACTGCAAGATAATAGCCTCCAAAACAGCCACCACGAATTTCTAAAGCTGCAAGTCAACTAGTGCTGAACTTTGAAGCCAGTAAGTATGTTTTAATGTGCCAATGAATTCAGAGTCTTAATCTAGGAAAGGAAAAGAAAGGAAAAAATAGCAAACAAAGGAGACTCATAATGCCTTGCACATTGTAATACCAAGAGTGATAATGCACATCTAGCCAAACCCACTGACTCAGTGGATTTTCTGTTACATAAAGAGTCGAAATCAAGCTCAGTGTCATTTAAAATTCTCTATCTGTAGCTTTAAATGCAAGCTGTGGTCTTGCAGCAGAAATTAATTGGATGAGGTACTTAGTGTAGCTAATGCAGGAAGTCAGACTTAATAACCAGCGTGCTCCTGCCTGCCCTTAAAATCTATGAAATGCCAAACAAATACTTTAGCAGGAGATCTACTATAGATGACATTCCCAGGAGAAAAATCTGGCCTTTGATTTTATGTATCTATCAATACCTTAAGAGAAAGGTCTTTAATAGATGGCTCCGGTCAAACTAAAGGAAATCTCTGATGTGTGAAAGGTAAAGGTCAAATGACACTTAATAAAAATTTCAACACTGGAAAGTGAGGAAATTAACTTTGTTTTATTACTGGCTTCCTGCTATCCAAAAGAAGAGCTGGATTCTCTGTGCTGAGTCTGTGCTTTTGCTTTAGGAGCTGTGACCACAAACCCTCCATTTTCTGGGCTGGACACCCCACTAAGGCAACACAACCTTTGTGCTCTGCAGCAAAAAGAGTTTCATTTCCAATGTCCCAAACGTTTAACATTGAGCCCAATTAACCATATTTGAGCATTTAATCCAGGAAGATGAGATGGATGGATTTGTACTTTGTGTGCCAAATGTAAGGATGCTGGAGTAGCATCCACTGTGCACTCTCTTTGCTTCACTTCTCAAAATTCATCTCTGTTTTTAATTCAGTTCTCTGACTTTCTGCTGTTGAACAGCATAGGAGTCTTCTGTGTAGAGATAATAGTAGTGGGGGTTTCATTCAAAAGAAAAAGGTGACATTAAACAATGTTTTTTCTAATTTTCTAATTTTGTAAGAAAGGCTTGGAGGAAGTAAAGGAGGGCCCACAAAATGCCCACAAATCCATCCATGCCCAAATCCTGAAATAAACCCATTGCTCAAGGACTAAAATAAAGGAAAACCTCCATTCACATTCTACTTTGGGCAAGAAACTCCAAGAAAAAGGCCAAAATATCATAATAAGAAATAGAAACGACTAAAGGACTAAAAGGGCCTTAAAGTTTGGGGGTTTATATCACTGAGTCAAGGTTTAAAAATCTTTGATCTCTAAGTTTTTGCAGAATTCTAACAAATAATAGCTGGTCTCATGAAAGGAAGCTCTGTAACATTGTTTTAATTAGTATTTTAAACAGTTTTTACTGCTCATTTGTCTTGCACAATTTTCTTTCCTCCCTTTATAAAAATGATTTGATAGTCATCAGGATTCCATGCAGAGAAAATCAAATCCCAAGGACCAGAGCAGTTTATTGCCATTTTTTTTCTAGTTTCTGATGGGTACTTGTCAGTGTTTCAGATATTAAACTCTTTAAACCTTGACCAAGCTGTGACAGAAGGAAAAGTCAGAGAAGTAGAATGTGCAAGAGGTAGAAAAGACACCTGGTGTGTCTGTCTCTTGTCTGAATATTTACTGCATGGACACTCAGCAGACAGAACCTGTTTATTTGCAAGATGATTAATTTTAAAAAATTAAGAATAAATTATGATCATTAAATCATAAATTAAGAAAACTGACCTCAGAAGAATTTCTGTCTGTCTTTTCAATTAATGGAAATTTCCATGCAAGAGATATCCAGCAGTTCAGCATATGCAGAATGAAGAGGTTTAGGGAAAGAACAAACCTGTGTTCCTTATTGAAGTTTGAGTTTGAATAAATGAAAAAAAAAAAAAAAACACCACACCCTTTTCTTCACCACGGTAATTAATTACCCTGTACATGTCTTCAGTCAATAGAGGAGCAGTAGAAAATAAGCAATGGATTTTCTGTGCTGCCAACACCAGAATATGACAACCATGATATCCTCTGAAAAATGCCAGCAGCAGCTTTCTCTCTGCCACTGCTAACATGGAATGTGGGTTAATGTCACACTCGGTGGGATGCTGGCTGCTTGGAGAATAATAAAATCATGTCATCTCAGCTGATCCATTACACATACACACACGTACATCTCTGAAAAATTATAATCACATAATGAATTGTAGGTTTAAAATAGTGAAGAGTAAATGTGATTATTAGAGTGTCATTGCAGGCAATAACATTTTGTAAATGTCTGGTTTGACTGCATGCATGGATAAGCTACTCAAACGTTTCTGGAAAATCTTAGAGGAAAAGGAAGGCAACAATACTTTTTGAAGATTTTTTTTTAAAGAGAAATTAGAGATTTTGAAAACTCATCTTGAGAGTAGGAACATCATCTGCAAGATAAAAAAATATCTGATATCTATGTACATGTGATCAGATGAAAGATAACATTTCTCAACTGAATTTTAATGTGAAAATGTACTTATTAAGTACAAAGGAAAGTCCTTGATTAAACAATGGAACATTTTACAGCTTTGCAGCCTTCAAATGCTGCCTTCATCTTTCCTAATTCCTGGCCCTTTATTTAAATGGGTGCATCTCCTCAGTAACCCTCAGGAATGAACTGACTCACAAGAGTCCAGACAATTCCTTCCACTGCTGCAGCTCTTGCACTCAGCTCAGGTAAAGGAGCTGAACACATTGATCAAGTTCAGAGATATTTAAGAGATATTTAAGAGTCCTGGCCACTCCTTCCTTGCAAAACAAAGTTTCTGCCTTTTTCACTGTTAGCAGTCATATTGCATAGAGAGAGAATATAGTCCTAACCCACAATTCAGCAGATGTTTAAGAATATTATTATGTTCCTATCAGCCAGAAAAAATGCCTGAGCACGTTGGTAAAGTCCAGTTTGGAGCCAGTTCCAGCACTGCTAATGCAGCTAAACAAAATCTCAAGTAATTCCTAAATCTAAAGCCAAAGTCATGTCACACCAGTCCTGGAGGAGAACCACTTCTCTCTCTCATGCAGGTCTGTGGCTCTCAGAATTGTTTTCCCTCTTTGTTCCAAGTGGGAGAAGCAAATAGAAGCCCATCTGCCTCTGCATGTGAAGGGACTGTTCAATTCTGCACCTTTTATTTGTGTTTTTGACTGTATAAGCAAACAGCTGCAGCCAGCGACCTGTATCTTGCTATCAGCCCTCCTAAAACAAGCAACTCACAATAAACACTCTTCAGCAGTTTGCCATAATTTCTGAATCAGAAAGAAGCAGCTTCGTTTCAAATGTGACTTTGAGCTTCAAGTGCTGATGGTTGGAAACAAGAGGTTTTGACAAGAATTTAATATGGAATTGAGGTCAGCAAATAACAGAAACCCATCAGAACAGAAAGATGTTACTTTCCAGCATGACTTAACCAAAGTTTTGCAAGACTGATCTTCCTTTCATCATCCTGTGACTGAATCAGGTAAAGACAGACCAGTGCCTTCCCTGAATAGAACAGGCTGAGGCTGGTACTGAACTGTACCTTCATCTCAGGGTTCTCAAAAGACAAATGGATCCCATTGTGTGCAGCAGTGTCCCTCAAACTAAACAAAGGCTATCCAGCTTAGTTTTGAGAGCACACACTCCAACTGTGTGTCCTGACAGGATCATTGCCAATACTTTGTTTCTATCTCCACAGCTTACAATATCAGGTTCTTGCTCACTGTCTTAGAATCTCTTCCAATAAACATGAGGGCATTATTCCCTTTTAGTAATTAGACAAAAATTGCATTTACTGTGCAATAAAATGCTGGCAAGCTTTCATCATCACTGATAATGTAACACAATCCCACTTTCTGTGGAAAATATACATTAAGGTACATGTGTGACCAGAATAGTACCTGCACAGCTGGAAATACAATTTACACCTTGGAAATGAAGTTGTAAAATAGGCAGCCTGTTCTTTGATTAATTATAAAGATTATTTCATGTTCTTTCTAATGCAGTAAAGAAGCAGCATTCTTTCCCACTTTACATTTCCTTTGAGAACTTCCAAGTGGTAACCCTGAATAAATGGGATCCTTTCTATTAATAAATAAATGCCCCTTTCTACTCCCTTGCACAGAAGAGGCCAATCCATGCCTTGTGAGAGGTGCATGTGACACCACAACACTTACAGCTGAATTTTCTGCTATTTTTTTTTCCTGAACCAACCCCACATTTGATCTGAAGGATCCCTGAGGAGCATGGCAAGTGTTCCAGGAACTCTTTTCTCTCTGTCATGACCACATGAAGAGTGCTGTAAGACCAGGGATATTTTCCCACCTCACCTCATTGGTATTGCAATGCAAAGATGCAGTGCTCCAACCCAAAAATCAAGCCAGCAGACATAATAAAGGCCTCAGGAGGTTGTGTCTTTCCCAGAGGAACCCCACTAGCTCCCCTGGTAGGTAGCACAATTAATTTAGTTTATATTTAAGTGGCTCGAGCCATGGTGTAACCTATTTCCTCCTGCCAGTGGGATGGACAATGGGAACTCATTCACAGGGATGTGCACCTTTCATTGCCTTTTGTGCATCATACATGGGGAAAATCAAGGAATGCATTAACTGGGGATGAAATGACAAAAATTAGCACCATTATAATTTCAAGACAAGATCTATACTCTTTCTGGCTCTTCCTCAACCTTCATTTATGAACAGCAGGTTGTTTCTCAAATTCCATTTAAACTCATTATTAAAGTGCAGTTATTTGTACAATGCATGCCATTCAAATTCAAGTATTTGCTCCCACAAAATACTAGCTGAGACAAGACTGGACTGACCTGAGCCATTATTCTTCCTTATATTGCGCTGATAAGAATATTCAAGCTGATTAAAAAAGAGCATTTGAGAAACCTCGCTAAAATTTCCAGATGTTTCCCAAAAAATGCAATTTCCTTTTACAGTAGTAACCTATTTAGTCCTTGGTTAACGCAACTGCACTGAATTACATTGTGGCAAATCATCATGTCATATTTCTAAACCAAAATATAAAGTGCCTGACTTGGGGCTTTCAGACAAGGAGACCATGATTACCAAGAGCTGCTGAGACCAGCAAACCCTGGAGGGAGACACTGACCCTCTGCAGCATTATGGGGCTTTGGTTTTGTTTAGGAGTTCAAATATTGGTCTAGCTATTTACCTATAGGTGCTTAAATTGCAAAGGGTTGGCATCCATAGCAATAATTAATTATAATTCTGAACTTGTTTTTGAAACAGCAGGCAATGAGATAAATGTAAGTGCCCTCCTAAATTTTGAGGATCCTTTGTTAAGATCCTAAACAAATATTGTATTTATATTTATATTTAACTGCCATAGGCATCGAGTTTTTGCTTCAAAACAATTTTCTATATATCAAATTATATTTGCCTAGTACACTGTTGTGGCTAAATCTGGAAATCTGGTTAATTATACAGCCATCAGTAGTACTAAAAGCAATTATTTTACAGAAGTTTAACAGTATTTAGAGATGTGGAAATAAAACAGCATATATCTATTTAGGAACTGGTTTAGAATATTATTATAGGGTGAACAAATAGTGCACAGCCTTGCATTTTATTTCAATAATGGCTTAGACACTCAAGGATGATAATTATCTTGTTTTTAGCCATTAAACCCCCAGGTTAGTGTACATTTCATGGAGAAAAAAATATTCCACTTTATTATCAGCACTGATATCTGGCCACATCTGACACTTCAGAACTATACAAGCAGAAACTCCCAATTCAGGAAGACAGACGTTAACAGTAATAAATATCTCTTTCTACAAGCCAGGATAGGGCTAGGCTGGAAATATTGGAGAGAAGGGGAAAAATAGACAATGCCAAGTTCTTACCAACTGAACATTCAAGGCCTGTTTTGAAGGGCAGATTTCTTCATTCCCTCCAGCCTGTCTTGTCCCTTTGCTTATCTGGCTCCAGAAGTTCAAGAATGAAGATTTGGGGGGGCTGCACTGCAATTTTTCCATCCCCTCTCAAGCAAGACTCACAGAGCCCAACTTATAGGACCACGAGGGCAGCAACAAAGCTGTACAAAAGCTGAAAGAGATGGTAAAATATGGAGAATTCAGAGAGGAATAGGGTGGCACACACAAGAGCCAGAAAAACGACTGTGCCAGCGTCCAGCATGAATAAGGACATGTCACCAAGTAAAGTCACCAAGTAATATCAGCCTAGGAAGCACATTGAAGCCAAACTAAGATATTTATATAAGCCAAAACCTAATATATTCTTTATGTGCAGGAGTATCCCACTGCACACAATTACATTCTCTCTTCACCAGACATTTAAAAAAACACTTCCCATTGGAAGGGGATGGTAAGAGAAAGATAATTGAATATGGACTTAATTACACAGCATATATTAGAGATAAATGGCACTTTTTTTTTTCCCAAAGAAAATAATCATAATCACTACAGAGCCTTCAGAATCTTTAATTGCCTTTGAGTAATTATCCATTTCTCCTTACCCTATGTTCAATTTAATTTGTGCAACAATTAACTGAAATAAAATACAAAAGTAAAAATAGCCAGTTTTCTCTTTAATTATTTATTTAAGACTGGGGAGATAAATCATCCCAGATTTTCAAAGCTGGTTTCCTCATTCTAGTTATTAAATTCTGGATATTTATTTGCATTTCCTGTTGGCACAGAATCACCTTGTGAGCTCACATATTAAGAAAGACAGCTATAACCATTTTAATGGTTTTATAAATTAGCAAGGTAATAAACACAAAATAAAGGTATTCTGCATCAGTGTGTTCTTCATTCATTTTTATGCTGCTGACACCAGTTTAGTTTTTAATTATGCTACTGTTTTGTGATGCACTGGTAGCATCAGTGGAAGATATAATAATGAAGTCTTTTTCTAACATGATATGCATAGAATAACAGGAGATTTTGCCATAGTAATCCCTCTCTGAGAAGCAAGACAGAAACTGCCATTTGTGTGTGAGAGAGAGGAAGTCTATGCTTTAATTCATTGTGGATTATACACATTTTGGTGTGGAATTTTTGGTTTTAGAAAAAGATATGGAGTACATTCAGCAAAGGGCTTTTCACAAAATCAGCTTCAGCTTTGCGTTTCCATTCCTTTCTCCATAAACTAAACTCATTGCAGATTTGGTTTAGTGGAAAGTCAATTTTATGAACATAGTTTTGCACTGCCATAAAGGGGAGATTGTATTCATCAGTACAGAGAGTGGCCTTTCAATAGGATATAATAAAGAATTTTAAATAAAATCTTTTCTTTTTTTTCCCAGTACTGGGGTCCAAACAAAAGTGAAATTCTTTCCAGTTACACCTTTTGTTATTTTGCATGTTTTCTGACATCTCCACTGTCTCTTATCCTTAGCCTGTATGTAGTGATGGGTGTTTTAAATCGGGCAGCTGCTGGTGGCAAAGCCAACACAAGAAATAACCATTCCTCCCCTGTGTATGAAATTGGACTTGATACATTATTCCATAAACTCATGCAAAATTTCTAGGTATTAATGACAACCCAGTGAAAAGCTGAGCTTCATAATTAATTCCAAGTAAAAGAGATTAAATACATCCTAATGGTACATACTGTTAAAATGATCATCTATGGAAGGTCACACACTGCATGCCTGCCACATCCCACACTAAGGAGGGCCATAGCAGAAAAATAATTTATTACCTATTGCCTATTCTATTAGCAGGTGGTAAAGTCAAAAAGTCTGAAGTCTAAAACTACAAGAGCAATTTTCTTTTCACATGTGAGCATTCAGTCCATGGTATCCTGGTCTCTGCCACTTCTTCTAAGTACTTATCTAATAATAAACAGTGTCTACAAGCTTTAGTCTGATGCACAAGATAAGGCAGAAGAAAATATGTATGTCCCTTGATTCCTTAGTAAAATCACACCATACAGCTGTTAAATTAGTGCAGGCATCACAGAGCTTAATACACTGAAATTGTCAGAAACCTTTCTAAAAGATGGCACGAATAAAAATGAAAGGAATCAAATTCTGAATTCTTAGCTATCTTATCAAGGAAGAAGTCACAGATGGCCCATTGAGGAATCAATTATGGATGGAAGGTTCATGATCCAAAAGCTTTGTGCCAGTGAGATGAATCTTTAAGGTATAATAAATGATGATAATGTTAGGAGGGAGATGCATAGCAGAGGAGAAAAGATAAAGTGAAAATGGCCTGTAGGATGGAGCCTCACTCATTTGTCACAGCTGCTACAGAAGACACAAAAATTCCCTTTTTATCCCCTTCCCTACCCCAGTCAGGTCCATCTGCTTCTTGATTCTGAAACTCTCTCTCAAGTAGATGTAATTTCAATATTCTGCTGGATAACAGCCACCAGCAGCTTTGGTAGCCTGCACTTTCCAGGGAAATTTGGTCAGGCCCAGGCCTGGAACTAAAGAAATGACACAAAATTCCCCTCCATTTTAATATAACCAGAAGTGGGAAAATGTTCTTTTTCAGGTGATTGAACCAGCTTAAAATTCTCTGTTTGAAACGTGTTGGCTGCCACCTGAGCTTCTGTTTGAATCAAAAGCTCAGTGCAGAATCTCATGCAGACCACACTGCATTGACAGAGATGCTCACAGCAGAATTACTGCCAGCAAAACTCTTCTCTTCTCTTTTGTGGGACACAAAAATGTTTCTTTTTCCAATGCTGGCAGTAATGGAGCAGGATCCATCCAATGAGTACCCAAATTCTTGCTGTGGAAGCAGCTGTGTCCCATCCCTGGGTGAGAAATCTTTCTCTGTAAAGCTGGTGGGTTCCTGTAACACGGACCATTATTCAAATCTCATCAGAGAATGATGGCAATGAATATAACAGCAAAACTGGAATAACAGCAAAGCTACCATTTTTTTTTTTATAGGCCACCTAGAGAAACTCTGTGAATACAATTTGAAAGGGCTAATATTAGTAAAACACATTTAGAAGCAAGTAGGGTTGAGAAGGATAAAACATTATATGAATGCCTCCTCCAAAATAGAGAAAAGTGACTTAAAAATGTCATTCTATTCTGATTCATTGTGTCTCCTTTGTCTATTCATAAACTTCCACCTAAAGATAGTTACAATTTTTTTTAATCGATTTCATTTTTTCCTGTATAAATCAAGTTTTTTCCATAGACTGGAAAACAATTTTAGCTTTGCAAGTTGCACTTTATTAAAAGGCGTAGTCATCATTCCAAGCCTTTATTGCACTTGTCTGCGAGCTTGAATGTTTTTAGTTTTAAACAGGATGATAAATAACAGAAGGTTGACTTTTATGACTGGAATGTGTCTGGGAACATTAACACTGCCTTTGACGTAATAGCCTTTCTTATTTTTTTCTCTTTTCACTGATAGAAGTTATCCATTAATTATTCTCCTACATCCATGAAAACATTTTGGAGCCTTTTGGTACACAACAACAAGAAAAACCTCATGAGGATGTAGTCCAGGAATGCACAGAAGATTTCCACTCAAATTCTCCTTTACAAAGTCTGTCACAAGGTTACAGTAGTCAATACTAGACTATGCAGAAAGAAATTAGCCCCAGGTAAGAATGAGCCAACCCTTAGGAGTTCTAATGTTTACACAGATTAATAAATGAGAAGCAAGAGCATGCCCACATGTAATAGTGTCTGTTTCCTTATTCACTAATTTTAAGTTTTCAGAAAAGCTGGAAATATTGCCTATAAAAGATTCCAGTCTATTTCAGCATTTCCTCATTTTTCCAGCATTTTTTATACTGTAGAATACTTCATTTTCATTCCATCTGAAATTTTAAGCTTTTCAGTAAATCTTGCCTGACCTGATCATCAATTCTAGCAATTCTGAAATTGCACTTTTCAATAAATGCATCATTTGCTGATTTCATTTTATTTTGACTGCCCAGTACTAGGCATGCAGCTTTACTGGTGGCGACTGGGACTTGGACCATAGAGGACAGAAAAATAACAGAATATACAACCTTTTTCTAGGAAACATATTTCCTTATACAACAAAATCTGAGCAGGATTTTCTTCTGGCAAAACTGCCTGCATACCGTATTGTTTGTTTTATCCTCTCTGACAAAGGCAAGCATGGTTGTTTACAACTTATGAATAGCAACAGACCAGCAGAAAATATTTCAAAGTCTGTGCAAACTTATTTCCTTTCAACTAAGAACCTGATGTATTGTAAAGCCCCAGCATCGGCTGCCATTCAGCATGGGGCAACAATAGATTATTTCTGCTGCTGCTGTGCAGCAAGAAGAAAAATATGTAATTTCTACAGTCTTGCAACTGCCTTTCAGAGTCTTTTTTCTTCTGCCACAGAAATCCCACCTGTTCTGCAACTGAAAATTCTCCAATATTAAAATCTCAGAATATATAGACAGCACTAACAGGGACCTTCTGTCTTTGCTACAAGTCAGGAAATCTTTTAGTGAAAAAGTTGAGGAAGCCTCAGGCTAGCACAACAGAAAATAAACTCCTGGAGCTTGTGGGAATCATGCCAGGCTGATGGCTGCATTCAACCACTGGTTCCACCTCTTCTTTTATATAAAAATTAACTGAATCTCTCAGGTTCAGTAAGTAGACTGCTAGAATTCAGCAGGTGCTGGGATAGTCAGTAAAAATAGGAATAACTAATAATAGCAGATGTGTGGGAGAGCACAGAGAGAGGCTTAGTCTGTCCACAGCAGCAATGCAGAGAGGGTGGAGAAAGGAAGAGCAAAATCACAGGCTGAAAGGAGCAGGAAATACATTTTCCATTTAAAATGCCTTGTTCACTCACAGCTGCCTTAGAAACAGTAGTTCAGAGGATAAAACAACAATTCAGTTTAAAATATTTTAAAAGTAATGTGGCCATAGCAGCTCTTATACATAAGTTTCTGCCTGAAACACACATGGTTTTGTCCCCTCAGTTACATTATGAGGATAAAAAAAAAATCTCAAAGTCATAAGGTCCTGCTAAGTTCTGCCTCTGGAATTCAATTTGTAGGAACACAGCATGAGACAAGCCCACAGAACTGTGGCTGTCATATTTTAACCTAGGTGTAAATATACCTACAAACAATCCAGTTTCTAATATAAGAGTTTAACAAATTACTGCAAAAAGTTTTACTCTAGGAGGCCAAAGTTCAAAATAAAAATATGCAATGAATATTTGTATAGTATATAATTACTGGTGTTTTTTGATAGTACAGAGGCAGCCCTAGGTGGCCTTAGATCTATTAGCTTCTCAATTTTGATTCTCTTCCTGTTGCTTTCTTTGATATTTATAAAAACCAGAATACCTGTAACCTGATTTCTTAGGTGTGATGTGATATTTGTCTCCTCTCAGCAATGGGGAGCTGAACACTTTAGAATGGCTCACTTCCTTCCTTGCTCATCTCCAGAAAAATCCACTCAACATCATTTTCTCCTAAACTGTCTCTCAGCCCTGCCAGTCTTTTCTTGAGTGGCATCTCATTGGTGCCTCACTCTGTGACACTTATGGAGCATCAGTACCCAAAAAGTAACAGACTTGAGCACTGGAAGAACACAGTGCTGGGACAGGCTATAAATCCTAAAGCCAACCCCTAAACTTTCGGGTCCTGCCTTGTCCCAGCTGTGGGTGTGCAAAGAAGCCTGATTCCCCTCCTGCCTGTGGCATGATGAAGTGGTTCCATCCTCATCCAGGGCTTCCAAAAAGCCCCAAAATGCAATCCGGCCGTGCCCAAATGCCACACAACTTCCCACACTAACTATAAAATTAGTGGATTGATGGAAACAAAGCAGTTAAGAAACAATAAAACAATTAATCCCACAATTAGCTTTAGTTGTCTCACAACCTATCAACATGTATTTCCTGACTGCAAAATTAAATCTTAACGAACTTGCTTGTTTCTTCTAGGTTTTGTACAGACCATATGGCTTTCTCTGGTCATATTCTCTTTAGTAATATTCTCTTTAGTGTAATCTCTCAATGTTATATCAACCTTGCTGTGGCCTCATTTATCCTTCCCAGATACTCTGCACATACCATACTCTTTAATAGGTAAGTGTAGCCAGATTGGTGGCCATAAATCTTCCTAAGCAAGCCTTGTAGCCTGCACTGAAAATTATGATGCCGAGCAAATAGGGGAATGACTACATGGAGTAACTACAGGAGTTATCAGGAAGCAAACCAGGCTATAATTTTGTGTGTCAGATACTCTGCTAAAAGCAGTGTCTGTGTGTGCTTTTTCTCTGTGGGGTGGGAGGGTTTGCTGCTCTAATTCTATTGAAATACTTTGCATTATCCTAAGTAATAAATATAAAAGAACACACAGAGATTACTGTCAAGTGTTTATACCTGTGCTCATACTGTATGAAGTACTTATAGGCAGAGAATCCCTGTCTTCCGTGAACAGTGACTCTCTGAACCAGGTGGTGACTTAGAGAATATCCAAATTCCAAGGGTCGGTGCATAAAACAAGAATAAATTTATTCAAAATGTGCAGATTAACGCAGCAGTGATAAGGAGAGTATAAGTACTTGGCACATTCTTCCAGACAAAACAACTCTGTGCCCACAGCATCCAGAGGAGGCAGCCAGGTCACATTTATCCCCAGATGCCAGGGCATATACAAGGGCTAGATATATTTGCTACCATGACCCCTTTTCAGTAAGAATAAAACCAAGGCCTGTCTTTCTTGATATAATTTTTAATTCAAGCATTACATTAATATTTGTTCCTTCAGCACTTTTATCATGTCAGTAGTACTGAAATCCTCTTCTGCTAGTTGAGAGGCATTAAACCAACAAACAAAGCTACTCTGTTTTCCATCTCCCTAAGCACTTCCACAAAACCCTCCATGAAAAACTGGGTAAGAACAAGAGGAGTGCTGGGTTGTTTTCCATAAATCCAAGATGCAGGATGATAAAACAGTTGGCATTCCATGCCCAGTGCACTGCAGAGGCTCAGAGGGACTGAGAGCAGCCCAGCCTGGGGCTGGACAAGAGAAGGAGCCTGGCTCGCCTGGGGGGCTGCTACAAATCTGCCAGATGATGCAGATAAGGCTTGAGCTTTCTTATCCATGCTCCTGCAGTGCCCAAGGAAAACAGGACATAAACTCCCAGTAAACTCCCTCCAGACAAACCATTCCATTTCAGAGCACACCTGCCCTTCAAGATGCATTTCAAGTGAGTTCAGGCCAGGGGACACGTTGGCCTTCTGTGCCTGAGAGAAACTTATAAATGCCATTTCAGAGCTGGGAATAGAAACCTTTCTTTTCTCACTGAGTACTGCCAGCACAGTATCTTTTTACTTTTCTTTATATATAACATAATCTGCAAGGCCAGCTTTGAGTTACAATGCACAAAGCACTACACAAAAGAATGGACTATCCAGTATTTTATAGACTACATAGGAAATAGAGAAAAGAGATACAACCACCACAAAAAGGAGTGTCTTGAGTATGGTAGACCTTTATGGAGGAGGCAGGCACGACCATTATGCCACACCCTGGAGGAAACTGCATTGCCAGATATATTTCAATTACAGGTTAAAATAAATTGATTGCTTTTTAAACTACACTGTAGGAGCTAGATATCTAAAATAATGAGAGTGAATTCCTTGGATTTATTTTTTCCCTACTGAAAATCAGCAACATTTTTGTTCCTAAATCACTTAATGATTTTATAAAGAATAAGTACAAAGCAAATTCTAGCAGTTTAGTTACACCACTTGTCATTGCTGCAGGACCAAATCCACAAACCCAGCCTGCAGGAAGCTGAAACAGACTGCATCCATTAAACAATCACACCAAGAAATGCTCATAAATTTTCCCTAGATCACTGATTCTTCACCTACTCTGTATGCAAATATTTTTCATCACACCGAGTAAAATCCTTCTGCTCACTGACAATTTTTAAGCAGCGACAAAAACAATAGTCACAAGAAAGAAATAATGGGGAAAAAATTAACAATACTTACCCATAACATTATATTCTTCATTAGTAGCTATCATAGTAGTATCATTACCCCCTTTTTTGTTCCTTTTCAGTTAAGAAACTGAGAAAGAGAGAGATTATGTCATTTCTGAAAAGTCAGAAACTGATAAGCAATCTGTGTTCAATGCCTGGTGCCCATCCAGAGAGACAAAACCTCCTTGCTCCTTCCTGAAAAGGCTCAAAACGCTTAAGGAAAAGAAAATCCCATTAGCACACTATACTGGATACCTTTTGTACTGTAAAATGCCCAGGATACTGATTAAAAATAACGGAGTTTTATTATATTTTCCTGCACACAAGCCTTAAATTTTTGTATTATTTATCACATTGATAATGAGCACTTTACTAAAAATTTCATAAGTATTTCAATATTCTTTTTTTTTTTTCCCCTGGAAGATTTTTAGCAAAAAATGCTGGCAAGGTAGTGAGTACAGATAAAAGTGCATGAGTCATACTCTCATGACAGAAAAAAAATACTTTAAGTGACTTGTCTTGTGTCTGCTTTTGAGTATGCAACAGGGTCACACAGAGTAATAAATTAACTTACTTTTCAACGTTGAAAGAGAACCATGAGACTACTCAGTCTAGTGTGATAAGTAATAAGGGTTGAAAATAAAACAAAACAAAAATCTAAAGTAGCTAATTCTCTTTTTATGAACCACAATAGCTAGTGGCCACAGATTTCTCTATGGGCACGTTTAGATTTTACACTATTCATTGCACATTTTGAAACTTGCATTAAAAATTTTATGACACTGCTGGGCAACCAGAAAAACACACAGGAGGTTCATTTACAGACAATTCCAGGGCTGAAATAAGAACTTTGTGTATATTCCTCCAGTTCTAGAATGCATATGGAATCATTCTACAGTCCAAAACTTGCTTTCTTGAAACCAAATTTAAAGGTATTAATGGGGACAGGATGAGGAGGGTCTAAGGACAGATTTGAAGACTTCTAAAAAAAGCTTTACCTGTGGATTTTATGCATAAAAGAGAGAAAATCCAGGTCTTGGCAAAGACCTTACAAAGCACGGTTTTATTTAATTTTGAGTCCTCACTCATCCACACCATCAGGAAAGGATAAAATCACATGGATTTCTTATATTTTCAGTATGAAAGATACAGCTAAGAGAGAAGTATTCCATTTCTTTCTGCTGTCCAGGACAGCTCTGCTGGTGAGTGAAATGAATTCAAAACAGATCTCAGTAAGCAGTCCTTACTATTCTAACTTTGATTGTTTCTTTACTTAAAAATCTTTCAGGAACTAGAGAAGATATTCTGGAAACGAGAAAATCAGTGTTGCTCCTCTGGCAGTCCAAGGAATATGCCCTGGGTGTGGGATTTTTAAAAATTATTCTGAATGAATTTTGGCTCTTTTCATGCATCCATTTTGTATCTTTATAGCAAATCTCAGCGTAGGACTGCAAATAAAGAAAGTCCAGTCAATCAGTCTCTTACACCCCAAAGAAGAAGGAGTGTTATTCAGTATTTTAAATACCTATCTGATGAACTTCTCTGCGTTTCTCATATGTACACAGAGGTGACAGCTCGCCCTGCTGTGCCATAGCTAAAATTTTTAAAGCAATTATCTTAGAGATGGAAAACATGGGAATACTACTGCCTGCTTGAAGTGGAGTGTCATCAATCCAGATTTACCAATGGTGGGCTAAGGTCCAGTGAGGTAAAATAATTTATCCTAAAACATACAGTTAATTGGTAAATTAGTACCAAGGAGTGGTGTACAACTCTTCTTCAAAATCTCTTTCAATTTTATTTGAAAAAGCTATGAATTTGAGAGCTAAATGTTCCAGTTCTCAATGAAAACTAAAGAGACAAAATAATGGGCAGTCATAATACTTGATTTATTGGTATAGGAATTAAATTGTTCAAATTAGATATTGGTGGAGGGGAAAAAAAGACCTTTGCATTCCTCTATAAACTTTAAATCCCCTCTGGAGACTTTTAGTGCTGACAGATGAAGTTTTGCTATCCTGCTCTGCTCCTCATGACTGCAAACCACACCACTTGAGGAGTTCCATTTTTCCACCAGCAGACACATAGATCTCAAAATGATTGTTTGAAAAAAACTTTTTATCCTCTCCCCAAAAGACATTTGAACCCCTCCAAGATCTGATTTATGGTTCTTTCATATTGCTAAAGAGAAGAGTCCAAGGCTTTTCCAGTGCAAAATTTACAGATTCCATTAGAGCATGAAATCAAGGCCTCTGAAGTAAATATGGTAGAGAGTGTTCATGGAGATTAATTCAGAGGAAACTCTTAGGAATTACAAGATTTTTCAGAGAATAATCTGTGTTAAATTTGGAGTCTTAGCTTTTCCTGAAAATCTGCCTCTGCTTAAAAATACTATTTTTCTTCCTCCCAAGATATTAAGATATTTTAGGCAGCTGCACATGACACAGTCAAACCAGTAGAGTTATGGGGCAGTCATGGCTGAGCTGGGAGCTGAAATTCCCCCCTTCATTCCCTTGTTCAGGATATTTTTGAGGTCTTGTGAAAGTGAGGTACTTGTTTTCCCATCTCTTACTTTGCTGACTGGAATGCAGTAAGCATTTACTTATTTCTGGCTTCTTACCTTATCCCTGACTTCTTTACAGCAACCTTGTCCCACGTACAGAACAAATCTGCCCAGACACATGACCAACAAACTAAATGCAGCCTTTTTTTGTGAAAGAATGAAGAGAGATAAGCATTAGAGTCATATTAAGCCTAAAAACATTCCTAGGTTTAATGCCAGCTTGTTTCAGTAATCTTATGTTTTTGGGTTTTGTGTCATGACTCCCATTTCAAAGCCTGGTGCAGGACATCTTTTTCCTGTATTAGCAGTCCTGTTTCTATATTCTATAGCTTAATTTAAAGCTTTCTCCCTTTCTCTGTTATTTAGGAAGGCTATTCTATTTTAGCCCATCATATTAATATATTTAAGGAAGTCTGGCATGGTTCCTTTTGCATATTAGTTATCCCACAAAGAGGAACAAGAAGGATAAAAGATAAATGTCAATCATGGAGGAGATATGTGATGATATCTGGAAATTTCAGTTCAAACATTGTTACACTGCTCTTCAAAGCTTCCCTGAAAATTCATTCCAGTGAAATACAATGCTGCTTATCTCACACCAGACTTGCCCTCCTTCTCTTAAGGACATGATAATTCATATTTTTGTACTCTATCTTGGCATGTGAGTACTACAACACGTATAAGTTATCCCTCTTCAAGCATGCACAGAACTCGTGTGGGGTAGAAAAGACAGCAATAATTTCTAACAGCTGGATGTTCTGGATTCCTTTGCTAGCTGCCAGTACTACTCCAGTGTTAAAAACAGCAGATTATATACATATTACATTTTCTGTATAACAGATACATGAAATGCTTTCACCTCAGAAAAAGGAAGCATTAGACCCTTATTTTGGAAGCTCCCAGAAGCATGGAGGTGTCTCCACAGTCTGTGCTCATATCAAGCAGGTCTTTAGAGTGTGCATCTGAAGATGCCTTCTTAATTCTGACTAAAAACTGAAATAGCTTTGTTTAGAAATTTCTTTCTGTTAATCCAGCTTCAGAGTGCAATTTACTTGTTAACATGTTAGCACTGGCAATGAGCATCCAAAGTGGGCCTCCAAAACTGGAGACAGCCAACAGTTTTAGGAATGTGAGCAAAAAAATTTCTGCACAGGCAAAGCCCCTCACTTTCTAGCTCTGAACAGCTGCATGCTGTACTTGCATTTTCTAATCACTCCAGGTGATTCCTTGGTAGCTCATTCCAAATAATAAGTAGATTATCTTAACTTCGGAGCTCCCAGAAGTGACAGACTCTCAAAATTACAGAAAACAAAAGTTGAAGAGATAATATTTTTGTTTTAAAAATGCATTGCTTAAGCTCTTTCATCACAGAGGAAACCATTAGGTTACCTCATCTGAAGAAAGGTAAATGCCAAATCAGACAAATCAATGCTATTAATATTAAAACTATTTAATAATGTATTGTTTGGATCCTTCTCTGGGTTTTCTCCTTGCAGTGCCTAGGACTTCATGGTGGCAGCAATGCAGAACAGAGAGGCAAAGCAGTTTCCATGACAACAGAACTACAACTTGATGCATGAGCTATAATTAAAAGGTCCAGAACATCTGCCTTGCAACCCAGCTCTCTTCTCATTAGAACACTTCACACCGTGGATCATGGGTGACCAGGCACCTGTGCTCTGCACATCTTTGGCTTCCCCCAGTCGTGCTGAAGAGCAGCAAGCAGAAGCTGTGTTCTTCTAATTAGGCAGTTCACTCACCTTTCAAATAGCAGCCAAGCTGCTGAGGCAGAATCTGTTGTTTCTAAACTGCCTCTAAAGATGGAAGGGTGGGAAAATAACATTAAAAGACAGAGAGAAGCCGTAATCAAATATTTTCTTAAGTGTCCTGGCTTTTTGGGAATACAGTTTTTGAAATATTTTTCCTTGATTCTAGAGGCTGAAAAAATACATTGCTTTTTCCGTCTGAGTCTACTGCTTCTTGCCTCTGCATGGAAAAGCAGAGGCTGGGAAGGTTCTGCACAGCTGCAGCAAGCAAGGCTTGAGCAGCAGCTCATCCCTTCCAATTGTGTGGTGAAAGAATTTGGCTGCATCCTGGCACCCACATTACCATCCACACACATCACACTGCAAGGATGGCACACTCTGCCACCCAATGGGTTTTTATGCTTTATGGAGCATTTACTACACTTAATTGCTCAGACCTTTAAATTCATTAAAATTGCAACAACGAGGGAAATTTCTCTCTTCTATTCAACTTCTTTTCTTGTCCCAGCAAGAGATGTGAGGATGGGGAGTCTTATGAGGAGCAGCTGAGGGATCTGGGTTCTTTTTAGGCTGGAGAAAAGGAGGCTCAGGGGAGACTTTAGTGCTCTCTATAACTCCCCGAAAGGAGGCTGTAGCTCTTCTACCAAAGGGGGTGAAGCTCTTCTCCTAAGTGATAGACAGGAGAAAACAGCCTCAAGTTGGAGCAGGGGAGGTTGGATTGGAAAGGAGGAAAAAATTCTTCACTCAAAGGGTGGTCAAGCATTGCCTAGAGGCTGCCCAGGCAAGTGGTAGAGTCACCATTCCTGGAAGTGTGCAAAAAACATGGATATGTGTTATTTGTTATACCTCCTCCAGGTCCTCTGCCTCCAAGCTCCCCTGACCAGCCAACCCACCCCTTTCATCACACTTAAAAATAAAAATATTACTCCCAGCTGTGATTATCAGGGGCAAGGTCCCCCGTGATAATCTCTTCTTTTAAACTCACACTCTGTTCTGTCTCCTGCCTCCAGCAGATGCAGCATCATCTGCTGCTTTGCAGAAGACAGCAGAAAAGGTGCTCTTTCAAAGGTGCCTCCTCAGTCTGAATGGATTTCCTCTGTCTAATGGCAAAGGCTTTTTCCAAACACTGCATGGATTAATATTTTTCAAAGGAAAGGTCATGCAAATCCTTTCTAATGGGAGAAGAATTAAGTGACTTAGCTGACCCAGCTGATGAACAGCAGCTCCCATAGAATTAGTCAGCAGTGCTTTCAGCTCAGTTATTGACAGTACTAAAATATCCAGTGGTATTTATACTCTGTCTTCTCCTAATGCCAAGCAGGGATAGTGGGATTCCTGACCAGAGACTGAGCACAGACCTTCACCCTTTCAAAGCCTTCCTTAGGCTTTAGGGTGAGGATAATGTGTGCTGGATGCCTGAATATCTCTTAAAAGTGTTTTCAGGTTAGTGGAAAGGTGCCAGCGCTCAGTTTTTAAATTGAAGCTTCCTGACTTTTCTGCTCAAGCACACTGTAGCTCCAAGTTACATTCATCCTCCCTTTCTATTCCTTAGAGCTTTTCCCAATATATTAATTTCCTTCAAAGCTAGAGGAGCATTCCATTCCTGATTTATCCATACCACTCAGTTAATACAAAAGCATGGCAGTAACCAAAATCTGAATTAGCTTGCATCTTAAAAATATGCAAACATTAGCACAAGTATCTGTCTCTAGACCAGTCTCTTTTGTCCTCACAGATGACACAGCAAATGCTACAGTGAGGTCTCCTTAGTAAACTTCATTATCTTGACAATCAATTACCAATATTCATTAGCAATAGAATAAAATAATATGACAAGGTATATTATGTATAAAAAAGGTATATTAAAATTATAGCTTTTGTAGTAGAGAAACACTGTGGTGCAGTAAATTTAACTTTTCATAATGCCTATGTATTTTTTTGTTAATACACAGAAATTCAATAAATTCCTCTGCAAGTGTCCAAGTGGGTGGTGAGGTTTGGTAAGATTTTCATACACTGTAGTGACAGCCTTGTTCACCATGTAATTAAGAAAAAAATAATCAAGAATTACTTTAAATATATGGTCAAGCCCACTTACCAGCTCACAGTGGTCTTAGATGGATTTTTATTTCCATGCACAAACCAGCTTGCATTAGTCCAATGTAAATCTGCTCATTTAATATCATTTGTAATAGTAATGATTTCCATTTTTAATGTCAAGAGAAAAATCACTGGTTGCCTGCTTCAAAGAGCACTTAATGTCCATTATTGCACACGGCACAAATGAGTTTGCAAATTTAAACAGACTTTTCAGCAATAGCTATTATCTTCAGTCTATCTGAACTGTGCAGGTGTGGTAAGAACCATTGTATTTTTATTCATAGGCATAAAAGCACTTGAAAGTCTTTAAAATACCAAGAGCTTTTATATTTTTAAGACTGCAGGGCTCTTTGAACACAAAAGTTGAAAATCCCCTCCATGCACTGTACTACAACTGCCATAAGTTGTGTTGATCCTGATTCTTAAAATTAATTATGTGTTTACTTCTTCCCTGGAACCACCAAAGGAATGGCAGAGTATCCCAGAGTGGATGATAAGGAATGGATGAAGGGGAAAAAAAGCTGGCAAGTTTTATAATAACTCTGGGTACCTGTGTCTCTGGCAAAGCCAAGAGAACAAGACTTGCAAACTCAGAAAATGCTTAAAGAAAAGGTGGGAAAAATATAAACAGCAAGGGCTACATCAAGAATGTACACAGCAACAGCCATTAATACTGAGGACGAGTGATTTGCTCTTAATCTTATGTAAAATAAAAAAAAACAAAGCAAGCACCAAATCTGTAAAAGTGGGTTTGAGAACTGAGGAGCACCAAGTATTCACACTGTTAACACTGTATTCTTTTATATGCTTATTATATCTGATCTTCAGTACAGGCTCTTTTGGACATCAGAGATATCCCTTGACATTTGAGCACCTTGGTACCCTCACTGTGACCTGTGAATTGTTAAATTACTGGTAAAAAAAGGTTCAGGTAGAGTTAAATGATCTGTAGTTCATATCTGGATGGCATCATTATAAATCTGTGTAATGTCTCAAAATCCCACAAACAAAGCAGGGCTGTTTTATCAGTCCAGGAGCCACACAAAGTTTTCTGTTACTAAGTCTAATAAAACTTATTCCGTAGTGCCTGTGATCCTGGAATAACTTTTGTTTTGAATTGTGTTTGAATTACAGCTGCATCCCTGCTGCAGCTGTGTGAGGCTCAGACCCTCACACTTCCTCCTGACTGCAACTCTTGCTCATATCTTGAGAAAAATTAAATGACCCCTGCAGGCTCATCTCCCAAGGTCACTGCTGCATTTCTTGCCAATGACTAAATATGCATCCAGCAATCAATAGCATTCTATTCCCAAGATACATGATGTTCTTCAGTTATGGTATTTAGATGGAGAGCCTCTCAGTATCATCTAGCTCAATAATACTTTGCAAATCTCATTTTATACAAACTTCTCCTGCCAATTTAAGGCTGGAAAAAATATCTGTGATTTCTGTAGGTTTCCTGAATAACTTTCCTTCCCCGGATTTTTTTTTTTTATGTTCCGATTTCTCTTTATTCCCAGCAAAAATGAATTTAATTGAAATTTAACATTACTGTGTCAATTTTACCTTCCCAAAGAGCTTTCCTCTTGATCTTTACAGCAGCCTTAGCAAAGATCTGAGCTTCTGCCAACAGATGAACTTTGGTGGTGTTTTTACAGCACTATTATGCCCTCCATGCATGAAACATTAAGATTATGACAGGTTGCCAGTCTGGAGGCAACAGACTGGTTTAAATGCCTCAGAGGTGTCATGCCAGTCAATTCTCCTGTCTCACTCTCACTGGCCATAGAAATATCTATTAATGAAGGGTGAATAATTAAAGAGAGGGGATGAATTACAAGGGACAAGACAATGTCACAAAAATGAGAATTCAAAAGAAAGGAGTTAAAGAGAAGGATCCAATCTACTGCGAGACAGCAAAATTCACTGTGTGCCACTCACAGCAGCCACACATTTCCTCCTCACCTGCCTCATTTTGGTAATTCATAGCACCTACCTGGATCTGAAGATGTCAGAAGCTGATCTGAAAGGCTGATGGGAGATGAAAACTATTTCTCCACGCAAGCCCTATGATATTCAGGAGTAATTCTGTTTGCTGTTCCTGACTTCACAACAGAGCAGCCCTCCCAGTCCTTCAGGAGCAGCACAAAAGAAAGAGCTCTGTGCCCTTCAGATGCCAGACTGATGCTTCTGGAGGAGGCACACTTCAACAACATGAGGGGAGGGGGCCTCTTTCTCCAGGTAAATTGCTTTAAACACACAGAGCTCCTCTTATCTCTCTAGGAATACTGGGGA
This sequence comes from Acridotheres tristis, assembly GCA_037013685.1. Lineage (NCBI taxonomy): Eukaryota > Metazoa > Chordata > Aves > Passeriformes > Sturnidae > Acridotheres > Acridotheres tristis. Next base: position 3,103,309 of record CM072884.1, read on the forward strand.
TGAAGGAAATGACAAGGAAATACTGTCAAGAAGTTTTGGCCTTCAGAAAAGACCAACTTCTACCTGCTCATCAGGGCATGTCTGTCTACATTAATGTCTAGAACCATGATGATCCACCTGGAATACACATCTAGAAAGGACAATAACAATAATCATCATCTCTCAGCGAGCAACCTCGGTAAACCTCAATTTTATTTATTATTCCTTTTATCTCATCACTTCTTTCATTATGTATCCTCGATCTCCTTCCTTTTTAATTCTCTGAATTGCCTAGTGAAAGGCAAAACAAGTTCTGTAAGGATTCTCTACACTTATCACCATGTCCAGCTCTGTTTTTCCACCTGCCCCTCTTTCAAGTAATCAAAATCAATCTCTCAGCCACGCCTCAGAACAGGTTGGTTTTTTTCTCTCTTTGAGCCCAGAAATATTTGTGGCAAAGCCCACAGAAGCTGAACCAGAACCACTGTCATGCTCAGTTTAACACTCTCTTTAAGCACAGCTCCTTTCCATAGCTGTGGACTCAAATTTGGTTCTGACTTTCATGTACTTGCAAGGTAGTTCTGTCTCCTGGAGAAAAGTCAATTATGAATAAAATCAAGGGCAATACAAAATACAATACAAGGCAAATGCAATTACGGATTAGGGTCAGGTATTAAAAGCAGCCTAATAAACCAAGAGAAAGAGCTTGCAGTCCAAACTAAGCCTGTGTAAATTACGTACTCACAACCTATGGGATTTATCACTATCAATTTTTTAAAGTGAAAAAAAAAAGGCTGGATTAATGTGAAATACTGATTAAAACAGTAATACAAGTGTTTATCCCGTTGACAACCAAACTATATTTTTTTTTTCACCTACTATGGAAACAAAACCAGCATGATATTCTAACAGATACTTTAAGAAAAAAAATGCATTTTTCAGTGGGAGATTTTTTTTGTGACCTAAACATTAAAACCCATATTTTCTATTCTATATTTAATAAGTAAAATATGTGTTTATATTCTGACACAAGATAAACATTTTATGGACATGGAATGCAATGAATGGAGTAGATGAAACACATAACAATGAATGCCACTGCACTGTTGGATATTGGGAAATAAGATTCAAAATAGGGTAGAAAAAATGAAAGTATTAAGTGTGGTGATTTAAAATAAGATTAGTTTACAACCAACAGAGCTAATTTGCTAAGGCATCATACTGGCAGAGCAGAAAAAAAACTTTACTCCTCTTGAATAAAGTTGCTCTTATTTCCAAGAAGTTTCCCAGTTAGAGGCCATTTCTGTGCCACTGAACTTGGTAAAAGTCTACCAGTGTTCTCAACTGCTATCCCAAGAGTGCAATTTTATACAGAAAATCTTACTGTGCTCCAATGGAGATTTAAATATTAATTTTTAACCAGAAGTTAGTTGCAGGGATCTGGGATAATGGATTGTTTCATTCATAGCCAGGTGGAAGCCAATAATCTTTAGTGGATGTTTATTTCCCTGAAGATTGTTTTCCACAGCTTTTTACAATTATATGGCACTGTTAGCAAAGAAATTATCATTTCCACAGAAAGCAGACCACTAAATTTCTCAATAACCAAGGTCTTGGCACACTCAAGAGCATGAGATGCAGAGGGAAGTGCTATTGAACATTGAGAGAAATTCCTCTCTTCTGTGGTTAAAGTTGAGCTTATAAAAAAACCTTCATCCTTTGGAAATGACACAGCAGTAATCTTGCTTTGAACTTTAACATATTGGGGGGGTTTTGCTTCAACTTTCTCTGGAGCTGTGGCTCAGTGACATTTGTTAAATTACTGAGCCACACATTCCATTGCAATGCCAGAAGGACAAGCAGCAGCATTCCAAAACTTGTTTGCTAGCATTTTAGCTTCTAGTGAGCCTCTTATTGAAGCAATTGTTTATAAATTCCATGTAGGTACCAGATTCTTTTTACTCGAAATCAACATACAAGAATATGCCCAAATTCTAAGTTGAGAAAATAGAATTAAAATCCCAGCAACGTATAGATCATCCCCATTTTTCTAGCAAGTTTTCTCCCTTTCCTTTTGTCTTTTTTGGAGAGGTATTATGTAAGGTGTAACAGGTTTTTCACTAGAGCTTTGACCACGATCAGTACAAATGCATAACAGAAAGTGGAGCACAAAGATGAAAATCTCATTGGGATGGGATTCTGTAAGCACTTATTGCACTGAACCAGAATTACAACCATGTTCCACAGGAATTACCATACCTGCAGAACAGGGCTGTAACCAGATTTACAGGATCATTACTTTTACCCTCTCATTTACCAAGCTTGAGGCTCCTTTGGAGAGGGACACTCAGTAACACTGCCTGAACTACTGCTGCTCCTGGTTCTGCCACCTGAAGACTCTGAATCTCGATCACCTTCAGCCTTTCTTCCTGTCTCCACATACTTTCTTTTCCTTTGGGTTTCTGAATTTAATGCAAAAACAAAAAACAACAAACCCAAACCCACCATATTTGGTTATAAGGACTTTCAGGCTATCCACTTTCTGTCTTCTGATTTCCCCAATATCTCACTGTTCATAAAGACAAATATCTATATCTACATGGATGTAACATTTTAACCCCCTAGATGCAATTCAGTGCTAAACTATGAGTGTAACATACCACTTTTTATTTCTCTTGTTAATTTTATGCATTTAACTATTTGTTAAACCAATAATTAATTATGGTTACCTACAGGCTATTGGTATTCAAGCTCTAGTGTTATTTGTAACTCTTCTTCATGCCTGTGGAAGCAGAAATCTAAAGTTGACCTATTTATAAAGGGTTATTATTGAACTACTTTACTTATTACCGTGATCTAATTCAGTAAAGTTGAAGCAGGGAGTAAATGCACTTGAAAAGTGTGGTTTTATTTCCTCACAAGGGACAAAGGATGACAGTGATGTGCTAACAGCAATGATGTTCTTAGGTATTGAAAAAAATGGAGGGAATCACTGTGTTTAACAGTTTTCTGATTTACCATTGACTAAAATACAAAGGAAAAATGTAAAACCTTTGCAATGTAGCATAAAGTTAATCCCTGTAAGAAGGTAATGAAGCTGCTAATGTTTGGCTAAGTACCATCCTTAGCTAACACACAGCTCTGCAGGCACAGAAGAGCAAATGACTTCCCTCAGCCTCTCACACAACTCCTCATTTATTGCTGCAGGCCAGAGGAACATCAGTCAAATCACTCTGGTCAGGGTTGCCCTTACAAAAGCAGAGCAGAAAACCAAAATACGGGTTCCAATTAAAAGCAGAGCAGACACCTACACTGACAATGAAAACCCCCAGAACTGCTTTTCTGCCTGCTTGACCTTCTTAACTCTCCACTCAGCCACTTCAAGCGATTTCCTTTATTTAGGCTTGATTATTCATCATCTCATGGCCAGCCCTGGCAGGTGAATCAATAAATGTATATATGTTCTGAGTAAGTTCCCACACAAAACAAACTAAAGGAAAACAAGCTGGACACCTCAAAGTGAAAATACACTCATCGATTCTCTCCTGATTGCTATTAACTGCTACTGCACACTTGGTAGTGATTACCTCAGTATCCTGCAGCCTTGCAAGACAGCAGGGGGCCACATAATGTAAGACATCAGGTAAATGAGCTCAAAATTAGGTTTTAAAAGGTGGTCACAAGAAGAGGAGAGAGCAGTCAAATTTTCAAGGACAAAAAAAAGTAAAAGAATTACAGCGGGTAAGTTAAGATGTAAAAATTTGTGTTATGATAATACAAAGTGCCCAGAAAATTGACTCGAAAATTTTAGTCTGCCATTCATCTGAAATTAAATACTACATAAAAACAAACAAAAAGACACTGTTGTGGAAATGTGATTGGATTGTGTGGAGCAGGAAAAATTATTAGTTATTAGCTAATTAGCTATTAGCTCTATTAGCTGAGTTCCTGGGGCATCTTATTCAAGTTCTTTTTGCATGTTTGTTATCTCCTTTCAGAAATAAATACTTGTTCAAGTCACAGGTTGGCCCAAAGCAACCACCAGTGATAACTGTCATAAATGAGAAATAACAACTATTTACAAACCTGACAATTTTCTTAAGGTACTCAGGTAACCCTGAAATTGGGTGGGCTCTGATGAATAAAATCCTGCAGTTCCCACTGTGAAATCAGTTAATGTAGACACAAAGTCACAGAATGGTTTGGGTTGGGAGGGACCTTAAATACCATAAACCTCACTATTATGATCGTCACTTGATTACCATGGTTTCCACGAGGTTATGTGTCAGAAACCCCTTCTAAGAAATACATGCTCTGGAATAATCAAATAATACAGCTGTGCACCTCCCAAATGTGATTTTTTATTATCTATGAGGATACTTAACGAAGAACCAGACCCTCATGTGCTCAATTCTTCATCCTGTCTTACTCATTTAACAGCAGCTTTTACAACCAGTGCAACCCCTGGAGAAAATTACCACACATTTGTAACTCACTTCTTCCACAAGGTGATGCAGGCTCTGTTTGGAATTTGGGGTGGGACTGGAATTTCTAGAAAGGATTTCTCTTCTTTTCAGAAAGTAGTTCCAACCAGGTGAAGACAGCAAACTAGACACCTAATACCTGGAAATATATTGGCTATTTGCTTATTTTAGAATGATAAGTGAGGATATGCAAAAAAATAAAATTAAAATTTAAAAAGGTGATGATCCAACTTAAGAACAAAACAAAACCAAAACCTTAAATACTGGTTAAAAATAGAAAAAGAAAAGCCAAACCAAATAACAAAAACTGTGCAAAGCTTTGATTTATAATGCCCTTTCATAGAATCTTGAGAAAGTACAGAACATAATAAAAACTATCAAAGCCATTATGGAACACTGTGGTAGAGAAGTCTATGACAAATTGAACAGAGCTACAGGGAAAAATAATTGTTGCCTTGCACTGGAGCAACATAAAACCTGTATCTCCTAAATTATATATGATATTTGAAGTGGTAATGGATAAATTATATCTTTGAGGAAGAAGTTTGACACAAGCAGAGACAAAAAGGCTCTACAAATTTGGTTGGCAATAAGCTTCTAAACAAAGATTTTAAAAATCTTTGGACAAATCAGGTATCAATCAAAGGCCTGGGAGCCAGAGACAACACTACTGTTAGTGTCCTGATGTAATCCTCATAAATATGGAAGTGATTCAATGCTCTGTTTTTACTCAAATAGGAGATAAGGACACTAAATTATTAGAAAAGTCAACAGCAAACATGTTCTGTATTAAGTAGCCTGATAGGCTGTGTCCTATTTCTGCCTGTAACATGTGACTGGTGAGCAGATGTATATTTTATTTTGGAAAGTTGAAGGAAAAATAAATGTTGCTATCAACCCCTTTCCACTGCAATTACAAAAGCATCTCTTCTGGCATTGAAAAAAGAAAGTGTTTGGTTTGAAAATCTAATGGGTTAAAAAATATATTTTCTTCATAGCTAGCTTATTAATTTTCTGCTCTATTTTGAAATTTAAAATAGAATGCAGGTGCAAAAAGTTGGTACAGCAATAAGGCCTAATTCTATTTACATAAAATATTTTTATATATTCTGTCATAATGCTTCCATCTGTGGTTAATGTTTTCAACTTCTCAGTTTCAATAAAAAAGTACAACTGGGCTTCAACTTATTAAGGTCTTACTGAAGTTTTTGAAGTGAAATATTTAACACAGAGAATTATCTGAGAGCAGAATGTGATGTTAAGAATGGCAAATAGGAACAGGAAATACTTTCCCCAGAAGTTAAAACAGCCTTCCAGTGTTAGAAAGCAAAAACATCATTGAGGAAATATGGGAATCTGGGAAGCTGTGAAGAAAAAAAACTGAAAAATCCCTGATAAATCTGAAGCACAGACCAATTTGTGTTTTTAAAAGACATCAATTAGTACAGTTTTGATCACTGAAGAGAAATGAATACTATTTTAAATTTCCAGGAGGTGGGATGTATTATATATATTTAAGTTGGTGACTGATAGAAAACTGGTGTCAGAGGAATTTGATTTGATGGCATTAGAGCCTGTAATTAAAGCCATGTCTGATGACTTTTCCTGTTCTCTGATATGGAAAAAGCAACTTTTTTACCACACATCAGACAGATTTATATGAAGAATAAAACTGACTAAAACTAACAGAATAACAAAAACCTCAAACACATCAACACTACCTGTGGTGTGGCAAATTCCTTGCCAAAAATTCTTCATTACCAAAACTCACATATAAGTGACTCAATGTGCTGTAATCAGATGAGAAATAGCACCTGGTCTGCATTTCTACACAGGCATTGCTTTTCTACCAATGAAGACACATCCAAGGACTTGTCAGATATGAGAAATTTCAGATATCTGTTCAAACTGGTTATGAGGTGACAGAGCTGGGCTTCTCCCTACCCTTGTCCTGAAATCATTATTACAGTACAAAATAATGGAGAAGTAATTCTTAACTAAAATGTCCTCACTTTTCCAAGAGGCAAGACAACCTTCCTTCAAAATAAACAGGTTTTCTTTCACATTCAGACTGCAAGACCCATATACACACATTCCAATACAGGAAATTCCAACGACATGAAGAAAAAAAATCAAAGACTGGAACAGATTGTCCAAAGAAGTGATCAAATCTCCTTCTGTGGCGATTTTCAATTTGTCATCTGATTAAAAGTTCAGAGTGGCCCAGGCTCTGAGTGGGTGTTTGGACCAGATGATCTTTTTTCCAAAACTAAATTCCTATACAATTCTATGAAACGATCAGATGAAAGTGGGCACTGAGAGATTAGTAAGAAAATAAGAAAGCTTTTAGAGATTCTGTTCCCCTCGTGGAGAATGATTCCAGCTTCAAATGCCAAGTTGCTGAGAAGGTTTTGCTTCCTCTCCTGGAGGATGCTAAAGGAATGGTCAATAATGCCACAGAAGGAAGTTATTCACAAGGAATTAGTTTCTCCACCATTCCTATTGTGAATATTGTGTGTAAAGCCTGCAGGCTTGGTTTAGGTTCAACACTCAGCAGGGAACTTGTGGGTTGAACAAGGCAGCACCAGTGGGCACCATCATTTCCATGAAAACTTGAATTTTCAAGTTCCATGAAAGATGTATGATTACTACTGGAATAAGGAGCAAAACAAATCCAAGTAGGCCATGAATCCTCGTGGGGTTTCAGGGTGTTGAAGAAAAAAATATTATTGAGATTTTGTGTATGTAGAGAAATTTTAAAAGTTTTGGAACATTTAAATATTTTGCCTGCCAATAAGATAAATACTGCAAGGATACCATACAAAGAATACTTAAGCTACAATTGATTTTAAACCTAAGTATAGCTGGACATGGGCAATTTATCATGGCCCTTCAGGCTCATCTATCTGCAATGTTTCTAAAATTTAGCACTATACTCAGAGTTCACTGAGTTAATTTAAAAATCATTTGTAAATATGTTTTCAAGAAAAAAAAAAAAGAACTGCTACTGGTGGTTATAGTTCTGAGTTTTGCAGTAAATATTTGAAACTATTTGCTGTGCATTTGAAAATCCAGTCATCTCCTCAGAAGATGGCATGAGAGACACACTTTTAAATTACTGAAAGTGTTCAAGACATTGTTCAGGCATCAGAAACAACAACAGACAAGGTCCTTTAACACATAAGATACATCAAGTGTATGTGATGTAAAACTCCTGTCATGAGCCATCAGTCTAAATAATTTTAGTCCAATTTATCAAATTATAGCTAAAACACAGTATAAGGAAATCACAGAAATATCTAGAAAGGACTTGTTAAATAAAAGAGAGGCTATAATTACAGAACTGTTATTTTTTTGTTAATTCTCTGCCTTAGCCACCATCCTCATTTCAAGCACTATTTAGGTGATTGTCCTTACTGCTTAGATTTTATGGCTTTGTTTTCTTTTCAACAAGTACCCAAAATCTGAAAATCTACTCCACTTATTTGCTGATGCAACGAAAACTTTGGAATTTTAAGATTTGGAAAATTTCCAAAGGAAAGAAATCAAGGCATCTGAAGACAACTGCTTGGTACTTCCCTGCTGCTTGTCTTCACTGAGCAATATTTTCTAGGCACATGGATGGGAAATACAGGCTGTCCTTGGAAAACCTGTGTTTCATACCAGGGCTTCCTGTTATTTAGCAACAATTCCAATTTGGGGCTTTAATCTTAACTTTAGGTGCAAAATGTGGTTGGCTGAGTGGACTAGAGTGGGGATAATCCACGGCAGTGTTGGAGAGAGAGGTGAAAACATTTCCTTTGGGGACCTGGCATCTCTAGCAAATTCCTGCTTCCCCTTAGGATTGAAATGACCAAAGAATTCTTCTCACTTCTGAGGACTCTGCCCAGAATCCCACCCTTGTTCTCTCAGGCCACGTGTAAAGAGAAGACTTCAGACATCCATCTGAGACAAAATTAGGGGGCAAATGCTGATTTCCTTCTTAGTGTTACTTCTAAAATATATAAGAGCAGAGTTGGAGTGCCATGAGAAGGCCAACAACTTATTTCAAGGGAGTGGAAGCACTGGCACTTCCCTTTTAGCTCCAGTTATGCACACCAGCACTGGTTTTCACTCATGTCACACCGTGCTGAAAATTATTCTCCCTGCCCATCGCTGCAGCTCAGCTGAGCTGCACAGCCTGGCAAGGAACAGCCCCTGCCCCCCCGGCTGGGAAGAAGACTGACATATTCCAAGTGTCAAAATTCCATTTCTTAGCCCTTCACCTCTAATGGAAAGGATTTGTCCACTGAATTGTTGGAACTTTTCATCAAAGCAGGAAGCACTTCTGAACACCTGTCTTGGATGGTAACGCTCACCCATAAAGCTGCTTTCAATAGCAAAATCTGCTACTTCAATCTCACACTTGCTAATAAAATCCTCAGGTACAGCAAATAAAAACAAAGCAAGTCCATCAAAGTGACACTGCAACTCCAGACTGCAATTTGCACTCAATTGCCCTGTCATGAATTCTAAGGTTTTGTCCTAATCCCTTGATATAATATCGTGCCTTGATACTAAATTCCAATAACAGAGCGTGTTTGGATGCTGCTTCTTTTAGATCACTGTGTCATTTAAGGTAAAATAACGCCTTATTTTACCTTATTTAACCTGTCCATTTGTTTTCTTTCCTGAATTAGAATTAAAATTACCACAAGTAACAAATAACATAGAATGAAATTTAAGGCACATTAATTTTTTTATGATTCTCCCACAGTTCATTTTAATTTAGCTGTATGCATCATTTGCCTTCTTAATTTTTCTATTTAGTGAATTTATAACCAAACAAATCTATAATGCTTCTTTTAAAGGGAAAAGGTATTGAGTTGTTCCTTTCTTGCATGGAAATCATTGGTCATTTACTTACAAGTAAGGCAGTAGGTAGTGAAAGAAGATTAACACAGAATGCACCCTGTGACATGGAAATACATGATTATTTTTGTCTCCTACAGCCTCTCTTCTTGCTGAAGGTAATTACTTTTGTGTACATTATATGAACCATAATTAACAACTAACGTGTGAGAGCATGCATTTAATTTGTAATCAAATAGTATTTACTGAGTCAAAACTACCAAGTAGTTAATATTTGAAGGAAAAGTTCTACTAAATCTGTGGGTTTAATTTTTCAGTCATCATCTAATATTGAACTAGTTTTCCAAACTGTCTTTTCACAAACTTTTGCTAGAAAAAGCAGGTCTACAATGACAGAGTAAAAGATTTGGAGGATAAAAACCCTCATACAGTAAATACAAAAATTTCTTAAATGTCCTTTTTCCTCTTGAGTGCAAAATAAATAAAAATCAAGCTATCAAGAGCATTTATCTAACTGTACAAGCATGACTTACAAGAAGACTTCATTCCATTTGAGCCTATTCTTACAAAATTACATCTGGCACTCAGCTGCCAGAATTTCTATTTTGACATCTTGAAAGTACATAATATTGCATTGTTCTCAGTGTGAAAAAGTGCTTTCTAATCAGCAAATTTCCCTGTTACACATTCCTGCCTGCACTTGTCAGCTCTTTCCAATCCCTGCAGCCCTTTTACTCTTAGATAGCTGTTGAATAATATTAAATGCATTGAAAAGAGTAAAATCTGAGGGTCTCCTAAAATCAGTAATGTTGGCTTGGCTGCACATCAGGTGATACCTGGGTGGTTCCTTTAGAGAGGCTTTTTGTCAATGTTATTTTTAATAAAAATATTCCAGCCCTGCAAAAAAACCACCAGATCCTTCTTTCTTTTTTCTTTTTGTTCCTCTTCCTAAATTCTAAAGTGTAGCAGATAATGAAAGCAGAAAGATTGTTCAAAGCAGTACTTTGATCTTGTAGCTAACATCCATCAAACTCTTTGAGAGTCTTGTGTCAGCCTGATTTCCCCTCTCCTGCTCATGAGTTTCTGTGAAATAATTTCTTGAAGTGTGGTCTTGATAAAATGAGCCATGTACAATAGGGAATGGCAAAAACATGTCATTTCTAAGAACCAAAAATAAAACTCTGTCTATTAGGAGAAAACTCAATTCTAAAACATTAACATTTTATCACCCGTTCACTTGAACTTCAAAATTAAATTCTGAGCAGGTAATTATTTTCCATTAATTTTAAGTCTGCTATAAGCAAGACAAGTAGTTTCTGCAACTTTCGATACTTTTTCCTAGAGGGAGAACATTTGTTAATGCTGACCTTTTCTGGAGGAATGTTTTGGTTTTGATGAACCAAGTAGTTTGTTTTTCTTTTTCTTTTTTTTTTTTTTTAACGGACAAGTATCTAACAAAAAAATTGAACCAGCTCAAAACTACAAGTTATCCCTCTCCTGGTTGAGGGCAGGGCAGGGAATGGGAGACCAGGTTCTCTCATGCAGCCACAGAGGATCTGCCCCCATCAAAATTTGGTATCACTGCTAAGAGCTGCAGGGAGGTTCAGCCCCACTGCACACTGAGGGATTATTTCCAACCTGCAGATTGATTTGTCATGTTCTGCAGCAGCACCTTTTGAACTCCCAAGACTGAAAGGAAGGGCAAAATGTAATATTCTCATAAATCTTGGAGGTTACTTCTTTCTTAAGATTTTTCCTCTGTGTACTTGGAATTCTCTGAATCAAAACACTGAACTTTGCTGATCCAATCTGCTCTGCATGGATGGTCACAGAGCATTCATTAAAGTGGATTCTCTGAAGTTTTCTTCAACCATGCAATTTGCAGCTTGGTTTTACACTGAAGAATTCACCTGAGACTGACTTTCTGACATTTATCCAAATCCAAACTCTAAAAACCTTTAAGGATTTTTTTTTATATTACAATTTAAACTCTAAAAATCCAGTATACGTTATTTCCAAAACCAGATTTGCAGTACAAGTTGGCAGAGCCATTGCCAATGGCACTAAGCAGTGTCAAAAATATTTGTAAACTAGACTGTCAAGCCAACAGAAATAATTGACTTCAGGACAACCAAATGACACAATAAATACTAAATTCCTATGCCCCTCTAGGAGAAAGAGAGTGATGCATCACTAAACTCATTGAAACTTTTTACACTTCATAGTTTTGTACCGTACACTTTAAGCATATTTATAACTATTCATTGAAATGTAGTAATTCAGAGAGATCAGCAAATTATTGATGCTTTTTGGAGTGGTTCTGCATATAAATTGGTACATTTTACCCTCAGCTGCATACATGTGTGTGTGTGTGTACATGTGGACATACATGGGACAGATTGCCCTACAGAATTTCATCAACTTCTCATTACATCCACTTCAACTTCCTTATGCTCCAAGCAACATCTGCTGTTTCTACATCACACTGTGCAGTGATTTTCATGGAATCACAGAATTGTTAAATCTGTGAGTCCACCACTGCCAAGTCCTCCTCTCACCCACGTCCCCAGAAGCCACATCCACAGGGTTCCATCCTGTCCCAAAGCCTGACCACCCTTTCAGGGAAGAAATCCTTTCCTAATATCCAACCCAACTCTCCTCTGGCACCACTTGAGGCCGTTTCCTCTCATCCTGTCCTTTCCTTTCCTGGGAGAAGGAAAATCACTCTCTGGGCTCAGCCATCCAGCCAGGTTTTTATACCCATCCACACCATGGAAAGCCAGTTTTTCCAGGAAAATTCTGTGGGAAAAAGTGTCAAATAAACTCTGGACAGACAACATTCACAGCCTCTCCCTCCTCCACCGAGCAGGACATCTAGTCATAAAGGAAGCTCAGGTGAGACAAGAAGCACCTGAATTTCACAAATCTGTCCTGACCAGGTCTAAACCCCTTGTTGTCCTGCTAGAAAAATATTTCTGGACATTATTTCTATTGTTTTCATCTGCTCCAGAACTGTTCTTGACCTAAGTGGAAAGCTAAGGTAAAATGCATTATTTTGAGAGCCATCATGTCCACATTCCTAATGTAGAGTGAATGGTTCAGTAATTAATGCCTGAAAATCAGGTCAGTACAGGAAAATATTTTTTCATAGCACATTTCAAATCGAAATTCCTATTGAATCATACACTGAAAGATATAATAGTGTATAAATGCCTACAAAGTAGCTATTATAAAGTCCTCCATTACCGAGCTCCTAATTAGTCTCTCAATTGTAAAGTACAAAATGTGTCAATTAGCTATTAAAGAGAAAAAGAAAAGAAAAATCCCAGCATAGCTCTCCCAACAAACTCGAGGGGTATTTAGGCAGTTTTGTAATGCAGCACTGTAGGGTGTCAAGGCAGCGTGCAGAAAGTCACTGGGGTGGAGCAGAATCATGAGCCCTGGTGCAATCTGATGTACTTGGAGGGGATCTCTAGGCTGGATTCAGTCCTGCAGACACTTTTATGACTTTACTGATCTCTGTGTTGCTACTGAAATCAAAGATCCAAACACGACAGAGGCATCGCCCTCTGAGCACCCAGCTCTGCAGAGCAGGCGAGTAGGCAAGATGTAATTAAGCACCCTCATGAATTTTTCTTCAGCTTGGATGCCTAAATTTGGCTCCTACATTTATGCAAGTGACCTATTTTTTTTAAATATGCTGAGTGCCTGCAATTCCCAACAATTTATGCAATCAATCATCGTTAAATTGTATGAAAATACTGATGAAACCTAAGTTGCCCACAGGCATTTATTTCTGCTCGTTGCTGCTATTAGAGAAATAACATTTATTCTGAGAAAAACTTCTTTAAAACTAAAGAACAAAAAAGCCTTTTTGAATGTTGAAAAGTTGCATACCATGAATTTTGTTTCAGGAGGGAGGAGATATTTTTATGTTACTCAACTATAGCGTATCACTGAATAATAAAATGGGTCATATCTCCAAAATTTAAAGTGATGAAAATATGGAGGAGCATTAGCAGATTCTTAAAATATTTTTGGATTGCACTACTTGGATCAAAAGAGTTTTTTGGAACAGAAGGACCCTTCAGCTTCCTGAAAAATTACCATCACCTTCTCTTTCCAGGACCTGAAGAACACTAAATTTCCTTTCAGCCTTTGGTGAAAGGAACCAGAGGACTGATGCAATTGTGGATCATGGAAATGCAGGTATTCAATCGATGGAGAAGCATTTCTTTATAGCAACTGAACCAACCCAGAGCTTTTTCACTTTTACCCTTCTGATCCTCTCCCCTTTCCCACAGGGGAGTGTGAGCAAACAGCTCTGTGGGATTATTTGACACCAAAACCACAAAATAAACACATTTCAACTAGGGAAACAGAAAATAGAAACTGGACATCTTCAGACCCCTGGGAAAGCAGTTCTTCAAAACCTGATACAAATATGTTTGATATCTGAACTTTTAGAAATAAGACCACATGCATCCTAATTTTGCACAGGCCTGATAAAAGCATTTTTCCTTGGAGATGTGAGCCACTGACATCCCTGAGACAGCCTGAGCACTCAGGTGAACCAGGAGGGTTAATGAGTGGTTCACGTGCTCTCCACTCAGGTGTCTGAATACCAGCACATCTTGGTCCTTGTGGACATACCATGAATACAAAAACAAAGTTAATGACATTTATTTACACCTATGCTGACATTTTTCTCTATGCAGAGGAAAATCATCAACATATTTTCTTAAAGGTCAAAAGCCTTTGCATAATATATTTCACTGCATGGAATGGATACCCTCTGATAGAATTCAATTGCTGTGCTTACCCTAAAAAACCAATTCTTTACCCTTTTTAATGTACTGGTGTGTTTTGTTTCTTTCATTTCCTATTTTGGAATCTTATTTTTTATTCTCTCAGCACATAGCATATGCTTACTTTCACTTTGAGTTGACATACTTTAATTTTCACGGTTTCCCTACTAATTTTCTCTAGGAACATTTATTATATTATGATGAATATTACAAATAATGGATACACCTTCAAAAACAGTATCCTTCTTGTTCCTCTCTGCAGATTTCCTTGTACTTACACATTCTTAGATACTCAAAGACTTAATTCTTTCTCTGATTATTTAGGCTTGGTGGAGATTGCACAGTGTTTCTAAATTCCATCCCAGAACAAAGCTGTTTTTGCACCCTTAAATCTTTTCTTTCCCCCCAGCACAGGGTTGATTCTTAGGTGGTGCTTTATCAAGCAATTTCCTTAGATGAGAAATCAGATGAGTAATCACTTAATATACTAAATCCCATCATTCATGCAAGTCTCCATAAATATTGTCATTTTTTTAACCATTCTCAGGGCCCAGGTAACTTAACATCTTATAAATAATATCAATTTAATACATGTACTTTCACTGTTGCTTCATTCCAAAGCAGTTGCCAGAATGACTGTGGCAGGAACTCTGGGGAAGGAAGATATTGGTGAAAAGAGCAAGTTTTGGTTAAAGTCATGTACCTCTGCTACTGAAAATAATCCTGAAAATGATCTTTGCAGAAAGAGCCTGTGAACTGGCACAGGGAGTAGCTGCTGGTGTTAAGCATAGATGTTTTAGGCATTTGGGGGGGACCAGTCCAACTGCACCTAATTTCTAAAGGTCTAAATAAGGTCTTCAATCTCTAAATTAATTACTGTGTTCATTTTTTTCCATAACACTATGGTCTCCCCAGAAATACACCCTGGGCAGAATGAATTGATCATTGCTTTGTTTTTAGGAAAATGCAAAATGTAACTTGATTGCACTCAGGTTTTTAGAGACAAGGGCTTTGTATGTCACCAAGCTCCCAGGATGTTTTGGAAAAAGGGCTTTGAAGAGTTGTGTTAAATATTTAGACCTTATTAATATAAAACATTAAATATATTATCAAAATAAAAAATAACAGATACAAAATGAAATAAAATTGAAAGATTAATTAAAGGACAAAAGCTAATACTGCAAAAGAATGAAGAGGAACTTTTAAGTTGTTGTAAACTAATTCCCTGCATTTAAGTTAAAATTGATGAGAGTGACAGAGACTGTAAATGGTGCAATTTCTACTACTTTTTTCCTCTCCTCTGTTAAATTCTGACCTCAACTAAGTTTTGTCCCTCAGCCATCTGGAATAAGGTTTCCCCTGTTGTTTTGTACACAAGAATTGATAGGACAGACTTAGAGGCAGAAGAGCAGATATCACAGCAGACTGGGAAACATCATCCTGCACAATATAACTGATTAAAATAAAAATATCTAATACCATCCTTGTACTTGTGCACCAGTCACGTCTCTTCCCCTGTGTTCTGCTTGCTACAGAACATCTCACTGCAGTTTGCTTTTTCAGAAACAAAGGTACAGAAGTGGGATCCCTAAAAAAGAAAAAAAATTGTGGATGAATTTTAAAAACCTTAGTGGCAGTTCCATCCAGGTGAAGGAAAAAAGGGTGGTGAAACATTGGAGCAGGTTGTCCAGAGATGCTCTGGGGTTTCAATCCTTGGAGATATTCAGGATGTTCTGCCTGAGCAGGGGTTTGGACTACACAACTTCCACAGACCACTTCCAGCTTTTAGGAGTCTGATTCTGTGAGAAGTGAAATAAATCAGACACAGCCTCCTGACAGGCAAAACAAACTCCAGGCAGTTCAAGACAAAGAAAACTTCACACCTTCCAGTTTGGAGGGTTTGCCACTTCAATATTTGTATTTCTACTCTAGGAAATACTTGGGCTACTGAGGTGTTCTTTTGCTTTTATTAAAAAAAATTAAAAATCACAGGTGTAGATGAATAATATATTAAAATATTCTATTTAATTTATTGTGTATTTCTCCTCTCTGTACCTGTAGGATTCTACACAAAGTAACCTCTGCTCCTTTTTAATTAATTTTCTCAAGTGTCACACATTTATGCTGTAAATAATCCACTGATCATGAATTCTCTGTTTGCCTTGAATAAACTCTTCTTGGAGCAGCATGAGAAGCATAAAAGGTTTGCATATCAACATTTCACTATTTTTTATTTACATTTGCTATTTAGCATTTGGACAATGCACTCCTCTGGGGCCTTTTACCCATGTCTTCCAAATCACATAAAATTCAGATTTCCGAATAAGCAAGAACTGCTGATCTGACCATGCTGTTGAACGCTAGGGCAGTTTCTTTTTCATTCTGTTTTACAGTAGGAAAAAAACCAGATTATTTTAAACTTATTCAAAACATAAAATATTGAACCCATAACCCTTAGTTGCACTCAGTGCACTGAGTCCTTGAGAGTTTCACTGTGGTTTACATTTCATTCTGGAAAGTCTGCATTTCTTTCAGGGAATTTAAACTGTTAAGTTACACAGAAAAACTTCACAATGCATTTTAATATGTACCTTCTAAATAGGAAATGGTCTAATTAAATCTTTACTCCCAAGTACCCACATTAAATAGCTTTGTGAAATCTTCATGTATCCCTAGGAAACCCTAAATAAAAAATCCTGAGATGCATCTACCGACTTAATTTTTAATTCTTCTCTATGGTTAGAGGCAAAACAATGAAAAGATGCAATGATATTTGCCAGTTTGCTCTTTTTTACCCATCTGAATGAGATAAGGTGATGTGAACTGGTAGACAATGAAAGTACCCCTTGCAATTTGTCTCCATTGACTGAACCAATAATCTAAACACACACTATTAAATTCTGTTATTTTTGCACAAACCTTAATTTTCCTTCTTATGATTCTTTCACTTTTCAGTTTAACCTACACATCCCCTTTGGATGATGCACATGCTGCCCATCTAAAATGCACTTTTGTCTTTTTCCCCTCACAATATTTAATTTATACACAGGATAAAAAAAATGCATAAGGTAATAGACATGCACCTACCAAACCTACTTGGAAAAACATGCTGACAGCCCTCTCACGACAGTATAAAATTTGTACTTTCTTGTTTTGTGGTTTTTTTTCATGAATTCTGTGTGCACCTGATAAGCAGTGGATCACAGAAGCTCATAGCTTTTTCCACAACAGGACTTCATGAAGTCCATACTTTGACTTGAGTACAGCAGCTACTGGAGGTCTTGGAGTATTGTTAAATGCAAACTTGTATGTCCTGCCAGCCAATTCAGCATGTCCAACATGTGCCTAATCTAAATATTCGCAGTCACTCCCTAATTATTTTCAGGATGTTTCCTGGCATGACAGATCATGCAAACAGCTTCATTAACTCTGCTGTGCAGCACCACTGCAGGGACAGTGTGCACTGCCTAATCCAGGCAGGAAAAACTGTGCAGCTCCCCAGTTTTAACAGAATAACCATTACTCTCTCTCAGGATGTTGATGAGATTGGAAAACTGTTTCAGGTGAAGCCATCAGAACATTAATACAAACTGTTCTGGTTCTGTGTGCAGCTATTTTTTAGCTGTTTAGTGCCTGTGCATAGCTCTGCTGCTTCATTAAAGAAAACTGATAATGATGCTTTTGACATGGTTCCTTCATTTACAGATTACACAATAATGGAGCTTGGTGGTCTCTGTTGGTTATCATGAAAATTTAATTCAATTCATGTTTAACTGTGAAAGATCTTTCTCATTAAATTTTTTACCTAAACATTCACTCACTGAACACAGTAAATTTTTATCTAAACACTCACAAACAATGAATATAATGGATGGCGTAGACACAGCACATTCTTTTCTTCCAGCAGTCTCTAAAATTTCATTTGTTCACCTTTCCAAAGCTAAATTTCTGTAGCTATGGATTACCACTAGTATTAGTTGCTGGAAAGAGGAACAGTTATCCTTCACTATATGACCTAAATTAATTTGCCAGGAATTATTTTATCTGCAAAATGGCAATAAATAGCAGTAATCTTTGTTTCAGGCTTTCCTATCATTAGCGGGCCCATCTGTGTTACAGTGTTTTAACCCAAATGATGAGTTGTAAATGGTCAATAAAATTAGAAATTTAACAAAATTAAAAAAAAAAAAAAGAAGAAGAAGCAAAGCATTGAGACATTTGCTTTGATGTCCCATTTAAAATATGAAGCAAAGATCAGCACAAGACAAAGCTGCCCTTTCCATAAAAGAAAACCACACAAAACTGAAGTATTTCATATTTGCATTCCAACACCTTTTAAGATAAAGCTGATGCCTGAACTGATCACTTCTCCAAGGATTTTTTTTTTTTCTAGCTGCTGGCAAAGTGCTATGTCAGACTTGATTATCCAGTCAAGTTTACACAACCTTGTCTTGACTCAGTTCATTTTGTGTGCAGCCCATGCATTGATGAATTGCATAATCAAACTGTGGCAGCATCAAAGGGGAATCACCTTCTGGCCAAGCCTGAGAGAACTGAGTTCAATCGTCTCCAGCTGAAGTCACAAAGCCAAATTCAGCTCTGGCAGAAACAGGCAGGCCTCCACTAAATCAATAAGATAATCAAAGCTTTATAATTACATCAATGTAAAGAACAGCAGCAAGGCCTGGCAAAAATGTGCATTGGACCTAGGTCCAAACATACTCAGGGCTGAGTTCGTCCTAGGAATTGTTCCTGCCTTTGAACAGCTGTAGTGAAGCAGAAATTCAGAGCATTTATGGATCCTGCTGTTCCCAGCCAAAGAATATCAAGAGGGGCAGGAGAAACATATTCCACTATTACCTGATATTTCAGCCTTCTCTGTCTAATGGGAAGCACAGCAACCACAAGCCCCATCTCAACCTGAAGAACTGATTAGATGATGTACTTTTATTTGCAGAGAGGTAGAAAATACTCAAAATTGAAGTCTATCAGGACATATCCATCAGACAACCCTCAATGTCTGCAGTCTGGACACCCTTTAAGGAAATGCTACAGCTCGGGAAGGGCTTCTGAATGATAAGATTTTGTGCAGAAATTCTGAAACCTTTTAAGAGGGTTGTAAGATGTCTTTTTATGTTTCTTTTTGTGACTGGAGAGAAGGAAAATACTGACAATACATGTTATTTTAGCCTTGATTTAATTCCCTCAGAAGAAAAATAAAAGGGGTGGGGAGGGGGGAAGAGTCTGATTTCAGAAAAGTCTTCACCAGAAAAAGTAGGGAATTATATATAGAATTGTGTATTCTGCACATTTTCATGTTCTCTTTCTCTGTCAGGAAATGTTCTTTGAACTCTAAGGCACTTTCTCAAGAATCAGAGTCCCATCCTGCTGGAACCTGTGTGTTGACAGAAAGTTGCCCTTCCCTTGACTGCAGAACTCTGTATGAGCACACTGACTTCTGCCTGAGATTAAATGACTCTGAATAAAGCCAGGATTATTTTGTCTGCTGTAACCAAATTTGAGTTCCATATTTCAAAAACCACCTGTGCCACAGCAGAGCAAGTGCTCTGGTAGCCTTGGGGAAGGCTCCAAATTTTTACTTAAAACAGAAACCTTTTCTCTTCTGTTTTCTAGATGTGAAAATATCAATGCTACTAATGTACACCTCTAATATCAGGAAGGGATGAGACAGAATATTAGTCACCTTGAGTGGAAACCTGAGTCAATGCAGGGTATATGATTTTGCTGAGGTAAAGCAGAATTTGCAGCTTTCAAGGTTTGGCTTCAGAGCTGTTTTTAGAGGAAATTGAGACAAATGTGTTGCTCTGCCAATACCATTAAGATAAAAGGAGGTTTGTATTAAACAAGAGTGTTCCACTTAGATCATGCACCTGGTTAAAGCTGGCCATCTCACCTTACCCATCAAGAAAAAAGGCCACCCTGATCCTTTTCTCAGCAGTCTGGCTGATTAGAGCTGTAGCAATTTCTGAACTACAAATGTCCTGAGCTGATTTGGGCCAGCTGCAATTTAATCGAGGCCAGAAGGCATTAACTATTTCACTGCTGCTTCATGGTGCAAAATTCATCCCAAGTGTGCCCCCTCTTGTGACAATACACACACCCAAAGTGGTGGCAAAACTGGCCAGTGGTAACTGCACAAAAACATCATAAAAGCCATCAGAAGAAAAGGCTGATAAGCAGAAGGAAAAAACCCGACCACATGCATTACGTTCCCCCTCTGAACAGGCAAAAATATTTTCAGCTTTTTCAAAGTGCTAAGTCACACACTGAGGCATCTCAAGCCAGGCCTTCTAATTTAGGATGCCTAAGTGACAATACACGAGCCCTGGTGAGTGGCAGCCATTCAGTTCAGTGGGGCTTCTCACATGATAAAGAACTAATCAGTGAGCTCAGCTCTGATCCCTGCTTCATGGCCCAGCCAAGGGGATCAGGAGGGTCAGAGATAAGCGTGGCACAAAGGATTTGTGCAGCAGATTCTGCTCAGAGAGCAGCGTGAGCATCACCTGCTGCCAGGATTAAACTCCCCCAAAGGAGGGGGCAAGGGCAGCCGGGCAGGGAGGGACAAAACGAGAAAGGAAGACAGTTTCTTGAACAAACCAGCCAGGCTGAGAAAAGAGGCTGCTTATTAAATTGAATAACTTCAGGTGACAGGGCGTTTAATTTTTTTCAGAAGGTCCATAGCACCCAGCCAAGATACATCTTCAGTGAACACTGTCATCTCACCCCTTCCCCACCAAACCCTCTTTCTGCTCATCCTATAAAGGAAAAAGTTCCCCCAGGTATCATAACATTCCCCAAAATGTATCTGGAATATAAGAAGACTCAAGTTTATACTCTTGGGAATATACCAAATTCCAAATATTTTTGCCTTCTGACTAGACCCGAGCTTTTTCCTAAGTGTTATCAGTGGAAAAGGAAAGAGATCACCAAGACTGCCTGAGGAATCTAAAACTTTCAAGAAGCAGCTGGAAAAGGCATCAACCAAGGGATTACAAGAGATTAACCTTGAAAGATTTCGTTCTTCTCAGGTATGTCTGCTCATAGTTAAGTAGCACAGATTGGCTACTAATAGATGTACAGTAAAGGCAGCAGTTTTTCAAGATACATGGTTATCCTTGGATACCTCTGTGGGAGGAGAATCAATCCCCTTTTTGTACTAAGCTTTCCTTTAGCTCTCCTTCCCGATTTGTTAAAAGCAAACAATGGAACAAGTCCACAGAAAATCTCTTGGAATACCCCTATGCACACACACACAAATGTACAGGCAACGTTTATACCCCCTTCATGCTGAATTTCCACAGCATACATTGAATTTACTGCTGTGCCTTCTACAGCAACCATTAATACACTTGTAATTATTACCCTGATCCTCTAAGAGATTGTCCAGCAAAGCACACCACCAGATACAAAAAAACAAAGCTTTCTAAAGTATTTTTTCATTAGCAGACATAATTTGGTCGGTTATTTCTACAAAGAAAGAAACCTTGGCTGTACTCGCAGGTCACACATAATTAGCTTGTTTTACATATTCAGCATTCAAAACCCAACTTGTTTTGACAAGACACAACAGAGAAGCTCCTGAAGATCTGAAATCCTCCCCAGGACCTGCAGACTGTTAGTATTCCTGACACACATTTTAACCTACAACCTCCAGTGTTCAAATTCGAATATTTTGTTTACTGATACCTTTGTTAAGCTTTATCAGTCAGCTTAAAATTTAAGCTGTTTCCAACAACTGGTGTAACATAGATACATTTCTTTTAAGATACACATTGCATATGCTTAAAAGAAAAGTGGAAAAGATAAAAATATTCTTCTCCCCTCCCCTCGGAGCAGATTGGTCGCCAAAAGAATTTAAAATTCTGTTAAGAGAAATTTATGCAAGGAAAAAAAAACCATTCCTGGTATGTGTAATTTAATTAATCACTTCCATAAAGCTCAGGGCCCTCTGTTCAATGGATGGTGAGGAGAACAAAGATGAGATGAGTTTGGAGAAGACAATTGTGGTGGGATTCAAGTGCACTTAGTGTGGCAATTACAATACAAAGATACTCGGCCAGAACATAAAAGAGAATATTCTCATCCTTAAAAGAAATGCTCAGAGAACACAAGTATTTTTAGGGGAACAAACTGCTAAAGCAGCAGTAGGTTCTGTTACAGCAGCAATCTGTTTTCTATTTGAAATGCTGACAAAACGTTGAGTATAAAATTCAGCTCTGACAGTGACCACCCAACCTGGCCTGCATTCCAGGACATGGAATGGGAGGGTGGCACTGGAAACTGCCTCTTGAAACCTTCATTTTCTCCCAGTCTGGCAAATTCTTTGCAAGTATAAAAGCCAAAATGTCACCTTCAATCCCACCTCAAGTAATATATCACCTCTATTTCACACGGAAGGAACACATGGATTATAAAGTTGCATCTATTTCTGAGGGCTACTGATGCCAGCAGAAAGCACAGACATATTATCTTTGGGATTTTTATTTTTTGGAGGAACAAAGCTACAGAAAACATAAGAAAACTGAGAATTCCGTCTTATCTTATATTCTTCAAAAGTAGTTAATCCATACCCTGAATAATAAATGTCATTATTTCTCCACCAAGGTTATGTTTATAACCATGTTATCTGATACAATTTCCCCAAAATAACGGTATAGAGCCAAACTAATATCCCCACTACATAATTTGATATGGCAAAGCACATATTAACCTTTCATTTATACCTTCCACAAAAAAAAAATAAAAAAATCACTGTTCCACTGCATTCTCTGGCAAAATTGTTAGTCAGTGTACCTATTAATATAATTGACATGTTGAATTGATACTCGGAACAGCTCACAGCTGGTAGCTTGCTGAGTGAGATTTGATTATCTTTCACATCACAAAATGCCATCTCAGAGATGTGTGCACATTTTTGCTTTGGAAAAACTAACAACTGGCAGGCTTTTGAAGTGTTCCACGATAATTAATGACTCTGATTTACATGTCTACAGGACATTACACAGACACATGTCAGGCTGCTAGGAGTGCTTAAAAGCTGTGATTCCCCCATCATCAGCCTTGGATTTGCACATAACAGATACCAACAGCAAAATTTTTCACCCAGCTCAGTGATGGCAGGCAATGTGACAGACTTTCCACCAAAATATTCTCTGCACATGGCAGGGAATCAGCCAAGCCACTGCTCATAGGGGAAGACAAGACATCACCTGATGCATTTTTAGGATAAACCAGAGCTGGCAGAGGGTGCTCAATGCAGCTCAATGCTTTGGAGCTGTGTGGCTGCAGTTCCTGCCACCAGCAACATAAAGGCCAAACCCCCTTTTTATTGAGCCACAGCCCAACTGCAGCTGGCAAAGCATTCCAACCCTGAAAATCTCCCTAAACTTCAGTTTTTATGCAATTCCACAAATGCACTAAGCTTACTTTCATTTTTTCCGGTTTTCTAGGGAATTTTGATTTCTTTGTGTCAAGCCCTTCCTCACCTCTGACCTTTATTCCTTTTTTAAACAAATGGAATAAATTTTTGACTTACCAAACCAGCTTGAGAGACTTTTTCACCTTGTGACAGTTTTTTCCCACCTTGCAGCAAATACATCTCAAACTGGAGCAGTCCTAATACTTCATTCAGCCTTCTTCTCCAGGATTTTAATACTTAAGTGAAAAATAATATAGAAAATATAAAAATAAGGCAATCATCCTTAAGCTTGTATTTTAAAAATAGCAATCAGAATTGTGTAATTTTTGTGCTCTCTCCCTCCCCAGTAATGTCACTTTTCTTTTTTGCTTAAGGAATTTTAGGAAGAACAGAGTGTAGTGAGTAAAGCACCCCTGAAGCACTTCTTCCACACATCTACCTCATTTAGGAGTGCCTTTACTCATCTCTGCTATTAACAGTATCATGCATGGGTTGCATTGTGAAATGCCATTGTGAAATATTCATTTTTTTAAAAGAAAAATTATTCTCAAAGAAATCAGAGGAAAACTACTCACTTTAAACATTGCATTTCAAGTAGGAATTTTTCCATCTCACAAATTAAACAGTTTTTCCAAAAGCATGCAAACTAAACCTGGTGGGTGAGTCACAAAGAGCTCACAAAAGTGTGTTTTTACAGGTTTGTAGCTGAGACCAAATTAAACTTGACAGTTTCCTTTAAATTAAATTACTAAGTTAGAGATCATAGCATAAATAGTGCTTGATAAAAAAAATAGCTTTCTTATTCTTTAAAAATGTTCAGAATTAGGGAAAAGAAATCTTACTTTTCAGCTGAATGAAATAGATTTATCAAGATAAGAAAGAACAAGGGGATACAATATAAGAAAACAGCTCTACATTCATTTAAACTGCACTTTCTAGGGTGATAAAGACCTTTTTCCTTGACTTTTCCTCTTGCTACACAGCCCAATTTTAAGGCTCTCTCTCACTACATACGCCAATTTATTTTTTGTAACAACGTGAGAAGGAAAAATGTATGCTTGGTAAGAAAAGGGGAGCAAGGAAACTCCACTAAATCCACACTGGTTTAGACCTAAGGACAAGAGGAAAATTATTGACACAGACTCATAGCAGGATATCTCCTCCTCAGCAAACACCTGGATGATCTTCTTGCTTAAAGCAAAATCAAGTTGTGTTTACCCTTCAATTAATTATCAATTAATGAATTCTATGTATTTATAAACTTCATTATTAGTATGATATCCTTCATTGTATTCACTCCTTTCCTAATAATTAAATGCTTGCATCTTCCCAAGGCTATTAAAATGATATCCAAAGGAGTAATTATGAGGGCATTCCAGTCCCTTTTACCTCAGAAGAGATAAGAGATTTTCATGAAAGTGTTTTGAAGGGTCTTTCGCCATTTAAGAGCTCATAGACTTTTTATTAACATAATAATAAAAAAATTAAAGCAGCAAAATGGTCATTCCAGCTCTAGAAGTTGAAACAGAGGGAATAAGGTTCTTAAAATGACACAACATATTGTAAGAGAGCACACTTCCAAATGTGTGTGTGATGATGAGAGGAAAGCTGAAATCCATGGCTGTGAACAGTCTGACTGTAGCAGCCCAGTGACAAACGAAGCTGCACAGGCTGAAGGTATTTGGGAATGGGGATCTCCTCTACAAAGACTGATTAATACTGGAATTTGGGGAAGAAATGAAACCACTTTCAGCAATTCTCCCGGCTCTACATCACTTGTGTGAAAGCTGGGAACTGTAATGTGTAATTCTGGTGCTGGAAGTCTCCTTTTAATTATAAATTGAGGGGAAGGTGGACAGCTCTGGAAGTGTAATGGATTAACTGATCCTTGCTGTCCTGCAAATGCCAAGGGATCTGGGATATTAGATTCTGCTGGCTTCCTTAGGCAGACAAATCCTTTTCTGTTGGAACCTAGAAGCCTGGGATTTTTGAGCTTTCTCTGCTTCCTGGCACTGACCCCCTGGAGAACACTGCTTTTGACCTGAAACCTTGGAGAAGGCTCCAAATTTGAGTGATGGAGTTAGAGGCACGGGTGTGTAGTCAGAATAGATGTTTGCGATTTCACATGGTGAAGGGTTTTGAATTTGAGGTCTTCAAAATATAGTAATAGGTATGGGACAAGATGGAGGTTCTTGGGAGTTATCTCTGTCTTCATGATTTCAGGTAGGAGTTTCTGGTTAAATAGTGCTGCACTAACACAGTGAGTCACAGGAGTTTGGTTACTGGGTCAAAAGTATAAATAATAGAGGTGTTAGCTTTTAATTGGACTGTTTAGCTTTAAAAGACCTTGTAAGTAGCTAAATTCACCTCTATTTTGCTCGCTTTTAGCTGGTAGCTAGGAGTGTTGCAGAACTCTCTGTACTTTAGATAAAACTTAATAAACAACCAACTACAAAGACAAGAAATTAATCTCCTTCGTGTTTTTAATCCTAACTCTAAGTGAAAACAGAAGAAAATGAAGACGAGTCACTAATTAAGTGGTGCAGATGCCACCATTCACACTTTTCATGTCAGACAGTGCCCATGAGCACATCAGCAAGGAGAGTGCTCACAGCAGGCAGTGACAAGTGAGGGGTTCCATTGTCCCCTCGTGCTGCTCATTCAGGGCCATTTTCTGTTCTCAGTACCTTCAGTTAAACCAGACCTTCTTGAAATTAGCACTGAAATGGATCCCCCAAAACATGTATTGATTTTTTAAAATGCACCACTTTCAGTTTTTATTTAGTCAACTTATGTTTACAGTTGGCCTCAATGATCTTAGAGGTCTTAAAGATACCCTTAAAGATACCATGATTTTAACATTTTATGTTCTTCTATTCTATTGTCTTTTCTGTACCAACTCAAGTTATTTAGGATGTGTGGTACCATATATAAAAGTGTTGTACAAAACAAAATTTCATATCTGTAGGGAAGTAGATACAAGTACCTCCTTAAGGATCTGACCATCAGAATGTTCCATCAAAAATAATTATACAGGGGTAGACATGAAAATTACACGGATCTATATAAAAGAGCAATAATGAATATTAGACAAATAAGATATTTACATATCAATGTGAAGCAGAGGTAAAGTAATATCTGAATTATTAAAAGCTTTGCATCCAAAAGAGGATGCTGTTGTCATTGACTTTTGACTTTATGCAGTCACAGTGGTGTGGTAAGATGTCACAAGGTCAAAAGATCAAATACTTTACATAACTGGTGTTCTCTGTATTAATGAATATTTAGAGAATAAAACCCAAGGTTTATATGCAAGAATATCTCTATTTATCCAAGCAGCAAGACCAAAAAAAAAGCCATTATCAGACCTAATTCTATTTCTTACTGAAAATCAATTAGTGAAGCAGTTATCTCGAGAATAGATAAAGAGCCAAGCAGAAATGCTGTGATTATAATCACATGGCCCGACTAAAGGCTGCCAGACACAGGAGAGGTGAACCCCTTCTCCCCCTCTGTATCCCCTATACCTGAAGGTCAACATTACAACCACCTTGTAGGATTTTTTCCTCCACCTTTTGACTTCTTCCTACCAAATTATCTCATCAGGATACTCCTCTGAACAGCTATTCTCTGATCATTTCTCCTTTCATTCACTTAGAAAGAACCATATAAATAACAGAAAATTTCCCTTCTTCCTCCAAAAAAAAAAAATTTAAGAAACAAAAACTGCATGTGATTCCCAAGTAAATGTATTTCCTGATTAAAGCAGAGCAGCTCCATCTGCTCCATCTATGTGTAGTTCCAGCATGCAGGGAGAATATGTGAGAAACCTGTCAACGCTCAGCAAGAGGAGGAGGAATATGGTACAACTGCACAATTTCACTGAGTTTTGTAACTAGGCATAAACAACTGAGTCTAATGCCCGTAGGAAAGAAAATATTACACTTTTATTGGGTAGCCTTTGTCAGCAGAGAAGCATCCACAACAGGAAGGACAATGGGGAAGAGATAAGGACATGGAAGTTTTAAAGTTCTCTCACCTGAATTATTGATGCCCCTCAGAACCAGAATATCAGACGTGGGCAAGGACAGTGGAAGTTAATAGGGGAAGTGACACCGTAACTAAACAAAAAGTTGAAATAAAGGAGCAGGAATTTCCACACTGAGTTCTTCCCACACTGAGTTCTCTTTTCCCCTTGGATTTAAACTGCCTCTTAAATAAGATTATCACAGGGTTGCCATATCCTTTAAAATTTTATTTCTTCGGAGAAAAAGCCTATGAAGGGTTGAATGGTTGTTTACTTGGCAGTCCTTAAGCCAAATACTTGTTTACAGTTAAGGGTGTAGGGAAAGAATATGGCAGGTTCTATGTTCAAAACACTTGATCTGTTTGAATAGGAGCAGGAAGGAGGGAGATGCTCATAGCTTCAATTGTCATCACCTCAGGGAGCAAGAAAAAAACACATTTGACCTCCTGCTGTCTATTCTACATTACAACTGTAAAACTTCTGCTGAAAATGTACAGTGGAAACAAAGGATTTGGATGCAACAGAAACCACTGGATATGACAACAGAAAAGGCCAATTCTTGAGTGCGTGTTATAAAAGACCCTCCTCTGCATTTTACTTATGATCTTTTAGAATGATCAATATGTCATTGAAACAAACTTTTTGTTCTCAAGTCACCTTGATAAAAAATAGGCCTACAATACCAGTACTCTAATTTTAATTGGTTGTCACAATCTCTCTCCCTTTATTTGTACAGATATTTACAAGGCATTATCCTTTCCCAGTATTGTGACAATATGGTTTAACATGAATATCCTTGCCCCTGTACTTCTATTGATGGGAGATATCTTAAAACAGACTAACAGACATATTAAAGTGCACTAACCCCCACTCCAGAAAGAATGGAACCATGCTGTACATCACCAGCCTTCAAGGACAAATCTTAAAGTTCTCTCTGTCCTGCTTTGAGCCCTCAACTTATCATTCATAATGAACTTTTCTGCCAACAGGCACAACTGTCAACAGGTGACAAATCTTTGCATCAAGTGGCAATTTTTCACTTTTGTTGCTCCACTTTCCTCTCTGGAATCCTCTTTCTTATAGGATATATATTTGCTACAGAAATGAATGCATGATCTATTACTAGCCCTTAATTTCTCCAAATTCACTTTCCAAATGACATAATGAACCTGAAATTTTGCTCTTACGTGGACAGAGAGAGACAGGACAAGGGGGAATGGTTTTAAATTAAAAGGGAGGAGATTTCGTTTAAATATTAGGCAGGAAAACTTTACTCAGAGGTTAGTGAGGCACTAGAAGAAGTTGCCAAGAGAAGTTGCTGAACCTGCTGACAGATTTTCCCTTCAACAGAAAGCAGAGGTACAGAGGGTAGGAGATTTGATAGAAATTTGTACAGTTGACACTTGCAGGGAACTTCCCCAACACAGCATGGGACACCCTGGAAGTAGAGCAGATTCTGGGATATAGGGATGCAAACCTGTGTTGCAGGGATCCTGGGAAGCAACCAAGGGAAACTCTGAGGAGAAAGAAAGAAAGAGAAGGAAAGAAGGAAAGAAGGAAAGAAGGAAAGAAGGAAAGAAGGAAAGAAGGAAAGAAGGAAAGAAGGAAAGAAGGAAAGAAGGAAAGAAGGAAAGAAGGAAAGAAGGAAAGAAGGAAAGATGCACACAAGAATCATAGTTTTTTAAAAAAAAAGTCTTGCTACATTTGTTGTTCACAGAAAGCTTGATGTTTTAAATAGGAAGTTACACATCTTGTGTGGTCTAAAAAAAGCCAAAACAAAACTTTTGGGAACCATGTACTATCGTGGCCAAGTATATAAGGACTCATCTTTTTGTCTCAGGGACTTTCAGAGGTGTGTGACCTGAGTGCCATTGCTTTTTGAATTATTTTCAGCTAACATTGATCCTGAACAACTGTCCTGAACATTCCCATATAATTCCTCATTCCTGGAGTTCCATCAGTAGGCCCAAGGATTATTGGAGAGTCCAGGAGATCTACTACTAAAGAGCTGCACCTTTCTTAGGGCAACTATGCTGCAGTTCTGTTAGCATTGTTTCAAAAAAATATTTAAGGAAAAAAACCATGATTTTCTTTTGAGATATCATCTGTGATCATCCTAGAAGCCAGGCCTGACCTTTACGTAGGGAACACCAGAATTATCCTTCTCCTGCCCAAACTCACAGCCTTCTCCAGGCCTCATTCTTCTGAAAAAATTAACCCTGTGCCTTTTAAAAATGTATATTTTTTGAGCTCTTCCACTAAACCAGGCTGATCAAAGCCCCATCCAACTTGACACATTCATACAGCAAGCAAATATCGAAAATGCACACTTTGCTCCCAGAAAGCAACAGAAAGAAAGAAATGTGCACAAGCCCCTTTTGATTATGTACCTGATCACACCTTCCCTTTCCACTAAATCCTCATTTACCAAAACCCAGCATTCTACCATTCTATCCATTCTACAGCTCCTCTCTCAGTATTTCCAACTCTTTGGTTGAACTACCAACATAATTTGAGGAAGAAAAACCAAATGGCATCGGCAGAACTGTAAAGGATGTAAAAGATGTGACATGGGATGCCATTAGCCCTTGTCACATCCAAAATGAAGAAAAAAGATCAGATCCAAAACTACCTGTCTGTGAGTAGTACTTGTACAGATTATCTTAGACCATCAGGAACAAACAAACACAGAAGTGAGAGTTATTTGTGCTTGATTTTTATGTCTTGACATTAACAGTGCTTCTTAGTGGGATTTGTTTTGTTGTTATTGTAAAGATTAATAAATCAAGAAACACACATAAGCGGTGCTGCAGCAGCTTTCACACGCACCGGGCAATTATGCTTGTAGAAAAGACAAATAGACAAAGTGTTTCAGCAGGATGAAATACTAAATTTTCCACAATGAAGGATTTGCTGCTGCCTGGCAGTGATGGGGAGTGGGAGAGCGATGGGGAAGTGAATCAGGAGGGAATTCCACATGTGATTTACTGACACACTCTCAGCACATTTACAGCCATTAAGGCAATCCTTCCTCCAGAGGCACCCAGGAGATTCCTCTAATGCTTCCACTGGGATTGTCAGGAATGAATCCTCACAGCTTCACGGGACTATTATGCTCTGACTGTTTGCATTGTTGTCCCTCTCTCCTGCACATAAATGTAATTCTCATTACAGCTAAAGGGGTGGTGTAGAAGCAGTGTAAGGGAAGGAAAATTGCAGATTGCTGGTCAGTAAAATTAGGATAATTTGCAATTGCTAAGTTGCTCAGAAGGTCACCCACACCTAGGAAATGCCAGCTGTCACCACGTGGAGCTGATGAGCACATTTATGAATGAAAAAAAAAAGAATTAAAAATGGAACTGGGTGGACAGACCAGCAATGACCCTTTCAGCTGCACCACTGATGGTAAATAGAGGCAACCAAACAGTGAGTGCCTGGGTAAAGGAGGGTCTGACCCATTTCTGGCCCATTTCTTTACACTGCAAGTTCTGGTATATGGATAGATATACTCTCAAACACTCAAATAAATCTCTACTCAATTTCTACAAACACACTGGAAACACATTTTTAATTCCCAAACAGACTTCCACCTTGATCAAATAAAGAATTAAAAGATATATTCTCTATTCACAACTAAGCCCTTCAAAACAGGGTAACACACAAGCAGATATTTAGGGTACATATTCCCCTAGACAGTAAAAAATGAAATTTGGGATAACTAAAACACAGCAAATCACTCATTTCTCCCAAACCCTACTTAAAAGCTCTATTTTCCAAGCAAGACAAAGGACATACATGGATCATGTATGAAATATTTCTATATACAGAAGTCAGAGTTTTTTTCTGCATGCTGTTGCTGGATGGAAAGCACATTTTTCAAAAGAATAAAGGAAAGAAAATGTAAGAAAAGAAATTATGAAAGCAGGTAGAATTTATTAGTTGAAAGCTCATAATTGGTATAGTATGCAGCATTCATTTAGAAACTGTCTTGGGCTTGCTAAATTATATATAAGGCTTACAAGGGATGAAATATTTGAAGAACACAGGTGATTTGTATCCTCAGAAGCTGAAAAGAAACCCCTTCTTCACACTGCAGAAAGCCAAATGCACCATCAGTGTGGATGGAGCAGTTAAAATGAATGCCAGGTATTACAGCATATAAAAGAGCAATCCACATTTCACAAAAAAACAGGAGGATAAATGGATTTCCTCCCTTGCTTTGCCAGAGTCAGAGCTGGTTGGTTTTAGACTCTGTTGTAGAACTTTATAAAGATGATTTTTGCCCTCTCTTTCTCTGTGTCACACACACACAGAGGTCAAAGAGAAGGAGCACCTTGAGTAGCAGCCAGGAGATATTTTCTGGGGGCATAATGGTGACCTATGATCAGCAGTGGACATTAATCTAAAGTAATGCATGCTCATGGTTAAAAAAAAATTCTGTTTAATAGCCACAGAATACTCTCTGTTAGAGCAGTATCACAGTGCAATACTGATTTAAGTAAACTATATTGCAATTACTAAGGTAATAATGACCTAAACAAGACTTACTTAGACAGGATTTTTTTTTTTTCTGAGTTCCAGATTTGGTTATATAGAGACTTTTTGGTAGGTATTGGGTTTTGCTTTTTTTAAATTATTTTTTATTTTTTAATTATAGTTCTTGCCCTAGAAGTGACATGAGAAAAGCCACTTAAAAGAAATGAATTAAATATGCTTGTGTTTATATGGCAGGAGTAGCTGACTGGCAGAGAGAGCATTTTCCTTTTTGGTCACTGGTAGGAATTAAGTTCAGTCAAAAGTGAAACAAATTTTTCAATGCTATATGAAGCAAGGTAATGTCTTCATTGTATTTATCATAGTCAAATGCTGATGTTCATATTTTAAAAAAATTAAAAACAAAACAAAAAGCACCACAACCAAAGTTAATGAAGATACCATTATTGTAAATTTTAAGAGAGAATCCAGAGAAACTTCTGACTCTGCACCTCAGGTTTGTGCCATATTTTCAGAGCTCTTTCCTTCCACTTCCTCAGCTTTATAATGCAAAAACCACACACAGCTACATCTTAATCTACATGACAGTCAACAATTGAAAAAAAAAATATAATAGCTATATATAATAACAAAGAAGATTCTAAATATCTTCTCCATTTGGAGAAAATGAGCTACACATTTCTCTTCAAGACAAAAAAGCATGTTTTGCTCTGATCAAATTTGTTTAAGTTATATTATAATGCTTAGCATAATACTTTATTATATATATGATAGTAATTTCATAATAGATTATTTCTCTGAAAAGACTAAATTATTCTGCTGGATGTCTGAAATGTTTAAGAGCAGAATAAATTCCATTATGGCCTCTGCTCACATGACTTTTTTTTTTTAATGCCTCTCAAGGATTGCAATTGTGTTGAAGCAGTTATTCTGGAAAAGTATTTTCCAAAAGTTTGAAGGGATTCAGCTGTGGTTCCATTTCATATTAACCAGGGTCGGTGTGAAATATTTTTTGTCACACAGGCACAGGGATGAAGGGTAATGAAATATATGGCAAATCATTAGTATTTTTAGATTTCATTGCAAAAATCAGGGGGACAGGTTATTGAGCAAAAATTATTGCAGCAAAAGGAAAATTGTATTCTTGTTTTATCAGCAGCAAATTATTTTTCATCAACCCAATATTTCTGCATTTTGATCAGTAGACTCTACTCTGAGCTAACAGGTGCTTTACATTTTGGTCTTTTGCAAACTTACACAAATGCAGAAATTGTTTAAATTAGAATATATTAATTGTAACAACATTTTTCCAAGTCTAAAGAAAACAAGGAAGGAAAGATTTTTTTTAAAAGTACAATTTGCTAGAGCTCCAGCAGTCTAAGCATCATTTTAGATCAAAGACATTTCAAGAGCTCCAACACCTTTTGTTGCTGGTAGGGGACCAACAAATATTTCTGATTCTGGTGCTGTGAGCTTAAGGGGACAAAGATCAGATGTAGTTTAAGCTGGTGTCTGCCTCCACCAGAGTAAAGCTTAGAACCCCAGTTTGGAAAGAAATTAAATCAACATTACTTTTTTTAATAATGATTTTTGTTTTATCTGATTTCTCACCCAGGCGAAATATAGTTACAAAGTGCAGACATAAAAGCTGTACTGTGAAAAGTAATTTTACCTTGATATTAAAAATTATATCAAGGAGTTAAAATACAGAAATCTTGTCATCAAAGATTTTCCACTCACAAGGGGATGAATTTAGGTACAATACTAATTTCTGACTACCGAGAGAGATTTCCATCTCAGCCATAACCATGTATTAGCTCCCAATAACACCCTTCTTTCTATGAATATCGATGCCCTTAAAAAGTGAGCCCAAAGTCCTGAAGAAAGCACGTGGGTATTTTAAGGCTGTGGAGAAGTTGAGCTGATCTGTGAGCAGACTGGATTAGCAGGAGCTGTAATTCAGGCAGGGATCACAATTCCTGTCTCAAGGACTTCCCCAGGCTGCCAGCCCCGAATGGGGAAAAGCAGGAATGAGATTTTCTGGATGGAGCTGCAGAGCAACAGCAGAAATTTGGACTTAGCTCAGTAAATCCCTTTCCTCCCCTGGGTAAAAAAAGGGAGAAACTCTCTCAGATAGAGTCAGATGAAGGATATTGGCAAACTGCTAAAGCAGTCATCAACAACATCCAGGGCACAATTCAAATTACAAGTGTTACCTGGTTATTCAATCTAAAAGGTCTCTCTCTGTACCCAGCTGATATGGGATATTTTCTCAGAACACATTTCCTCAGGGAAATGTCTTCTTCCTCTCTCTGTGGCTCAGGTTTCATGTGCTGGGAGGAAACCATTCCCAACGGGAGCACCTGAGATGTGATAACTCAGCTTGTTCTGGGAGTAATGTAGACGGAATTAATTTATCCTTAATTCTTTTACTGCAAAAGCATCTTGATTCTAGGTCAATATCTATGTAGGCCTTAAAGGTCTGGGCCTAGAACAACTTCAACTAAAGTACTGTGGGTATTAAAAAACCAACATTTTGCTGTTTTCTATACAGAAATTGAAACTTAACAAATCTGCAGAGCCCTCCTGAGCTTGGACAATTGAGAATTTCTGACATTTTGTGCTGGACAGGGATTCTACTACACAGAAACCCACACAGTCTCCCCCCAGTAACAAATATATTATTTCCTTCCTATCAAATTCCTTTAAAACAAGAAGAGCAATGTAAAGCTTCCTTATGGGACGACTTTAAAGCTGATTAAGCCAGATGGTTCCAAAGACTCGTTCTGCAAATTCATTCCTTTGTAAGAAAGGAAGAAGGAAAAAAAAATCCTACATTAATTCTCCAGAGCTATTAAGGAAAAAAAGCCAACCTTCTTAAATTACTCAATGGCAATGAGTATCTCTCAAAACATCTTCAATTAAGTAGTTTAATTTTCTGAACCCAGTGACTGTCATCCCACACAAACTTTACTCCACCTTTTAGATTTTTTTTTTTTTAATCAGCAATATAAATTTAAATCTATGTTGGGCCAAAGGTTAAAAATGTTATGGCTGTGTACTAGTTTTGAAGTGAGAAGCAAGAGTATTATTTTCAGCCAGCTGCAGGCTTTTTATGATCTTCAGCAAGTTAATTAAAGACCAAACAATAAGAACCTTCCAGGTTTTTCTTTTCATCCTTTGGTTTATTAACACATATTAAGCTTTTGGGGTCAGAAATCTTTTCTTATTAATTCTACATTCTGAGCTTGATAAAATAGGCATTAGTTCCACAAAACCTCATTTTACCTCACTACCCACACAATGTAGTAATAATAGGAAAAATCTCCTAGAAAGTTGCCTGCAGGAGAGAAGTAGGAAAATTCAGAAAAATAATTTAAAAAAAGAATCTTTTTAAAAAGTGCACCTTTTAGTTCCTTGCTCATATGAAATAATTTTAGTTCATTTTGTAACATTTTAGTTACATTCATTCATCTTTCATTCATAATATTCATTCACCATTGAGTAACATTCATTCATCCACATGAAAGCCATCTATTGTAAGGGGAAAATTGCAGCAAATAAAAAGGCAAATGGGTTCAGTTACTGTTTGCAGTAATTTAATTTGTCAAAGGCAGGGAAGGATATCAAGCACAGTTTTGACTTCAGATGCAAGGTAGGAAAGGGAGCCACACTCTGGTCCCAGAGTGCCTCCAGGCAGGACAATTTAACATGCAAAAGCAGTTTTCTTGGCTAGGATAAAGTGCAGATGGGCCTGGAAGTGTTTGCTTGGAATGAAGAAGGGGAAGAAAAAAGCCTACTCAAAAACAAAATACTTTCCCCACTGACAGCTACACGTATATTTACCCACCACCCTTTCGTTTAGGTGGCAGTCTGTCCCTCTTTTTGCCTGTGTCAACATGAAACTCTGTAGGCATTAGATTGCTGTTTGAGAATGTCACACTGTCAAGAAGTGAAACAGTGATGAAGGTTGTCAGAAAGGGAAGGAGGAATATCTATCATGCTAAAGAAACCAGATAAATAATAGATGACAGAATGTGTTCTGTGAAACGTTGTTAAAAGCATAATCTTCAGGAGGACACTGGATTCGGATCAGAAAGAGAAATCAACTTAAATATTCTCATATGTTCTTAATATCAACTACAATAAAAATGCAGAAAATTTTGAAATTAATGTTACAAACATTCCTGGAAAAATTATTTGCAAAGAGAGAATATGAGCTTCAAATTCAATAGACTGATAGACAGTCTAGAAAGTGGCAAGGAAACCCTGTAAAATTCCTAGTTACATCTTCACAGTTCTTGTTTCACCACTGAAGTGCACCGTCTCCATTATTCCTAGCCTTAGATAAAAATATTTCCCTTTCACAGTCATTATTTACATTTAATCATTATTTATTACATTAAACACATCTGTAATTTTAGTCAGAGGTGTAATGAGGAAAAAATAACCCCACTGCCTTAATCAAAGGCAGGTTATTTCCACAATCTAGAGCTAATCTGAAAGCAGACAGATGGCTCTAAAAACGCTGCTTTTATCACACAACCGACAGATGTTTCTGAATGGTTTTTTGGTAATTGTCAGATAACCTTGCCTGCCTTGTGTGTGAGCTCTCTCTTACCTTCTCTCTTTAACTGTTGCCATCTTTGTCTCAAAAAACTGAAGCTGACAGCTTAGAGATGGCAAAGCCTTTGCACTGTGGGAAGAAAAAGCAGCTCCAAGAAAGGGACTGAGAGGCTGTCCAAGGTCAAGGAGGGAGTGCTGGAGCTGCTCTCGGGTAACACAAAGCACTTCAGGCATTGTCCCCATCCTTAAGTCTGGAAATACATCCCTAAATAAGCTCTGAACGTTTTTTTTACTGTTTTAAGGAAGCCAGAAATATTGCTGCTGTAGTAGCAGTCTCAATTTGAGATTAAGTACAAACAGAAGATTAAGATTGCAAAATTAAAAACCATGTCAGGTGCAGCAGAGCCTGAGGAAAACAGACACGTGTGGTGCCTTGCACAGATGTGTGAAATCTGGCAGCAAACATTCAGATGCCATAAATGTGGAAGTGTGGCAAAAGTAATAGTAGGAGAAAAAAGCAGAGAACACTGGCTCAAGGACTGAAACATAACAATCATCATGCAGGCTCTGGGAATGATACTGATAAGAAAAACTGAGATGATGGGTTACTTATAAAAAAGCTACACAATTCTATGAACTATTAAACCAATGAAAAAAATACAGATACAAATAATTTGATGAAGATTTTTGAGAGTTCACTTAAGTCCAGTCACATAGGAATTTTTGAAGCATTCAATACTGCCATGTATTATTTGTGATCACTATATGTTCTTAAATATTTTTAGCACACCTCCTGCAGTAGTCTATTCTCTTCTTTTAATACTGTAAAATTATTTAACTTACTGTACACAATACATATTTAGCAATTATTTTTTCACAAAGCTGTGAATTTTGAAATGAGACTTTCTTTTAAAACCTCACCATTTAATAACCATGAAAATCAGTGTATGTGAGAGGTTTCAGTTATTTCAATGTGTAGTTAAATCATAGTGACATTATGCATGCTGGCAAATACTAAAGCTAGTACACAGGATTGACCCAGCCAGATTCATTCATGGCAAAACTCTGACTTAAATAAAAATCTGCATATTCTTACAAAAGTCTAAAATCAACACTGCTCCCCCCGGTGAGAAAACAGGAAGTCTTTGGTCTTTTTCAGGATTTGAGGGAGGTCTCTGTCAACCCAAACTGACAAAAATTCCATCTAGAGCCATATTCTGAATTATGTCAACTGAGGCCCCAGCCTGTGGACAACTATGACTTAATTTCCAGCAATGATTTTGAGATTTTGAGCAGGTCTATAATCCACTTGGTGCAATAGCCAGGTAATTATCTGTGTTTACACGAAAGAAATTATACATACAAAAATCAAAGTTTGTTTTCACGTGTCTATGTATTTTTTTTGCAATATTTCTCAGAATTGAAAGTTATTAGAAAAACCAGACCATCTCCTGGAAATAAAATAATAGCAATGTGGAGAAGAGAGAAGACAGAGTAATTATTTCCTGTGAAGAGAAGTTCAATAAATGGATGGGAATGAAGTAATTGAGATGAAATTGAGCATTTACAAATGACACTGAAAAGCAGGAAAAGTTCTCAAAGCTCTTCTGAGGAGGGTTCTTTCTATGCCTGTCTGCAGCAACAGCTCCAGAGGCATTTGCTTGGGTTGGTTTCCATCTCAAACACTGAATTTCTTTCCCTTCTGAGAGCCAAAAGTGTAGATCTTGTTCAAGGTTTGCCATGACAACTAAAATAAAAATTATCAATCAGCTGTGGCTGCATTATTCCATCTGTAAATTACCCAACTTTGAAATATTGGTATGGAAGACTTATAATCACCTAGAATCAATATCTTATCCAGGTTTCTCTGCTATCCAGGGACTTCTGTGTTTGTGTTATGTAATGGAAAATGGACATGGATGAAAATATGTACTTTTCATACATTTCTGCCTAAAATCATAATTCCTAATCTGCAAGTTTAGATTACTGGGAGGTTGTATTGCATTGAGTCTATGAAAACCAAGCCCTTTAATTATCTGCTGAGTGTTGGAAACTCCCATGCAGACAAGCACAACTTTAGCTGCACAAACAAGCACAGAGCCCAGGCCCAAAAAATCTTAAAATAACTCCACAGATTTCTCATTTCTTTAATGCAATCATACAGAGCTGAAATGATGTACACTTAGATTAAGGCAGAGTGATAGGACAGAATATAGAGTAATATTTTAAATGACATGGATAGATGAAAGCTATGAAAGTAAGGTCTTTTTCCTCTTTAGAATATTCATCCTTTAATTTTTTCCCAAAATGATACCAGTCACTCCATCATTGTCCTTCTTAATCAAATACAGAAATTAAATCAGTGCCACTCATGAGGAAAACCTCAGCAGAAATGTACTTAAGCTCATTACAAACTACTTTCTGATTAGAGACCCAACATCACTTCACAGACTGAGATACATGATTATATTTTCAATTTTGTATGACTGATATGTTTTATTTTCATTTCAATAACTGAAATTTCTATCTAAAAATCAGAAGGTAAACCAGAACTGAACTGCACTCCTAGGACTGCAGTTTTACAGGAAACTATATGGGTACAGTGTTAAATTTTTTGTCTTTGTGTGTTTCCTGTTTATATATTTAAGTTCCTTTTTCTCAGGAAGGTCTAAATGGATTTCAAGAGTTCATGGAGAGAGATAAAAAAAGATGCAGATTATTCAGTGGAAAATAGCTTTTGGGAACAAAGAAGATCTTTGGAAATTACAGGGTCCACTGGTTTGTTCCACTCATTATAAATAAAAGTCTCATTTTTAAATACAAAATAATATAGTATTTATCCCAGAGTTTATTTGATATATTTCTGTAGCTCTATTTGCATCTCGTTTTTGAACATCCAAA
Source organism: Acridotheres tristis (assembly GCA_037013685.1). Taxonomy (NCBI): domain Eukaryota; kingdom Metazoa; phylum Chordata; class Aves; order Passeriformes; family Sturnidae; genus Acridotheres; species Acridotheres tristis. The sequence continues at coordinate 3,142,858 of CM072884.1, forward strand.
GAGAAAGTCCCAATGAAGGTAAAAAGAACAATACTCCTATACTTGAAACATTTATATTTAACTTTTCCAGAAATTGTCAATCATCTCATACAAGAGACATTGTTGTTGTGAAAATACAGAATATATGTAAGATACTCTTCTACATTAAAGAAAAAAGTATATATGGAAAAATAAATATAGTTCTAGTATGAATTATTACTTATAAATCCATAGTATTATGATACCCTTATTAACCAGTTATTCTAAGAAAGCAGTTCTCCTCAGTGTATCATTGAATACCTTCATCCTAATATGGATGTTGCAAAAGAAATACTTCATTAAAATTAAGTGTTAAATGTTAATTAGTTAATAGGTTAATTAAACCTTTTAGTTGATTAGCCATTAGTTAATTTTCACTATCTTTTGCCACACCTGCAGCATTTCACACCAAAAGACATCTTACAAGAGCCCTCCCTGTACTGGTTTGATCATTTGTCCTCTGGTGAAAATGTAAATACTTAGGCCACTAAATAGGTAAAACTGCAGGTTTTGAACTGCTGAAATTTACCTTCTAATTCTGTAGCTGGAAGGAAAATATCCTAGGCAAAAAAAAAAGCTGGACAAAAGAGATGTTCTACACTGAAACAATCTGTCCTGATACAAAAAGAAAAATCAAGCCTTCTGCTTTTATGCTGTGTGAAACTTAAGAGAGACACAACATTCAAACTTGCATGGTCACCTTGTCGCCTCGACTGAGAGGGGAGAACACTTTGGGGGAGTGAAAACTTCACTCTGCTAAATTCCTGGCAAAGAGCCATCCCTGAGAGCACCTGCCCGAGTGTGTGGCACAGATTTCTCCTGCTCAGAGGATGGGGAGACTCAGCTGCCAGGGAACAGGCTCCAGGAACAGCCATCTGCTGGTGCATTCGGCCCTCACTTGTTCTTTCCCTGGTTTTCAGTCCAGGTCTTGCCTGGTGGGAAGTATTTCTGCCCTCCCTTCTCCTGGAAGGCTTGGCATGGGACACAGAGAAGGAGCACACAGCACAGCACAGCACTCAGCTGCTGCCTGGGTGGCATTTTATGGGGCATGCTTTTGGGCAAACAGCTTGAGGGCAGTCCACAAGTGCAAAATCTCTTTGTAGGAGGACTAGAAACTAAATCCAGCTCCCATTTCAGTCATGTATCGACAGACTGACTTCAGTGCTCCCTAGCAACACTCCCTTCCCACAACTTCCACACCTCTCCTTGTATGCACAGTGCCAGGACTGGCACTCCCCCACCTCTTTCTTTGCCCAAGGTTTTCCCTTCCAAGCCAAATCAGCGGGTTCTTATGTACAGGACAGCTGGTCCATGGCTGCTGCCACGCTGAGCCAAGCCTGCCTTTTCCACAGCTCCTTCCAAGCAGACAAATGACAGCAGCAGAAAATCCACTGGCATCGCTACTCACCTGGATGAAATTCGTTGTGGGAAAGATAAAATGCATTGCCCAGTTGCAAGGGTCATTATCTGTGCCTGTGTATCAGATACTTCCAAGGGATGCAGAAACCTTGGAAGTACCAGCATTCCCTTCTTCCTCTCAGGTCAAAATTCCTGCATAAAACAGTATCTAAGTATCTAATTTATGTTAAAGTCATAAACTGTAGAAATAGACCCTTGTGAGTCTGCTCCTCTAACTACTTCACACACAGCTCACTTGGATCAAATGATTGTAAATGGCTTTTTCATAAACGCCTGGGTACATCCTTGTAAAGAGACAGTAATGGGACTGGAAGGAATTACCTGCAGTCAGGTTGTGATAAAATCAGGCCTTGGCTGTGACCCTGCAAAGTATGACACATGTGTGCCATTAAACCTTACATCTCAACCCCATACTATGGCACCAATCAAAGGCTGAAATCTTTGCAATTTTAGTAATTAAGCTGTATAGATAAATATGGAAGGAACCTACTTGCTGCATTCTCAATAACAATAAATAATAAAAGCCACATTTAAAAGATATTGTATGAAAAGATGAAATTGTCCAAGACTTAATGTACGAAATTGGGCTTGAAGTGTTTTGACTGGTGAAGAAAATGCTACGTGCAATCCTGATTGTTACATTCCTTTTCATCAAAAGGGCTGACCCCTCAAAGGTCACAACAAGGAAATCTATCCATTCCAAAGTGGGTAGGGCTGCAGGACTACACGTGGAGCCACAGAAAACTGCAAAGTGATCCCTCAGCACTCAGCCTTTCTAGATAGGTCTGCACATGGACATGAGCCAAAAGCACTTTTTGCACCTGCTCTGCAGGCAAACAGCTTGGCTGATAAACTCCCAACAAAAGAGCTGAAACCCCCACGCGTCAGATTGGAAGTGTAAAATGAGTGACACAGAGTTGTGAGGCTCTGAAACTCTTTGTGAGGGATTGCAAGGAAAGGGAGAGGTGCTCATGTGCACATTCCCACTGTCACCTGAGATGCTCTGCAGGTGGGAGTGACCCAAAGTCAGGGAGTTCCTGAGGGAACACAGGGTGCTTCCCACGCCATGCTGAGCAACCCCTGCTCCATAAACACCTGCAGGATTTTGAAAGCTGTCTCAGTGTCACCTCACATCAGCCCCCAGAGCCTTTGGGTCTAAGCAGAAGGCAGCTGTAACTAGGCAGGATGCACTACCCCTTCTCCCAGTTCTTGCTCTGAAAAGCAGGGGGGAATACACTAATAAGCTCACCTATACACTCTGAACATGCACTTTGGATTATTGCTATGCAGATAATTACAGATAATTACACTCCTCAAGTGCTAGGAGAGGAAGAGGCAGAGCCTCTGGAGCAGAAACACAGGAGCCAGAGGAAACTGGGGCTGCACCCAAGCAGAAACAGGCAGCAGAATGAACAGGTCTCCAGAAGAAGCCAGAAATGCAATAGCTGCCCTGTGCATAACCTTACCTGGGCTGTGTAAAGCAAAAGAATCACAGGATCCTGCTGCCTTTATCCCTGCTCACCTCCAGGGCTGAAGAAAAGGAGAAGAAAGTAAGGAAGATTTTCAAGAAGGGGAGGACACAAAACATCTCCCAAATCCTCTATCAGATGGGGATACATGCAGCAGTAGGAACGAGGCCAGGAGGAACAGCACACATGCTGTTTGCTGATCCATCCCTTTAGACATTCCCAATGGCAGCAATTCCAACCGAGATACTGAAGATAAGAATTCACTTCTCATTTCCTTGCTAGCTTTGCTTTTATAAAATACACACTTTCTTCTCATCAAGCCAGGGATATTATTTTCTTTGAGACAATTACCAGGCTGCAATAGTTTAGAGATGTAACTCACCCCTCTAATATCATATCAGAAATTAAGGTTTTTATGACGATGTCTCTGCAGAACAACATTGCATTATTGGTCTGAAGAATGAAAATGAATGTAATGTGGATTACATTCTTTTTGCTCATTGAAGCTGTCTGACACATGCAATACAGAGGCTGTCCATACAATGATTTACTGCAATGACTAAAAGATAGCTAAGGATGTTGGCTGGTGAATGAATGGTATTTGTTGCATTCCTAATACTCCCTGAAAAAAAACCTCATAAATGACAGACTCTTCTGATTACAATCGAAGAACAAAAAAGCCCCTCACCCCTCTATATTAATACAGGAATAATTTGGGAAACATTGTTTTTTTTCATGGTTCAGTGATAATATCATTTTATACATCCTGCATTTTAAATCCTTTTCAAGGTGCTTACCTACTTTCTACTTAGGGCAGTAGAATACATGGCTTGATAAAAACAAACCAACAAGCACAGCCCAGGGTGATAAACTTGAAAAAGCAGTGAATACATCACTACTAGAGCTGCATCCAGATTTTGTGATAGAATTTACTCCACTCAAGTTTGGATCAGGGCACTGAAATAAGGTATGAGGTATAAATCGTAATACTTGATGCACAAAAATCCTCTGACCTATGGGAAGACAAGATTTTGATTGTATTTGTGGTCACCTAATCTGCTTCAGGGAAAAACAAACAAAAAAAACCAAAAAACCAAATTCAAAACAATTACTCCAAACCATTTTTTATAGGAGAGATCAATAGCAAAAAGGATTATAGTTACTTCAGGAGCATCTGAGCCGAGTTTAAGTCCGTTCTGGAAAAGACGTTCGAAAAATGCTGTAAAAAACCAGTTTTATAATAGTGTAGTCACTACTAAGAAGATCAAGATAAACCTGAGATTCAGTTTTTGATGTTCTGCAGTGTAAGATCAGACATAAAAGAAAATAGAGACTACTTTGCAGAGAGCAGTAGGAACCAGGACACAGCGAGCTGGCTCAGCCCTGGAGTGCCTGAAATGAAAGTAAAAGGAGGAGCCCTACACACTGGGGGTGGGGATTCTTTTATGCCACAAGAAACTGATGAAATTAAGTGATTCAAATGAGAAAAATATCCCATAAAATCAGGTAGACCTGGAAGCATGACTCAGAAAAACCTTCACTCAGCTTCCCCAAGTCTCTAAACTGATCCCCTAGGCTCCAGCACACCCCATTTAAACTGGGAAATTCAATCCAGACCATGCAACTATTAATGTCTACCCTAACACTGCAGTGTTCACCTTCTTGGGTCTTTTAACCTATTTCATTCTCCTTAGAGTTTTGTCTTCTATATTTTTAGAATTCAAGCAGAGCAGGATTATCTGGGCAGTGCCTGGCAAGGGGCAACTGTGGGGGAAAGCCATGGAATTCTGCAGAAAAATGGGCAGTCAGAAATGCCCTCAGGATTAGGACAGATACAAAGACAGAAAATGGCAATATTTTTGCTGAAGTTTTGAGTTTTCATTCTAAAGGAGCACATGAGACTTTCAACAACAAAACAATCTGAAAACTCACTTTTCTTCAAGGAAAATCTATTAATGAGTTAACCAGCAGCTAAAGCAGAGACTGACTCTGTGACCTACCCTCTTAAATATGCCAGTGGCACACTCTGATGCTGGCATTTCTTAACTTGATTCTTGACTTAAATGCCCTTTTAACGTGCTCATTAGTGAAATTTTCTAATTAAAAAATGCAATGGCTAAAAAGACGCCCTCTCCTACACAAGTCACGTGGAACCAACCTGAACACCTACACGGTTCATTAGCTGAACTGGCAATTTCAGATCCCTGAGCAGTTCTCCACCACCTCTGCTAATTGAAAAACTTGTAACAGAAGTAGGCTGTTATCTTTTTTATACACCTGTCACAAAAGGCAGAGCATAATTTATTCTATGGAAATAAAGTTTTTGCTGCCTAGAAAACCTCAGGAATCCAGAGGCTTGCAATAATTTGACATTTTTAAAGAATTATGCAGGAAAGGGCTGTCATAAGATTATCTGCCCTCTTCCAGAAACCTTCTACCTACTCCTTTTTTCACCCCTCAGCCACCTGCCACAGTCGTCTGCACATGTAGAGCATCATTTGGCTTCAGACCCTCTTCTATCTCACTTTTCTTGTGCCATGTTCTCACCCCACTTCATTTAAATCCCTTTCTCCCTCTGCAGCAAGGTCAGGATCCTACAGACACCAATCCCATTCCCACATGGAAGTTATTGCATGATCTGCACGTGTTACCTGCATTTAAATGCATTACCCTTTCTATAATGTGCTGTTGTGCAGTTTTTTCTGTTGGTTTGTTTTTGTTTGGGTTTTTACTTTGTATTCATCTTCAGCTTGCACCATGGCAATCTTTCACTGCTTGTGGACAGACATCGAGTTTTGATTCTTCATAGCTCCAGAAACCAACCCATATCACTCTTGCATCTCTCTTGCACATCATTCTGGGCCTGAGTTAAAGCTAATTTTCTTCACATTGACTGGTATGGAGGTGTTTTTCTTCACCATGCAAATTTATTTTATCTGACAATTTAAATGAAATCAGTTTTCCTCGAGTCTGTTTTGTCTGTGACAGTAATTTGTCAGTGACCTCCCTGCACTCATCACCACCCATGAGCCCTGTTATTTGATTTTCTCAGTCTGAGCTGAGTGAGGAGCAGGAGTGTGGCTGAGGGGCCTCCCACAGCCAGCCAAGGTCAAACCACCTCAATACCTTCAGAACCTGCAGAAATTCAGCTTCACTGAGGACTGGAGTTGCAGCAAGAACAGCCAGATCCTTCTTTTGCCTCCTCACAAACCTTGTGAGCCAAAGGATCAACACTAATATTCAAATTATTTATCTTTCATTCCAGAAGAGGATACTATGGGATTCAGCTTTGTATAATTTTATATTTTACTTTAAAAAAGGATCATTTAAAAAAGTCTGTATTTCTTGTGATTTAAAATTTAAAGCATTATGGATGCATTTCTAGTTTAAGATGAAGTTTCTTAGCCCTTGGAGTTATGAAAAAAACTCATCTCCATATGATACAATTTGGTGCAATTTTACCAGTGCTGCTGTTGGCTCAAAATCTCTTTCTGCAGAAATGCAGAAACCCCATTTGGAAAGGGATGTTGGCTTCCCTACCCCCTTCCCACAGATTTGCTGTGTGGCCTAAGAACCATGTCAAAAAACACAAAACCTGCTCATTTACCACTAATAAACATCTTGCTGACTTGTCTGATATATCTGAATGCCAACATTCTTTGTACCTCTGCCAAAAATAAAACATTTATCAGATATATGGAATGGTGAGGTCTCAAAAAGACCTCAAAGACCTAAGGATCACATTATTTCCAATCCCATGGGTATTGGAAATCCCAATAGGGAATTTTTGTTACCTACAACGTTGGTGCCTCAAGATCTAAAATTTATGTACAGAGCAGCCTGAAGCTTGTTAGGAGCAGTTATTTTCTGTGCCAGACTTTGCAATTCAGAAAGGTGTTCCTTTCCTGCAGGTGCAGGGGTACTCCTGAAATCCTGCCCTCATCCACAGCCTAAACACAGACAAGGCTTCAGCAGAGATACAACTGCACCCTCGATAACCTAAGACATAATAAAGACAATTTTTGATTGCAACCTTAAAAAAAAAAAAAAAAATTAAAATTATCACTTAAATTATACTTCACAATAAAGATAATTTGTCCAGGCTCAAGAAGACTTGACAGCCAGTGTGTTTCTCTGTCTGAAGGAGCTTAAACCAACATCTCTCAGCATATTTTACTGTCTGGCAGTGCACTAGGTTGGAAGAGTCCCCAAAGCTCCTCTCAGTTAAACTATGACATCTTGCTGAAAAGAACTGAAGAAGTGTGAAAAAGACAAGTCTGGGAATGCCAAAACTCTGTCCCTGGTTTGTACTGGAGGATGAAGCATGTCAAACCTCCTCTGTCCTCCTGCTGTGGCCATCTCACACAGAGCAGCCACAACTGCAGCACTCAGCTCCCTCTGAAGCCTCTCTAGGACTTGTCAAGGATCCCTGCAGGGTCCCACCGAGCTTCACATTCCTGGCTGGCCTTAGGGGGGATTTTGGTGTTGAGCTGAGCAGACTGGAGTAATTACAATCACGTCAAAAAGAGCTGCTAATGAACTTTGACTCAAGAGTTCATCCACAGCTGACTGGAGGCTTTCGGGAGCCAAAGCTCCAATTCAGAAGCTTCTATTTCATCAAATTGCACTGGATCCTAAGCTAAACCCGTGTGTGCCATGCAGACAAACCTGGAGGCAGAGTTGTTTATTCTCTGATTATCCCTGATTATTAATAATTGCTTATTCCACCCCACCCCACCGAGCCTTGAGCCATCCACAGTGAGGAGTGCTCAGCTCCCAGCCTCTCCTCACAACATTCCTGTTTCTTCTGTGAGATGTGCTCGGAAAGCTCTGGCAAATAATTCCTGAATTCCTCCTCAGCCTGCTGCAGGGAAAGACGAGCCCTGTGTGTGCATCTCTTTTGGTAGCTGCTTTCTGATTTTTAGTGACATTCTCCAGGGAATCAGAAGATTTCAAACACAGGACCAGAGCAAGTCTTACACTGGAGTCCAAGTCCAAGTCCTTCTTTAGATTAAAGTGAGTCTTAGAAGGTTTATTTGATCCACAATAGGTTCATTGATCTACAAAAGTTTGTTCTTCAAAGCCCATTGGAAAAAAAAGGAGGAAGGACTTGCTAAAATATGAGAAGTGCTTTGGCCTCAGCTGTATTTTTGCTCCAGTCCTTGCACATATTTTAACTGAAAAACAAATGTGTGGCTACAAATTAAAAGGAAAAGAAAATCAATCATACAGGATCCTCTCCTATAATTTCACTCCAAATCTTTTCAAAATATATCCTGCTTAGCTCATCAAAAATTTGACTCTGTCCATGGGCATGAACATTCATCTAACATTACAGCTAAACAGAAAGATATTTTCTTCCTATTATTCAACCATTTTTGCTTAAATCAAAAATATTAACATGAAAAATACATGTTTTTCTCTGAAAACGTCCCAGAGGTTTCATGAATTAAAGTAACACTGAGTGCCACAGTCAGTAAAGTGTTTAAAAACAACCATAATCTTCACCACATTCATCATAAAATTCGAATAACCTGAAAAAGGAAGAGAAACTTTGCTTTTAACCTATCTTCCCACACTTCGTTTAGCTGCATTCTGAAAATTAATTCTGTTCCCTGATGTGATTTTCCCTTGCCCATCCAACATTTCAAATCTACATAACTTAATCTATACACTAATGGACTTCTAATTTTCTGGGGTAGTCAACCACATAAGACACTAACACAGATCATTAAAGAAGGGGAAAATCTAAACAAAGACATAACAATTAATTCTGTGCAAGTAATAGCTCCACCACAAACCTATGAAAAAATATTTATGGCATTGTTTTTCCAGGCAGGGTGTAATTTCAATAGCTAATTCTTCCATCAGTTTATTTCATTACTTCAATGTTTAAAAAAAACCCAGTCTCTAAACCTGTCCAAATTTCTAAATTTTTTGTTGTTGTCTTTCTGTTAACCAGAATTTAGGCAGATTATTCAGTCAGTCATTTGGCCTTACTTCATTTCTGCTTAGTACCTCTGAAGTTAGCTCCCAGTGGTGTTTTCTTTGTCCTCAGAGACAGAATTTTATTACATTGTACCATGCTGCTAAGGGCTTGGAAGAGGGAAACTTCATCCATGCACAGCATCAAAATTTACAGGAAAAGTGAAGTATTGCATTAAAACACTTCAACCCATTCTTTGTTAAAGTAACCCACCAAAGAGCTGAGAGTGACTTCTTTAAACTGCTCTTATTGGTTTCTCTGTTAACAGGAAGGTGTAATTTTACAGTAGTCAATTAACTCAGAATTATCTGTCTCTTCTCAGCCACCCTCACACAATTGCACAGAGACCAGCAAAGGAGTTTTGTCTGTGAGATACCTGTACAACACGAATGGCATCAGTAAAACCTTTTTTATGGGTGGGCATGAAGGAACCATAATATGGGAATAAAATTGCTTATCTAAGGCTCAATTGAAAGCTTAAAGCCACTGTTAAATCAGAGAGCAGAGAATGAACCACAGAAGCAGCAATAACTATAAAATGTAATTTTACTTGGAACGGGAAATGTGTATTTGATTAATTGTAATACTCTAAAATATGCAGTACAAAAACATCAGGAGTTGTCCATTTAACAGCTAAAATCCCAGGGTGAAAAGCACTTCCCCTTTGATTTTTTTTTAACAAATCAAGACATTTGTGTACAAAAAACCAAAATTATCTCTGGCTGCTCTCTAACATTCACATTGGGAGAAAAATACTGCATTATCTACTCCTGGTAAGCAAGGTTCTTTCTTTCTGACAAACATTTCTAGATAACTCATGAAATGTTGTTCCTGGCATATGAATGAACTATTTTCTTTTTTATTGCAGTTCTTTGAGGCTGTCATGGTCTAGAAAGCACCATTAAGGCATGCATATAACTTAGCACCAACGAATCTGAATTGTTTTGTTTTCAATTCACCAAGCTCAGTGTATATCCTACATATTTACAGAGGTAAATAACATTCTTCATGAAGCTCAGCATCAATTTCATCAATACAGGACTCCCAACACAAGCAGATTGCTCCACTGAATTCCACTTTTTTTGTAAGATAAAGTGTGTTTCCTCAAAAAAAATTTCCAAATACTGCTTTTTTTTTCCCCTGATGGCATATTTTCTTCAATCATTCAAACAAATCTATGTGTGGTACCTTCCAATTATTTTGTTCAGCATCTCTCATTCTTATGTACGTTTCAATCAATTTCTCCTATAATTACCTTTATTGTCAGAACACATAAAATTAAAACCTGAATGAATGAGCCTTGTAGTTCAGCAACAGTTTTATTCAGAAACTATTTTTTGGTGCTGAATGAGTGTAGGATGGCAAAGTATAAGAGTAAAGCTGATGCCACTGTTGATTGCCTTCAAATGGGATTGTTTTTTTCAGCAAGTGCCTCCTAGACTCTACAGTTTTCCACAAAGAAAATAAAGCTGACCTTAAAAAGCACATAATTTTGGGTTACAAACTAATGTCCAGGTCTTATGTCCATTTTAGGTCAAAGATTTGGTCTTTACACTGTATTCTTTTGGGGGTTTACAAAAAAATGTGATTTCCAAACAGCGCTGGGGAAAAGGAGGAACGTGCTGAAATTAAAAAACAAGTGTCTTTTGTTCCCCTTCACTCATCTCCTTTGTTAAGGTCCTTCCAGTGCCTGTTAATTAATTGCTGTGATTGAGGTCAGGTTTGAAGATGATACGGGGTTAATTTTAGACTCTCTGAAGTGCAGCCTAAGAAACTCATTACTGCTCCTGACTCTGGAATGTCAAGTTAGGCAGACCTATAATATCTCAGGCTCTCAAGGATATTGACCTTTCTGTAAAGAGCTGCCTTGGCCTGGGTGGTGGAGGTCTCTGCTTACAGTACTTCTTAAATTTCTTTGCTTCTGTTGCCAGATTATAAATTACAAGTGAGAGCTCAGTGTTTCTAATTAGTCTGGTGTTCTCCAGGGGGGCGGGTGAATACAATGCAGCAACACATGTAACTAACTATCACTCAATGTGCTTTTAGCAGAAAGCCAATTAAAAAGAAGAGAAAAAGAAATATTGCTCTGTGCTTACTCCCTGCTCACTTCTTCAAAATTATTCAGTGAGTCTGATTGCTGGCCAGCAAGAATCTCACTGATTCTAAGGTAAGTTTATACTTGGTAAGTTTATTATGAGGGAAGTTCATAATTAATTTTTGACCTGTGTTTTTATTATGAACTTTTCTAGCAAGTCTGAAATATTTACAAACTCCACCACTTACTAAATGACAAGCAGTGAGAGCAACCACTTCTGATATATTTTGCACCAAGTCAGAACACAGTTTATAAAAATGGGATGTATCCACTTAAATCTATCAGGTCTTTTAGACACTGGTTTGGTTTGGGTTAAAAGTGCTGCAGAAACACCAGGCCCTTGTATCTTTTCTCTGAAAACTTCTATGGCCATACATGAAGAGATATAAAGTTCATAAAATGCCAGTTGTAAAAAAAAAAAAATCAATGGTGACAATGCAAGCTGCAGTTTATACTCTGTTCATGACAGACACTTCAACACGGAGCATTTGCAGCTCAAGTCCTCTGTGGCTTATGTAAAAAAGGAATTTCTTTGTTGACGAATTTTTCAGTGAGCAGTCATGCCACTAGTCCCTAAAACTGTCAGTGACTTTCATTAACCTGAGTTTTGACGGAATTCAAGGCTATAAAGGCAGCCCCACTGTATTTTTATAGAAAATCATCTGAAACAGTCAAACTTTAATCACATGCAATTCCTGTAGGATTGCTCAGCACAATACCAAAAACAGGTACCCAAACGAAGCTTTTAAAAAAATTATTGCCTTAAACTGGCTTCAAATATATGCTTTTGTATTTAAATCAATATACTTTATATTTCTCTATCCTCAATGAGGATTCACATTAGAGGGGATTCAACTTGAACTCAGCAAGAGCCAATTGACTCCAGAGTATAGGTTAAGGTGCACTTAAAATGGAAAAAATATAATCTAATATTATTGATAATACAAGAAGTAAACTGAAATGGAACTTGATTCTGGCAGTCATATTCACACCAACAACGTATCATCCACAGGATAATGAGGATTCTCTTTTTAAGAGCTGATGCTTGGGTAATCAGATAGAGATAAATTATTTATGATTAATATAGTTGTGGTTACCCATTCAAAGTTCTATCATTTCCTTTGCTGATACAGTAGCTACAGTTTAAACAGCAAGATGTGTTTGCCACTGGAAAATCAAAACATGCAAAGGAGATCCAATATTCATAAACTGAAATGATTTAAAGTCCCTGTGCTTCAACATGTGCTATCCACCTCCCCAACAAGTGCATCTGAAGCAAGCTGTCAATCTGAGATGCAATAAAACAAGGCAGAGAGATTCTCTGACTTTATCTCAACTAAATTTACAGACAGACTGCCACATCAAGGTATCATCACTCCTCAGCCTGTCCATTTATTAATGCCATACAAGGGACAAAAAGCTTGATAGCCTCACTCCTATTGTGTGGCAAGCAGACAGTATTTCTTTCAGAGATAATCCACAGATAATATTTCTTTCAGAAATAATCCACTAGGACACTGCTCCCCTACTCCCAGCACTGCTTTTCTTCTCTGCCCACTCAAGACCCATTCTGCTGGCTGGTTTTGCATTTGTAATGTGGTTTTAGAGCAGCTGTGTGAAGTTTGAAGTCAATTCTTTCCTTGCCTTTAGTAATCACATGCTGTTTCTGTTCTTCAGGCAGTTTGGGAGTGTGCTGATAGCATCAAACCTGCTCTGGCTCCAGAGTCCCATCTGGGGGATGTCTGATCCAGGCAACCAGACAAAACTTGCTCTAAAGTAAGCTCTGAATTGCACAAGGAGGAGTTTTACACAAACCACCTGAACCTACTGATCTTTCCCTACAGCATGAACTAATTCTTATCACGGGCATTATGGCACTGAATTCCTACCAGAAACCCCTAAAGGTAATAATAAATTTCACTTTTTTCTAGATAGCCTCACCAGAGTTACAAGAATACATCTTTTATTGCACAAAAGCAGCAGAAGTTTCATCCAGTTTTACTGTTTTGCAACGTTAAGGTGTTGTTAATGCATGTTTAGGGCCCCATTACACCACCTCTATCCCCAAAAGCCATCCTTGTCCATGTGACTAACAGGGAGGTCACACACAGGATTTGTCTGAATGAAGATCAGTTGCAGGAATTAAATGACTCGAGTTTACCACAGCTAGCATCCAGGAACGTTACCTTTTTATTTAATTACTTTCGAAAATGCTAATCAGCTCCAGTATGGAAAGCCACCAGGGAACTGCAAAATGCTCGTGCAGTCAGAAGAACCCATTTGGATCCCATTGGTTTCCGTTTCAAAAGTAATTATTCTCCAGTTTTATTGCAAATTGCTGCTTTGCAACAACAAAGCTGAGCATTTGCACTTCTTTTCAAGTGCAGTTGTGAAAACAGAACGGGGGAGACCATTCACAGCTGCTCAGCTCTTCTTGCTCACCATTTTGAGGGGCAGCTGGAATTCTGCTCGTAACCAGGCAGAGCAAGGAAGGGTTTTTCTGTTCTGTCTTTGCTGATTCCTGCTCTTCCTGACAACAAAATGCTGCATCCATGCATGCAAACATATACACAAAACTGCCTCTTACAGATTCAGATATAAGATACCACCTGAAAAAAACCTCTAGGAATGCGAACTAAAGCACGGGTTTGACCTTTTTGTTTTAATATTTAGCTTCAATATCATAATCTCACATGGAAACAGAATCCACCTCTTTTATTTTACACTGAAAAGATCAGGAAGCTGACTGCAGAGTGATTGCAGACTCTTGCAACAGGAATTAATTCCCAGTCAGTGTCTTTAGCTGTGATACCTTCCCTGGTGCTGCCACCAAAGGATTCATTTAGCCCTCAACCTGCTCTCTGACACAGAGGTGCCAGCCAGAGCCACTATCCTGCCATGGATCCCACAGGATGGACATCTCTGCCTGAGAATAATTACTGCCCTAAAGAACTTTGAAATGTGGAGTGGCACAACAAGAAAAAAAAGACTCTTTTATAACATATTAAAATGGTTCCATAACCTGCTTCTGTCACACGTCATCTGTAAATTGTTATATATTTATTGGGAACTATTTTTTAGGTTGCCTTAAATATAATTAGCACAAAAAATATTTACACAATTTTTATTAGAGAAGAAAAAATTAAGCCAGAGAAATCAGTCTGTATCTGAACCATGGAAGCCTGTAAAATACTTTTACATGTCACCATTTGCTAGAAACTCCAAAGTTTACCCTCCAACATAATTAAGGTCTAATTGGGGATGTGAGGCACTGGGAATTGCAGCAAAACCAGCAGAGGTTTAAGGATAAGGAGTGCAAGGATATCTGCTGCCCCCAGGACAGAAGGACAATCATGCCATACATACTTGACATATTCTGCTTGCCCAAGGTTGTCCAGAGGGGCTGTGGAGTCTCCATCCTTGGAGATATTCCCAAAAACCATCTGCATGTGGTCCTGGGCAACCAGTCCCAGGTGACCCTGCTTGAGCCCAAAGACCTCCAGAGGTGCCTCCCAACCTCAGTTCTTCTGTGGGACACATGGAAGACAAAGGCTTTAATTTGAACATATGCAAATATGCAAATCACATACCATTACTTGGTTACAAATTGCATCCATCTTTATAATTTCCAGTCTTCTTAGTAGACTTCACTTACTCAGTTTGCAGAATTTTTAAAGACAAACTCAAGATGACAAAACACCTCGAGCAACAGGAACTAACAATATCCCGTGTTCAGAATTAAAAATTCATTATTAAATTTAAAAGATTTTAAGGGATTAAAAGTGGGTGTAGAACAAAAATAGAATTTTAGCACACTTGATGACAATAGCTGCCCAACTGTAATAATTTGGGTAATCACTTTATTATCACAGATAAATAATAGTGTAAGATACTAGTTGCCCAACTATGATCTTAGTTTGCTGCTAGTTATGAAGTATAAGTTGCACTAAAAAACAGTGAAAAAATATTAACCTCAGCTGTACAAGAAATTATGGATAATTTTGAGTATTATTTTCTGTCAGTACAGCACAATCTCATTCTGATATTTAGATCCTGCAGGAAAAATCATTGTGCTGATTTCATAGTGCTGCAGAATCACTACCATTTGGTCATTTTTTTTATACTTAGCTACTGACAAAGTTTTGCAAAAGGAAAGGGCTTATAATTAAAATTATGATAAGAAAAAAAAAAAGTTTTCCTGAACTGGGTTATTTGGGAAGATGTAGGGAATGTGATCATTAATCAGCACTATTTCTAATGAATTTATATTCTTTTGAGACATTTCACTGTGTTGCTTTTATAAGTTTGTAAGTCCAGAAAAAGCCTCTTTGATGTTAAACTAGAGGCTAGAAAAAGATCTTTTTAATTCTGCTCTATTAAATGCTGTAAGTGCTGTACATTTCCCCTTGGAATTGCTAAGTTTTGGCTCCCTTCTCTCCATTACATTCCTTTTAAAGGTACAAAGGGCTCACTGATGGATGGCAAAAACGATTAGAGGCGCGCCAAGACTTCCCCCTTAAGAAATGAGTGGGCTAAGATTGAGATGTTTATAGATGAGACAAATAAGAGAGGACACTCCAGAACTTTTCACAGTAATGAATGTTGTAAAAAAGACAAATGGAGTGGAGGTGCTCCTATTTGTCACGTCTCATAAGAGAGAAGGAATGCTTACTTGAATGGCACTGAAATGCAACAGATAAAGGAATTTTTTTTCCTCCCCAAAACAACAGGTAGGAGTTAGGAGATTGAATTTTATTCCATTAAATTCTTTGAAGTGTCAGATTTGAAGTTGAAAATTAAAAACCTGGATCTTCTGAAGTAACAGCTCAGAAAAATTAAATACTCTTCAGAGGAATTGAAAACTTGTCTTGCATTTCCATTTTCATTTAGTAAGGACAAAAAAAAGGAAAAATTTTAAGACAGCGTGTTTCTGAACAAAATTTTAAATGTTTCACTCAGAAGAAGCTGAAGCATTTTCATGAAAGAACTTATTTGGATTTTTCTGCTCAATAAAATTTAAATTGTTAGATCTTCATATATAAAACTTGACACAACTGAGTTCTAGGTGAAATATTTGCCAGCCATTTTTACTCTGAGCTGGGAAAAAACCTATTTCGACTACATATTTTTACAATCAAAAGACAAAATGTAAATGGAAGGGATGTAGATTTTTGGATTAATTAAAAACAGTGGTTCTAGGTCAGAAAACAAGAATGCTTCTTAAATCTTTTGCACCTGTGCCTGATAATCAGACTAATTAGAACATTGGACTAAAACTGCTGTTATTTTAGTTTATGCACTCCTGAATTCTCAGCTCTTACATGTTTTCCTAATGTTATTTTCTTCCCCAGAGAATTAGAATTCATTTTCTAGGATGAAAAAGGTGCAAGACACAGTGCAAGCTGCTACCTGGTGAGAAGGAAGGTAAAAATATGTAAAGGGTTATTAAAATTCAAGCTATATAACTTATTCTCTAAACCTATTTTTCCATGCTTATATCAAGTTTACTAATAAAATAAGAAAGTAACCTTAAAGATAGAAAATATAAAATAAACTGTGGCAGCATGCAGATTCACATCTTTCCACTGCATGAAAAATTTTGCTGTGAAAAATTCACAGCAAAACCAAAATGAATAATAACACACACATTCACACCTATTTCTTGTTTAGTGGAGAAAATAAACTTATTTAAAACCGTCCAAGCAAAATACTTTGTTTTTTAGCCTGAATAATTTACCAGCCTTTCGCTGAATATTATTTGAAGTGGTCAATATAAACCAGAATTGTTTTATTTTGTGTAACAGGGAAACCATTCACTTAGTTGGTAAAAAACAAACAATTCTTTACCAACCATTTGGGCTGACAACCAAGCACAGAAACAAGCACTGTGCACCCAACAGTATAATTTTGCACAACAAATTTTTGATGCTCTCTAGCTAATGGTGTCATTAACAGCATGTTATGGCTTTAACTAAGTGTGGCTCCACTTTGTTTTGACTGCCCTGTCATTATTAATTCATTTGGAATCTGCTGTAGTAATGCTGATCATAATGAATTCATTTTATATTAATGTGCATGTCATACTCATTATCATGGGGTTTCCCACTATAATTTTGCCTGAATGAGAATGAAACCAATTGCAAAAACAATTTGTTTGTTGTGATAATGTATTAGGAAGGAGTAACCTGCCTCCAGTTTCCACAGCACCAAGTGGCACGGGATGTGTGTCCCTTCACAGATTCCTTCAAAGGCATTTTTTCCTAATCCCATTTGAGCTGCCACAGTAATCCACAAAACTGTGGGCTGCTAAGGATGGCTGGTACACACAGGGTGGTCTTGCCTAAAAGTTCTTTCTTGTGTTTCCTAGTGTTGCATTGCTGACATCATCTAAAAAAAAAAAAAAATATTCTGAAACCTTCCTGAGATATTTGCATGCATTATGGAGCTGTAATAATTTAGATTTTATTGAGAAATTCTCTCATGAAAATGCTTCAGCTTCTTCTGAATGAAACATTTAAAATTTTGTTCAGCAAGAAGGTCAGTCTTAAAATTTTTTGTCTTTTTTTTCTTGCTAAACAAAAATAGAAATATAAGACAAGTTTTCAAATCCTCTGAAGAGTATTTAATTTTTCTGAATTGTTAATTCTCTTCACACCTTGCAAACCCATGCTGCCATCACCAAGCACGGGGCACTCACCCTCCTGACACCTGATATATCCATCTCCATCACACAGAAATCCAGAAAGATTTTGGTTAGGAGGGATAAATGAAGATCTCCAGCCCAACCACCTGCCCAAAACACGGCTCACCTCAGAGCCTGACCACATCATTCAGCATCTTGCACAGTTACACTCTGAACTTCCCCAAATACAGAGAACCCAAATCATCTCTGCACTCCTGCTCATTCAATATCAAAATTCAGCATAAAATCACAGAAAGGCCCCCATCTCTTTGGGCTCCAACTTGCCTTTTGATTTTAATTCTTGAAAAAGAGAACATCAGCAGAAACATTTCCTACAGTCCACTGCCTGTGGAGTCCACATCTACATTAAAAACCTCTTTAGCTAAAAATGGCCAAGCTTGATATTTTCTATATCCAAAATCCGGGGCTCTTCCAGAGGGTCAGTGCCTCCCTCAGCCACTTCCTGAGAAGATTTCTCTGAATCGACTCACCCTGTTCTGAAGATATTTAAGGTCCCAGGACCAGTGGCTTCCCTGAAAAATATCCCTGAGGAGACCACAGGATCTGTACTTGGGAACACACAAGATTATCTTTTCCAAAACAATGAAAACTTCCTAACAACTGCAGTCCTTGTGAAGATTCTGAATCTTAGTTGCGTTCATGAAAATGACAGTTTTGAACAACGGAGGCAAAGACGTGGTTAGCATTTGGAAAGAAAAAATAAAGGAGATGGACTACAGTTTTCAGCCCCGCTCCATTTAAATGAGTGCAGTTCAGCAACAGTTGTCCTTTGCAACAAATTATTTTTGTGCCAGTTATTATTGCCATGATCTTAAACAACTTGGATTGCTGCATTTTTTGCCCTCCTGCAGAGCTTCCATTAGGACATGACTTCTACATGGAGCTGTTACAACACATAATCACTGGAAGGGTGAATTTACAGATAAATAGATGCCATTAACATTGAACATGTTCCTTCAAGATAGAAGGTGCACACGTTGTAATGCAAATCTTCACCGTTAAAGCACAGAGAATTAAAGCACATTTTAGAATCAAACCCCTGTCCAAATTCACTGGAGAAGCTGTAGAAGTTTCCCATTACAAGTAATGGAGAAATCTGTTATAGCAGCAGTGGCCCAGTGGTGATGAAAAAGCGGGTCCTGCTGTCCCAAACACATACAAGTGGAGGGGCACACACACTCTGAATCCAAGGGTTTTGAAGACCAATCAACAACGCTTCATACTAAAAAATAAATCATTAGAAATCAGAAGTAAAGTGTAGCAGAAAAAAGACAGGGATGTTTACAATTGAAATGTAAAATGAAACTGTCTTTGCTTTATCCTTACTTTGGGCACATTTCTACAGAGTAATTTCACTTAGGGTGAAAGCCACCTCTGCCTCTTGCTGCAAACTCACACTTTCATGTAAGGCTGGTGCTTATTTGACCTCAGGCTAACAAGCCTGTTTACTGTCAATAGAATTGTGATTATTTCCGTTTTATTTGTTGAGGAGATGAACAAGTGAGTACCATACCCAACGCTGCATTTCACACACAGCCCAATATATGGGAGACGTGCTCTCAGCCTCCCTGGCTCTGCAGCAAAGCAATTTCTAATCCCAACATAAACCAGCCTGTCCTGAACACAAGAATTACTCACACCCAAGGGCCTGACCTCTCCTGTGTCAGAGCAGGCATCTCTGACTGCAATTTTCTTAACTGGTTCAGAAGAGCCTTAATGTTCAGAAAGCACCAACAAGGGTTGTATGGAAAAGATGATTCTGCCTCAAGGAAGGTTTGGGTGATTTGTTGTTTTGGTTTTTTTTATGTAGAAACCTGGGCCCAAGCTTGGGCATGGGGCTGCTCTCACCCAGCACAGATTCTCAGGCAATTCAAGGAAAAGATATTAAATAAAAGTGTAATTCAAATTACCTCAACTCTTCCATCAGACAATTTGCATCCACCCTGGTTTTGGGCTGTTTCTTGACCTCTGGTGTTAGAATCCTTCAGCTGTGACTCTATAAATGGCTCTGTTTCCCAGTTCAAGCCAAGAGCAGCCCTGCAGTGAGTTACAGTGATGAGAGAGAACACGGCTGTTTGTCATTCTCTGATAATTTAAGTATTTGCTCCCAGCTCTCAGCTTCTGCATATCCCAGAGGTGCCCCACCTGCTCT
Source organism: Acridotheres tristis (assembly GCA_037013685.1). Lineage (NCBI taxonomy): Eukaryota > Metazoa > Chordata > Aves > Passeriformes > Sturnidae > Acridotheres > Acridotheres tristis. The sequence goes on from CM072884.1 coordinate 3,162,700, forward strand.
CCAAGCCCCAAAAGCAGCTCCTGCTCCCCCTGCAAGGCTCAGGTGCCCCAGCCTTGGGCTCTCAGTGGGTTTCAGAAGATAAGAGCTATGAGATTATAAAACTATGGTCAGGCTTTGGCACTCACCTAAATTCTTAATGCTTCAAAATAATAAGCTGTGCAAATGAAATTTTTTTTACTCTTCCAAAGTAAGGTTTCCCTCAATTTCAGAAAAACAACAACAACAACAAAAAAAACCCCAAACAAATACCCCCACACAAAAAATACAACAACAAAAACCCCCCAACCACAAAAACAACAACAACAAAACAAACAAGCAAACAAAAACAAAACCCCACCAACATAAATTGAGTGTTTCAGCACAAACTCTGGGCATTTCAGAACACCAGAAAAGCTTTCCAGTTTCAGGTGCCCCCCCACTGCATGCTTCTGAAAACCCTAAATCTGCACAGATAATTGCAGAAAGTTTCACAGTAGTTTGCTGCAACTTCTCAGAAATTAAGCATAATTAAATTGTTAGACCACTTTATCAAAGGTAATTAGTACTTGGATAATTTTCTTTTTCAAAACCATGAGTGGATGTGTTTGTAAAGCATAAGTCGAAGTTTTGTCACAAGTAACTAAGTCCAATAGAGAGGATGATTGCTCAATACAAAGAGTGAATTTATTTGACTTACATTATGCAGAAGGTCAGACCAAATCTTCAAAGAGGTTTCTTTTTCTCTGCAAAAATCAATAATTCTATTGGCCTCCGAGGCAAACAATAAATGTGTCTGAGAAAGGCAAACACCTCTTTAACTTTTGAATTATTTATTTTAAAAATATTCTATCTTCATGTGGATGATTTTGTGAGGCTTTTAATGTGCAATTTCTGAAGATGTAAATTAGAAAGTGGGGAAAGAAACAAGAAACTGTTGGGGAAGACTGGGATTTTGAGATTTTTCACAAGAAAATTTCAATAATAATAATAATAATAATAGTAATAAAAAGAAACAAGCCTGTGAAAGTGCTTCTTTTTTTTCAAGGAGATAAGATATTGTTAGTCCCCTAATCAAATGTCAGATTTTAATTTAACCCTCAGACTCGATATCACAAAATACTGCAAGACTAGTGCTGAAATCTGTGTTGAATTAATACCTAGAAGCAGAGGTCAAAGTAAGATGTACTAGATTAAATAACAAAATCAACAGAGGGCTACTCCTATTACATGTTTTAGGTACTTCAGTTTGTATAGGATACACAATGTCTTCCTTTATTCCCTAACAAGAAAGGATTGTAGAATTTCCTTCAGCACTGCAGAAATTGCAGTTCAATTTAAACCCAGCTTGTTAAGGCAGGCACAGAGCCATAATTACACCCTACACTGCTGCTTATTGTGCTGTAGCTGATTTCTGCTGGAGAAATGCATGTCATACAACCTGCAGCACACCCAACTAACATTCAAAAGACAGAACAAGAATGTTTAGTCATCAAACACACTCAGAAACAGTCCAGTGCACCAGCTTGGAAAAAACTTTACTTTCACTGTTCAGATTCCTTTTTTGCCTTCTCTTGTTCTCCTCTCTTATCACTACATGTACTAAATCCCCAAGGAAAATGCAGCAAAGTCTGCTAAATTATAAAATGTAAAATATTAAAAATATTACCTATGTCATCTGTATTGTATTTCCCAAGTCTTCTATGGCAAAGAGGGAGCACAGCCCCTCTGGAATCCTTTCTGGTGACATGAGCACACTGCATGTCTGGTTCTCAACCAGCCTTTCAACACTGATAAGTAACACAACTTTTTTTCTCTGAGTTCTGACATGAAGGTGCTAAAGAAAATTTGTCATGGGCAGTGCCCAGAAATTCCAGCAGAATCCCAGGCTTATCCCAGCCTGACCTTGCTCTTGTATCAAGAACTAAAATTCCAAACTTGTGATCTTTTACAAATTATTCAGGGCATTCTCAAATGGAGAATTCAGCTGAATTGGTCTAAAATGTTGGGATCTCATTTATTTATTACTGACTCAAGACTCATTAAGAATGCCAATTCCATCTCAGCAGATTTACATTTACAGAATTAGTGTGGGTTTGCTGCATTTGTTTGGAAAACACACATCATAATGCAGTATCTGGGGAGTTGAACCTTACTCCAGCCCAAGACTTTTATTTTCCTACCTGTGTTCAGCCTTCCCTTAATTCCATGCCTTCCATGGTGATTCATGATGCCTGCTAATGAGATCAAGAAAACAGATCTCCAGAATCCTCTGTTGTTTATAGGATCTTTCTCTAGTGTCCTTCAACCTCTGTTGTTATGAGGAGAAGTTCAAATTAATGCTCTGGACCTGACTGCTCTTTTTTAACCTCATTTTAACCAAAAGGGGGGGAAAACAAAACAAGAACTCTATCCCACTAAAACCCTACAGGTCTGAAGTTCTTGGTTGCACTTCACCCATCATCAACAAGTCACTGGCAGTGAATTCCTTTGTCCTTTTTGGATTTTAAACAATCTGATTAATCTTCTGCCTCAAAAAGGCTGATTTTTTTTTTGATCTACAGGTTGTCAGAGACGCTCTGATTTTTTACATTTCAGATCTAGTAAATTTTAAAGGCTAATTTGTAAATCTCACTGTGTTAATGTATGTCATGGATATTAATGAAAAACAAGCTCACAGATTGAGTGGCTCATTTTACACACAGGCTGCTTTGTACAGGCAATACAGTAAAAGTCTTCTAAATTCAGTCTCAATTATTTGTTCTATCACACATTCTCACTTCAAGGGTGTTGTAAAACTAGATTCATTACCAAATTTGGATATCCTGTATTAGCACACCTAAATCATACTTGATGATGGTATCTTATGGTTAAAAAATGTCAGCCTGTATTTTTAAATTAAAAGAAAAAGTCAAAACAACCGAAACAAAATCAAAATAAAACAAACAACAAACAAACCCCCCCAAAACTAAACCAAATAAACAAACATGTTATTTGAACTGTGAAAAAAACACCCCCAAGCCACATGGAATTATATAAACATTGAGTAGATGGAGCTGCAGAGAGCCTCTGCTGCCTGCTTAAGACAGCTGGGGTGAAATGTATTATATCACATATATTATATAACATCATTTCAGAACATTTTTTGATTGCTATGCATCACAGCTAGACTACAGCAAAAGTGTGAACTCCCATCAGGGGGAGTTTATTATTTATTTTATTTTACATGGGATTTTTTAATTTTTATTTTGTGACTTAGACAGACGGCTCTGTGGTGACTGGAATCAGAACGTAGCTTCAAGTTTTATTTCCTATAAAGGGAAGGGTGACTTTTACTTTCAGGACTAGAAAAAAGAGCATTTGGGTGTGACTGTGTGCCTCAGAGATCCTAAAAACCACCATGTACAGCCCTAAATACATGTACAATGATTTCCTGTTTCAATCCAGCCCTGGGAGTTTGTCTGAATCCCTGTCTCAACACTAAGCCTCGGGAACTGGGATGAGCAGGTCTGGTAGTACAATATATCTCCTCAAAATCTTCCATAAGTAGGTTCTTTTAGGATTTAAAGTTCATACAGTCTGTCTTCTGGGTGGACTTTGAGTGAGAATTATATCTTTTTTTTTTCCTGTTTCAATCTTTTAGTTCCTGTAATGGAAAGTTTGTGCTAAAGCTGCTATCCAGTGACTGAGGAAAAGAAGTCACACACAAAGTGAAACATTCTGTAATTTGTTCCCTTGACAAAAAATATTGTCACTATCTTCCATTTCAGACCACAAATGGTTGCTTCATTCATTCATATTGTGCTCCAGTTTGATTTTCCTGGGCCTTAAGAACACAGTTAACAGGAAAGTAAATTGAAAGGGAGTATCCTTTTTATGTTGCTGACTGAGATGCTCTAATATGATGATGTGAATCCAGCTAAAAATAATGAGATTAGGCTCAAGTGACTGACTGGGTCAAGAAGTACACTTACTTTATTCTCTATTTCTGCTATAAAAATGGAATGTGCTGAGAAAAGGTGAAATTAAAAAAAAATAAAAAATGAAAGCATACCATGTTAATCACCAAAGCCTTACAGTAATCCCCAGGGCTGATTAGCTTTCAGTCCCTTTCTGTATCATTTGACTCCTTCTAATAAGATTAAACCAGGCTTTTTTTACTTCTCATCATTATTCAAAAGGTCCTGTTGACTATTCACCTCTCTCACACTGTAATTCAACTTGACTTTCAATGAGTTGTGGACCCAGCTTTAGATAAATCTCACCAACCACATCTGAGCCACGTACAAGCAGTGAATTACTGCAAACTACACCAGTGGTCACATTACTGTCACTTGTTAGGACCAGCTCTAATCTCTTAGCTCTGTGCAATCACCACTTGTCTAACTCACGACTGAACGTTCATTCTAATGAATGAGCACAGTTATTTTAAATGTGCAAACCCCAACAATTACTGTTTCCTCTCCCTTAACCTCATCACACCAAAGGAAACGTTGCTTATTTCTGACCAACTCAAACAGAGCACCTTGCATGTCAGTGACTAGAACTGAAAATCACCCAGGGTCTGTGGCTCCTGGTCCATGTGATGAAGGTAACTCTGCTCAACATGAGTTCTCACAGCTCACTCAGTGGCATTTCTACAAATGTCCCCTAAATCATCATGGCATGGTCACTTCACCAAGTTGGCATTCAAGCCCTGCTTGTTGTGTAATCTTTTGGATGCAGCACACACCTTTTCCCTTTACCTAATCCTACCCAACCAGGGTCACAGAAAGTGAGATGTACTCCCAAACTAAAAGGATTAAGATTAATTAAACCTGGCTTGCAGGTGAGGCTGCACCACAACCTGACTGAGACAAACCCTGAAGGGAGCTGTGGCCTCTTGTCAGGATAGACTTGACTTTGGACTCTTCAGAAAATGTGGGGGGAAAGAAGGTGCACCATCAACACCTGGGGCCTGTTTAAATTCATAGAAAAGCTGATTTTTTTTTTTTTTTTTTAATTAGCCATTAGATTCAGACCCCTGAGGAAATGCCCCATCTACTGCCTCACTGGAACTGCTCAGTTGCTTTTTATCCCATAAAGCCCACAGACTTTGGGTGATTTTCAGCTGGGCAAACTCCTTCAGTGCCAACACCTCTACAGGATGAAGTGCAGCTCTGCTATAACTTACAAAACTGAGCTTTAAAAAGTATTTTCAGAAACACTTGAAAGGTACAAGAGAGAATCCCAAACATTTATACTTCAAATAATTTCCACCTAAGTAGAAAGTGACTACAGCTGTATAACTGTAGAGAGGTTTACCAAGAAATAAACATCACTCTTTTTCAGTCTCTGTATTGTATTGAGAATTGCCCTTTTCCATGTTAGTATAAATTGCCTTACTTAAAAAAAAATAAATAAGTTTAAGAATAAAATTAATCTTCTTTTAGGGCTTTTATAACAAACAAATCCAACCCTTTACCCGCATGTTTGCCTACAACAACTGAGCAGTAAATGAATATGCTCAACAACAAAAAAAAAAATCCACAACCTAACAACCCCCCCCAAATCTGATATTCCTCCACAGGACATCAGGCTCATTAATCCCTGAAACATAATTAAAGCTTTCAGGGAAGATGATTAACAGCTGTATCAAACAAACTGTTGGACCCCTGTATATCAGCTGAGAAGAATTTCATGTCTTCTCTTAATCTTGCCAAGCACTTGCTAGATAAGCACAGGGTATTAGATTCACCTGTTACTATTTCTGTAATTCATGATGTTATCGAAATTGTTTTCTCCTAGGAAAGCACCTGCATGAGACAGTTTTATATCCCATTTCTTCAGGCTTTTTATAGTTTTTTTTTACTTTTTGTCTTGAGCACCTGCTTAGATATTCAATCACTCTTACAAAATAGGTAACTTCTCTATTATTGCTTGGTGTTTCAGCACCATTCTTAAGAACAGAGAAGGCAATTTATAGTCTCATTATATCTGATATTAATATTCTTACTGTATGTCACACTGGGCACAAAAGAGTAAGGAGAACATTTAGTTTATCACAAATCCATCCTTGAGAAAATAGCTTTTATCCTAAGGATATCCAAGCTGAAAAAGGAAAAGTAGCATTAAATACCCAAAGAAGTAACATTACTACCACCACCACCTACTCTGCTGTGGTGGGCATCACCTTGTTCACATTTGTTAACAACTATCATAAATAAAACTTCATTTCTTCACTTGTGTATCTCAGTTACTGCTGTCTGAAAAATAAAATATTGTGGTTCTGTTGAGTGCCCAGCACTATTTTTAAAAGTATGTTGGCATTTTTAAACTTCTGCAAATTTGATAAATATTTTGGCTCCACGTTGAGAAGGGTTGTATTTAATAACACATTTAAAAATAAATGCTGACAAATGCAAAGCCACCTCAGCCTCTCCTTCTCTTCAGTCCCTGTGAGAGGGGATCTGGAGCTGCACTCTCTGACCTCGAGCATCCAGACTTTCACCATCCCTCAGGTTCAGTGCATCAAACATCCAAAATCTGCTCAGCTCCTGACCATGCCTGCTGGTACCCACAGAGCTGCAGAAGGGTTGTGCCAAATGCCTCCCCTGCTGCCAGAGCTCTGCCACCTCCCCAGATTTAGGCAGAAACGACCCCAAAGCAGGAAGGATGAGGAGCTCCCAGCTGCATGAGCAGCTCCAAGGTGGCTCTGCCTGCAGGCAGTGGCTGAGGCCACATCACACTCAGCAGGACACACAACAGCTTCACCTCATGGTTTTGTTAGAATAACCCTTCATAGAAGGCCAAGGAGCTACTGGCATCCACAGCAGAATAAATACATGTATTTTCCCATAGGCATAACATCACCCCAGATCCCTGGGGCTGATCTTTGGATGAGGATCTAATCAAGGATTTTCTATTTTGAGCCAGGAGCAGAAAATTTGTAGCCAATCTGTGGGCAGCATTCTTTTGCTTCACTTTGTAAGACATAAAACTGGCCTTAGTTCATATTTTAATCCTGTTCTGCAGTAATTCTACCCCCAATCCAAGTGGGGATGTATTGGGGATGTATTCAGCAGTTATGCCATGAGTTTGAAAGTGCATCCATTTGTGTGCCTAAGAGTATCACTGCACTATTGTGAACCACAGCTATGTAAAAATCTAGGCTCTTTTTTGTTAATCAGAAGCATTTATTTTAGGGACATTGGTAATTACACCAACTTTTTATTTTTAGCTTTTTTATTGCTCTTTTTTAACTCTTTCTATGAGTGAAACTTCTTAAATCTGTAGGGTTTATATCCTGTAAAGCACAGTAGGATAGAGAGCATGGCAAACCATCAATTAGTTATAAATAAAAATACACAGTGTAGATTAAAAAACACAAGGATGTAAATTAATGCTTTAAAATTATTGTGAGCTGAGGGACATAGGTAAGAGGAACACAGCAACAGGAAGTTCAGGGTTATTCCTGCAGTATTTACTTTCATGCATACCACACAATGTTCCTTGTACTCTACAGGAAAATATAATATGCAACCACAATAAAATGCTACTGCAATATTAGACTTTGCAAAGAAGGTCAAGCACAAATGCCTTCTAACTAAAGGAGATGGTTTTAATTATTAATCCTTATTCTGTGTTAAATATTTTAAAAACGATAGAGCTGGTGAAAAGTGTTTTCTTACTGGTCTGGGTTCTGGGTTTGGTTGGTTGGTTTGTTTTTTTTAATATCAGAAAAATACAGCTTTAAAATATCCACAAATTCTAACCAGTGCTACTGCTTCTAACGGAACATTGGGGTTTTTTGTCTTTGAGAGAAAGGTTTACAAAATCATGATATTTTAGCTGCATTTTCTTCTTGTTCCAGGGATGGCTTCCCATCCTGAGCACTCAGAGTGCTCAGTAGCACTCCTACCCAGGGGAAGACTTGTCATGCAATCACTTAGAAAAAAAAAAAAAAATCTTTTAATTTCTCCTAAGACTGCAGCCATTCCCTGGAAACCCGAATATAAAATCAAGGTGTGATCAGTGTCCTGCCAAGCAGCCAAGGGTGTGTTCAGCTGCCTCTCGGGATGCTGGGGATAAATGCTCATTATCTCTGGCTGAAGGATTTTGGGAGGCTTCTGCAACGCTGGACTCTGCTAAAAGCTCACCAAGGCCACCTGGAGAGCAGCACATCCACAATTATCCTGTTGGGATGGGAAAGGAAACAACCCATATCTGCTGTAGCAAAATTGCAGAATGCAATCTCATTTTCTGGCATCACCTGGAGGGGTGGAAGTTTTGGAGCACAGCCTCAGGTGCAAAACTTTATTTCCCTGGGAGGTGTCAGACCTATGGAACACTGTTTAATGCACCTGTATGCCCTGAGACATTGCAGTTTCTTGCTATTTTTAAAATGAAAATGTTAATAATGACCTACCTACCCACTCTGATTGGTGTTACAGAGTTGCAGAGACAAAAATTTTTTATCCTCTCGCCTTTAACTCCTCTGCCTCCAAAATGGAGAAAGAAAATAGCTTTTTTCTGCAAGGATGAGGGCTGTCCCCATACCTGCTGCACCCTCCTTTCCTCAGGATGCAGTAAAAATGATGGTCACAGCCTTGTTCTAAGCATATGCTCTGTTATTAGGGGAGTATGAATGCCTAAGCATTATTTTAACTTGCAAATGAGAGGATATAAAATTCTGCAAAATGAATCAGCGAGGATGAGAGAGGACAGAGGAGTCACTGTGAAACTCAGTGTTACACACAAAAGTACAGACAGCTGAAGAATGCCACAACTGGGAACCATTACAGTTGTTTTACTACCAGTAGTGATAATTTTTCATGGTAAAGGCATCACAAAGCTCTGTGCTCTCCCTGCTAAGGGTTTTTAAATGCAGAATCTTTACAGGGAGCAGAACAAATGCTACAGGAAGAGGAAACAGCTACAAAGAGCCTTGCTTTTAGTGAGACTCCAGTGAATACAGAATGTTTATTTCACAATAAAGCTCGGGACTCGTTAGTTACGCTCTTCCAGTGCTGATGAAAATATTGTCAGATCATTTCTTTGGGGAATGTGCATTAATCCAGGAGACAGCATCACATCTCTGAGTGAAAGCCTGACGGTGGCAGGAAGACAAGAGCTCCTAAAAACCACAACTCCAGGTGACAGAGTTATCTCAAAGCCTAAATCTTGTCAGCAGCACAGGAGACGCTGCAATTACCGCAAAGCAAACAAAGACAACTTTTAAGCCGTGGAAGTTAACACGGCTATAAAAGTCAATATATTTACAAAGGGGAGAAGCAGAAAGAGATATAAAGGAAAGCCAGAGGGAGTATCAAACAAATTACACTTCAATTTTTATCCTGATGGTGATCAGTTACAGTAACACTGGGGTTATTTAGAGCTCTAAATACTGCTGTCACTTCCAATTGCCCTGACACATCCAGATTATACTCAATAAAATATTTTCCATGCCTGAATATTTCAGTTTAAGCTTTCTGCAAGGTTAGGACAAGCTCCTCCTTGGCTCCATATGCTTTATTTCACTGCAGATTTCTACCATAGTTCTGCATAACATTTTCCCCAAAACACTGGCATTATATATTCCAGAAAGTGATAGAATTAACACGAGAAATCTTTTGTTACCACTGTATTGGGGAGGAAAAAATGGATTTGATGAAAAGCTTGCTTATCTAACCCAGCATGACCAAAAGAATTCAACATAAGTTAGCCAGCAGAAAGTAGGAAAAAAAAAATGTTGTGAGCCAACTACTCTTATTTGGAACGTATACAGATATCTGAAAAGCTGTGGATATACTTTCATTTAATCCTCATTTTTAATTGTACTTGGAAGTAAAGTATTAGAAGTTGTATATTTTGAATAGGTTTAAATGCAATAATATAAATTTTTCTTTTCAAGGAGCTTTTGGCTTTGGAACTTTGCAGCTTGGTGGGCATGGCAGAGTGATGGGAAAAGGATATCACTTAGGATTTAGAAAGATCCTGTCAGGGGCAGAGCAGCATTGCTTGCAAAATTATAAAATAGTAAAATCATAGAAAAACCAGAGAACTTAGCAAGTTTTTCTGTGGTTATTCAGTTCATTCCTACATGACTTTTGATGTTATTTTGAAGATAACAACCAGACATTTCCCAGATTTTGCAATCTAACTCTCTCCCTCTCTTTTCCCCCTACTCTCTGAGGTGTGGTGTTATTTGGGACACAATTCTAGAACTATTTAAAAACACCCCTGGATGTGCTGGTGAATTCCAGTGACATGAGGAAGGCTTCATGCCACTGGCAGATAAAATTTTATTTTCTTATTTGTCAAGTCATTTTCCTACTCTGGCTTTATTAATAACACTCACATTCATGTTATGCTTTAAGTGCTTTGATTTTTAGAATCATGCAAAACTAAAGTATTTAGTGTGGAGGATTTTTTTTTTACTATTAATTGTGAGGGCAAAACAAATGCCCCTGTTCACACTGGTTCAATTTCACATTCATTTTGGATGCACAGGAACTTTAGTGCATTGCCTGGGTATGGAGAAAAACAAGAAATTATTTATCCTATATGTTCATTCACACTTCTTTTGCTGCCTTTCTTCTGACTCATAGGTAGTAGCTTGATATGTCTTTGGGGGTTTTTTTTGGGGGGAAGGGGGTGTGGCTGAACAAAATCTTTTTGTTCCAACTATGTCCACTGCTGCCAGCATGTTTGATGCAGCTGTGTACAAAATTAGCTGTAATATTTTGCTGTGTTTTATAAATATCTTCGTGCAGAAGCATGGAACACCTCTTCTACTAATAATCTATTTTTAATGGAAGTCTGCTCACCTGTTGATTGAGGGTGCTGATGTCCTGCTGAAAAGAAACAACTCTGCAGCACCAGGAGAAGCTGCAGCATCAGACACCAGAGCAGGCTCAGGAGAGGGATCACAGCAAATTCCAGTTGCAGAAATTCCTCAGGAGCACTGAAACACCACAGTGCAACTGTGAGCCAGGGAAAAGCACCATTTCCTTTATTTCACAGTGTGTATCAACCACTCTTCTGCCATTTCCATCAGTTATCTTTATACAGCCACACATGCATAAATATTTAAAAAAAAAAAATACTGCTTGTATAAATTTTGCATGTATTTTATACTTCTCAGATGCCTGAGCTGCTACCTCAGGAGATGCTGACAAAAAAAATGGATGCCATAAAATTCTTTAGATTTTCAATAATTTCACAGGTCGTTTAGTGTCTACTTTTGATTATTTTGTTCAAAAGAATAAATGATGAACCCCAGATATAAATATTTACTTTAGGTAAGATCACAAATGCTTTTTTTTGCTAGCTTTTCTAAACATGCTGCAAGTAGAAACAGCTCCAAGTTATATTTCTGATCATGCTAAGTGAAAGTTTTTGCTCCATGGGTGATACCAGAAGCAGGCTATTACTCTTTGCTACTGTTTGGTTAGACTGGTTGAATTTTCTGGGATTGTTTTGCTTAGAAATACAGAAAACCATTTTTATCTTCTAATACCTCCTGTCAGAGAAATCCATGCTACTCATGCTTAAAATTATTACCAAAACATCTTGGCACTAAACTGTCTGGACTGAAATAGTTTAGACAGGCATTATTCTGATAATTGTGATGCTAAACTTACTTACTTTGGGGTGCTAAACTTACTTGGGGGTGCACCCAAAAGTTTAATTCCTTGAGAACTGAAGTTCATACAAGAATACAGGAGACTACACCATGGTACTTTGAATATTTTCAGGAGGACTCTGTGGCTCTGTCACAGTGAAATGTACCTGCTAAAGTGTTACTTTAGTGACTCTAATTAAGTGTATATTGATCTACACATTGCCAAATTATCTTCCTACCTACATTATGGCTGTAAAATTAAAAAACCATTACAGCTCATTGCAAGTGACAGCCTCGGCTTTTAAAATAAAAGATTTCATGCTAAATGAGGGGTTGTGCCAATTACCATCCACTTTTTTGTTTGGTTTTTTTTTTTTTTTTTTTTTTTAAACACCTAGCTTGTCCCTTAACCACACCAACTTCTTCCCTGCAGATTTTAATTGATGGTTCCAGCCTCTAATTACCTGACTTCAGTAGAGTCCGGGCTGGGCTTGTAATATCATTTCGGTATTTGTTTTTAATTAGCCCAATTATTGGCAATTGACCTCCACTTAACATCTTCTAAATCAGATGTGGTTGTTTCCCTTGTCGGGCTGATTAGGCGAGAAGCTGAGAGCCTTTTGTTGCCTCCCCTCATCCTCAGCCCTGGTTCCTGAGCAGGGATGCTCCCCCTGTGCTCTCCCCATCCTCCCCGAAAAAAGGCTCCAGCCCTTGCTAGGGAAGTCGTTTCCCCTTAATCCTCCCTCTGTGCCAAGCCATTTGTCAGATCCCTCTTTTGTGGGAGCCCCTCTGACAGAGTCCAGCCTCAGAAATCGGAGACAAGGAGAGGGCTGAGGATTAGTGCAGATGGGATTATCTGCTGCTGCAGGGGGAACAGAATTGCCTTTGACACGATCTTCTGCCAGGTTTTTCTACCCCACTCTCCCCAACACAATACTTGATTAATTACAAAAGTTTGGGAACAAACCCAAATAAACACAAAAATAGTTAAAACCACAAAAAATTGTAATCAATGCATATTTAGAGCAAGACTGTAGGACTGGCAAGTGAAATCACAGCAGTCCTCAACCAGCACAAATTTAGGATTAAAAACTTACCTTAGATTAAAGGTTTGCCAATCTCTGCTGTAAGATATCAGCACTGATAGATCTACAATTATATCATAAAGGACATGAAATTATTACATTAAGGACAGAAAGCCTGAACTGTATTGGCACAGAGTTTGAATGCCTCATATATAACAAGCCAAATGACCCAAACATGGATAGTAAGACATATTTTAGGGTGTACTAAACTATTCTACAAGTAAAGCCAAGTTTCATTGTGTTTAAGCCCTGTATTCTTGATATCTGAAATTTCCAAGTTGTCAAAAACTTTGCAAGTGTGTTTCTTCATATTGCCACCCCTCTTTGAAAGTGGTTGGTAATATGATTACAGGAGTTCAACAGATGTACAGGAAAAAAAACCACTTTCTTCACTGGCTAAAACCACAGGCATAAAGTAAGGCCTGACCTAAGACTTATTCATATTGATAAAGTCATTTCTATTAAATCTGCTGGATTCTGACTAAAGTTCCTTGAGAGCACAGAAGGCAGAGCATTGCATTGTCCTGCAGATAGCTCACGTGGTGCCCTGTTAGTTTACAAAAGCTATATCAGACCTGGCAAACCATCACTGGAAGACAGCTATTTTCCCCAAAATTTCCTTTAAAGGAAGTTTTTTTATGGAAAGGAAGTTCTGGAAATACTTCCCCCAACGTGTCCTGCCAGGCTGGTCATTCTCAAGCTCCAAGTGCACATATCTGTGCTGAGCCCTGCCTGTGGAGCATCCCCGAGCTCACATTAGATTGCCTAATTTAGGAAAAGTTGGCAAGCCCCTGTGCATCAGGGAAGGGGAAATGTCAGGTCACAGAGAAACAGGGGACTCCCAGGAGCTGCTGGCTTGTAGGATTTGGGAAGCACGAAGGGGCAAGGAACTGCTCAGAGCTGGGGGCTGCACAGAAGTGGCTGCAGAGCCATTTCCATGAGATTGCCCATCCTCTGTGAGGGAATGGGATTTGTTCTGCCGAGCTGAGCCTCTTCCCATGGTCAGGGGGCATTTCCTGGGAAGCCCAGACACTGGGCTGGAACTAAAAGCAGTTGGAAGCAGCACAACAGGCTGTGTGCTTGACAGGAACAACTCACCATCCATCCAGTGACAGAAAGCAAAGACAGCAGAAATCCAAGGACAGCAGGGAAAAAAAGGGACATTTTGACTTCTCAGGAGAGACAAAATAGCTCAGGCATCAAATGATGTTTCTGATGCAGATATCCCAACACACTTCAGAGTCCCCCGTAGGGTAAACTGCAAAAGGCAGAAGAAAGAAACATCCACATTTCTCGAGATTTTATAATTAAAACAAAGACATAGGAACAATCTGAGACTGTGATATTCTGCTGTTCTGCCATGTGTACTTTAAATACAACATACATTGTAACAAACATATAATAGGAAATATAAACCTACTTTTAAGTAGCTACCTACTTAATCATAAATAAAAAAACTTCCTAGCAATCCTGATATTACTATAATAATAGTTTATTACTATAAAATTATTTATAATTTATTATTATTATTTTATAATCATTATTAGTATGTAATTCATTAGATTCGAACAATTTCCTGCGAAGAATTAAAAATATATTAAAATCTAGTTTTCTGCAGTGAAGTATTGCTTTGACCAATTTTTTACACGATGAAAAGAAAAAGAAAAAACAAAAGGGGAAACAGAAAAAAATAGAAAAAATAAGGAGAGATCATCTGGTTCTTAAAATCATGAGAAAGCCATTTTGGCCCAGTTCCCCTTGACAGAAACCTTCACAGCCTTTATGCAGATTAATAAATTTTAAAAGTTTAACATTTATTGCTCATTCATGCTTCCCAATAGTGACGATTTCACTAATTATGTCCACTAAAAATGTATTACATTACATCCACCTTACACAACAGGATGTAGGTGTGTTTCAGTCTAATGCAAATATAGGGGATATATATATATATATATATAAATCTGAAGATACCACTTTAACTATAGGAATGCTACCCTTTAAGAGGAAAAGCAGTGAGAGCAGCTGCTGTTATTCAGAGCTGAAATGCTTCACTGAGATGTTTTACCAGTGGTTGTTTTTGCATCTGTGGGGTTTGCATTTCCACAAGGTGTTTTCTTCTCAAGATGAAGTGGAGAAACTGTGAATTCCCTCAGCAAGGGGTGAGACTGGGAAAAAATATTCAGAAAATTAAATGGGTGAGGACAGGGTTTCTCCTTTGTGCAAAGGAAGTTTTTCTTAGTTGTTTTATCTGCTTCTAATTAAAAACAGGGTCCAAAGCAGTTCTGACACTGACTTTTTGGGGAGTGTTCTAACTCATAAAGAAGAAGAAATGTTGCCAGGAGCTACAAATGGCATGGTTTGTTTAAAAAAAAAAAATAGGACCCAAAGGAAACAGCTAACATACCAAACTATTTTCAGCAGCTGGTAAATCTGTGCTACTCCACAGCAACAATCTCTTTAGCAAAGTACTGACTATCCCTATTCAAACAAAACAGTTTACAGGCAAGCATATGAGTAATTGTTTCTTTTTAACTCAAATATCATGAAAATAGGACAATTAAATGCTTAAAATCCAGTGTATGCAAAATCAGAAAACACATCCGTGATAAAATTAAAACCCATTTTATTGCTTGAGATGCCAATCTCTAAAACAAAGGATTTCACAGGAACAGGATTTCTCACCCTACTAATTTGGTAACAAACCCAAATGCCAGTGCAAACGAAGAGAACAAATAAAACTGATCTCACTCCTGCAAAGACATATAAAGTCCTGCTGGGATATGGCTTTGACTTTTTTATAAATGGGAACTCTAAGTAATCCATCTCAAAACATTTTTGGGAATACACTAGAACACCTTAGTCAATTCTGTGTCGTGGAACTCCAACATAAAATCAGAGCAGTCTTTTCTCCTTAGAATGAAATAAATAGCATTTCTGGAGCTTCTGGGGAAAAATAATAATTAGACTCATTCAGAGCACACATTTCTTGTATAATAGTGCAAAAGGACAAGAAAAAAAAATCCATTCAACAATTTAGTCCACTGACTGTGAGGAGGGAAAAAGGTAGAGAAATAAGTGCCCATTTTCAGTTGACTTTTAACAGAGGAGTGCCTATTTCTACACATGCCTTTGAAAAAATGTTTCCTCCAGATAATTTACAAAATTATACTAAATCAGTTCTGAAACTGGAAATAAATGGCAGCAAAAACGTCTCAAACATTTAAGAATAACTGATGAATGACAATATAGCCATCTCTCAGACGGTATGCAATACAAAAATGGATACTCAACATTATTTTCAGGTCTGGATTAAAAAAATATGTGTATTTCTTTCAAAAAGTTGATTCCTTTCCAGTGTACAGCTCAGATTAAATGCCAAGGAAAACTCAAGAACTCAGAGACCTTGTGAACATATGAACAGTTGCACTGCCAGGCATAATTGTTTTCTGATGCATAGCTGGCTGCCATTTAGCACATGCCCTGGTAGAAAAGGTCACTACTTCCAGAAAATAAATTCCTCATATCTTCCATTAAAGCAGGCAGCATTCGTGCCAGGCAGCACAGCACAGCAACACAACAATGCTAATACATAAAAATAAATACATTATTTTCTGAAGCAGGTTGCCTTCATTTTCACCATGCAGAGTTGTTCTTATAATGTGACCACACTAATTAACCAGAGCATGAGTGACATGAAAACCAACACCAGAATGAACAGGTTTAAGTTATTCCTGAGCACTAATCAACCATGCCTTTACTCAATTTCAGTAGTAGCTGATCAAGTAAACATGTCAATTTACGAGGTAAGAACTTGTTTCCCTGGATACCTTTGAAAATTTGATGGGCTGAAATTAATTGTGATTTGGTACTACAAAGTGTGACAAGTTTAGGAAGAGGTTACAGGTTGCCTAGAAACAAAAAGATGAGCACCACCTCATCTTATTGTCACAAAACTGCCTTGTAGCAGCAGCTACAACTGTGGTGTTTAAACACTTCTCACAAAGGCTTCTGACACAGAGACAGATATAAAATACAAGGTTTGCATGAAAAAAAAATCTTGGCTGAGGGATGGAAGGAAGGTTTTAACCTCATTGAAGTGAGAAGTTATTTACCAAGCAGTCAAGTGGGAGAGAGAGCTCCTGGTGAAATAAAGCAGCACTCACACATTTACAGGAGGGAAACAATCTGTACCTTAGGACAAAGTCACAGTCTTGTCTCTCCAAGGACAGAGATTGAAGGACTCAGGTATGAAAAATTAATTTTGCCTGTGCCCAAGCCTGCTTGTAATTTTGTCCAGAACTTAGTTTTGTCTCAGTTAAGTTGCCATCTCTGTTTTTTTGGTTTTTTGTTTTTTTTTTTTTAAACCTTATGTGCTGGAGCCATCATTTAAAAGCAGCAGGTTATTTTGTCTTTGCTGTTGCACTGAGAATGCTCCAGTCACATGCAGAATTTTTAGGTTTTGCCTCCCAGAGCATTCTGTTTGCTACAACCCAGAGTTTAGCCCATACCACTGACACTTATCACTCCTGTCAGCACATAATTGATTGACTATACGATTATATCTTTAATATGGCTCTTAGATAATCCCAGTATTCAGTACAATCTCAGGGTCAAGGGCAGATCTGTGCTCTTCTTCTCCACAAGTTATGCAATAATCTTTTGAGACTCTTCTACAAAGCAAACATAAAATAACTTTCTAAAAAGCCTGTGTAAGAAAGCTTTGAACTACCACAGCCCCACTTGTGGTTTTCTTCCCCTTTCCTTTGTTTTCTGTGACCTTTTCTGAAGTCTTCCCAAATTCATTCTCGCTCCACGCTCCTGACACCATGTGATGTTCATCACTTTCCTTAATGACCAAACAGAGATGAGAAGAATAGCAATGTGCTTAATGTTCAGCAGGAATTTATAACTACACCATCAAGTCAGTCATGACCTTACAAATTTCCATCAGGAGCTCCCTGGGACTTGCAAAAGAATTCATATTCAAATACATTGTCTATGATGTTGTCTCCTTCAAATATTATGCTACCCTTGCTCAGCTGCTGAATTTTACTGTTAGTTAAGTAGCAAGCAAAGGACTACAAAGTTCAATATTGACTCAAAATAGAAGACAAAAGTACTATTATTGCTGGGTTTTGTTGATACAATTTAGTAACACCACAGCCTTCAAACACTACATCACTGCTGCATTATTTGGATACAACATTTCCTTATGATAGAGACTCTCAGTTGCTTCAGTCCAAGCAGAACATGAGTGAATATGACAAAGGCTTTCTCTTTTCTTCAAACCTGAGCAGAAGAATCTGGGGTAAAGCAGAGCAGTCTTGAGTCCATCAGAATCACAGCTCGTTTCAGTCACAGCACAGGGGATCTTCCATATCCCTCTTTCCATTTCAGGGAACAGTTCAGGACAGTTCCTCTAAATCAAGGAGTCAGACTTCACTTCCCAAACAGCAGCAATGAACCCCATTCCCCTTCCCCTTTTCCCTTTAAAAATCCTACCAATATATGGCTCTAAACATCAGCCCCCCTGTGCATAATGCCTGACAGGCTTACTGAATTTGTGAATTAAATCTAGCTGCAAACAGAAGAGTTGTGATCTATGAACAGATAAATGCACTCTCAATAGCTTATTGCTGTAATGAAAATGGAAAAATTCTGCTCTGAAAACAACTACCAAAAAAAAGAAAAAAAAAAAAAAAGAAAAAAAAAAAGGAAAGAAAAAAAAGAAAATCAGGTACAGCTATACCAGATCTCATTTCTCTCTTCCTCCTTTCAACCTCTTGAATCATTTCCCCTGCCCAAAAGCATATCAGGGTGACCAGAAGTCCATCACTTCACACTGCCTAATTGGTTTGTTTCAATATCCATACTCCAGAGGAAGATCCCAGCTTATTTCAACCAATTTAAGTCATGTTGTGTGCTGGAGGGGCTGAACCCTTTTTGTCCTTTGCCCTGAGTGACTTTGTGCATATGGTTCAACTTGAAACCTTTTCCCTCCTAAGGCTTTCAGGGCACTTCCTTCATTAAAATGCATCAGGCCTCCTTCCTCCAAGGAGCAGCTGCCTTTGTTTTGCTTTCCCTGACTCAGAGTCATCACCAGCAGAACTTCTGCTCTGTCCACCAGCAGCCAGATGTGTTCCTTCTCTGAGCACCAGCCAGGTGCTGTGAGCCAATGGCAAAGGGACATCCCCCAATAAAGGGGGCAATAATAATAACAATAATAATAATAATAAGCCCTGTGATAAGGGGGCTGCACAGGTATGAGGTGTTTCTGCCTCTCCCTGTTGTATCTTCAGAGTGTTTTATGGTGTTTGCTCAGGAGGAAATCTGCTGTGAGCAATCTGCAATTAGGCATGGATAGTTAAACAGAGCTCCTTCCATGTGAGTGGAGTGGGATTCCCTTAGCCCACCCTGGCAGGGCAGAGATTATGAAATCCAAGGCACTCTCTGACAACAGCAGGCATGTGTCCTGGTTTAGGACAAATTTAGGAGAAAACAAGCATGTTCAAGTCACCCCAAGACAGCACAGTACCCTCAGCCGAGGGTCACTGTGACCAAAATGTGTCACCAGGGAGCTGCCACGCTCACTGCAGGAGTATTGTCTGTCTGCCAGAGGAGCTGACTGTCCTCAGGTACCTGCCACAGCCTCTGCCAGGCCTGACCCTGCCTTCCCAGGACAAGACTTCATTCCAGCTCTCCAGAGCTTGCTGAGTGAGGGCTGGTGAAATGCAGCCCAGGAACTTTCCAGCATCCTCTTAGACTGGAGACAACGGGGCTCCTGTGACTGCCACGGACTTTCTTATTCACTAAGAGTTATTAACAACTCCTCTTTATTCTATTAAGATGAAAATTAGGTATTTTTGCCAGCTGACAGGGGTTTAAAAAATAAAGCATACTCCAAACACCACTCCTCCATCACCAATCTCCCCATCCCACACCAATTAATCTTTTAGACTTGGCTTTTTGAATTTAACATCTTTCTGACATTTTGAGGAGCTCATTATTGAAATTTTAGGCATTCTCATCTCAAACACCTGTCCTGTTACCTGTTTCTCCTTAGTTTTCAACAGGAGAGTTTCTCTTGAAACTACTATCCAACTACAACTTAAATTAGAATATCTCTTCCTAGTGTTCTGCAATAAAATTAGGAGTGTGTGTGCTCTGTAGGCTCCAGACAACTTCTATCGGGATTTTGTTACAAATATACATAAGACAAAACTGATTCCCTATTATCAGGCAAAAGGACACCCCTCTTCCCCACGCTGTGTGTTCTTTGGATTCTCTGTTTGCCACGATAGTGTACTCCTGCCTCAGGCATTCTCCCTTCCTGTCCCAAGTAATTTTAACAGGATAACATGAAGTTTATAAATGTCTTCTCTCATAATAACCCATGATTGCACATTTATTCTAGTCACAGGACATAAAAAGACGCCAAAAAAATACAAACATTTCCTTACCGATCTGTGGAGCCTAAAATTTTGCAACATAAACAAAACACCAAGCTCAGAAAGTGTTGTCTTTGCTGGGTGATACTTAGTGCTGGGGAACCCCTTTGGGGTATCCCATTATCCCATCAAATTTCATTATTCTGCTGCAATAAAACCCTCATTCATAAACTCCATCCTTTCAAGAGAAAATGCACCTTGTTATACAAAAGACTCATCTAGCAAAAGATTTACAGTGAACACAAACCTTCCTCCTCAAAACAGCACTCTTCAGAGTCCTGCTTATGAATTTGACTTAGAAGTAAAGAAGACAATTTTGACAAGTGCCCTTTTTCATAACAGTTAATTTAGAATTGTTATTGAGAGACTTGATATTTCATTAATGGTCTTTAATGAGATATTTTAAACTGCAGTATCACTATATAAAGAGATTTTATGGAAGATAATCAGGGAGTAAATATATCAGCCCTTCCGTTATTTCATCTTTACAGAAAAGTAGTTTGGTCATTTTGGTAAATGGCTTTTGTTAGGAAATTTCTGGTGCCCATAAAATTATTGCTTAAAAAAAAAAAAAAAAAGCAGAAGAAAATTTCATTTCAAGAATCAAGAACAAGAAAGAATCTTTCTAGAACACTTATCCTATTGTTTTCTGGGATTCCCTCTTGCAGGCTTTACTTCGAAGTGTGTGTCAACAATTTAAATGTGGAGTTTGCTACTCTCCCTGTGTGATTTGCACCGAGGATTCACAAGAAGAAGGATGGGAGATCACAGAGCACCAGGAACACAATTCCTAAAATGCAGGTTACAGTGAGGCACTGGGTGGAATTTTTTCCATACCATTAGGGCCATCCAGTCAAAAAGGAACCGAAGGAACCAAAAATTTCACAGTACTTCAAAAGTTTCTGTGCAAATGCACTTTCACATTAGCCACAGAGCAAGTGAGAGGTGTGAGGTGGTTCAGCAGGGTGCAGAGGGAAGGCTGAAGGGGAAAGGATGTTAGGAAATTGAGAATAGAGGTTTTCCCCATTCCCTCATTATCCTGAGGTTTTGCTGCTTTCATGGACCACAAGCAGCATCTCCAGTTCAGCTTCCTCCTCAAGGATCCAGCACAGCTGCCTCTATCTCCTCCTCACCTTCCAAATTCCCCTGGCCTGGTTATGGAAAAACGTGGCTCTAAATCTGGGAAAAGGGATCACCTAATTAAGTTCTAGCACTTTGAATTATGCTGACTTAAAAGTATCCAGCAAGATCATCTTTATCAAGTTCCTGAAGTGAAAAAGATTGTAGATTTTAGCATCAAATAACCCAGAAAACATTTTGACTTTTAGCTGACATGGAAAAGTTACAAAGGCATATCTGGAACCATGGTTTTAATTTTTTTCCAGAAAGTTTTCATTTGAAGTATCACATTTGTCCTATTTCCAACATGAGCAGTGTCCAAAATACCCAAATTTTGATCTCATTTCACCTCGAGAACTCTTCAGAGATATTGGAGAAAGGATACAAGGATGGCAGATTAAAAGAACCTAGGTCCTCCCTTAGGTCCTGCCAGAATATTAGTAAACATCCATTGAGTCAAGCTCAGAAAGGCATAATTTTAAGATGTTCAAAACTGATTAAGTTCCACTGTTCCACCTTCCAGCATTTTTAATTGTATCTCTCATATTATCAACAGTTTCCATCAATGAATATCATCAGCTTTGCACATTTTAATTGAGCTTCAACACACATTTGAGGAGAGTGAGCTTCATTTTTCTCCCAGAGCAAGCAGAACTGAAGTACAGCCCCCAGTTTGGCCATTTCCTGCACATCCTGGGGCTGTGCCAAGAGCACTGGCAGCCAGGAAATGCAGCTGAATTTTCTACCTGTTGACACTGAGAAATGCCTATCATTCTCAGAGAGAGCATAAAAATCCTCTTCCCACTTCTGCCATTCCACGACTTTTTCTAACTCTACCAAACCAGGTGACAGAACTGCAATTAGATATGAAACTCCTGAAGGGGAAAAGAAAAAGCAAACCCCAGTAGCAGCATATTAGATTTTGTGGTTAAAGAAATTTGAATCTAGGCAAGCGTGACTGAACCACCGTGCACATGTCACATTATCACCTAACTCCTTGCACAAAGTCTGCTTTTACAGTTATTTTTTTTCTATCACTGAGCAGCAGTTTCACAGTGTACTTGACTTCATGGCACTGCAAACAAATTGAGTTTCTGCACCTTAACAGTGAAGTGGTGTTGATCCAGTGATGTATTACTGAAATGCAGCCTGCTGAGGGAGTCAACAGGGAACCTGTGCTTTTTAAATTAGGTTTTCTTCAGCTTGTAAAGATTGACAGTATTGACACCTTATAGCTGAGGGTAGGCTTGGTGTATTTTACTAACAAAATGAACATTGCTTTCAGATTCAATACCATGGCAGCAGGTTGAGCCTGAGGCATCCAGTCACCTTCTCCTGTGCCCTGCATTCATTCCCTCCCTTAATTAACTACAGAGATTTGGTAACACTCCAGATTTGGGGGTTTGTTTTAGGTATTTCCATCACTGATATGCATTAACAAAATGGCCCCTTAGAAAATAAACAGAAAGGAATTGATAAATATGATACAAAACCAAATGCATTAAAATAGTCTGAACTTTTTATAAGTAAGGAAGCACCCAAGTTTCAAGCCAGTCACTTCATGACTCTGAACAATAATTACCGCCCTTCCTTAATTTTCATTACCAGAGCACCCCAAGATGTGGTTTAATTCATATAAAGTTACAGTTATTCAATATCCAAATTCATTGGAAAGGTTTGGAAAATCACTGGCTGTTCCATCTGGAAAGCAGCAAAGACTTGGGCCCTAGAAAAGCACTTGTTGAGTCGCCAAAAAAAAAAAAAAAAAAAAGAAAAGAAGTTTTAGAGCACGTTCCAGTTGTTATAAAAATAACTTAATTTTTTTCTTTCCCTCCCCTCTCCATTTTCCATGGTAGTCCATAGGCTAGAACAAGGTGTTGCATGAAATTGTTTGGGGTGGGCACAGACGGTTTTTGCTCTCATCCATAGACAAATGAATCATCACATTAAGAAGATGATGCCATAATTTGTTCCCAGGCTGGGAATAGGTATAATTGGGGTATTTTCTTGCTTTTCTCAGAAACACAAAGCATGGGGAGTCCACAGGGCTTATCTGGGCTTCTTCTTACTCCCTAGACCCCCTAGTAGGGTCTGCCAGACACTCAGAAGATAAATCTTCCAAAAAACAGAATATTTTGTTTGGATTTGTACATTGTATCTCTTACAAATTTATAAATACACTGGAGGAATTATAAGACCTAATGTATTTTGGGACTTAAAATCTAATTAAAAAGTTATGAAATGCCTCTCTTCTCTCTGTCACTGGAAGGAAACCAAAGTTTTGTCCAGCCTTCTGCTGCAAAACATTCTGTGCTGAAATAAGGGATGGGGGTGTGGAATAATCAAGAGAGATGAATCTTAATTTAAATGTAAACAACAGAAGTACATATATTATACATACACCTACTTAGAGCAAGAATGAAAACCCATTTGTAAAACCCAAATCCAGCTTGTCAGATGGAGATGGAGCAGCCCTTTCAAATCACTCTATCTCCCAGACAGAAAGACAGGGTGGCAGGAGGAAACGATTCCTGCAGTCTGACTACAGAAATAATGAATAATATGCTCCAAGTCGGGTTTTTTTGCATTATTTATACTCAATACACTGTCTTTGTAAGGATGATTAGTGCACCATCTGCCTGGACCACAAACAGGCATAAAGGAGACAACCTCCTGATTAAAATCTCATTTCTTTTAAACAGAGAATATGAACCCACCATTCTTTCTGGACATGCAGACCTCCAGTCTCCTAATTAATCTACATCAGTCATTAGATATAGATAGCTTGGCCAAACCTCAAGTTATTTAAATGCATCACTGAGCTAAAACATAATAGAGCCAAGCCACAAATATGAAGTTCCTTATCCTCTGCAACTCTCAGTGCAAGATTCTGTGTCTCATCAGGGCAGAGCAGCAGAATTAATCAGGAGCTCTGAAGCAAGTTTCTAATTTTTATCATCACAAGCCTCTGACTAATCCTGGGATTCATCTGCTAAATGGGAATGTCTGCCTCAGAGCTGGCCACCCCAGCTTCTTCTGCAGAGACCTCTTCAGCAGAGACTCAACAACATCTCAGGGCCAATTTGTCAAACATTATGAATAAAAAGAGACACAAATGAGTTGCTGCCTAAACAGGACTGCCTATCGCAAGAGAATACAAAGGAACTAGGAGCGATCCCTCTAAAAATAAACATACATGCTTTTGAGGCCTAAATTAGATTAATTTCAGGATCTTGGTGCACAATACAAAGGGCTGAGGTTAGAGGAAATTCCTAATCTCTATTAAAGCTATAATAAACAGTACTAAAAACATTGAAGTTCATAAAATTTATTTTAACTCACAGTTTTCAGTTATAATGAATAACCATATCCTTGTCCTTACCCATTCTTTACTTTCTGTCTTCATTTTGTATCTTCATTCTGCTCTGCTCCAACATTTACAAGTGCTTGGGTTAAAATCATCATGCCAGGATCGTGATGCCAGCCCAGGATCAGAGTATTTGATGCAATAACCATTAAAACACACACACAGTCTTACCACCATCTCTATATTTGCACCACAAATTAAGGGCAAATTTTTTTTGAAAAAACTTGTGTGAGAACCACTTTGAGATTTTCTGTCCTGAAAAGAACCCCACATATTTGTCATTCCTATATTCATAAACTAGCAAAAATACCAAACCACTGTATAGATCTATATGAAAAATGAAAATGGTCTTTAGGGGAAATGTAGAAACAATGTATTTCCTTAGAGGTCTCCAAAGCATTTGACAAACATTTACTATATTTCAGATTCTCCCTGTGGGTGAGCTTTATTTGCAGAGTACTTTACAAAGTGATCATCCAAAGCATAAACTAAGGCAAATCTCTCAGTTTTGCATTGAGAGATTTAAGGAATCCACATGCTGAGATTTGTCTACTATTGAAAACCTCCTTCAGCTGCCAATAAGATAAAGCCTAATAAATTGATAGACTTACAGACTAATTTATGTTGGAATAACCTCTGGCTCATCCACAGGATGGGCACATTTCTTCCTGAGCCTTTCCTCCTCTCATGCATTTTATATAAACTATTCTGTGTTTTTGTTACACACCTCTTTGCTGCTTATACATTAAGTTCTCATGAAAATAATTTCAACCATTAATATTTTCCAGGCAAAATACACAGTTGACATAGTTTCAAATTATAACAGTTTTTAATGCTGGCTCTCAAGTAAAATTTCTGAAGCCATCAGGGTGAATTACACAACAATATAACGTTTATGAAACAATAACATAAAAACCTTCCTTTCTTTCCCCTCCCTCAAGCATTAGGACATCCAGCTCTGGTTAACATTCACACTGGCACTCAGAGACCAAGGTGATGCTGGAGAAAGTGGGAGCACGAATAAAGAAAGAGAAATTGCCTGTTTCACAGAGGAAGAATGAAATTCTATACTTGCTTTCATTTTTAACTCAAAACAAAACCACGCTGATAAAAGAACTTTGAATTTACAGCAGAACAGAACACAAAATGGCTTGAGGTGCTGTGTTGATTTTCTTTTTCTCCCCAGAGGAGCAATGTGAGCACAAGGTATCACAGTGGCTGCTTAGAACATTGTTAACAACAGAAACCCTGCCCATGAAATTGTGGATCACTGGGAATAATGATTGAAAAAGAAATCATGGAAAAAAAGAAAAAAAAAGAAATCCACTGAATGATCCAGCACATTCTGGTAGGCAAATGCAGGCACATTTGGCTAAGATTTGTGGCCTAATGTGGACATAAATCAGTGTCATCATTCAGAATATGTTTTATTTAATTGCTGACTTGCTGTGAAATCTTTGGCATGTCAGTTAATATCCATGTCTCTTTCCATCCTTCACTAGCTAAGAACATAAAGAAGAAATGCTTCCTGTAGAGGAAGGACCTAAAGCAATGAAATGAACCCTAATCTTAAATGTACATGCTCTATTAAATTAAAAATCAGCAATATAGTTATCGTTATTATCATTGCATAGTTATGTTTAGACCTAAAGAGAGAAGCTTTGATAGGACTAGTCTAAAATAAATACAATTTCTATTGCATTTTTATTTTCCATTTCTCTTCTATTTTATAATAAAATTGGAAACTGTGCTCAGTGTCAAGCTCCCAAGTTTCGTGTCTCAAAACAGTTTTTTCTGATTTAGAAATTTCTCTTTATACAAGGGAAATACTGTAAAAATAACTCTCCTCCACCCTTAAGAAAATTATTGTAGAATTTGTCTTTGTAAAGAATACTTTGAAACTTTTCGTTTCCTATTTGAAAGAATATTTATAAGTTTCCATCCTTTATGCATCTTTAGCTACATTTTTGGCCAGGTCTACATTTTCCACCACTGGCTATTTCCCTGCATCTGCAAAGCAATATTTTCTCATTCCACTTTAAAAAATACTGTAGCATCTGATAATGCAGTCTATATAGTCCTCTCAGGAAAGGAAAAAGATTTTTGCAAATCAAAAAGCTGCAGTATAAATTCCATCACATCATATTGCATACATAAACAAGATGAAGAAACCTAACCCTGAGTCAAGAAAAATTCTATTACTCTATTTACATTTTTCTTGGATGCACACAAAAAATACCAGAGCTGTAAACTTGTTTTTCCTGCTCACAAATCTACAGGTGTTAGGCTCCTTCCTAGGAACAAGGGTATTTAAGGCATTTACTCTTTCTGTTTCTGAATTTGGATAATGTGGAGAGACAGCTACTCCTTAGAAAACACAGTTTCTTCCAAATGCCAGCAATATATTTATGATATATTCATGGTTTTTATCAGAGATCCTTCAGGTCCCTTCTAACCCAGTCCATTCGATGACTCTATTAAATCAGGCCAATTTGAGCTTTAATTTTACCTACAATAATGAAAGTTCAAGAGAAGCAAATTAAAGCAGTCAATGCACAAACCACACAACCATTATTTGCCTAACTGTGAAACAGCAGCAAAGAACTTAAATTGAACAGAGTTACACATGCACTCAGCATTTCACTTTACATACTGTTAAAACTGGAGATCTAAATCCTAACTCTAGATCCTTAACTACTATTTCAATTGGAAACCTGAGCTCTCTTAAAAAACAAGAGTGAGGCAGAACAGAAAAGAAGTTTTTATTTGTACTCTATGAAGTATTGGAGGTTTTATTTGTACTATATGAGCTCTCAAACCCCAATTTTTAGCTGTATTTCAAGGATTCCAACACACTGGTGAGAACTGTGTCCATAGCTGGGGGCTTCAGAGTTTTATGACTATTTCTGAAGCACTTTGTGTCATTTTATGAATTACTACTCAAGTCAAATAAAATATAATCTTATTAATAAACAATCTCTCCCTGAGACAGATACATCAGCTCCCAAGAGAAAGAAGAACAGCAGTCACTAAATAACAATAACCAATGAAAAAATGAATTCAAGCACATTCCCTGTTTGAGCAGCATTAAGCATAAAATTTTGTTTCACTTCTCTATTTCCAGTCCCACTTGGAAATCGATTCTCTGCTCACATTAGCACAGTGTAATGGAACATTTGAGGTGCTGGACAGCTTGTCCCTATTATTGTTCCATTTTAGCTGACATGATTAATTTGCCACAGAGGATAAACCATTCCTCCACTGCATCTTCCAAAAAAACTGCTCTGGTCTGACCTACCAGGACATTTCTCACATGCCTGTGTTCCATGGAAAGGAACCTTCAGCAAATTTGGGGCACAGCCCTCACAACCCATGTACAGACTCACTAGCACTGTGACACTCCAATTTTAATAGGGACACATCATTGTAACAGAACAAACAAGTTTTAACACTATAATTATTCCAATATTTCTTTAAGAAAATACAATTTTCAAATACAGCATTAGAAGAACCGATGGTAGAAGAATGCAGAAAATAATATTTTGCAGCTAAAAATTCCATCCCCCTTTGTGAATAATAGGCTATTGTTCAGTGCAGCACAGGTAATGCTTTAACCAGGTTACAGACACATAAATCTTGAAAGAAAATTAAAAAACCTCTACACACTTCAGTTACTTTGAGAAGCCAAAGGGAGGAGAGAGAACACCAGCAAGCTGAAACAATTCCCCCCGACCTCTCTTAACAAGAGAAATTTGTTCTTCAACTGGTTTAATCAAAATGTCCTATCATTTCCCTGAAGATTTCTCCCTTGCTGCTTCAGCAGGATTACCATTCTCCTTTTGCCCTTCAACACGATGCTGTCTCACAGGAGACCACGGCCACTTCTGCACTTTATCACCATCAAAATCCCCAGAAGGTTTCTTTTCCAGACCTTTGAAGGTTTTCCTGTCTGTTAAATTAGAAAATGATGCAGCACTATAATCCTCGAGTATATTTTAAGCTCATAGAAAGCACAGACCCCAGGTGTGTGGCTCCTTCTCCAGAGGAGTAAGGACCTACTGAATTAAATAAAATTTACCAAGTAAGTAAGAACTTGCAGGATTTGAGAAACTTCTGGAGTTTTAACACATAGATACATACTGAAAAAAAAAAGAGATAAAACTCAACCTATTATTTTTTTTAAAAATCACTCACAGAAGAACTATCAAGAAAACATACAAAGACAGAAAATATTTTTCATCTGAGTGAAACTATTACAGTAAAAGACAATATAAGAACTTTTCATTATCTATGAACGGGTGCTCTCATTTTTATTCAACATTTCTATATACTGATGAATATCTGTCATAAGGACCAAATTTGCAACTCATTTTCCCGATTATCCATGTGAAATCTTGTATAAAGTTGCAACATATCTAAGCTTTTGCCCATTTCATCAAAGCAACACCCATAGAATTAAAATTTATCTCCTGTAATGTGAGGCACATAAAAAAGTCCTAAAGCAATTAAACATCCATTTTAAATGATTTGTATTTTTATTATTTTTGGAGACTGTGTTTTATGTAAATATTTCACTGCTGATTTACAGATCTGTTACAACAGCAGAGAGCCTGTAAAAGCAGGCAGCACGGAAATTCAGAAACATAGAAATCAGATTAAAAATAGCACGACTTTTAAAACTTATTTTCTGGGCCCTGAAGGTTTTAGCATATAAACAAATGTGTATTTTCAAGGCAATAGGTATCAAAAATAACTTTCACACTGTACAACAGCTTTAAAAACACATCCTAGGCTTTTTTTTCTAATGCTATTA
This sequence comes from Acridotheres tristis, assembly GCA_037013685.1. Lineage (NCBI taxonomy): Eukaryota > Metazoa > Chordata > Aves > Passeriformes > Sturnidae > Acridotheres > Acridotheres tristis. The sequence continues at coordinate 3,192,116 of CM072884.1, forward strand.
TAGGTGTGGTCAGCTTCCAAAGCAAGGCCAGGAATTAAACAAGGCAGAATAGTGATGCTCTCAGGGAATTTGTGTTCCAGTTGGAAATCTAGAGCCTGGTGGGCTTATGGCAGGCATAAAACTTGCCACAGATCGGGCAGAAAACGTCCAGCAAACTTACCTGGCTGAAAGTTTAAAATAAAAATAAAGTCTTTGGACATGATGATGGAATTGCTTATACTTTGTTGTAAAAATTCAAAGTATTTCAAGAGAAAAGCAGGGCAAGAGTTAACACCTTGCATTACAGAGGCTTCAATCTCACTTTTTTTGTTCTTACTGAACTTTTTTTAATTCCCTGACAATAACAATTTTAAAAAACCAAACAAACAGAACTTGTAATAGCTGCACATCACTTTTTTTTTCCCCTGATGGGAAATTACTGGAACTGGTAAATCCTTTCTAGATGGGTTCAGTTCAAACCATTGTTTTCATATTCCCAACAAGAACAGAAAAATACCTTTAAATTCTGCTCCTGAAGAACCATACTGGGGCTACGAGGGAGCAAAGAGACCTGCTCTGGTTGAAGAACCACAGTCCCACCAAAAGAAAGTTCAATCTCTTTTCCTCACTGTCAATCTTTTGAAAGGATTTTTTTACCTCTCTTCTAAATGAAACATTTTCCCTTCAAGTCCTTCCAGGAACAAATCAAACCCAGTGGCTTCTTAAATGAAACCTACTGAACACCTATCACAGAGGAAGTGTTCATGAAAAGGAATTAGAAGGATTTTCCTGCTACTGCATTTTGGCCTAAAATTGAAGGGGAGAACATTACCATGAATGTAACTGTTTTATTAGCATCTCTGAGAATGCCTATTTTTCATATTGCTAATGTTCTAAAATACAGAAGGCACTTGAGGCTGCAGATGTTCCTCTCTAAAATGCAGAGAGTCCATAAAAACTGTCTGTAAATAACAAGGAAGGAATGGACCTTTAGGAAATGTTTCAGTGTGGAAGAACTGAGCCCCCAGACTCTTCCTGCACCTTTTTCCCCCATTGCCAGCCAGCTCCATCCTCCCAGGGATCAAGAACCATCAGGAGCAGGCACGTGCCAAGAAGGTTTTTTAAAGTATAGGTAGTCTGGCCTAAAATTGAAACTGTCTGAATTTTTTTAAACACAAAGTACAGTGCGAAAAACTCGATTGTAATACATTTTATTATCGATATCTGACAGCTCTGCGTTAAAAAATATTGCAATATTTAGATGTTCTTTGCAGCTATTTAATTAAAGGTAATGGTAAAGATGCCAATATCTTTTTATATTACAATATTTAGTGCCCTAGCTCTAGGATCTTACATGAATTTCTTGTATAAGAGTAAGAAGACTAAAATTGTAGAAAGATATTGTTTTCCCTCCTCCTTGTGCAATCTACAAGATTACTGTGGCTCTGTAACAGTAAAAACTGTTTGTTCATTTAAATATCTGGAAAATTGGAGGGAATTATGACACAACTCAATGTGGATTATACAATTCACTTTGGATTCTTCACAGGAATTGTAAATGTATGCATATTAGGATTATCTTAGAACTTGTTTTCGTTTTTCTTTTAGTTCTTTAGTCCAGAAAACTCTGAAAAATACTATTCTGAAGCTAATCAAGTGAAAACATAGTGAAAAAGAAACACTCAAAAGGGTCACAATTGTAACACTAAGGCAGAGTAAATCATATCAGATTCTTACATTTTCCACTGTCCACCTGAAAATTAAACATTAACAGGCATTAGAAGCTGCACAACTGAATACTTAGCCACAGAAACAGAAGAGCAGAAGAAATTTAAATTTAAAGTGAAGAAAGATGAAGTAAGACAGACACTGTAGAGTGGCCACCCAACAGTTTGAATACGTTTCTCAGAGATTGTGGAGCAAAAAAAAAAAATCACATTAAATACTAGGAGAGTATTCAAGGAAAAATTTGCTGAATTGAACACTTGAGACATTCCTTCTGCTGGTAGGCAGCAATTTTCCTTACAGCCAAAGTGTATTTTCCTGAAAATGTTCAGAGTTCATTCAAGCTGACAGTGGAGGGAAGGAAGGAGGGAGGGAGGGAGGAAGTGCAACCAGTAAACTTCTAATGATAAAAATTCTGAAGGATCAGAGGAAAAGAAAATAAACAATCACATTATCTGATGCAAACATGTTGTCCTTTCCTTAACTAGCATCTAGAGTAGCTTTTGCTATTTCTGCAGATAAATACAACAGTTCCTCAGCTTCTCTTGGCTTCAATTCCTCATTTCTATCACAGAAGTCTATACCAGGTTGGGATTTTCAGGAAAGTTATTATTTTCAAGGGTTGCTGTTCCAGCTTTCTACAGAACCTGAATTTTTAAAACAACAATTTAGTTAATTTACCACTATCAATAACAATACCTGATCAAACTCACAAATCTCCCATGAAAGTGATGACATTTATCCTGTAATTAATGGTGGACACCAAACAGGAGCCTCAAGCATTTGCAGAAGCAAAATCACATTTAAATAAATGGGCCAGATGATATGTTATTTAAAAAAAAAAAAAAAAAAAGCAGCCAAGACAACTCCAAAGAGAAAAATATTCAAGTGTTTGTACTTGGTGAGCATTTCTAAATCACAGCCACATCCACGGTCCCTGATCCCCTCACTCTTATCCCATCCATAATTTTGGTACTGCTGCATCTGGTGGGATTATGCAATGGTTTATTTTTTCATTCAGTATATTCTTTTTAATGCTTGATCATCAGCTTTACTTTCACAATGACAAAACCAAATTCATTTTCTCTTGTAAACCAAGAAATTTCTGTTTCTTTAACAGTCGCCTTTTTTTCCCCCTTAAAATCACTTGGATTGATAACAGTGCTGCCACTTTTGCCTCTTCCCTCATCTTTGCCCCTCTCATGCCTCAAACCCTGGTGATGACTTTTTGCACTCTCTCAGAGGGTGCATTTCCATTGCAAATATGAATGTCACTTGTAGTTGCAAGAAAACCCCTCCAGCTTTAAATTAGCCGGGACTGATAGCTGACCTCCAATATCCTTGACACCTTCTTTGTGCAAATAAAAATTACACAGAACCTGTGACACCTCCTGTAACTGCTACAATGGGTACCACACCAGGACACTACACATTCCAAATTTTTCATATCACTGGTCGTATCATGTTGTCTTTGAAAGGAATATAAGGGAAGAAAAAAATGCCAAATGTGGTGATTTCCATACTCGTTCTTTGCTAACTATTTGCAAGTCCCAGGTAAAAATGTAACGTTTGCTTTTTTTTTTCCTGGAAATGTGTAAATGGAACGAGGGAATTTCATTGATACTGTATTCAACCTTGCCAAAACGAGGTAAATGTTATCTTAGGCAGTAAGAAAAGCATTTTCTTCTGTGTAGAGTGCTGGGTTACTTTCCACTTGAGGAAACATCAGACTGCTTGGGAGGTGGGGGAGGCAAATTCCCAGAACTCAAGCAGTCTTCATCATTTTCATTCCAGTCTCTGGCAGTATTAATTACTGAGTAACCACATCTCAGATCTGTGACATTAATGACAAAGGTCTCACCAGCTCAACAGACCATGTGCCAAACAGACATGGAAATGGTTTCCTTCTCTCTGCATCTTCCTCCATGCATCTTTCCTGTGCCTCATGTCCCTGGGTGTATTTAAAAACAACAGCCCTTGTTCTTCAGTAAATGAGATTGTGTGCATAAACATGTGTTGCACGAAAACTACTGACTCTAATACTTCAGGTTTTCTCCTTTTGTCTTATAAATAATTGCAAAAAGAGGGAAATAAATTCTCTTTCCTTCTTCTAAAAGCTTTTCTTCCCTGTGTACAACAGATGTTGTTTCCACAAATTAGTTTCTAATTTCTTTCATAACTCAGTCAGAACAACCCTTCAATTCATAGTCAGGGAATAGATTTAGTGCTGCACATAATTCTTGTAATTATGCAAGAAAACTGCACTTTGCTAGGTGAAAACCTTGGCTATCAATCACTGGATTTAGTGTATGGGCAACTTAATCTTCTGTTGCACCAGCTGTGCAACACACCGAGGATTCCTTAAATTTCTACGGTGGGAAGGATAAATGATTCCTGGGATAGGGAATGGATAAGGAGACAGCAAGGGGGCCAGCTCCAGTGCTGGACTGCAATCCATGGAGTCATTAAGAATGCCACTCACACCTCCTCCCCACAGCAATCTGCAAATCCAGCAGTATTTAAATGTTTTCCAGTCATCAAAATGCAGTTAGCCACAATAAAGCAAATAAGGTTCCTCCCCTTAAAAAAATTAATTTAAAAATCTAATAGAAAATGGAATAAAACTGCTTTCCGGGCTCAGGTGAGAAGTGTGGACACCTGGTGGATCCTGAACTTTGAAGTTCAGCACAAAACCTGCAAATGTCACAAGAAAAATTGGCAGAGGGTTACACTGTGAAAGAGACTCTTCCTGCAGTTGCAGCACTAGGAACAAAATTATTTTGAATAGCTTGCTGCCTTTTTTTTTTTTTTTAAGAATATGATTTACTTGTTAAATGAAAATCGATTTTCATTTTTATTTAAAAGCTGTTCCATTGCCAGCCACTAAAGCTGAAGTTGCTGACATATTAACATGTGCAGAATACAGAACACGTTGAAATTTCTCCAGGAGGTCACATCCAGGTTCCTGAAGGCAAGTGAAACTCTAGGGGCTGCTGAAAGGGTTTTGAAGGAACTGATTAGGCAGCCCTGCTTCCCCCATGAAACAGGCTCGCTGCATGCCCTTAGTGATCCAGCTGCAATCATCATGCAGGCTCGGGATACACTTAATGCAACTTTCATACAAAAATGCTGCAGGGATAAAGGCATTAGAATTTCTGAGAGAATGAGTACTTCAGAGGAAGTAGCACAATAAAGTCATCATAAAACGGCAGGGTTGTCTCTCCCTTCCTTGCCCTCTTTTTATTTATTTTTAGTGGGGAATGGGGTGACAAAGTGGTTTGTCCAAGTTCTCTGTGTGTGAAATATTTTTATTTTGGATTTTTTTGTGGGCGGTTTTTTTTTGTTTCAGCTATTTTTTGTGGGTGTTTTGTAGGCATCTAAACTATATCTTCTGGAAGAATCCAGAGAATTTAACCTAATTAATGGTTACAAGAGAAAATTGGGTACAAGGCTTAAGCAGAATAATTTCAGTGACTGAAAGCCCAAAAGCTTGGTAAACATCCCGATATTTTCAATTTTTTAAAAAACAGGTTGCAGTTAACTTGGACTGATCATAAGTTTGTAGAAGCAGGTTCTGATCCACCCCCTTGACCTTCCCCATAACAGAAATTCTATGTCTGAATATTGTCAACTCTTATTCAGCAAAAGACAGCATTTCTAAAATTTCTTAGAGATGAGCATTAGAATGCAATTATTCTGCACTTTTGTCTATTTTTCCTTTCTAGTGGTGAACTACCTTCTCATTCTCAACTCTGTTCATTACACATTCAAAAAATCCCAACAAGAAGAAAAGGAATTTCATGAAACTGGCACTTCACATTATGACCCTGAAGTCATAAATGGTGAAGTGTCAGTGACTTTAATAAGCCTGCTGCCATATTTTTTTTCACCCTAATGATTCACTAAATATTATGCTAATATTATGTCAGAGACCTCAAAACACAGGAGGAGGATTCTGGGTCTAACTAGGCTGAGAAGTTTGTTTAAAAATCCATATACAGGGGAGGCCTCAGAAAAGGCAAAGAATCCTCATATCTTTGCTAAGCCTCTGGCACAATCTATGGGCATGACTGGATTTTTGTTGTGTTGACCTAAAAGGGAAGATGTTGTCACAAATACCAGAAAGATTGAATAAAAAATAAAGAGATGGAGACACTTTTAGTGGTGTAGGGAAAGTAAAAAGCCTGTTTTGAAAACACCATTAAGAACCTGCTAGAATTTGAACACATGATGTGGTTTAGCAATACCAAATTCAAACAATCTCAGAATCACCAAGAAATGCAATTTATATTTATTGACAAGATAAAGAATCCTCAAGGAGAGATCAGAGGTGACAACCCATTCTTACAAAGTTTACCATACTCTTCCAGGTATCAGAACTTAACAAACAGGATTTCAATGTTGGCTGTCAGACTTATTTGTTTTGCCACTAAAAACCAAAAACATTAAAAAAAAAAAAAAAAAAAAAAAAAAAAGATTTCACTGGGGAAATTCTCTGCTTCTGCTGCTCAGGCATTTTGGGATTTTTCAACTAGAGCACACAGGAAGGCAATGTTCTTCCTTGCTCTCATACTTACTTTGTTGCTTTTTTTTTCCTTAAATAAGTGTCTGTAATAAGGATGAAGGTCAGAATTAAGGAGGGGAAAAAAAAAAAAAGCAGACAAGTTCTATATGAAAACCACACCACACTGGTGTGTGCACTTGGCTGACAGAGGTTTGACTTCCATATTTGAAAAGGTGAAGGAACAAGAGTCAAGTCCAGGAAAAAGAGATGACTTTGCACAGCAAAAAGAATTTCATTCCAGCCACTGTCACAGGATGAGGTGCTAAGTAAGGATCAGCCTCGTCTGCTCAGTCCCTTGCCCTCCATGACTTTACACTTGTAAAAAGAATCCTCCATAAAATATATTTTATACTGTAATCAACTTAGTTTTCAGTCAGGATGAAATTTAGTCTGCTGTTTGTCTCCTCATGGGCATTCTGTTTTTCCATTTAATTAATGACTATCTATATCTATGGATTTCCAGATGTCTAATTACTTGATTGTTAGAAAAAGAACAACTTAAAAAACAGGGCACAATCTTTGTGTTTTCAAAATATCTCTCGTAAGACTCAAAACATTCAATATCTGATAGCAATGTAATGAATAAAATCCATCTTTTTAATTATTGTTGACATATCAGGAGTTACAAAATGGAATTATAATGCAACACTTGGATATGCACAGGGTTTATAAAGCAACAGAGGAATGACTTAACAAGGAATATTAAGTCTTAGAGACGAAGAAAATTACAAATAGAACAAGAATTGCACATAGGCAGACTAAGTTAAACACTGCATTAAAAATTAAGGCAAAAAATTGTTCAGCCATAAAAAAAATTGGTAAGCAAACATGCACAATGATGAGGCAGCAATAATTAAAGATAACTTATGGAAGCCAGACAATAAAACACTCAGTACACAGCAGATAATGGTGAACATGGAGTATAGAAATAAGTAATCCCAAAATTCATGTGAAAGCAAAACTTTAAAACACAACACACTGACCAGATAATTCTGAATCCATAAATTTGGACAAAACAGCACATAAAACTGTAGACCAAGGATTGGTATTTTAATAAATTAAGTGAAACATGGCATCATCCTAAAATAAAAACAATGCAAAAAAGCAGGTGGGAAGAGGGAAAGGAATGCAAGTCAGGCTGGCTGCTTTTAAGTAGCACCAAAAGCTTTAAAATAAAAGTTTTGAAGAAAACCAGAGAATGGGGAAGAGGTAAAAGTAGGACAACACATAAACAGCTTTATGGACAAAACTTTTGCAGTTGAGAAAACAATCTTAACTATTTCTTCAAGAAGAATAAAAATTCTAATAAAAAGTTCATCATTGAAATGAAGATTATATAAATTAGAACAAGTTCCTTAAAGTGAGTGACAAATTCATCATAGTAGGAACAGTGACATGCTCCTTTGGAGACCCACAATGCTGAATGCCATCCAGTTCCTGAAATACTTTGTGTTATTTATTATATTCATGAGTCTTCCTGACATGTGGAACAAGGGCTACAGGGAAATTTCTTGGAAAACAAAACTGGGAGAAACAGTCAAAGGAAAGGATTGGAATTTTAAACATGAAGGAGATGAAGATTGGAATAATAAAGAATTCTGTGTTAAAGTACTGAATCAAGCAATGATTTCTTGGAGATTAAAAACCTGCATTTGTGTTATAACATCAAACATGAAGAAAGGTTTATTTTCATCAAGAGCAAGGTTACTCCACAGCATAAACACACCCTGCCTGTGAAAAGGCCAGTGGCATTGGTGATGCATCATTTAAAGAACATGCAGAAGAGCTAAGGAAATTATTGTCTCTGTACTCTGTACTGATGTGAACAGTTTTCATACAAGCTCTCACACAGTCTGTGCAGAAAGAGGATTTAGTCAAGTGGGAAGAGCTAAAATAAGATCTACCAAAACTGCAAGAATACAAGCCCATTTCACAAGTCCACGCAGGAAGAATATCTGTTTTCAAAATGAAGGCTGAGATATCATGTATCATATCATATTCTGTATCAATGATAAATGAGTTAAAATTCATCAACCCTCACTGGGGACAGTGCAACTGAAGCAATAAAACACATCCACACTAAAGCAAAACCAACTTTCATGTAGATAAAGTCTTACAATGCTTGGTAGTTAAGATTTATTTTGAAGCATCCCATTTTAAAATGTTTTTTACAAAAGGTTTCATCCCCATATAAATCTGCCTGGTTTAATTATTGACATGGAAGAGAAACTTTTGTATCACTTTCTGTTATCACCCTCAACAGCAACACTAAGGTGATGCATTTGCTTGTCAGCATTGGTGCTGAGCCAATCTATATTCCAACTGAAAACACAGTTTGATATTTTTTTGTTTTACATATCCTAGAATGGAATCAAATCTAAATTTGAAAGATGTATGACAAACATTGAAGTATGCACGGTATTTCTGCTTTCCTTTAGTCTTCTTTTCTCTCATTCTGCACTGTTTGTGCTCCAGCTTAACATGGATCTCCAGCCTTGGCTAAATCCAAGCAATTGCCATGAAAATATGTCTTGGACTGAGAGACTGACAAATAGCAAAGCAGAAATGATGTAGAATTGTTCTGATGAGGTTCCAGTTTCCCACATCCCTCCAGTAAAGCCTTTTGGAAAACCTCCATGAAAACATTGCTTCCATTTGCCTCCTCAGAATCACTTTTCTCTTCCAAATGCCAATTACATCTCGTGCTTAGCAAGAGCTACAAATGACCATTGCTGAGGATGCAAACCTTTATTTTGACACAAAAAGCTCTGATAACACTGGCACACCCAGCAAGGCAGACACATTTACATAAAACCACAAGCTAAGAACGGTAATAAAATCACATTTCTTTTCAACAAGTCACAAATCAGTTCCTTTCAACAGTTACTCATTGTGTGTTGAGAAGATAGAGATGCTGGCTTTGCTTTCCTGTCACAGCAATAGTATTTTGATTATATATTATGTTTTTCAAAACAGTGGTAATTTTTAATACTCTACAACAGACCCCCAAGTGAGGTTCAGCACCTGAATAAACTGATATGTGAATCAGGACAGCAAATTGTTACCCTTGCTTCTCAATAATGTGTCTAAATATTTCAATTTTCACCAAAAAGGCATTTTTACCCATGGCAAAAAAACCCAAAGAAAAATGTCTTTGTAAGAAACTTAAGAAAACATCTTTACAGTGGGCAAAATATTCAAACAAAGTTTTATTCATTTACTTCCAGTACAAATGAGTTTCTTGAACAAACATCCTGACTGAAATGTGAGCTAGGGCATTGCAGGTCATTTTCCTGCATGGCTGAAATCAGTTCAGAACTACAAGTGAGCACAAATACTCAGTTCAATGTAACACCCATTGTTTTTGGATTTTACTATGTTGTTTCATATTCAATTGCTTTGCTTCTCCCCACAGCTTTTGCACTTATCTGAGATTCCATAGTGTCCCCATCTCAATTAAAAATTACAATAAAATAAAGAACCTCCCCACAAACAAGGGAAAGGTTAAACTGTCTCCCTTTTCCCTCTTTTGTCTATGATAACCTGATCATGGAAATATCACCATTTTCAGCACAAAAAAATTACATTTTCAAGAGGGCAATGCAGGAGGTAAGGAAACAAATCAGCTGTGGATCTCAAATTTGGCACTGTGCATATTCCCTGAAAGATGAAGCATCTCAATCCAGTATTTATAAATTCATAAGCTCATATTTTTGAGCAGAAAAGCCTGAATAGAAAGCTTTGGTCATTACCAGAAAAAAGAGAGAGTATGACTGTGAAAACTTTAATTAGTAGTTTAAAATACAGGAAATTATTTTAATTTAGAAAACAAAATTATGCCAAGTCCTACAAGCAATGAAATCCAAACTATTTTCTGGCAAGTTTTATTCAACCTGTCACAGATGTGCTAAGATATATAAATAACTGAACACTTGCCTATATCAGGCAGATGAACCTGTCAGCAAGAGTTAATTTCACCCAAATAAAAAATGAAACCCTTTATTCAATATATCTTTATGAGAATTATAGAAATTTCATCTTCAACCTATTTTTGTTTAACACTTTGAACAATATTAAAAGATTACCACAGAGACAAGGTCTTATCTGCCTGCTCAGATTACACTGTACTTACACAGAACCTTACAGCATACATGATTAGCCCTAAAAGGTCTCTTTGGTGATTTTCACTTTTAATGAACTGGTTGGAATTCATTATACAATAATTGTGAGGAGGTTTCACAGATAAGCCTCTGTCTTTAGGGGGCATGGTGCTGACAGACAGCAATTTTTCTCAAAAAGAAAGAAAATCCACACACCTTCCCTGCTAAATGAAGTGGAGATATTAATCTGAAACCTTCTATGAGCAAGGAAAGCCACAAACAGCAGAAAAGAAAGTCCAGGACAAATGGGCTAATGGGTTTCATTCAACTTCCACTTTATACCATTTTTGCCCAGGTGAAACTGTCGATTTTCAATGCTGACAAAAATAGCATTTGTCAAGACAAAAGTTCTCCACTTTTATTTTTGCCCTGCAACTTTTGCAAAGGTCGTAGCCCAAGTATTTACATGCCAGAGAAAGGTGGTTGTGTAGGCTGTCCTCCTACCTGGACAAGATTTGGAAAGCAATCAAGTACTGCCATTCAGCTTTGATGCAACAAAACTCCAGCCATTACCATAAAGAAAAAATGATGGATTTTTTTGCCAGCAGGGTCTAAATGCAGCATTGTTGAGGCTTTTCAACAGACTGACTTGTTAATCAGCCTAGGAGAAAGGTGTGCCACTGAGTTATTTCATCTTGGGAATTTCAATTGCACAACCTGTCCTCACAGGCAGATCTTCCTCTTGTAGCCCCTACATCACCTACAGCTTGGCATTCCTGGGTGAAGCTGGAGGCCAACAAAGTGCTGCCACAGCTCTGCTAAGAACAAGAAAAGGGTTGCACTGGCTCAGACACAGCCCAGCCCTACATCCTGTGCCTGCTGGTAGTCAACAAGAAGTGCTTAAATAAAGAAGTACGTGAATATTAATATAATTTTATATTTGTCCTGATCTGGAAATCCACCATTTCAGGACTTGCTCAATCAGACATTACATTTGCATTTCTGGGTTATCTAACTCCAGATGGATTTTTTATCCATGAGTCCACCTAACCATGTTTCACACTTTGCCATACTTAAAACCACTAGAAGAGTTTAAACTGTCCAGCTGATATGGGAACCAAGAGAACACTTCTCTTACAGTGGGGAGAGTCATCTGAAAACCACCAGGGAAAGATCTGTGGGCTTTCCCAGCTGCAGATCAGGTCAAAACTGTTGTTTGAAGATTCCTTTCTACTTGCAAGCTACATATCCAAGGGCTTGGATTTTTATGCTTTCTCTTTTGCTCTTGAATACTTGAAAGATCCACAGACATCTTCATTCTGAGACACCTGATATATTTTAGAAAAATATGTTTCCACAAACACACTGAATTGCAAAAAAGTGCTTTGCTAACCTTCTTCTCTGTTGAGGTTCTTCCCTATAGGGGTCCATGGCTCCAACTGCAATATTTGGAAGCCAGAAAGCACAGGCTAGAGGCCCCTCTGCTTATCCTGCCTGATGCCCAAGCTCCCTTTTAGCTGGAGTGGCACAACTGCCGCAGAGAAGATAAGAACTGCAATCTATTTTCCAGCTGCACCCACCATCAAACAGTGCCAGCTTCCAAAAAACATTTGGCCTCCCCACCACTGCATGTAAATACTGCAAGTTTAGTCCTTCTGCATTTGCTTTTAAGCTGCAAGAAGGTAAAATTACTGCCTTAGGACTGCTGGTCAAACAATGCACTCAGCACATGTCCAGGAGCACAGATACTCTCCAGATGAAGTCAAACCCAAGAGGACAGTGATGTGTCAGCAGACATGTGCACCACAATTTCAAAATCAGGGGTTAAAACCTATCCAGATATTTACTGATTTCATCTTTTGAGACTGTTCTGTGAGGACTCAGCCCTGCTCTCCAGTCACAGGGAAAGAAGTTTTCTCTGCACTTTCAAGTACATGAAGAGTTCTTCTTGTGGAAGCTGAAATCCACATGCTTTTCTGGTAAGTGTAAGGGTAACTAGAGTTCAAGTTAAATTTGAGACTGAAGATATAACATCTTCATTAAGAAGTTCTAGTAAAATACACTTTATTCATCTATCAGAAAAGGTCCTCAAACCCCCTGCAGATTCTCCACATGCTGGTAAATGTGGGAAAATTTGCACTTGTCACAAATGTTTAAAATTTTAATCAAAGCATGTCAATGCTCATATAATGAGAGTTTTTTCCCCGTGGTGAAATTGTCATAATGAAGGTTGCAAAATTACCATACACTTTCAGATGAATTGCAAACAGCCTCTGTCTTTTAGCTGTTACACATTACAGTACTGTTCTCCTTAAGCCCAGATCCTTGACTAACTGCTTTCCAAAATATGCCAATCAGTAATTTCCACCCTGGAAAACTGTGACAGGCACAGGCAACAAAATCCTTATAACCATTATTTTCAAATTTTCCCTCACTTTGATCCCAACTTGCCAAGCCAGAGGTGCAAATCAGTGCTGCAACCAAAATCCAGATGTGTTTGATGTTCACTGACTCACCTCCACCTTCTGCAAAGCCTTTCTAGGATTCTACATTCACAGCAGCTATATTAACGTATGCATCACCCTTCCAAATAGTGAATTGTTCTGGGAGTAAAACAAGATTTTTCTCCTATTTCTCCTTAGAAGCATGACACAGATTTAGGGAAGGTAACTATAGTGGGAGAACAAGGAAAGGGACAATATCTTGTCATTGACATCCAGATGGAAAGCAATATTTATGTGATGACGTCCACATATTGTGCATTAGCCCTACTGATAGATAATTATATAAAGGAACTCTATATATTTATTATATATATAATATCCAAATATTCCAATATATATCCAAATAGATACATATTCAAAAATCAAAATATAATATGTAAATTATATCCAAAGTGAAAGAAATCCATCCTTTCTTTGTATAACCATACATTAAGTATCCCAATTATTTGAGTTGCATGGTGAAAAATGCATTTGTTTATTATTGTGGAGGATGTACATCTACACACAGAAGCCCATGGAAACAAAGGGAGACAAGAAAAAGCCTAAAAAAGGTTTCCAAGCTGATTAATAACAAAGAAAGGGTCATCTATGGCACAGATGAGCATAAAACTTGAGCCCTTTGCTTATACCCCACCCTCCACACAACCCAATCTGACTTTGGACATATGAAAAATGAAAATGCTTTGAGCAGAAGTGAAAGTCCAGTTTCAAAATTAAAACTTCCTGCAGCCCTGATAAATCTATTTAGTACTATTATACCATGTCCTCCTTCATCCTGCTGCTTTTAAGCAATCAGTAGGATTTGAAAAACTTGATGGGAAACCAACCCCACATTTCACAGACAGATGGTTTATAGTTTAAGTGCTCCAGTAAAACCTTCTCTTATCATTCTTTGTATACACTTGAAAACCACTTAGCTGAAATAAATCTGTGCAAAACAACAGCAAATGACCAGTAAAAAGCTTAATTATTCTGCTTTATGTCTATGGTATGAAAGGGGGTTGGAAAGAAAAATAAATCTACTGATAAAGCTTGGTTTTAAACTAAGTGATGAGAGGTGGGTTGGAGCAGAGAACACAGTAACTGGGCATAGTTCCAGGGTTTAAACAGCACCTCAGGCTTTATTAGCTTTCATGCAAGTCAGGGTTTTACCAAAGAGCCAAGTGTTCCGAATCAGAACAGCCGTGTCCTTTTGTCCATCACAGAAGACCCTTGGTTTTACAGAGCTTTAATTGAGAAACCGAGCAGAGAAATCCTTGTACTGTGCGAGCTGATCACCCTAAGAGACCAGTCTGGACCAGTGCACTCACAGCCCAGAGCTGGAGGCACTGAGTGCAATGCCAGAGCACTGCCTTGGCTTCACTGAGCCCAGAACTCCTGAGCTCACCCCAGAAGAGCAAAAAAAGCCTTGGGCTACACTGAGCCCAGAATTATTGAGTTCACCCCAGAAGAGTGCAAAAGGCACAGGTTAAATTCCCAGCTTGCTGCTGCTTTCATCACTCAGCTACCACGAGCACCTCTGTGTGAAGAAAGGAGGAATCTGTTTCTAAGTCAATTCATTTAAAGTAGAGGGTGCAAATCAGGACTCAGCAGCTTTTTTTATTCTCAAGCAGAAGCAGCATTTTTCAACTGGGAATGGCTGCCATGTGTTCAGTTCGATTATGCCAACCAGAAACATCAGAGAGGAGAAGCAGGTGGCATAAACTGGTAACAAGAGAAGAAGAGGAAAGTGGTTTACTGCATTTTCTAAGGTGAACTTCAGGCTGTCAGCCTCAAACTTTGTTTAATGGACATGGACATCTGGTTTAGAGTATGAAACTTTGACATTGAAAACTCTGAAAAAAATTCTATACGTGCAACATGCAAAAGAAGCACTGGTGCTGATTTTGCTGTTAAATTCATTATCCAGCACTCCATGTTCTGTCTGGTGTTGGGTGAATTTTGTGATAAAGGTGCTTAGATAAAGTGCAGTCCAATATTTAAACATTTACAAATCAGATTAATAGATTTCCATCCAGACAGCTTTGTACACTTCCCCAAGGACAATAAGGATTATAAGAGAAATCTAAATTAATGTTTTAGGCAAGCCTAAACCTGCAATAACAGGGAGCATCTAAGAAAGGATTGAGGCAAACCACATCACCCAAAACCAGCCTGACCTTTCTGAGAGCATTCCATTGGCACCAGCTGCCCAGGTCTCATGCACTGTCCCTTAAATAAATGATTTTAGGGATTGGTGATGCTCAAGACCTAAAGCCAACAGGATTGTACCTGCACCTAATTACATTAGGTAACACTACCCTTTCCACGCTCTTAAAAAACCCCACTGAAGCAACAAAAACCAGACAAACTATATGTAACAAAGTCATCTGTGTGCTATAAATTCACCTCTAGCTCCTTTTGCAGAGATTCTTCTGTATTACTAAACTTCAGTTAAACTTTCCAGCAATGTAGTTTAGTTGGTGTTCAGAATATTTAAAAATGAAGACTGAAACTGAGCTAGTATAAGTTATTAGCAAGTTTCACAGCTTAAAATATTAAAACAACAAATGACAGACTTCACCAGAGAGGGAAAACATTTACAAAACAGCCCATAGATATTGCAAGAAGTTAAAACCAAAACAAAGCACAAAACCCACATAAATACACACACAAACAGGTCTGTGTGGATTCCTTTCTTTCAGTGATCAAACTCTTTGAAAGAGATTTTTCTTTCAGCAGCAGCGCGCCTGAATTAGAGAGTGGCAGTATCTGATCTTTTTTATGTACCTATCCATAAACAGAGCTTTGTTATAGCCACCATCAATCCTGTCCAATGCCTCCTCTGCAATTTGCTGTGTGTATTTATTACACCAAAAGCTCATTATAATAAATTGAAACTATCCAGCACGTCCCTGGAAGTATTCCCTACAGAATGCTATATATTCCAAAGCTCTGCTTTCACTTCCCAGCTCCCTTTCAGGATAAACATGGACTACACGTAGCGAGTTTCATGTTCAGAAATACCATTTGTAAGAAATGTCACCTGTCAGTTTGCCTTCAGCAACCAACACCTCACATCCTCCAAGCTAAATTATGTTCAGTCACGTCAGACAAAAGAACATATCTAACTCAAATACTTACACTTAATGGATAATTGAGAACTGATCCACTAAATGAGCACCTCTAATTACACATCCTAGCTGGGGGAGGGGGAGTTTCTTATCTCTAGAGCTCTAATTTCCACAAGCCACACATGTCTTTTGTGAATTGAAGCAATGAATACGCATAATTATAAAATTCTCGTTGCAAATTAATATAGTTAAGGCTGAAAATCCAGTAATTAGAGGGTGTTTTTTAACAGACGGAATCAGCACTATTCTCCCATTTCAAAGGCTGTAGAACAACATCCAACATTTTACCAATGTTAGAAGAAATAAGAAATGTTAAAATAGAGATAAATAATCATTGCACAGAGAGGTTTTGGAGAAGTAACCCTGAGTTGATACAAGAATGATAAGAAGACCAGGAGAGGCAGTAGGAGCTTCCTTAGTTTTTTTCCACCTTTTTTTTTTCCTCTCCTGGAAACTAAATAAATGTCCCCCGCATTTCAAGGATGTTGAATTTGAAATATAGAAGTTTTATTTTACATCAGTGTCCCATCACATGTATTTGAATCACTTGCTGTCTTCATTCTTTCTCAGATATTTTGAAAAGTCCCATCACATTGGCTGGCAGAGAGCAGAGATCACACGTATCAAAAAAGTGCAAACCAGAACACATTGAACACAAAACTGAATCAGAACAATACCAGAAACTTTGTTCTTTTTCCCCTTTAGAGGGAAGAAAACCTTTTCCAGTACTGTGCCTGATGATCCAAAATCCTGCTCTTAGCCCAAAAGGAGGCAAGTCACTGTATCTCTTTTCCTCTGGCAATATCTCACTTCCAGAACTAATCTTCTTATTTGGCAAGCAATCACATTTTTAATCTAAAACCACCTTATCTAGACCCCCAAGATTTTGTATTTTTCTGGGGAAGATGCTTTCCTTCATTGAGATAATGCATTGCTGAATTATAAGCTCTATGCAGCTGTCACTCTTTGCCAAACATTCAGAAATATAAATGAACTCTGACAAGTCATTTATCTGGTAATTCAGTGTCAAAGTGTAATAATATCACTGGGCTTTGTGCATTATCAGAGTTAAAGCAGAGCAGTAGTTAAAATGCAAATTGAAAGCACCTTTTGTGTATCAGAGTAAAAGTACCACAGTTATGCCCATCCTGTTAATCCTTTAGATTCTCAATTAGCTAAGAATAAAAATGTGTGGATCAACCCAAATGTTACACTCATTAAACCAGGAATTAAATGCTTAATGAATGCAGTTACCACACTGGTTTTAAGTCTTCAAGAAGGAATACCTGCAGTTTGCCATCCTGACTCAAATCCCCATGGAGCTCACATTGCCATCATGAGAGGAGAGAGCACAGAAGTGAGTACAGTGTACAGCAGGATAAAAATTCTGAGCACATCTATGGATTTTCTAATTTTGCTAAGTAAAAGCCACTCTGCAAGAACTGCCACAATCCTTTCCTTGCTTAGACACTCACAAAATACATTGTCAGATGTGGGAAAGCAGTGGCCCATCTTCTGAATGTCCATTCAGCCAGAGTGTCCATTTATTTTATCTCTTGCTGTTATAAGCAAACACCAAAACATGGTGGTTTGGCTTTTTCTTTTGTTTAGTTTTGTTCAATTGGTTGGTTGGGGATTTCTTCTCACGGATGTAAAGCCATTGGAAAGATCTGCTTCTCCAAAGGGGTTATAAACTGGAATAAAACAGCCAAATCTACCTCATGTTCCTCTCCTGGCTAGTGTTGAAAGCTGATCCACCTCAAGAAGACCAAGTGGAATTTTGCTTTGATCACTCTGGTATAGTTTATATATAACAGGCTAATAGCATTTCAACAGGGTCAGCCCACAGCATTCCCTGCCAGGCTGAGGAAATTTCTCCTGTGCAAAACCTCTCTGATGTCCTGTCCAGTCTCACTTGTGATCAATTCAGTCTCCCAATTTCACAAGATCAGAGATCACAACACTGTTGTTTGTTTCTGTGTGTTTAAGACAGGATGGAGACAATCACAGAATATCCTGAGTTGGAAAGGATCACAAGGGTCACCAAAGTCCAGCTCCTGGCTGTGCACAGACACCCCAGGAATCTCCCCCTGTGCTGAACGTCCAAAGGTTCTCTGTCAGGTTTGGTGCTGTGACCATTCCCTGGGCAGCTGTTCCAGTACCCAAAAACCCTCTATGAGAAGAACCTTTGCCTGATATCCAACCTTAAACTTCCCAACACAATTTCAGACCTGCTGGGTCCTGTCACTGTCACAGAGAGCAGAAATCAGTGCCTTGCCCTCATGAGGAAGCTGTAACTGAGTAAGGTCACCCTCCTTGTGGGACTTCCTCACAATTCCTTCACTATCCTTTACATCCCTCCTCTGGATGCTCTCCAATGGCTTTACATCCTCTTGATATCATATACTTCATTATACTATATTATATTCACAGACATACATATATATATATATACATATATATATATATACACACACACATATATATATGTAATTTATACTCAAAACAACACACACAGCACTAAAACCCAGCCAGAAAAGGGCCAGTGCTGATTTTACTGAGGCTAAACAGGCTAAACCTTAAACAAAAAAAAAACCAAACCAAAAATCCGTAATATGACGTATTTTTTTTCTGTCATGAAGTTTTTACGTTAAGCTCCAAGCTGAATGAGACGTGATATAACAGAGCAAAAATCTTACTTCAGGGAAGATGAGATAGAAAGGATTAAAAAAAAAACCCAAACCAACAACAAAAACATCCCAAGCTGTAAGCTGTCAGTTTTATATGCTGCAGATAAGTCCTCTAGTCTGCAGACAATACAAAGACTCTCCTTGATGTGTCCCAGCTCTTCCATTACATATAATTTATTAAAATCAAGATTTATCCCTTTTTATTTTCCTTTTAAAACCAGAATCCTGCACTGATATTTTGCTTTGTAATCACATAAAGAACTTCTGCATGTTAAATCTGACAATTGCTGCTAAGGTCAACAGCTGACAAATGGATTATCTGGAAAAGGTAGAGAGTCTTATAAAAAGAGAGCATGAAAAGCAAATTATTTATTTTAGAAGGGAGAGTTATCAGGAGGGGGAAGTACATGAAACAGCACGTAGAGGATGTAAGTCAAAGGAATCTTTCTCTTCGGATCATGACCACAAAAATGCCTGCTCTGCCCCCTGATGACATCCCAAAACTGATACAGCAAAACCAGTCAAAAATGAAAGGTAATGTCTTACTAGCAAGTTCTTCCTGCATTTTATTTTTATCCCTTCCTACTTCAGAAACACCTTCTGTACATCATTACGCCCCCATTTTTTGTGCCAGTCTGAAATGGAAACATTAAGTGGAATTTCCCTCCTCTCCTACTCGCTTTTTAAACACAGCCCATTGATGACTTTGCTTTAGCTCGTTTTTACCATGCCAAATCAATATCAATCTGCAATTTTTTCAACTCAGCTAATTATCATCTATGTAGTACTTAGCATCCACTTTTCAGGTTTCTTTACAAAGATATGTGTTTAATCAACTCAGGCAGCTTTTCATCCCTTTTCCAACCCTCCTTCAAAAAAAGACTCTCAAGGCTTTCTTGCTACAGTTGACTAATGGCTATAATCACCTGAGGCAAATTTCCCAGATCCTCTAAAAAATAACTAAATAAATCATAGCCTCTACATTTTCTGTTCTTGAGTTTAAAAAAAAATAAATTCTAACAACAACAGAAAGTTTAAAGTACATTAAATGTACAACTACACATTTCATGACCCAGAACTGTCCACAAGCAAGAAAACCCTTCCCCACACAGGATATTTGCCACAACACCTAAACCCCAAAGTAAGCAGAGTTTGCAGAGACATCGATGACCCTGTGCCATGTAAAGATCATTTTGGCTGCATCATGTTTACCACTTCAGTTAGAAGAAGAGGTGAGCTCTAAGTATGAAGCAAAACAATTGGTCCAAGCCATCCCTTGGAAAGCATCCATTTCCAGATGCTTTCTTCTGCCCTGGGCCAGAAGTGGACAGCAACAATTTGAGCCTTGGGAAAACTTTACCAGAAACAAAGCACAGCCTGGGATATGGTGTTGATAAAGGTACTACCATAGGTTTGGTTTAAAGTCACCTGGAATTGTGAACAGCCGTGTAAAACTCACATTGGATGTAGGCTGCTGGTGGATTTAATCCAAAATGTCAGTGTTTTCCAAAAACTGAGTTCTGGCAGTCACTGTCCTGGGACATCATTTATATTGATCCTGCCTTGCGTTAGGCCAAGTATTTTCTAAACCCCTGGCATGATTTAGATATTTACCAAATGTCTTTATTAGATCAAAAGTCACATTGCACTGGGTGCTTTTGCTAAACATTCTCTTTTTTTTTTTTTCCCCTCGACTGATGAAACCCACATCTGAAGCTGTTTTTTTCCCTACTTCTTAATTTGTGGAAAAATCTCAAGACACTATTAAAGGACTTCACTAGAAATTAAGGGTTATAAATGAATGAACCACATGGAGGAAAAAAATTTGGAAAGAAAAGTCAAGAAAATCTTAAGACCCCCAAGACTCAGAAAACAATTCTAGAGAAAACAAGTGCTGCCAGATAGAACAAAATCAGCTGCAGAAAAACACCTCAGAAAATAGCATGGATTAGAAATATGTCGTGGTTAGAAACAGGGGATCTTCAATAACTATATCAGAACAATTGTACCACAAGTATATTCAAAAGATGCTTCTCTTTCAAAAGTTCAAGGGGCATTGATCCCTGAACCTCTGATATCCACAAGCATTAAAAGAACCCAAAGAAAACCCAGCCTCCCCCAATAATTCTGAATATAGAGAAAACTTCTGTAGAAACAAAAGAATCAGAGATGCACAGACAAGAACTGCCCCAAATTTACAGCAATTAGACAACAAACCTTGTGATCCATATCATTTCCTAGATAGGCTATTAACACTCTGCTGAAATACTTTTGAACACTCATAAAGTCGCTCACTGACATTAAAATGGGGCAGAAATTGTTTTTCAGGATTTTCCTTCCTACAAGACAGAAGGTATTTAATCGAAATATTTTATTCTATAAGCTTTGGAGTAGAAGCAAAATCTTTGCATTTTCAAAATTGTTTGGTGTCAGTTATCTTCACATCAAACACAGCCACGGCACCTTTTCCTAAAGCACCTATTCCCTATTCCAGCTCTCTCCCCCTCCCAGCAACACCAGAATCCAGCAAGCCAAGTGCAAGGCACCACACCATCCATCCTCCTGCCAGTGGGCGAGGAGGGCTCTCCAAAAAGGGAAGATGAAGGACAAAGTGCAGCACACAGATGGCTCTAGGCTTAAAATTTAACTACATTCCCTCAAGATTCAGGCTATTCTGATGCTACCAGTTTATCCAAGAGCATCAAGTCCCTGTTTCTCTACCTGTCTTTCACAGCTTTCTGAGGTTCTTCTCAGAAAGAATTAAGAAAATTAATGGAAAGAAGTTTGTGGTTAAGGTATTTATTTCCATCCAAGAAGTGGAACTGAGAAAACAGTGTCCACATAAAACCAAAATTCATAGACTACATCTCTCTTTCCTTCTAAGCATGTATCTCTCCTCCCAAGAGGACAGGAATATGTGAAGTGTCCTTACTAACAATGCTGATATTATAAAATTCCAGTGCATAAAGAACAAATAGGGTTGATAATCTTTCCATACTGAATAAAGCAGGCAAGCTTATGAAAGTTTCCTGGACAAATCGATGACACAGCTTTGTGGAGATGGTTGTTTATTACACAAAAAACAAAGGAATGTAGACATATTCCCTCCTGAAATTTCCTCTCTGTCTCTAAGGATGATTCTGAAATGTACACGCTGACTTCCCAAAATCCCTGCCTCTAACTTGATGTATTCCACAGTAGTAGCCTCAAACATGCTAAGTTTGCTCTGGAAATAAACTATTTCAAAGCTCCTGTGGGAGCCCATATCCCATGAGATGTTGATTTTTCTAGCTTACTATCATTTCATATGATTTCATTCCTTCCTCCCAAGAGGCAGCATTTTTCTGAAAGGTATTTTCCTCATAGTTTGAAAACACTGCACTCCAGAGGAGTAAGAAAAATTCCTTGGAGCAGTAGTTTTCCTGTTTTTTTCCAAATTTACTCTTCTGAAACTTTGCACAAAACCAGCGACTGAAGCACACGCTGGGACGTGTCTGAGATGAAAACTGATACAGGTGACTTGCTCCAGAAACAATGACAAAAGCATATTTATCTTTGACAGGGCATATTAAAAGAATGAGTCCTGTTGAAAAAAACATATTAGGACTGTATGGTGGTCATAGTGGTTTGAGCTCAGAAAACAATTCTGCTGCAACACTGTTGGTTGAATCAGTCTGTGCAGGTGGATGTCAGTAAATTGTGGTTTCAAATCACAATAGAATGGTGTCAGTCAAACTGGACACGCATGTTCCCTGCCAAAATGTGGTATGAGCCTTTAGATTGGAAATTTGTATTTTTCTTCTAAATGCAAGAGAGATAATTGTGTCACAGGTAGTTTAAATTACAGCAGCTCACAGTCCTGAGGAACAAAGGAAACAGGCTGTGACAAGAAGGTGCAGGCTAAGTAAAGCACCAATGGATTAAAAGATGAAAGGCATCAGGTCCAAGGTCAGTGTGTTCAGGGGGTCAGAAGGAAAAATCTTCATGTTCTCCATACTGAGGCCTCTTCAAGTTACCCCTAGAAAGCCCCAGGGCTGCAAAAGATGCTTCCCAGGCAGGGAAGACACATAAAAGATATCCCAGGCTGAACAAAACACCTTAGGACACCTAAAATGTAAATGGAGCCCATCTCCAAACATTACCCCACACAGGCTTTATTCAGTCAGTTTGTGTAATTAATGTAACTTTGAAATCAGGGAAAGGAGAAGAGAGTGCTCTGATCCTATAGGGGTGATGAGGTGACCTAGCTCCAGGTATGGAGCTACATTTTGCTTTAACAGCTACATTTTTGCATTTTAAAGCTACATTTTGCTTTATAAACTACCTCAGCGCTCCAGCAGATACGCTGGGTGTCACTTCAGCCAACTGAGCCAACTAACAGGTTGATTGCAGGGCACCAGAAAATGAGACTCAGTATAGCCCACAAAAGCTTAAAGAAACTACCTGACAATCTCCACTATTCTTGGAGCTGTGCTGATCTCTGAGGTACCTGCTTTAAATGAAACACCAAAACACCTTATTCACAATCTGCAGCTTGTGTTGGTTCACAATGCAAACATCTCTCAAAGCTTCAGTTGCAATTCCACAAGTAAATTTTGTGAGCTCTCTCTTTACTGATGAAATTCATGTCACAATTATTTAACTGGATTTAAACTACTGCATCTTCATGGACATCATAGAAGTATGGGGAAAAGGATTAAAATTTCAAGTTTGAGTTAAAACAGATATTTAATGATTTCATTTCTCCAAGGGGTCTAGAATATTAACAGATCTCCTGAATCACACAATCTTGATTGCAACTTTTTCCTTCTTCCTGTCATTACCAGCCATTTATCCTAGAAAAATATTTTGATACAAGTTTGGGGTTTTCATAAATTAAAGAAAACCCAAAAAACAAAGATGCCATACTATTTTTTCTGCCAATCACCCCCAAACTGTGTCAGCAGATTCATATGAATATATAGAGTGAACTACTGTGTTTCTTGACCACGTATATGAAATAACTTGCAATATGATTTCCCGAGACACCCCAGTAAAGGTTCAAATGACTGCATCTTGAAAATGAACCCACAAATTTTAGAACAAGAACAACAAAAGATTTTTGCTTTAAATATTAACTGTGACTGCAAGGTCATATATTAGCACAAGGTATCACAAAACACATTACTGCACTACACTAGAGCAATACATGCCTAGACAAGTATATGCAAGAAAGATGGAATAAACTGTAGGTGAATTTGACAAACTCAACTCCATCTTGATGAAAGACAAGGCTCAGGTGATACAGGTAATATTTAGTAACCTAAAAATGCAACTGAGTGTTACAAAAAACAAAAAAGAAAAAGAGAATTGCTGATGATTAGCACCTTGAAGGGATGCCCAGGACCTAGGACTGTAACATTTCTGCAGGTCGGGGCATCACACAGGAACTGAGCTCCTCCATTTCACTTCTGAGAAGCACAAAAAGGCCTTTAACCTCCTGTTTGCCACTTTTTCAGCAGAAAAAGGAGCCCCCTGCCCTGATGTTCCTGACAGGCCCAAAGAGAAAGCAGATGCAGAAGGCAGAAAAATCACAAAGGGCTTCTCTCGGTACTGCTCAGAGGAACTGCCTACGTACCTGCATCAAAGAGAAACACAGAGATTAAAGGCAAAACCCAAGCAGGCAGCCAGAAAAAGGACTGAGAAGTCCTGCTGCCTCTTCCCCTCCTCCCATGACTTCCCTGAGGGAGAGCTTTGAACAAAAAGTACTGAGGAGAAAAGAGTTTGGAGTTCCTGTTTGATGGTGCTGTGGGAATTCTCAGAGGTGCTCTGGGAATTCCCTGCACGTTCTCCACTGCTGAGGCTTTGCCTTTCCAAAGGATTTGCACTTCATGCATCCACGACAGAAAATGCCATAATGGCAACATTATCTTCTCCTAGCAAACAACTATTTGTGCCTGGTATTTCAAAATGCAGGCAGGTGTAATGCTACAAAAGCTCTGCACCATTGGTCAAAATAGAAAAGCCACTTCACAATCCACAGTATTTTAAAGCTGTGGTCTCCAAAATGGCACCTCAGAGAATTTTGTATCCTTTTAACACACTTAATTCCTTTTAAGAGTAACAGGAGCTAAGCATGAGCCAAAGGATTACATGATTCAAGATTTGACACAGATTTGCCACAATGGATACAGATAGTACAGGAAACAACAGTCAGCTCCTAGATTTGTTCCAGACTATAAATCTTTTCTGTTAGTATGCATAAGGCACAGCTAAATGTGTCTGCTCAAACAGAAAAGAACAGGTCTAATCAGAGAGAACGAGACTGTTTCTCATAAAATGCAGGAGGAGCCTTTGTTTGGATTTTGCCAGCTACCTCAGACTTGTGATTTGTCTAAAACAGGCAAGATATAAGAATATTGTTGACAAAACATGCAACTGTTATCATGCTTTCTTTTCATCGATTTAAAATTAAATAATAAGCTTTGGTTTTATCCTCACAGTACTTCTAAAAATAACAACAGTCCAGATAGGAAAAACAAATAATTTTATCTTCTAACTAGTTGTGCTACACAGAAAAGAATATGGCAGTAGCCTCTCAAGCACTGAAAAGAGTCAGGGATCATGGATATGTTTTCAAAATTATTTTCAAAGCATCACAGTGATTCTGAAACTCTCAATAACCCAATGGCAGTGTATTTCCCACATCCTTAATCCTCTGCTTTGGAGAATGGGTGTCAGTATGAGCAAAGGAAAGTGGGGCTCAGCTTTGCTCCTCTCGGGTCTCACAAGTGTTGCTGTGCCCTCACTATCCCTGAGCTCATCTCCAGAGATAAGCACAGCCTATGGCTCTTGCCGTCTGAGACATTTTGGCAATTTTTGTTCAGCAATTCAGGTTATGCAAGATAAAATTTCTTCCTCACAGGGAGGCCATTCTTTACCTCTGAGAGGTCTATTACCTTGCCTGCACTCTGCTCATTAGTTCTGCTATGTTATTTTGACATGGATTTATATCTTCATTCCTTAAAAGTATTTGGGTTTCGTTTCCTTCTGTTGCTGTAGCTTCTTCCTCAATCCTACCCGTAGCTCTGTGATCCTTCCAGATCCACTTAGGACATTCTCCATTTAATCAAGTGCTGAGATCTAAATTTCACATAATTTCTTTGACAATAAATTACTTTTTCTTTGTGTGTAGCCTCTTTAGTAGCAATTGATTGTAGATGCAGCAATTTTAATCATCTAAAGACTTCAGTCTAAGTGGTCTCAAATTGCAGCATATGAATTAAGGAGATGGGCTCAAAATCTCTAATAGCAAGTTAGTGCAGAAATGCAGAAAGAACTGGATTTTATTTTGAAGGAAATGTTTCTATCAGGGAAAGCTTTTAAAAACACATAAACATACTGGAGAGGAAGAGTAGAAATGGTGAACTGGGAACCAGTGCATACCCTGACAATACAGTTTCAGGGATCATTTTATGAATGTTGAAAAGTTAAACCAGAGACTTTGATTTTCTCCTTTGCTCCTACCTGATGTAACATGTGTCCAACAATCACTTGCTGATTATATTATCATTAGTCCATTAAAAACTCTCAGTAAACCACACGAAAAAAATAGACAAAATCCCTTAAATAGAAAACCATTCCAAACTTGGGCCATCAGAATGCCACCAGAAAAAATGGAAGCTAAAGTTATTACCATGACAATTTTTTACTTGCGTTCTGTTGTCTCAGGGAACATGTTTGCACCGTGCTTCAGCCTGCTGGGATCTGGAATTGCTGTGAAATATAACCAGTCTGTATAATTAAAGCAGCAATTAACCTTGCTTTTGAACAACTTGGGAATTACATTTTGATTGAGAGGCACATAGCAAATCTCTGCTTCCAATATCTTCTCATTGAGGAGATCACGCCATAGTGATTGAAATTTTTGATAACTTGGTCTGCTCCGTTTAAAAGTGTCTGCCTACCTGCTACAATCCCACAGCTCCAACCTGGGAATAAAATGCTGTGGATCTGGGCACTGAGCACAGCAGGAAAAACCATAAATGTTTTAAGGCTGATCAATTCTGTAAAAAAAATCACTGTCACAAGAGCCATTTGTGAACAGATCATGTGCAGGGTCCACATTCCTTATTCATAACTCCTGGTTGAACAGCATCAATCAGCCAGTGACCAAGCAGACTCATCTGGAAATTTGAGTGTTCAGAAGAACCCAACCACATGGTCTGAGTGAAAGGAAAAGCTAGTGTGAGGCTGATTCTCAAATAAATGCATGGACCTGTGTAATGAATAAATAAAATACAAACTAACAAGAGAGCAGGTCTCAAAACATTCTCTAAGCTAATGAAGGGACAATACCATAATGACTTTAGCAGGTAGGGAGCAATTTTGGATTCCCATCTGTACTGTCATTGAGTAAGAACTTGAAACATCAGACAACTAAATCAGGAGTTGGTAATGAAATTTTGATTTTATTCCAAACTGAAATAAAATCTATGCATGGTAAGGATTAATTTGTGGCACAGCACTTGCTAATTAACAAGGGCAACTAAGCTACAGGAAAGCCTTTATGCCCTGTTATGAAGATTTTACCCATTTCAACTAAACCTTAAAGTGGTTTTATTTTGCTATGCTATGTAATGTCTGGAAAGTATCTGGAAGTCAGAACTGATGGGCAACAGAGAAGGCTCAGGGAAGGCAAAGACAATGGATCAGACATATCCACATCAGCATGTTGAACAACTTTCAGTAATGATCCCCATCACAAAGCTGAACCCACAAGGCACCTAACAGAGATCCTGAGCACATGACATGTACCCAAACCACTTTTGCTCCTTCTCCATCACCCTATTTCATTGCCATTTTCAGACAGAACCATGGAGTCCTTTTGCTCTCACACTCCACTTTCCCAGACACTACCCATAAAAAATTTTTTCCATTTAATCCAAAAAGATTACTTTCCTAGCCACCTTAAAGCACTTAAAGAGTTTAAAGTACTTAAAACACGTACTAATAAGATTAACGAACCTCAGAACAGCCTCCAGTCGCTCTCAGGCTGTAAAACTTGCTCCCCAAGACAAGAGCTTTGTGTGCAGCACTGGCAGAGCTCAGTGGCCTGGGCCTCACCAGGTGGATGGCGTGCCAGGAACTAAAGTTAAGAGCTGATGTAGAAGAAAGCTTGCTCCACGGAATTCCTAAGAGTCTGAAAAGCCAAAGTGCAGACGAAGGTTATCACAGAGGAGCAGTGTGCTGCAAGGACTAACAGCTATAAATAAACACACAAAAGAAACTGTTTTACATTTGTTTGGTTTTGAGCACACATAAGAGAGATGGATTAGGGCTTTTTCTTGTGCAACACATCAGATTAATTCAACAACCTCTTCGCCAAAGAATGCTCTTATGGGATTACATGTTCCTCTCCTTCCAGGACTCTTCTTTCCTTTGTTCAAAATAGGACGATTTAACAAAAGTTTGACTTCTGAGATCACACCTTTTGCTTCTGACCCTTGCTATGTCTCTAGGTGCTCCCTGAATCTTTGTTCTCTCACAAAATCAACCCAAACCTCTTTACTCCTTCTTGCTCCCCACCCCCTGTAGGGCTGTATTCAACAAGCCATTCCCTCTGGAGCACAACACACAACAGCTTCTCTCTCTTTTACTTTTCTATGCCCTTTCCTTGTAGTTTTTCTCAGCAGCTCTCTCCCCATGTTTTCCTTCAGAAAGAACAGGCAATCTTAAACCATCCCCTGAATTTTAACTCCACAGCTCCAAGCATAGCAATTTCAAGAGCAAACCAACAACTTTCACAGGAAAGCAAACCTTTTAAAAAGCAACCCACTTAAATTGCAGCCCTGGCTGGAGTGCAAAGCAATGGGGACCAAATCAGTGCCATTTTTCAGGGGGAACAAGAGCAGCAGCCTCCTTGCTGACTGTGCTAGACCTGCACCAGCCATGATTTCAGCAGAAACCTGGGACACTGAACCCCTGAAGTTTGCTCTCAACACAACTCCATCCTTACACAAACCAGCACCATGTGCTCCTGCCTATTCAAACAGTTTAAAACAAGCAATATGCAAACAACTTTCTCGTTCCATGCATATTATTAGTTTCACATTTGAATAGTCTCTGACCTGCAAGGCCAGAAACTAATTCTGTTTCACTTTCCCAGGAACCCCTACCTATCTTGTGGCAACATACCACTTTTAGTACATATCTGGTGCTCTTATATGCCAAGTAAAGCTCATCCATAGCAAAAACTTCCCAGAAAAAAGAATATGTATGAGTGAAATCTAATGACAGTGGATGCAGAATCCTGGCGGCAGGAAACAGCCATTTCTGCCAGTAATAGCAAAAGATTTTTACCTACCCCACTGCCAGAAAGGAAAAACTCAGCAAAGTCTAGTCAGACTAAGATGTTTTCTGTGGTACAGTAACTGATGAGCATCGTTGCTAGACCATGATTAAAATTATCACCAAAGTATCACTGTTAGACTGAATTAAAATTTGGATTAAATTAGAACACACAGGCTGCATACAAAATTCGTACATAGGATGTATTGTTAAGGTTGCTAGAAACTTCTGTTAAAAACACCACCAGGCTAAGCACAAAACTATGTTAACAAGTACCCACAATTTGTCCTTGTTTTTGAGATAACAGCTCTTACATTTGCAAATGCTCAACTAGAATATGTTCCATCTCACAAACCAACAGCCTTATGACTGTTTGTCTTCTGTTAAAGGGGAAAAAAGAAAAAAAAAAAAAAAAAAAAACCGCGAGATTTCCATATGCATATATTTTATCTGGATATCTTGCTATCCCAGCTGTCTAGGAGAGGAGTGGAAATCCTGAGAGCTCCTCATCACCAGCACGTGTGGGTACCAGACACCCCTGATCAGAAACCTGCTGGGGTGCCAGCAGTAGCCAAGGGGCCCGTGTGATCTGCCCATATGCTCCCTCTTTACACAACAGATTGGTGCCAAACCAAAGCAGTTCGAATGTTTTCAGTGCTCCTTCATCACAGCCAGCAATCTGCAAACAATCTGAAACTGCTTTATTCAGCCACACGCCACGAGTGCAGGTTTTAAGCTCGAAGCATAAGCTCCCCATTCAGACGTGAAATGTCTCCACAGAGCTGAAAATCCTCCCTGCTCTGAGGAAGTCTGGAAAGGAATCTCTGACTAAATTTTTCAGCATTAAGGCTAAAAAACAGGCAGTAGGAAAGTTGTCTAAAAACTAAATAAAACTGATGCTTGGTTCTTATTTAGAGAAAACAGGCAGCAGGAAAGTTGTCTAAAAACCAAATAAAACTGATGATGCTTGGTTCTTATTTAGAGAGGATATTAATTAAATATTACGTTTGTTGTGATGGCAAGAAAGGATTAAACATGTTCTGGGGACCAAAAATAGATTCTGGTACCAGTTATACAAAACCAGGCAGAAATGAGGAAAAAGAGGGAAAAACTGGGAAAACCACGGAAACTTGTGCAGAAAATGGGGAAACACAGGGAAAATACATAGGAAAAAAAAGGGATGAAAATGGGGAGAAAACAGGACAGGGGAAAACAAAGAAAGAAAAAAAAGGGGAAAACAAAGAAAGAAAAAAAAAAGGGAAAACAAAGAAAGAAAAAAAAGGGAAAACAAAGAAAGAAAAAAAAAGGGGGAAAACAAAGAAAGAAAAAAAAAGGGGAAAACAAAGTAAAAAATCCTAGAAAAAAACCTCAGGAAATATCACAGAAAAATGCAGAAAAACCCATAGAAAAGCAGGGATCCTTTGCTATGATCCCATGAGATTTTCCCCACCCACCCGCGTTTTTTGGTGCTGGGGAGGAACTCGAGATGGGGGGGAAAATGGGGGAAAAATGGCATTGAGGTGGGAAAAATGGGAGAAAATGGGGGAAAATGTGGAAAAATGGGCAAAAAATAGGAAGGAAAATAAGTGGGAAAGAAGGGGGAGAAAGGGGGAAAACCGGAAAAATAAAGAAAAAACAGGAAAAACCAGGAGAAATGGAAAAAGGGAGAACAAAAAGAAAAAATAGGTAAAGTAGGGGAAAAGAGGAAGAAAACAGGAAAGGAATGGGAAAACCAGGTAAGTACCAGGAGAGGAAAAAAAAAAAAAGGAAAAAATGGGAAAGAACAGGAAAAACAAGGAGAAAATGGAAGGAGGGATGGAAAAAATGGGGGGGGGAGAGAGGAAACATGAAAACACTGGAAAAACCAGGAAAAATGGAAAAAAAAAAACCAAAAACAGGGGGAAGAAAAGGAATCTCTTTGGGATGATACCTGGGAAGAATTCCCTATCCAACAGGGTCCCAGTGCATGCATATACATACATACATACATATACATATATATATAATGTCTAGTAGCATATGACATCTTTAGACTCCAATTTCTGGTGTGTAAGATGCAATCAAATGCCAGGCACTTAAATTTAAAAAAAAAAAAAATCCCATTTCTGAGTATAAAACCCTGTACAGAAGTGTATACAATACTCAGCAGCATTAAAACGAAAAAAGTGTAGCTGGAGAAGAAAAAGAGCTCAACAAAGACTTCAAACTTCACAGCCTGACCTAACTTTTCTTTGTCAGAGAACTACTAAAACCTCTCTCAGACTAAGGAATACTTCCTTAATTCAAGATTCACTTCATCAAAAGTTTCACCACATCAAATACATCCCATTGGGTTCTTTAACTCTAACAGGCTGGATCTCCAACTTGCCCATGTTTGTAAAATTATTTTTTCTTCCAAACTCCAGGCAGGTAAGTGAAGTCAGCAAGACTGCTTTGAAAATTGGAAAATCCACTTGTCTACAATCAATCAATCATCAAGTAATCAATTTATGGCTTTTATCCCCACACTTTGACATTATTTCAGAAGTGGCATCCTAATATTATTCCAGCGTATGATAACATTATTTTGGTGTCAGAAGTGAGATCATAACACAGCAATATAAGGAAATTTTAAATCACTGAAATATCCCCAATAGGAAAAATATTGCTGCCAGAAATGAGTGTGGTGATAGAAAGGACAATCTAATCACAGTTATGAAGACTTTATATGTCCTTATGGCCCATTTTGTTAATTTTCTGCTTAGCATGGAAGCAAACACTGATCTTGATCTACTTTTTGTTTGTTTTTTTTTTTTTTTAAATAGTTAAAAAATATTGTGCTTCTCGTTAGTGGTTTCTCCAGTAACACTTCATTGTAGCTAAATTTTGGGAATGACATTTTGCATAACACAGTTCTTTTTCTGGTTTAAAAACTTATTTATAATTGATAATTGACAACTGCTTCAGACTTCCTGAGGGCTGTATCGCTTAGCGGGACCTAACAGACAATAAAAGAAAAACATTTTTAACTTGAAGAAGATGACTTTAAATCAGGAAAGCTTCTGCAGAACACAGAATTTTTTGGTCCACGTTGGAGTGGCCATTTCCCTAAGAAACACTGACTAAGAAATCCTTTTTAATTTGATTTAGAATAAGCTGAGATGACCTTACATTTCCAGGGGTCACAGTAAAAACCAAAATTACTGAAAACTAACAAAGCTGCAGTGATTTGATTTGCCCCCCAAATACAGTAAAGAACTATGTTACAGAACATTTTTACACAGCTACTCTGGCAGAAACACTCATAAATCACAGACAGCAAATAGAATTGATTGCAGAGATGAAGGTATCAACTTCTACAGGATTTTTTCCATAAAAGCCTTTCTGAAAACTTTTTGCTCCAAGAGACATGCAGTAATTAAAAAATCAGCAATGAAATCCCAAACAATATAAAGAATTATAGCACCAATTAATTACGGTGCTTTCAAGCTGAAAAAAAGCAATTTGCTAATGAAAACCACGATCGCTTAACAGTGGCACTAACAGCAAAAAAAATTGTTGCAATAAATCACTCTTCATAAACATGGGCTTATACTGGAAGTCTTCCTAATCCAAACGTGTTACACTCAGCAAACTAGCCAAGATGTTCACTCCTCCAGGATCCACTATCCATATTCAAAAAAAAAAGGTGAGAAAAGCACAAAGAATTGCCGAGGGTGGGAGATGCTCCCACCAAAGCCATCCCTGCCCGAGAGGGGACAGTGGTACCTAAGGGCTCCCAGTACCCCACTGGAGAGGAAAGGCCTGGGAACACTGGTTCAGATCAGGACAGCAGGATTACAGTGGATTGCACCACAGGTCCTGGAGAGCAGAAGGAAGCACAGGTTTCCCAGAGGGGTTGTGGAGCCCCCATTTCTGAAGATGTTCAGGAACCATCTGGACGCGCTCCTGAGCGGCATCCTTGACAGGACCCAGCTCGGACAGGAAGGTTCCAGTGGTTCTTCCCAACCTCACCCATTCTGTGATTCCATGTCTATGTCTGGGGATAAATGGATGAACAGTCAAAGTAAGCTTTGAAACAACAAAACAATCCCTATTGCATTTCACACATTGAATCAGAAACACAAAAAAAGTAGTTTATTTCTTAGCTACTCTGTACAAAGCAGACAACAGTGACACAATATAGGGATGTCCAGTTCCAGAAAATGCCAGACAAGTCACTGGAAGCAACAACATTCATACTTGATCATTTCTATCATCTGAACACTGCCTAAAGATGATATCCAAACTGGTCTAATAGCCTATGGAGCAAAAAACACACAAAGCAAATAAAATGTTATAAACAACACAAAGAGCTGCAAGGAAAGAGATCAACCACGTGATTTTGTTTAGTAGAAAGACGTAGCTACATTTTACGAAATCTCAGGGAAAAAGAAGCACTCACATGTTTAGATGACAAAAATCTATGCAAAAAAAAAAAATTAAATATAACTCCTTTTTAACTGAAAGCTGCCTTGAAAGAACCCTGAGGCACAACTTCAGTTTCACACAGAAGAGTTTGTGCGTTTGGTTTCAGGAAGGGTTGAGGCTGTGTGTGTTCTGTGGAAAGAAATACACATGTAACATAAAACACAATTTAAACTATTCCCTTACACAGTAAAAGGTCCACGGATGGACCACTGAAAAGACTTCAGCTGCACAACACTTCTGCTGTTCAATCCTGATCTTGACCCTCTTTAATCAAGCATATGCATTGCTTTAATTACCTGCATTTACCCCCTGTGTATTTATTTAATTTTGCCCCCTTTTTTTTGTGTTCTATTTCCAAAGCAAACAAACATTTCTGGAGCTCAAACTTCTCTTGGTCAGCCAGACACATTTTGCATACATGTCTTCATGGAGTATTTTTCTATTCAAAGTTTCAGAAAATGGCAGAAATTCCTGTTTCTTCAGCTTTGTGAGGCTTTAGCCAATTAAAAAGTCAAAATGACTGCTGAGGACTGTCACAGTGGTTTCACCAGCCATGGATTTTTTATATATTAAAAAATTAATCCGGTTGTCTTGAATGTTTATCAACTGTTATTCCCTCAAAAGCATGTTACAGATCCCTGAGACAGGATTCATGATGCAGATTAGAACATATTGTTTACAGCCCATAAACACTTTTTATTATAGTTTCATCATAAGGTAATTCCATTCTGTGGGGTAAATTAACATATTTTCCAGGGCTCATTAATCCTCATTTAATCACTCAGTGAACATGAACCAAACCCATTAAAAGGAAAATCAAGACATGAACTCTAATTTAAGCCACTATTTTACTAACTGCATTTATCTTTAGGAAATCCTTATATATAATACAAAAATTAGTTTCCCCTTCATTATATCTAGTGTGCAAAAAGGCCTTGGGATATAAACCATCTTCTAAAAGCCCTGGTCTCTCTCATCCTTGATTGTCACCAGTACCAGTGGATTTGCAGGAGTCAAAGCAGGATTGCTTTGTGTCCAGCAAATTTGCTTTCTTACAAAACATCCACAGGGTATGTGAAAAAGGGTCTTTTTCTATGTTCAAAATATCCAAGCCATAACCATGGCTCTGTTGTTTGAGTTTCTTGTGCTGTTACAGACAAATCCCATGGAGAACTTCCAGGAGAATAAATGGACATGGGGCACATGCAGAGTGATGGATGGGAAGCTCCAGGAAGGGACTCAGTGGTGGAGGCACCAGAGCAGCACAAAGGTGTCACAACCACTGACCAAATTTTCAGGCATCAAAGGAAAGGAGGTTTAGGAGGACCAGAGACTGAGGAAGAGAAAGAAAAGGAATGGGAAGATGAATTGGAAAGCAACCTGAAGCCCAGCACCCAAAAGCTGAACTCCCTGACAAACCCTTTGGCTGATGAAGTTGTGCATTCCTCACTCTTACATTTCCTTCAAGCACTGGGACAAATTTGCAACCATTTTGAAGTCAGCTTCCCCCAAAACCCAAACAAATAGAATTCCCTCAGTAATTTAAAGAGAAAACAGACAAGCTTGAGCATACCAGCTTGCCAGAGGCTCACATACCATCTTTCACAAGCTCTGCCCAACCTGCTATCACAATTCTACTTTAAATCTTTTTCCAGGCTTCAAGATGAAATCTTACAAGAAACAATAAAAGCAGTGAACAAGAAACACCCTGAAACTTGTATTGAGTAATACAAAAGAAGCAGCAAATATTCTGGGACAGAGGACCAAATATTTCCAGCATTTCCCAAGGTAAATAAACTATTCCACTTGGGAGCTACAGGAGGTGAGCACAGG
The DNA here is from genome assembly GCA_037013685.1 of Acridotheres tristis. Lineage (NCBI taxonomy): Eukaryota > Metazoa > Chordata > Aves > Passeriformes > Sturnidae > Acridotheres > Acridotheres tristis. Next base: position 3,227,402 of record CM072884.1, read on the forward strand.
CAACCCAAGATTTTCATTTATTTCAGTTGTAAACCCTTCCTTACATCTAGAGAACCCAGGATGGAAATCAAAGAGCTTCAACCAGATCCCTCCGACTTTTCCAGCCATTCCACTCATTTCAAACAATTAAAAGTCAGTGATGACACTACAGATGTTTTAATAAGTGTATAAAGAAACACAAAGTGTTTGCTGCAGAGGGCTGCTTATTCTAATAATTGTGCAACACCTCAAACACACCAAAGTTGCATGGGTAAGAAGCTGGTTTCATTGTAAAACAAAAAGGAATCATTAACATCCAGAAATTGGGGATTGCAGCTATCAGTTAAAAAGCTGCATGTCTGAAGTATTTCTACAGTTGCTAATTATAAATCAAAATTTTTTAAAAATAGAAGGAAAAGTCACTAGCTGCTTCTGGACAGCTGAAAAGAAAGTAAATTAATTAGTTTTTTCAAACACACTTGAAAAAATGTTCTAGTATTTAAGGTTTCTGTGCTATTAAGAGGCTGGTACACAATGCAGAATGAGAGAACTAATTCACTCTCTTCTAGCCAAAGGCAAATATAAATAACTATCAAATAATAAATTAAATGAGGTCTAAAATGGGATCTATAATTAATGACATTTCTGCTGACCATTTCAGTGACAGTATGATTTTAATAGCTACTTTCACACAATGTCAGCCTCTAAGATAAGATACATTAAGTACGAAGTTAATTGCACGAGTATATAAATCCACCAGCATTTCCCAGCCACAGAAAAGAAGCACTGCCAGACAGAGATGACTGAAATGCCTTTATTGTGTCAGTGTTGTTCTTTCCCATGAGCATAAGGAACCAACTGCAAGCCCTGTTATACAAATCCAGCAGATTTTAGAGTTTTGTCTTTCTGACATCATTTTCAAGCAAGATTTGTCTGCTATCTATGGAAATTAAAGATCTCAAGGTGCTGACTGCCCTCAGCAAAAATGCATTTCCCCACACAGAGAAATGAGTTTAAAATATAACACTGAGTACAGCAGGCTACTAAACCCAAATCTGGAACATGAATCATTCAACACTTCCACTGAAACAGTAATTGGTAAGTTCTTTGGGGAAGAGATCAGCTCCTGGTTCAATGTTTATATAACTTTCAACACATTGAACTTCTGATCCATAACACTCCAATTTAAACAATAACAATCCCTTTAAAATGGGGGAAAGTGTGTACTCAGCTTATTTATGATCTAAAAGGAAAATATAGAAAAATTTCCACCTGAGGCTAATGCAAAACATTCTCCTCTGGTCTTTGGACTTGACACAAGCTATAAATTTGTTATATTTGGGTTGAATATCATACATCTCAAAAAGAAGATACAAAGTAAGCAAGAGCAATGGTGGTTAAGAAGAAATTTCTATTTTTACCACATTGGTTTATTCAACTTAGAACAAATCTATAAGGTAGTTGGATGACCTGATATTGCCTTTTGTTTTCATGAAAACCATTTTGGCCAAACAGTTCTGCTTCACATTGCTGTTAATGCATTTTTTGGACATGCTGAAAATACCATCAACATATGGTTTGAGAAAGTTTGGGTTTGCCTTATATAGTTCTCAATTTGGTCAACTCAATATTCTTTTTTCAAAATGGGAATCTCATCCTCGGTACATCAAATATATCACCATAATGGGTCATGTACATAACCAGGAATGCCTGATGAGCACATGACAGAAATGTTTTCACAAATTTACATCAGCACTCCAAAGCAGCACCTTTCCATACCACTCTGCAAAACAGGAATTCTGCCTGGGAAAGGGAGGTGCTGCCTCTTTCTGATGTAAACCCTTGTTCTGTCAACAGCTTGGAGACCAGGTACAGGAAATTATCTGCCAGGTGACTCTGCAAAATAATGCTTTGGATGGGTTTATTTTCTGCATGCTTTGTTGAACTAGCACTCACACAACTCCTTTTCTTTGAGCAAAAGTGATCAACACAAAATTATTTTGGGGAAGAAGATCTTCGTTAAAAACAAAATATTTTAGCTACAGAGACAATGAAATAATAACAATATATGTGAGGGTTTAGAGTGATCAAAACACATCTTTGACCTGTAATGTGGTGTATTAATAGAGAAAAGACAAGGCAAGAGCTGTGGGACACAGCACTGGGACTCTCAGTGTGCCCTGCTGCTTAAATGTGACCAATTCCACATCAGGAGTTTGTCTGCTGTTCACTACAGCTGCCTTTGAGAGAAGCATTAAAGCTCAAGTTAGGACACCCTCATCTGTCACTGCTCCACAAACATCCAACATCTACCAGTAAGTATGAGGTGGAGCAGGAAGAACAAAAATCTGTGGGTAATGTATTGGTGACCAGCATGTCCTTGGAGCATAAAAGCCAAAATTAATACTTAATGTCATGAATTATGGATGCTGCTGAAAAGCTGTGCTGGAAAAGAGGTTGGGAAACCACTGTGGTTGAGCTAGTAAGAAACCTACAGATTTGGCAGGGAACAAACCTCTAAAAACACAAAACTTTTATATTTCAAGGGACAAAACATCGTGAATAAAAATAAACGTTCAGCATTCTTATGCTTCACTGACAAAAAACAATACATGATCATTCCCTTTTGTTTTCCTTCAGAGTCTTTGGAGTATGAATTAATCAAGTTTAAGCTTTTATAAAATAATCCTAATTTCACATAGAAAGTAATGGGCTGTACTGGACAATGCAGGTGGTAGAACTTGTATATTTATGGTATGTGATTGTATCCACAAAATATCACCTCAGTGCTCAGCAGTGGCCAAAAAAAACCACACAGGAAATAACTAGAAATGAAGCAGAGACCCAAACAATTATTATCAGGTCAGGTGCATACCAAACTGGATTCATGAGAGCCTGCACAAATACCTTTTGGAATTGAATAAATACATATGTGCAGATTCCAAGTAGCCATTGCTACAGACCAGGCTCAAAAATGCTAAAATCTCAGATACTTTTGCTAAAATAGATTGGAAAGTTTACTATGAGAAAAAAAATTTTGAACATTTTGAAGACAAAATGGTTCCAAGCAGGTATATTTTCCCACATCCCTGGCACAAAGGAGACCACCATGCCTAGACACACCTGTACACTTCAAGAATGCTACAGAACTTGTAAAAAAACCTTGGCAAGTTAATCCTTCAACATCCTAACAAAGCTGAGCTCATAAAGTTCTTTTACTTTGTCTTGTACTACTGATGAAAATGAAAAAATACACATAGAGCCAGAAATGAACCCGGATTTCATAGCCAAGCTTAAAGCTTCAGCTCATTGGTTAAAGCATAGTAAAGAGAAAAGGCACAAAAAGGATAAAGGCACCTCTTATACTGCAAAATACTAGAATAATAGAATAGATTATTAGAAATAATAGAATATTATGTGACTTTACTGATAGGTACCATTACCATAAATGCAGACATGGAGCCAAAGAGCAACTGGTAAAACTTACAAAGTGAATTTCCTCTAATTAAAAATCTACTTGCGCTCTCATTACGTCAGTCTTGCTCTGAAGGTGCTTTTCCCTCTCCTTCTCAGATCTCCAGTGCACACTGCACACATTGCCAGGCTCAGATATCACACCCCCAGATATGCACACAAACATTTTCCTCCTAAAATATTCAGCCACCAACACTGCTGTCTGTCTCATGCTGGGGTGTGCATGAAAACAAAAGAATCCAGCTCCTCAGAAATTCCTGCCAGCAGCACCAGAGCCTCCTTTTGCTCTGTGCCTGTGACTTCTATTAGGGATAGATGAAAATGACAAACTCTGCGTGACTCCACTGCTCCAACAGCTGCTGTCACGTTCTTTTCAATCTCTCCAAAGTAATTATTTAATTTAAAAAGCAGAGTGTTACAGCTTATGATGAGAAAAACAGTTATTACTTAACTAAAAGAGAGGATAGCCAGTTCCTTGCAAATTTAAATTAAGAAATTACTTCACCATTTGCAAGGGACTTTGCCTATTTATATCAGCTGAAACTCTCTGCCTGGAAACTCTGAATTGGAAATAAGTTAAAAAGGAAAGAAAAATGCACTGGCAAAATCAGAACTATGAAAGACACCACCAAAACAGATAAAATTACTTAAAAATAAATGAGCCTCATTGTTTTCTATCAAAATTCAGCATTCTGAAATAATCTTGTCCCTATTCTGAAAGTACAAAAACCAAGACATAATTAGTTATTTTCACTGCAGTGTAAAGAATGCAATACCTCTGTAATTGCCACAATTTAATTTTTTTGTTCTGTTTTAGATTGCATATTGTAAAACAACTTCCAGAGTGAGAGATCAGTGCCACTTATAATTGAAACTTGTTAAAATATTGTTTCAAAAACAATGAGGCTGGAAAAGATTTCTAAGAGCAGAATCTCTCACCAGAGCCCCAACTCATTACTTAAATATTTTGCAAGAGAAAGCAACAACAGATTTAGGTTATAAACACAATTATTATATTGCTCTTACCTTGCCCAGTCTTCATATTAGTTGCCACTTCTGTGCTAAAAAAGGGCACATTTTTAGTTGTAGACATCTCCTACCACATTTAGGATAATTCTTGTCTATGCATTTCTCCATCTGTCCTAAACAATTGACAGTATCTTCACCTTCTTTCAACCACATCAATTACAGGTGTGCTCAAAGCATTTTCTGTATGACACAAAATTAATGTCTCATAGACACAGGCACAGCATTTGAGATCAAATAATTCTGCTTTAGTGACAAAGTATTTAACCTGGGGTTGAGGAAAAAACACATCAACAGCTTGGGTAAGGGAAACTTGTATTGATCAGAGATCTTGTAAAATTCACCTCACTGGTGTTTTGATAGGAAATTTCTGTGGAACAATTTGACACTTTTAAATTATTACGAGTTCAGGCAGAACACCTCATTACTTTCTCCCTGTAGCACATAAGTAAGTGCTTTCAAATTTCATCTGCCTCTTCAGTTCACTGATCCTGCACCATCTCATCCTAATTTAGAACAGCAAATAATTACAAATAGAAAGACCTGGGAGCCCAAATCCTGATACACTGATGCTTTACTAGACTGGACCAAACTTAAGTGTGCATAGAAAGGGAATTTGTGAATCAGAGCTCTAGACAGAAAGTTCAGGCAGCTCTTGGGTAATTTGTGACATCAACCTGAACACAACCCTTGTGAATACCAAGTTTTCCAGGGTTTTCTAGAACAATTTCCAGAGCTGTTTCTGGCCATTGTTAGACCTTCCTCAAGCAGAGACCACAAACCTAATCACACACTGCTCAGACACCATTTCTCTGCTCCACCTCTTTTCTGTGTCCAGAGAGGAAAAGGGAAGAGGCAAAGCCATAGAACTGCTAAAAATCAGTCAAAGGAATTAAGTGAAGAATCTCCTTGAAGTTTTTCAGCAAGATACCACAAAGACATACTCAAAACACTTCACCCACCTCCTCTATGCCCTCCTGCACTGCCTGTGCACTCTTTTACTGCTTAGGTACCATCAAAATTGGCATTCTCTAAAGATTAAATACCTGCATCCAGAAGAACAGAATGGCTCACTGCTTATCAGAACTGCCTTCAGTGCTAGACTAAAAATTTTAATGAATAATCAATGGAATTGTGCAAATATTGAAAAAACACCCCAGAATGATTTAATAGCAACATATTCAACCACGAAGATCTACTTTACTTAGTGTAGCAACATTTGAAAACTATAAAATGTTGACAATTTCTACATAAAGGAAAAACAGAGGTGCACATGTGATTGTCTGAAACACACACTTTTAGGACTTTTAAAAAATTCTAGTCCTAAACCTACCATGAAAATTTCTTCGATGACACAGATATGCATGAGAAATGAGAGCTGGTAGAAAATTGTTTTACTGCTACATGGCAGGAGCAGTGATGAAATCTTCCATTTTTAAAGTTTCCCTTAAACCCTCCCTTCCAGTGGTGTGTCTGAAAGGTCATGCATTTACCAGTGGCTCCCAAAAACCAAAACATCCTTCTCCAAAGGCTCTCATGAAAGCACAGGCAGACTTCCAGGGGACACTGGAAGATCCTTGTACATCCACAGACATATTTTGCACATCCAAAGCATGAGAAGGGCTACTGATGCAACCCAAAGTCACTGGGGAAAAGGGAGATGGAAGGTGAGAAACTGAGGCACTGCAGAGTATCCTGCACCCGAGTCCATCCTGGGCTGCATCTCTTGCATTCTCGTGCCCCCACATTACACCCCAAGGTTAGGTCTATGGAAAAGGAGCATCTTAAAGGTGAATTATTGCATTTCATCTTCTTTTTTCTACCAGAGTCAGGATTAAATGCTCGAGAGGGAGCATTTCTCATTGGGACACAGATGTTTATTAATTTTTATCTATATTACAGTGAGTTCTACAGCACTTCTAGCTAACAAGCTAAAAAATGGAGATGTATCTCTCTCTACAAGGCCTTTTAAGGGCCAATCATCCAATTAAGAAAAGCCACCTAAATTGTTTTTATTTTTAACCCAAAAATCAATCACACATGACCCACAACGTGGATTTTTCTATCCAATTACAAAAGATCACCCAGACCCATGAAGAAGTTGAAGAAGACAAAAACTCCACCCTAAGACCTCCATCTTGCTTTATACCTATTATTACCTTCTAAAACCTTAAATTCTAAGTTTTCCACCATGTGACATTACACACTTCTATTCAAACAGCACACCAGTGATTTCAGTTCTATCATGAATTTTGGAAGCCTTCCCCATGGCCTCAGGTCAAATGCAGTGTTCTTTTGGGGGTCAGTGCCTGACAGCACAGAAAGTCAAAAATTCTCAGCGCCCAGGGCTCCAACAATAAGCATCTGTTAACAGTGACAAATATTTTTTTTCCACATAGTTCCTTTAGTGGCCCCCACGCCAACCAGAGAGGAATGCCCCAGGGAAATACAGAAAACACTGCTCTTGGAAGTGCCTCTCCACAGCCATTTCTGCCAGCCTAGGGAGGGCTATTTTTAAATTTAAGTCAGATTTCAATGCCTTATTCTCTGTAGTATGACTGCTCAATACATTTCCATTTATTATTTAATTTGGGATGCATTTGCAACAAAGGACTTCCACGTTCTGAATAATATTTTGTACATTACTCTGGTACAGAATAGTTTTTCTTGTAATCTGATTTCATTCTTTCCAACTTGTAAATTGAAAAAGAAAAGCTGTCAGGATAGATCATAGTTGGCATGCCACTTTCCAAATATCATTTACATTTTTCTTTTTGCATACATCTTTAATAGTCAATTTCCTTTTTTCTATACATATTTTAGTCTGAAAATGTTTGCCATAAATATTAAAACATGAATTATCTGCATAGCCATGTACATAACTTACAGAATTACCTCAAATCTCATCTATTACTCTCATATTTAATAGCCAATATCCCTTTTTGCTACCATATTTTAATATTAACTTGCTTCCTTAGCTGTGCACAGAAGGAAATCTTTCTCAGTGCCTTCATATATATATATCCTCCTAAAGCAGAAATTAAAAGAAATCTTAGTAAGTTTTGGGATGTTTAAGTATTGATAAAATAAAACTCAAACCCACAGTCAAAACCATAAAAAGTTAAATTTAGCTGTACTTCAAAATTAAATATCTTTTAAGGTATTTTAGAAATTCCCTTTAATGCTAAAAAAGCCACGTTTGGAAGTAGCAACCAAATACAAAGAATTTATTCCGTGCACATTTACAACTTCTCAGCTTGCCACTGCAGCAGAAAATTCATACAAAAAATTGTGTGTTGATGCAAGCTGTTGGTTGCAATTCCATGATATTCCCATGGCTGAATTTGAGATGACACAGAACTAACACAGGTGAAAAAATTCAACTTTGCCATCATTACCAAGCTCTGAGACATTCCCTTAATGAATTAATAAATGATGTCTGTTTGCCCTCAGTATCTCACCAGGCCATACACTGAAGAGTATAACAAATCAGAAGACAAAAGCAATGAAATTATACTAAATTTTACATGTTGGGGAATAATGTCACTTCATTTGTGTCTTCTCCCATGCAGTCCAAAGTCAGAGTCACCACCTATGGCCTGGTTTGTAGATATGTGCTATTCCCAGCAATAACTGCTCATGCAGAGACCCAGATCTGTAAAGAAATTTAAAAGACAGAGCACTGCTTCATATCTGATATTTTCATTTGAAAGCCCTGTGCAGGTGGGTTTAACCTAATTGACAGATTAAGCCAGGCACCTGAAATGGGAATTAGAGAGGACATCACACTTGGCAGGTGGCTGCCTCAGCCAGCTTGAAGCCAAATGCTCAAAGAGTCTCTGTAAACAAACATTACACCTTAAATTACCAAGCCTAGAAGAGCACCCTTCATTTAAGATACCCAGGTTGGAGCTTGGCCTAAAGATGGACAATACAGTTTTTAAAAAATAACTCAATTAAAGCGTACTGGTTGCATTTTCAAGCTGAAGCAGTGACAGTGCTGCTGCTGCTTCTACCCTTGTTTGTATTTGTTCAGCAGCTCACTGGTTAGATCAAGCAGTTTTATCCCTTTCAAATCCCAAAGCAAACCCAGCCCACTGACTACAACTATTGCTGCATTCCACCCCTCCTCAGACCAAAATTATGAAGCTTTCTGGGATTCAGGCTTATGACCACTCCAGTTCTTTGAATGATTTAGTGGATTTTTTTTTAAATGCCTGCTGTTTCCCAGAAGAGGGACCGTGAGCATTTCAACTTACTACACAGGGTGATAAACTGGTCCCTACCAAAGGTGAGATGTGGATTTCAGTGTCTGGGTTAGAGGAATGAAGAGCTTTGTGAGCATTCCTCACCTGGGAAGAAACCCAAGCCACCAGACTGCAAGAAAAATCAAAACACATCCATGCTGCTCCTTCAGTCAGACAAAAAAAAAAAAAAATTGCTCTCATTGCTGGGGACCTCTGAGGGATTGGAAAGATGCAAATGCTGAGCCTTTGTCAGGTTCCCTGGGCTTACAACAACCCCCAAAGTTGCAGTACTCAGGGAACCCACAGTTCAAATGCTGAGTGACCCCTGACTCTGATGCCTGCAAGGTTGGGAAAGAGTTTGTGAGGATTTCACACCTGGAAAAACCTGCCTGCGTCTTCATTGTTTTGGAAATTTTGGAACATGGCAAGAGAATACAGGACAGAGGCACTTAATGTCATTGATTCCAACCTCAAAAATCCAAAATTACACGTGACAGATGCCAATACCAATAAACTCAGCAGGAATAATCACTGCTGTCTGCAGGATTACACATTTTCCCCCAAATTTTAAAGGAAACTTGACATCAGTGAAAGAGACAAAAGCCTTCCACAGGAGCAAAATAGAGCCCTGGGAGAGAGCAGGATGAAACCAAAAGGATAAATGTTCATTGTGATAAAAGTGCTAAAACAATGAGCTACTTTTCACATTATTAATTGATTCTCACTACATTTAATACTTTTGAGAAACTTCCACTTGCTTGCTTCAGGCAATTTTAGCTCAACCCTCTGTCCACTTCAGGGCATGGAAGGACACCCAGTCCCAGGTTTTTTGTGGGCTGGTGTATATTTAGCAGGCACAGGAATTTGTACAAGCAAAGAAGGAAGGGTCAAGAGTTTAAGGAACCAGTGCTTATGAAGTCACTTGTCAGTAGTTTTGCTGTGCACAAAGACAATTGTTAAGCATCAGTCTTGATAAAGATTTTGAGGGGAAGCTTTCAAAAGCCACGAAAGAGCCAGAATCTTGAAAAGGAGACTTGCAATCTTAATTTCGTTCAAATGCTTTTGAAAGGCCTAATTATCCACAAACCATCCGAGTATCAATAACTGATTTAAAGATCCAAAGACAATACAGAAAACATTAAAAAGTACATTATAAAGACTGAAGAAGTTGCAAATAGAGACACAGGACAAAACATACAAGATGCAACAAGGAGAGGAGGATGACACTGTCCATACGAAATGTTAGGGAAGATGCATTTTCTTCATCCTTCATGCCTTTTCAGTGTTTAAACACATAGCTGAAAATGACTTACTAGGCTGGAAAAGCTCCAGCTTCTCTGGTGGCATGGCACTCAAAACAGCAGGTGTTTTATGGTCCATTGAGCAGAATGAGGGGCAATGCCCTCCTCCATTTCCCTGTATTCAGACTCTGCTTCCTGATTATGTGCATGTTCAGTCTTGGAGTAAAATTCCACACGCTCCATAAATCTTGAATTAGCTGTTGTACTGGAGGGGTTTTTTTATTACTGTTAGAAAGCTCCCGACAAAGCTGTCAACAATAGCAGGCCACCAAAATATTTCTTGTTATAAAAAAGGCAGGAGAAATCTAGAGGCATGACTATCTGGTAATAATTTTGAGCTGTGGCTGTAAATTGCTCCATTCATTACACTGAGTTGAAAATGGCATCGACTAGATGAGACTTTAAGAAGACTCCCATGGAACTTGCAGAGAAAAATGGCCCATGGGAGTTTCATCAGTGACTACACAGTAACTTCCAGTGCAGGAGGAAGGAGGGGTTATGATTGCATAGATACAGCTAGGAAAAAATAGAAAAAAATATAAACTCAGGCATTTATGTGCATATTTTTTAATCTTAAACTGCTGGACTTTTACAAGAATCATATTATATAATAGATGGCTCTGCTGGCTGCATTCAGATGTCAGATTCACAGCTAACAACCTAAATTAATTCAGCACAATTCATGCCCTGTCATTTTGTATTTATTAATTATCCCAAAACAGTAAGAAAGAGTCTACTGAAATGTGGGAAAGCTGTAATTTGTTCTATGAAATATGAATGGTCATTTCCTAAGAAATTTGCTTGTAAGCTTTTCCAATGAACTGCCCACATGCACACACAGGTCCTCTTGATGCACAACTGAGAAGTGACAAACCCAGGGCAAAAGATTCTGCAGCATCAAACACAGGAAAGAAACCCAGACCCCATGAAGCAGCAGAAACCAAAGCGTTTAATCCAAAAACAGTGAAACAAAGTCAAAGATGGTGTCATGTTTATGCAGAAATAGAAAAGTCTGTTTCAAATTGGAAAAAAATCCAAAGACAGCTAACCTCATCTGATAGATTCAAGCAAAGGCAGAGAAAATTTCATTCCCTATTGGGTTTTAGGTGATTTACCAGTAGCACCTTCAAAATCTGTACACTGTGTCATTAAAAAAATAAAATCTTCACGGTTCATGTACACTGTGCAAGGGTTCTGCTATAAAACAGCCCGGGGAATGTCACTGGGAAGGCAGGGAAGAGACAGTGCTACAATATTTGGTTTAACTGGCTGTGAACAAGCTCTGAAGAGTCATGGGGAAGCATCAAGGTCCTCAACAGAAGTCAGGGTTCAGAGAGCAGGTGCCAAATTCAGAGCCACGTAACCCCAAGGAAATTAAGTGCATTAAGTTGTTCTGACCAGCAGAAAGCTGAGCGTGACACAGAAGCACTGAGAGACACCCGTGGTGGAGAACAAGACATGATCAGAGGTGAGCAGGCACTGTCAGTGTGCCAAAGGCAGAGCAGCGAGCCTGCCAGTTTTACCTGGGACATCCCTGCAACCCTGAAAGCAGCACGGGGAGATGCAAGGAGCAGTCCGAGATGCTTTTGTCACCAGGAGCTGTTCAAGGGAAGTGCAGCAATTTGGGATTTTGAACTTGAAAGAAAATGCCAGAGGATGAGGGGCTGCAGAATGCTGCATCTTTGCTCATTTTTCAAACATCCATGGCACCCAGCGGCTGGGGAGTTCGCACGTAAAACTTCCCTTTACATAATGTTTAAGACAACGCAAGGAGTTAAATAATTTATAAATTTTAAGTCACAAAACACAAAAAGTAGGACAATGCTCTCCTTTGGTAGTCTTTCTCTTGACTTTATATTTTTCCCAGTGGCACAACTCACTCACAAAAGGTGGAACACAGAGAAATTAATTTTCTGCTGAAATCCCCTTTTCCCCACATTCTGACTACAGAAAAACCATTTAAACTCAAATGTAAACAAGATTATTTACCAGTAAAGTCACATTACCCATCAGCACATACTGCATGCTAATCTGTCTAGAAGCATCCTAGGGATTTCTTAAAAAGAGAAATCAAGACTCTAAACATTTTTAAGAATTTCCTATGCACACCATAAGTACAAAAATGTGATGAACAACAGTCAGGCACAAAAGATGAGAGCCTGCCCCCTCACATTCCAGTAGTGACAAGTCATGAGGATCAGGGACTTTCTCAACCCTGTGGTCAGCTGAGTCCCTGCCCTAAAAGGTTTTGTGTCTCAAAGGGCAGGACAAAGTGCAGCTGCTGAAAAGGAGATGATTTTAACTTCACAGGTGATCAGCTGAGAGTGAGCTGTAACATTTCAGACTAAAAGGGTTCGCTGGGATTTCATTATCCAGTCTGCTGAGTAGTGTCTCAAAAAGTCCAGTAAGTTTTTCACACTCCATTTTACAAATAATTATGACCCTCACAAAGGGAAGGCAATGATCCTCTTAGTTTTACTTGGGAGATACCTGCAAATCTTAAAGCAGATTTAAGAAATGCCATGATACCTCTAATAACAAATTTCTTCTAGTCACCTCAAAGCATGGCAACCTGAATAGAGCAAACTATTAAAGATCCAAGCCCCTAGGAAGGGGACTATATCTTTTATACATGATCTATAATTAAGATTAAGTTACTTGCCCTGGTTCACTAAGCCTGGAACCCCATAAAAAAACAAAAACAAAATCTGGAACTCCAAACCATCACAGTTCAGAAGTTCCCTTCATACAATCCAAGGCTTCAACACGGTGGGTCTGTGCCACCACAGAAATCTGACCCTGCCATTTGATTTCCAGTGCTGGAAAGACCTTCAGGCAACTGTGCCCAGGTTTATAAAGCAAGTAGAAAGTGTTTGAGATTATTTACCCGTGTAATTTAATGCAAAGCTCTACCAAAATCATTAAAATGTTCAAATATAAAGGATTATCGTATAGGCTTTGTCCTTTTTATGAAAAGGTCACCTTAAGGTGGCTGCTGTACATATATGAAAATCTTAAACACTTGAATTTTGACTCCATTGTCTAAGCATGAGCTCTCTAAAATCAAGACCAGTTCTCAAGATGAAAATCTCACTTTGTCCACAGCAATGAATTTGAAAAGAGCAACATTTGGGACTTAATTTATTGCAGCCCAACCATCTCCAGTTATGCACTGTTCACAGGCAAGTTTGGGCACTGTGTTCATTCCATTTCCTGAGTTACAGAAAATTATACACTATGTAACTAATATTTCTCATCACATAAATATAAGCTCCTCATTAACATTTCTGTATTTATTTTTTTCCTTTTTAAACACTTCATATGCTTGCTCAGAACTAAAAATTAGGATCAGGAGAACCTGGCAACAATTCAGTACAAAGATAGAAGGGGAAATGCAAGGGTGGCTGCTTGCACCAGAAAACATCTGCCAGCTGTAGGAACTCAAAGGAACAGAGAAATTCCCATGTTTATTGCTGTGCTCAGCACAGGTATCATGAGTGTGGCAGCAGAGAGGTAAAGCTCTCTATAGAAAGAGCCATTTGAGCCACTCTTCTCCAATTTGAGGTAGAGTGGAACTGCAAACACAATTAACATCATATAAGCAACAGCAGTAATGTCAGTTAATTTATGCACTGTCCAAAAGCCTGGAATTTTCTTAGAACAGGAAAGAGGCCATAGGATCTCTAGTCACATCATCTTATTCCACAAACAAACCTTTTGTTTTGGGGAGGGACACATTCCTATTGTACATGCTGCTGTTTTGCAAGTCTGGAAAATTTTAAAAGCAGATTTTTAATTTTTTTTTTTAATTCTCTGCTACTCTTTTAGTATAAAAAGAATTAAAATAAAAGATCCCTAACAAATGGAGCTTCCTTCCTCTGGAAATCACTGCTTCAAATTGAATCATTAAAAAGACTTTAAGAGAAACCATTATCAGTCTCACTGTGGCAGAAATGTGCTTACCACTGGTTTTAGTTATACAGATAAATGATGGGCACTGGCTCTGGAATTGAACAGCTCATGACAAAATGGCCTTGGCTATAACAATATAAAGGATGGTTATAAAACTGTTGGAATAACCATTGTTCCATCTAAATAAATGTGATGGATTGCTGCATTCCCCATGACAGTGTGGAAACAAGGAGGGTACACAGAACAAGGCACCTGCCACTTCCTCAAACTCTTTAAGGTATCAGCAAATGCTCCTAACCCACCTTTGACATAAAACCCTTCACTTCTGGATCCATACATACGATGTAATTAACCACACCAGAACTTGCACAGTTAAATAATCCCCCTTTCCCCTTTATCAGACAATGCAGATTCATTCAAATGAAAAGGATGCATGTTTAGTTCATTGACATTTCAGCAAGAAACCGAATCCCAGAGGGTTTTTATGCTTTTCCTCATAAACATGCAACAGAGAGGGGGTTTCAACCCAGTGACACCAGCTCAAAGGTCAGTAACGTGCTTGCAGAAATTAAGTGAAAGAAGCCATATCCTCTACAAAATTACTCCTACAAATGCTAAACCTCATCACATCTTATGAGTACATTTTTTCCCCAAACACTTGCTTTTCATGAAAAACCTCTATGAACAGGCACATACAAGAGACCCTATTGCCTAAGCCTGATGTTTTTGACATCCTTAACTGGAAAGGCATCATTTCTTCTGCCAGGGAAACCTCCTTGTCTGCCTGGGGGGCGATGAGCATAGGAAAATAAGTGTTCTCTTTTTATTGAGCTCCTTGTTCTTAGACACAGGAATTCAAATTATTAACTAGTCTGAGACGCTAATAATGAAGTGACTCGAGATAAGAAAATACAACACTGGAAAATCGTCTCCTGCAAGAATTTGAGGTTTTAAATGAATATTGCTATTCATCTGGGCAATGGAGACAGCACCAACCACATTTTAATCACTACTCACCAGCCTCCTTGTTCTCTGTTACAATTACTTATTAACCTAATATGAAATGGTGGGAGCTCAGTTATATTTGAGAAGCAAACTGCCTAAAAATACCTAGAAGCAAAGTAACAAGTGCTTGCACAATTTTCCCCTTTATTATTCAATTTTCCATTGTGCCAAAAGCAGGACGTAATATTTTTCCTTCTGCAAACCTTACAGAATAAAACGTTGATCTCTCTGAAGATCCACTGGCATTTCTTTTAATATTTTGGTACTCTACTGTAAAATAACAAGGTAGATTTAATTCAGAACTAGGGAACATTTTAGAGCTTCCTTCTTTGATATGGTATCACTCTTCTCCTTTTTTCCCCTTCTGTGCCAGTTGTACAAGTGAGTGAGCAGGGCCAAGACACTGAACATCCCTTGGATCCAGGACAGACATCCCTGTAAATACCCTGTTCCCAGCCCTGGCTCATGACAGAAACCTGAACACACTTCAGAGTTTTTCCTATTACCTCTACTTCTTTCTCCCTCCTAAAATAGAAGGGGGAAAAGCCAACCAAACAGCCCTAAACAAAAACCCCAAACACACACAAACACCAAAACACATACCTGTTAAACAGAAAGGCTACAAATAAATAGTCAGCAAAAATAAGTGTTTCCCAGACAGAGTCCTGTGAGGAAGCTTCAAATACAAGTCAAGAGTTGAGAAGTCAATTGACTGAAAATTCTTAATTATGATATTTATCCCCTTTGAGTAACAACATACTAATTCTTCTAGGTAAGAAAGGCAGATGGAGGCACTCTCCCAGCTCAAGTTTTCTGCAGCTGTAACTCTGCGTTCCAATTAAATCAATGGAGACTCTTAATCAAGATACAGAGTAAGAAATTTTAATTACATACAGAAAACTCTAAAGAACCTAGTTGTTTAATCTACTATGTGGTACTTTAAGAACATGAGCATGTGAGTTGATTTATCAGGTGCCAAGATATGAACCTAATGAGCCAAAGCAGTCTATACCACATGCACACGATGCTATTTTCTGCTTGTCTCACACAAATACTTTCAGCTATTTTATATCAAATGCACACAGAGCAACACTCTTCCGAAAGCAATATGCCAATTTGAAGGTCAAAACTGCAGCATCCCCTGAGCACTGAACCTGAAGTAACACAGTTGAGGTATTTTTACACACCCAGAGAGGTATTTTTACCAAGTGCTAACTTGCACACACCTGTATTCAGTTAATAGCATTTCAGTACTGAATATATTTGCTACACTCAAATAAAAAATTTACTTTTAGAATCTGAATATCCTAAACCTTTAACAGTGCAAATGGTCCAACTGCAGAGGAAGAATCTCAGTGCAGTTCTCAGGTTTGTAAGATGGTTGTTAGCAGAACCCTGAAATTCAAACTAGCAGGATGAGCATTAGCAGCAAAAAGTCTGTCTACAATTTCACCTTCAGTTTGCTTTGCAGATATGCCAAGTGACTATAATGGAAAAACATTAAAGCAAACTCTGGCTATTTCCAACAAAGAACCCTATCCTTGATTCCCAGCACCCCTTTGCAGTGACTATGGGCTGATTAATGAACATAAAATTGTAAAACACAAAAAGCCAACTTACTCTTAAAATTGAAAACAACAACAACAAAAATAACTGTAATGACTAAAGAAGCAGAACTGAGTAAAATACATATAGCCCCTTTTATCTGTGATCAACTAATTAATAATTCAATCACAAAGCCAAGATACCACTGAAAATTTACAGTAGCCCTACCTAAAGACCAGATTTGCAGAACAAATTCCATGTCCAAATAAGTCCCCACGTTTTTTTAAACTTGGTGACTCCCTGGAAAATTACTTCTCAGTTACTTTCATCAGAACCATTAACTGCATATGTGCAACATTGGTCATTATCATTTTGCAATATGTTGCAGAGATAAAGTGTCATGTGTACTTTGTGTAATGTTAACAGGTGCTCACGGGCACAAAGCTACAGAAAAAAAATAGGAAGGCAATTTTTCCAAGTTGAAGATAGTACTGTATTATGAACAATAATATCTATACAGATATCAATCTCTTGCCTTCTCAGGAGAGTTTTTTTTTTTCATTTCAGAGTTAGGGTACCTGATCCTTGGTGTCAATCTGTTGAACAGTTACAAATGCAAGAATAAAATTTTACCTCAGGGGGGCAAAAAAACCTGATAAAAATTTGGCAAATGAAACAAGAAAGGAGCCTAAATACTCACACAGATCAGTCCATAAGATGCTTAGAGAGAGCAAAAATTATGATAAAAAAGAGTAACAACAACAAAACTGTTGTTTTCTATTGAATGAGAGGAGACTGTCCCCATGAACAACCCACAGCAGTGATAACCAGGAAACCCAGGCAGTAAATTGGTTATCTAAAATTTACGGGTTCCTAGAAGATTCTACAAGAAAACATTTGTAGAAGACAGATATTATTACTTAATTACAGAGTTA
This sequence comes from Acridotheres tristis, assembly GCA_037013685.1. NCBI lineage: Eukaryota > Metazoa > Chordata > Aves > Passeriformes > Sturnidae > Acridotheres > Acridotheres tristis. The sequence continues at coordinate 3,244,826 of CM072884.1, forward strand.
GAGTAAAATTAATAAACGCAAACATTCCTTACTGATCATTTAGCATATATATGCACACATATATATACATATGTCAATTCTCTTAAAGAAATACATCTGAATTTTTGGAGTGGGGAAAACACAAAGAAACCCAAAAAACCTCATAATAAAAGGACAAGATCTCTTTCTTCTCTTAAACAACACAGTGTTGGCAGTCACAATGTGCAGAGAAGAACCCAGCAGATTTATAACCCATTCAAGTCTTGCTTTTCAGACAAACACTGAAATAAAATTGGTATTTATTAAAACAAATGGACTATAAATACATTAACAAATGCTATCCTTAAGAAGAATTATCTGCAATTAATGTAACAGAACATGGGATGTTTGCTAATTTACAGCCAGCAAAGACATTTGATATCCACAACATGCAGCAGCAATTTCTTGACAATATTTGAACAGCAGTTTTTCATCAGGATCCCTGCATGGGAGGACTTGAGCATCACCATTTACATTCTGCACCACTCAGGGAAGTTGCCACCATGTTTCCACAGCAGAAAAACTTCAGCATGATGAAAGAAATGGGTGGTTAACTCAAATATTTTTGCATTTCAGCTCCATTTTGCCAAGACTGGATTGCAAAACCACACTAGGCAGTTGAGTACTGTGTTGAAAAACTGCTCTACAATTATCAGTATTGTAAAACATTTGGGTTATCTTTTAAGAGTTTTGATATAAAATTGCCATTGCATTTCTTGTTTGTTTGTTTTGCAAAAAAAAACCCCAAATATTGCATATAAATAAGCCTTGGGTTGCCTATCTCACATATACAGATTACTTAAAAATCTCAAGCTCTAGATGTAACTAAGAACCAAAATCAAAACCATGCACCCATTTAAGGAAAACTCAAACAGTTCCCCCTGTCTGCTCTCCTCTCACAAAAAAAAAAAAAAAAAAACACCAAAAAAAAACAAGTGAAAAAACAACCCAGAGTTGAAGAAAATACCATCATTACATTTATCTACAGTATTTTGACTAGACAAGGAAACCCATCATATCAGTTCAGTGAAATACTTTGTGGATCCCTCTTACTGTAACTGGAGGAAACACCAATATTTTCAAGTGTTCACATTCTATTTTCACCCTGAAAATATGGCCAAATGTTTAAAACTTTCAGCACACTTAAACAACCAAAGCACAGCTCTTGAAATTCTGTGACAGGAACTATTCCCAAATAAACATGACCCCTTTGGTTCTCTAGAAATCATAAATTAGGAAGACTCAAAAACATTCTTACAAAAGAATGCCACATCACTCTGTATTTTTGGTAAATGGGTGTGACAGATCTGGATATTATTGCTGTGCTCAATACTAAAGATATTTTTGGGTCTGGCTGCAATAGGAAATCCTTGCCTTGTTGGTGTTGATCTTCTTAATTTTTAAGTTTCCAGCATTAAGGATTTTTTTTAAATCTGGACTGTGGGAAATACAATTTGATAAATATATATATGATGAATAAAACATATATAACCTGTCGTATAAGTCCAACTGCACTTTAACACTCAGTCCTACAAGATGCTTGATGGATACAAAGCCAACAGATTAGTGACAGCAGGGAAAGAAAAAGTGAAAAATTCCCAAATGTGCACTGGAACAAACATCAGGATACACACACACTCCCCGTTTTGTTTCTTCAGGCATGCTTTTTAATTCTATGATCACATCCTTTATTCTTGGAGAATGCATTCCGTCTGCCACTTGAATGTCAGGTAGAGGAAAAGATACGGGTAATTATCATTTTCATCATCACTCTTCAAGTGATTAACTTTTACTTAATAAAAGTATTTCTGCAGATCTCTTCCAGGCTCCCATTTCACCCACTACATGTGATCTGCTGGGCCCACTAAGGGTTCAAATAATCCCTTTTTTATACAGGCATTCTTTTGGATTAACTTCACCTCTTTAACTCAGTGCCTAATTTCAGCTAAAACAGAGGCATCTCCTTGCAGAAACATGCAGGTAATTCGTCCTTATCCCAGCTTCATTCACCTAAGGAAAAATACTGCTCTAAAATAAATTACTGAGAGTGGAATAGAATGTACTTGAAGATCAATAAAGAGAATGAATTGGTCTGTATTAGAGGAAAGCACCATCAGATAACAGTGTTCTGAATTTTCTTCAGAAAATCCCAGACACTGATGGAAACTCCAGTCATTTCTGCTGTAAATTTTGCTGAGCCCCAGGACAAACCAGCCTGAAGCAGGAGGATAACTCAAGATGTTTTCCCCTGACTTAATTCTTACCATCTACCAATGGCTGCTCTCTGAAATGCTCCAAAGTCAAAATAAGTCATCTGTGACAACCACCACTACTGAGATCACTTGATTTCGGTCTAGTTACCATTCTACCTTTCAGAAAAAACTCCTCAATGTAGCTGTCCAAATACTATGGGCAACTGGTGCTCATTTTCCATCATGTACAGAATCCCCATGTAGATGATTTAATATTGAAAAAAAAAAAGTCTCCAGTCCAAATTAAGTCAAATTAATACTTCAATAGCCAACACTCACTCATGAAGTTACAATAGGACAACAACAACTTTTAAGTTCAAAGCAATTCATTGCATTAACTATACAATGTTATATACCATCATTTCTTGTGTAGGGAGAGAAAAATACTCTAGTGTGTTGTGCTGGCTCCTAAGCAGTATTTCACAATGAAATTAAACTATGTATTAGCATGGTTTAGCAGATTGATTATTTCAACTGGTTCTGACCCTGGAATGCTGACATTTAATCTAATTTACACAAATATACTACACAGAAAATACTAATTTTTAAAACCTGGGTTAACATACTTTCAAAAAAGCAGCATGAAGAAACAACGGTGAAGTTACCACTTCTAAAGTCCTGAAAATAATCCAAAAAGATCCAATTTCTCTCTGCAGGAGACAACTCTTTGGGTTTCTTTGGCTGGTTTATTTCTCAGCTTTCAGGCAAGAAGGGATCCACCCTCGAGACCCTTTCACAGCACATCCCTCTAAGGGCAGCTCCAGTTCCCACTGGCACAGGAATAAAACTCCACTGCTGCTGTCAGCCAGCATCATCCTGCAGGGCAAGGCTGCCTCAGGATCCTTGGGATCAGACTCATGACAGCAGCACAGTCTGGGGACACTGCCCCAGCTCACACCACACCCCACAAATTACACCTGTGAGATGCCTTCAGCACAAGGGAAAATGTGCTTGTCTTAGGAAACCTCTATACTGTTCAATACTAGTTTTATTAATCTAATAAAAGGAATTTTATGTGATGCTCACTAAGTACAGAACCACATTTTCAAAAATTATATGCGAGATTAAAAACAAATCCAACTAGAACAAACCCAGAAACCCTCAAACAAACAAAAACCCCAAAGAAAGAAACAAGAAAAAATCCCAACAGCATCATAGCTAAGAAATCCAAACTTCTGCTTTCTATTTTCCACAGACAAGGCAGAAGTGGCATAGTGAGTTTTGCTCTTAAGGACACATTATAAACATTATTTATTTATGCATAGAATTCTCATCTCCTGTCCTTTTGGGCATTGAAACCCTCCCAGTAAGTGTTATAGTAGATATTTTAGTTACCTATGGAAATACTGAATCACTTTTAAACCTTCCTGGCCTGGCTGATAACCTTATTGCAATGAATTTCACATTATGTGCTCCATAAAGACGTATCTGCAAAGTGTTTTGCTGGAAATTAATTTCAAGTGAACACTTCATACACCGTTCCCCTCATAATTAATGATAGCTACTCTTATTAGATATCTGCTTTCTATTTGTGCTCAATTAAAACACCTCTATTCTTGAGGATTTCTCTATTACTTTCATATTCACCCTCAATGTTATCTGCAGTAAATAAATTAGAACTTGCAGATGTGTTAACCACCTTCTTCAATAAAGAATTGTCTTATGATTCTGTTTAACAATGAGGAGTAAAGTTCTGTGTGAGCAACTTAAACTTGTGTAAAGGGAAAAAAAATCTTTTCATTAAAGGAAATGAAACAAATTGATCTCCACTTATTATCAAACAACATCGGTAAGCAGATGAGTTTGGAATTGTGGTGTTTGAAAATTCTCAGGCTCTGTCTGATGTCATCTAGAAGTACGAAAACACCTCCTGAACATTTCTGAAAACTGTTCTAAATAAAAGGGGGGTATTTTTAATTCACTGACCCAAAGTCACAAGGCCTTTCAAGTCTACAGACTAAACTACTGTGTCCCTGTAAAAGCAAAAGGCACCAACCTTAGTTTGCTAAACAAATTATCTTGTTTCTCTCTGGGACCTCAGGGCTGCACTTTTGGGGTGAGATGCAAATTTTTAACACTAAAAAAACTAATTTGAGTTTATAATCCTTTTTCTTCTTCATGGTTAATCCTCTGGTACAACAAGATTCAGTGCAACCCTCAGCTGGCCCTACCACTGCTTAAATCAATGCTGTTGAAACTAATTTTTTTAAAAAATCTTAAAGCAATTTATAACAATTTTCAAAGAGCTGTAAAAACCACCTGGTCTCCACCACAGCCTCAGAGTGACACAGGAAATGATGCTGAGTGATGCTGTAAATATGGTGGGTGTTTAATAGAGGTGTCTGCACTGGTTTTTACTGCTGATATTCAAGTACCTGACACAGTGCATGGTGCTGATTAAATACTGTCTTCAGCTATACAAGTGAAAATCCTCTTTTCATTAGGCATCTTTGGGCATTTTCATAGCTGGAAGCACTGTTACAGAGTCAAAGATAGCTGATGTTATGATTTTCTTGTTCTTCCCACTAACTACACTAAAATACCAAAGTAAATGAAGAGTATCGTTCTTTCTAATAGAGATAAAATAAAATTCAGGGTCTTTCTCATCATAATAGCTGACAGGCTGCAACTCAAACTTTTTAAAAAGCTGGAATCAGAACCTTTATCCCACAATCACAATGAAACTCTCCATACTAAAAAGAAAGCTGGTGTTTAAAGAAAGATTTTCCTTTTTCAGAGTGAGCTCATGACTACAACAAAACCCACTGAGACCCGAAGCTCCCTGAAAGCATCATCATTTTATTTCCAATGGTATAAACCACCCTCATCTCACCTCTGTGCTCACAGAGCATCAACACACTAAAATCATGCAAAATCACACAAAATTTCTCCCCATCCTCTTATGGGCCAAAGAGGGTGTGCTATCCAAAGTCCAACAGTAATGATTCCTAGCTCATCACCTACTGCACTCCTGAATGCTGCCTGCTCCTGGGATCTGAAAGCAGCAACTGCAGCAGCAAAGTTTCATTTCCACAGGAAAGGTGCCAAGGGCAGCTCCTCCAGAGCCTCCAGGCACAAGGAAGGTCTCTCAAGTTGTTTCTGAATTAATTCTGTGCTTAGGACCTAGAGCTGGAGCCCCATGGACTTGATTCTGTTTTCACTTCAACTCTAGGAAGCTTCTGCCACGGTTTGGGAGGGGGGCAGAGGAAATGGCAAAGTAAATGAAACTCTTCCAAGCTAACACAGAGTCAACATAAAAATGTCAGATGAATGCAGTTCATTTCATATATAATCTGCTGATTACTTCGAGGGTTTTAATGTGATTTGCTGTGATAACAGATTTTTCATAACATCTGAGCAGTATTGAGAGCACCTAAATACCAGGTTGACATAAAAAATTAAGTTTAGCCTATTTAGCCACTCCAGTGTCCATGGTGAAATTTTGTGCTGCTACACAGCTCTCGAAGTCCATGCCTACAGGATGGTGTTTCTATCTTGATTTTAATTGCTCTCAGACTTTTACTTTGATTACTTATCTCAAACTTACCCAAACCCAAGGTTATTCAGTTCCACTTTAAATTAAGTGATTGAGATAAAGAATTAATTGCAATATAATTAGATACTTATAGTCAGTTAAATACTAATTGAAGGCCTTACTTGAAACTAAATGCTACTGATTTTTGCTAATGAAAAGGCAAACAAAAGTTTAAAAAAAATCTATCAGGCTTGTAATTTTTTAAGCAGCGACTTTGTACATTTCTCTGTGATCTTCTTTCTAAAAAGAACCTTTTTTAGTATTTTCTCACAGAAAAATATCTACTCATTGAGAACTGGTGATTTAAATAACAGGTGTCTTCAAGCTACAAAAATTGCTTCTAAGGAAAGTATTTGCCCTGAAGAACTTCAAAGTTAGAAAGTATTATGATAATGAACTGAAAGAAGAAAAAAGAACAGTCAAGGTCTTCCAAGAAATAACAATTCAGCTCGGAGCAATCTGGGATAGTGGAAGGTGTCCCTGCCCATGGCATGGGGTGGGACTGATGAGCTTTAAAGACCCTTCCAACCAAGGCCATTCTATGATTCTGTGAAAGAAAAGCAAAAGATATTTACTGTATTAAAGAGTGAAGATTATTTCCCTTGGAATCACTCATCAAGTTACTCAAAATAATGAAGTTAAGTACCAAGTGTACCTCTGGCAGCATTTGTATTTTTCATGAGTTAAGAATAATATAAAGCATGCCATTCTGTTTGGCTTTTATGGCTGTGTAACAATAAATCATAAAGATATGATACATAATCCATAAAAGACTTCTGTTTCAATAGTCCTCTTCACAGACAGAGATCAATTAATTTTTAAAAATACCTACAAGGATATTGTTACCATTTTTGTACAGGGAAAATGAGAACTGAAACAACTTAAATGTTGTTCAACAGACTAAGGATACATTAATTGAGAACAAAATGATTCTGAGAATTAATCTAGCATATTATTCACTACTTTACTTAATCACATTTGAGTGAAAGGACACTCTAGATTTAACGGTTTATCGTGGTCCACAACCCAACAACATATTTATACTCATAAGTCCTTGTTATTTCTCTTGTCTGTTTTGGAATTGAAAGCACTTATTCACATTAAGCTTGCAGAATACAGATTGGTGCCAGAGCAGATCTCATCTGGGTCACAGTAATAAAGTCCATGGCTCTGCTACAGAGTTAATTGCCTGCTGCATCTGGTATTCTGATCTAAATCAAAAACAATTCCAGGACCAAGGTGCCTAACAACCAGTTTGATCCATTTTGGAAGTCTCAGCCTTTGATTCTGTGCACATTATCAAGGCAATACTTACTCCAGCAACAGGCACCTAGATTTGGGGTTTGGATTTCAGCTTCTTCCTGACCTGATATAAATCAGGCTTTTGACAAAAAAGCGTGCTCACATTCATTAAATGGAATAAGAATCTGGATGGATCAGGCATCAGTGGCTTGCTGGAGGCACCCAGCTGTGTGCCTGTCCCTGCCAGCAATGTGCAGGGGGGTGTCAGAATTCCCAAAATCACAGCTTAATCATCACACGGAGCAAGGACAGGAAATCTACACTGGGCTGGCACCAAGGGCCTCCTGCTATCAAGGCAACACTCAGTCTGCTCATGCCAAAGATGAGGATGATCAAACTTGGAGGCAAACAAAGAGGAATTTGCAGGAGTCACTGCTGGGCAATATTTGGTAACAGCTCCCCAGTCAGAAAAAACTCCACATATCTTAGGCTATCCAGGGGGGTTAGAAAGTGCACAACAATGTGATAGAGAACTTCAAAGGTTAGAAAGCTTTTATCAAAAATACCTCTCCACCCCTTTCCAGAGTCCACTTTCAGCACCAGACTGCAATTGAATCCTGAAGCCTTACTCTATTTCTCCACTCATAAATGATGCAGGCATACCATTTGTCTCAAAAACCAAAATTATGCTTGTCCCACATCAGCATTCTTCAAGTATTAAAAAAAAAAATAATTCTGACTGCAGAGAATGATTTTTTTCCTAGATATGTCCAATAACAAATTAATAAAATTTCTATTAGCATATTTTTATAGCACCTCTCCAACCATAGAAAGACAAGAGACAAAGTCTAATGGAGCAAACATAATGCAAAATTCTTCACAGCACATTACTTACAAGCTTTTAAAAGCAAAGAACAATGAAATTTCCTTTTGCCCTCTTCCCTCACACAGAGCACTTCAGAAATAACCAGAACCAGAGACACCTGAAAATTGTATAAATCCAAATGGAGATAGAAAACAAATCAACACTGCAAAACACACATTAAAAACCTTCCTATTCTTATAGCCCCATAATTGCAGTTTTTGGGTGGTGCCTGGATACATCTTCAGCACCAATTAAAGCTCGTTGTGAAGAAAGGCACTGGCAAAAATCACTGTGTAAACTCCTTCATGCTCCTGACAAATTAACAATTACCCACAAGATAATTTTTTTCCAGATCGCTACATCTGCACACACACAGAGTCCAGGCTGACTGAAAAACTTCATCAGGAAATCTCAGGGTCAGTCTCTGATTTTACTCAGCCCTTGTTCAAGCAAGCTTTCAACAGCCTCTCAAAAATAAAGCTCAAGTCTTTAGGATCTGGTTCTGCCTGGTACCTAAATTTAAATTTAATCCGTTTCCTAAGCAAGTTTCACTAAATGTTAAATTTTTTGTTAAATTATTTACGCCAGATATTTACAATTATGTTACTATGCCGAAGTAAATTCAGATTAAAAAAAATAATTATCATGAATTGTTCTTACATCTGTCTTGTAAACTCTAGACTTGAGGTACTGATAATCTGCTGAAGTACCTAGGTCTAGAATTCCCCCTCCAGCTCACTGAGATCTGCTCCTTGTAGTTATTTGCCTGAGAAAAATCAAAATTTAAATCCTGAAGTCACCAGGATTCACCGCAGTTACCTCAAGAACCAGAAAAATTCTGTTTCATTCACATCTTATCCCTGAAGCTGGGCTTAGGGATCCCTGTAAAGGATTCAAAAGACATCCTACACTTGGTTTTTAAACTCAACAGGAAACAAACTTATGAAAATTAATCCCAGCTTTAAGCTGCCATTTTTCTTTCTTTCAAGGGGAAATTAGAGCAAAAAAACCTGGCTTTGCTACATCAAGAGGCTTTGTTCTATGTCTATTAAAGTTCTCTGCAAATGTGAATATCTGCCCTCAAAATGGGGGAGGACCCAGACCCAAAGCACCAGACTAGTAAAGGCAGCTTAAAACTGGGCCAAGTGCTGCCAGCAAGGTACAAAAGAGCCTTTAAAAAACTCAATTTAGTATTGGCATAGCAGACCTCTTGCATTTGTGTAACTCAATAACATTTTCATTTTAAGTATTTATTAAGAATTTCCAAAGGAAATGACAAGGGTGATGTTTTCTCTAAATAATCATCGCCTGTTCTGAGTTATTGCACTCTCTCCTTTACACATCTTTACACTAAGTCCAGTTTTTGGGGAGGAAATAAAAGCAATGCTAAGGCACTCCCTCTCATTCCCACGGGGTATTTCTTCTCCCCAGACCACAGCACAAAGAGCTCAGAAAAATGCAGCACACTGTTCATTTTTATGTGGTGGCTACTATCACTGTCACCTTAATGCAACCACATTATTTACCAGCTGTTCTTTGTTTAGTCAAAATAGATTTTCCACACGGTTCATTTGGACACTGGAGACAAATAAGCTGTTTATTCCCATCAGTTCAATGTTTCAGCTACTGGAATTTTAAAAAGAAAATCTTTTCCACCAGAAAATCTGTTCTCAGATAGTCTCCAATGTAACAAATCTCTGAATAATGGTACCTTGGTTTATTGCCACCTTTTAAAATAGAAATTACTTAAGTGTTTTGCTCTTTTTTAACTGTCTTGGATCACAAACAAGAGCTTTAAAGATGTTGAGCACCGCAATTGAAAATTAATTCTCATAAACAACTTTTCCACATTGACAATTTTCTTGGATTAGCTTGGATTTGAGAAGACAAACTCTTTCCTTACAACTAATTATAATCACATTAAAGGAGAATCAGGGTCCAGAATACACTACAAAATAAGCTGCTGTAGAAAGGTTTTAAGCAGCATATCTGAGATGTTTATGTGTAAAGAACAGCAGCACTTTGAATAAGGTGAGCCTGATTCAAGATTTTCCAATTGAAATAAAATTTAAAACATCAATCAATGATTATGCAGTTGAGGGGAGAAATTGTATTTAAAATAATAAACAGAGATTAAAATAGCAGAAATGGAAAGGAGTGACAACAGCAGAAAATATTTTTGCTGATTTGAGGATATTTCTGTCACTGGACACTAGATAACTTGCAATTTATGTTAAAGGGGGTAATATTTTTTCATCACCACTTCAATAATTAACAAAAATTATTTATACACACATTTATTAAATGCACATCACATTAGAGATGTACCATATTGCAACACACAGGTGATGATTATAATATTATATTGTATGATTATTATAATTTCTTTTTTTGATAGAGTGCTGCTTTCTATGAAGCAACTCAAGTGCTTGCATACCCTGCAGTTTACACCTTATTATCGTTGCCCAGTAGTTTTATAACATTAGATAAATGTCAAAAGGGTTTTTTTCCTACATCAGAGACACCCTAGATGGCAGAGAACAGACTCTGAGAATAAATTTTTGAGAAAGTCTACAGAGACCTGCTACTTGTTCTTACATCAGTGATTCTATTTCTCTGTTACATTATTATTATTTTAAAAGTAAATGCAGGGTTAATATATTTTTTTAAAATGTATGTCTTACCAAATCACTAAAAGCAATATTCAGTCAAGGTGTATTTTGAAGCTCAATCTATGTGTTTTGATTTTTTCTTTTTTGTTTCCTTTGCTGCAACTCTGCTGGATAGACACTCATTTTCCTTCAAAGCCATTTAAGTTGTATTATTAGCACCATTAACATGAACATTGAGTAATCACAGTATGAAAATAGTTTATTTTAATAGAGTTTCATTATAGAAGAGAGGTGGTGGAGAGGCCAAGTTCCAGTTTCAGTTATCTCTTCCTTGCTCATTTTCCTAAGCAAGTTTCACTAAACGTTAAATTTTTTGTTAAATTATTTACGCCAGATATTTAGAGTTATGTTACTAAACTGAGGTAAATTCAGCTGAAAAAATAAAATAATTGTCATAAATTGTTCTCACATCTGTCTTGTAAACTCTAGACTTCGTGTATTGACAATCTACTGAAGTTCCTAGGTCTAGAATTCCCCCTCCAGCTCACCGAGATCTGCTCCTTGTAGTTATTTGCCTGAGAAAATCAGCCCAAACACAACTTGAAGTCAAAACTCTTCACTGAATGCTTGATATTAAGGGACACACACACAAAAATTAAATTAAGGGGGAAAAAAAAATAAAAAAAAAAAATCACACATCACAGACTAATGTGAGAGAGATGAAGAGAATACCCTGTACCCTTCCCTTCTTTTTGCAAGATAAAAACAAGAAATTGCCCAGATAGTCACAATCTGCAGAAAAACTGAGTCCCAGGCCAAGAAGACAGACAAAATGTGACAAGAGTGCAAATGCAGCCCCTTGCTCTGGAGGACATCTGGAGATCTGAACCTTCTCCAGAGTTTCAAAGGAGCTGAAAAAAATCTCCAAGAGATCAAAGTGGCCAAGAAAAGTTGTCTCCTGACCTTTGCAGGCTTCTAGAAGACATCTGAAGCACGAGGTTCGTTCAGCACAGGTTAAAATGAAACAGATAAATGAGGAAATGAACAAAGAACTCTGATTGATGATCTGACTTAAGTGGCACAATCAGCTTGCAGTGGCTGAACTATTTCAGAGCTGGGCTTATTACAAAAGACTCTGACTTAATAACCACACTTTGAAGATGCACAAAAAAGATCTAAAATATCTCTTTTTCTTTTTTCAATTAATTCAAGTAAAGAGCATCAGAGCCAGTGGTTTTGAAAATCTTTTTCTGCTTGAGGTATATCTTGAAGGAAATCTAAAACTTGAACTTTGCACTAAATTAAGCAAACAGGCTAAAGTTTCCTATTACCTTGAAAATCAGCCTTGAGAATCATCTCAGTCTCTGTTTACACCTGTAGACTAAAATCTGGAGTTGCAAGAGGTGAGGACAATAGGAAGGAACAAATGCTGCCTTTTCCCCCTTCCATTTCCCCTAAGGGATTGCAGGGGGATGGAGTGTGGAACAAACAAAAAAAAAATAAAAAATTAAAAACAACAGGAAAATATGGACATTTTCCCAAAAATTGAGTCAAAGCGCTTATTGCTGGGTAAACACAATAAAGGAGGGCTGAGGTTAGAGTTAAAAAACAAACAAAAAATGTAATATTTGCCTGTTAAAACTGGATTGAACCTCAAAATCCTACCACAGTCAGAGTTGTAGCAGTGATCAAGCTGACCAAAATGTAGATTAATAAACCACATGCTTCATCCTAGAATCCTTAAGGGAGGAACATTAAGCTATTAAATCCATTAATTAGTTAACAATTGAGGAAATTTAAATGTTCCTCATGAGAAGACAGGAATTGGGAGGGATAAAAGCATTGTTGGTCCTTACATAGTACTGTGGTAATTTCATGTGATTTAAATTTCCTGCACTTGGCTGAAATCAGTTTCATCCAGCCACACGGGGAATAAATGCTCATTTCAAGATTTCAAAAAGGAAAAACTTTAAAGTGAGGAATCAGCTTGGTGAATGAGAGTTTTCTTATGTGAAAAGGAACTACCAGCTACTCAGCTGTGTGTTCTTACAGGAAAAATACATCCATCTCTACAAAAAGGAATTAAAATTCACTGGCAATAAGCAACTTTGAGGTGAGGATGGAAAAAAAGAAATGCAATACCTTTTTGAGTTCAGTGTGATTTGAGAAACTGGCAAACATTATGCTCTTGTTCTGTCCACCAAGACCATTTTAATATCCCACTGACATTTGCCTACAGAAACATTTTCTATAGCTGACATTTTCTCAAACACCACGAACCTTACCTTGGTGGAGACACAGTTTCTCAGGCAGGATTGTAATAGGATGACACAGCTGTTGCCATTTACAGATATAAATACAATCCACTGTTATAAAGGAGTAGAAGATCTCCCGAGCATGCAGAAAGTTTAAAAAAAAAAAACACCACAAAAAACCCACAGTAATTCCTTTTCAGAGGAACTTTCAATTTCAAGCATTTGTTACACTCCTACTTCAAACACACAATGCAGAGCTAAGGCACAGTAAGAAAATAGCATCTAATCCTTCTATGACTTACTCAGAAATGCAAATAGACTTAACAGGGGGTTTTAACAAAGTAAGAAATGTGATTAAAATATATTTCTCAGTTCATGAACTTCAGTTTTTAAAAGCACATTAAAAACTGAAAAGCCAAGCTGTTCACAAGTTAAAACACTGCATTCCCTCCCTCAAGGGTTTTCTTCCCCAAGATCTTTCTGCAGTCCCAGAGGTTTGTGGGCAGTTCTAAAAGTCTCTGAAGTAGATTTAAAAAACCTCACAGACTTGTAACAATTCCATAAAACTGTAGGCCATGTGCAAGGGGAAACCCTTCAGTGCTGGGCTCTGTGCATGAACACAGCAGAAGAAAAACTTCACCCTGAGGAGCTTGAACACAAAAACAGAGAAAGCAGGAAAAAGTCACACTGAAGATAAAGGGCTGTGACAAAGCTTGAGAGTCTTGAAGAAGGTTCCAGAGAAAGTTTCTGAAATTGATCTCACAACCAGGTGATGCCTTCCAACACTGCACCTCTTCTAGCTGACCAGGTTGTTTCCAGAATATAGATTAGCTCTCACCCACTCCAGTGCAAATTTGGTTTAATTTTCAGCTCAGGTTTGAGGGAAAATTTCTGTAGAGTCTTTGCACAGCTACTGCAAAACCAAATCGGAGCTGGGCAGCAAACAAAGGGAAAATTAATTCAAGGGCGAGAATTTCAGTTAAATTAGAAATAATGCAAAATACCTACATGTACATCTTGTGGCAATAGCTTCAGAAGTTGTGGAATTACTTTTAATTCAACCAGAATGACTCATTTTTTTTCCTCACGTTCTGTCTTTTGCTTTTTTTTCATGTTCTTTTCCAGTAGGGAAAAGGAAGTTAACAAAGTAACTAATTTATAGGGCAGACTAAGGAAAAGAGACTCTCTTCAGGGAAGGTCACAACCACAGAACTGACATTTTCATAGATTTCATAGATTTTCATAGATAAACAGCTAAGTTCCTCTTCAAAATCTGTACACACCCTGCTCTTGAGGTGAGAAAGCTTAGATCTTTCCCCTTAAGTTTTAGAGGCATCTCTTAGTATCAAACACATTTTATGTCAAAGAATATGAGCTGTCAGGCTGAAAAAATCCAGCAGACTCCTCTATTTCTTGTCCTCACTGCCAAGGAATACATGCAACCTCTGCCAATGTCACAAGTGATATTTGATTCTGAAGCAGCAAATTTAGATCACAGAGGATGCCACTGAAGAGAGGGATGTTCACAAAAATAAAAAAATTTTCTTTGTGCTCAGAGCACCTTCCAGGTCTTCAAGCTCAACACGCCAAAACCACACAATGTCAATTTTCTAGAAAGCTGAATGTTAACCTTATTCCTAGAAGAAGAAAAGAAAAAGGGAGAAAAAAGGAGAAGCTTCTTTTTCAGGTACAAACAATGACTGGTCAAGCAGAAAGAGGGTGAAACAAGAGCAATTCAAGATAAGTGAATATTAAGAAATCTTCATAACAGGCACCTTAAAAATTAAAATTCGATAACACATATGTAACCATTTGGAAACCATTGGATAATACATTTGGAAACCATTGATCAGCTCTGTTATGGACTATCTTACCATTAGATACAGAAAACCGTTTATCTGATGACATTATAATACTAGAGAAATCAGAAAAAAAGAACAAGAGAACAAAATATATATATATAAAATCTAAATCTCAAATCCCTCTTACCATTCAAAGTAATGCTGCTCATTTTCATTTCAAAAGGTACATACCAAGTAGCTCTGGAATTCTTGTATTACAGAAGACAAAACTCACACATTTTTAGCACATGAAGTAGAAAGAATATCTTAATATACAGCTATTGAAATTTATTACCCTTTTTAAAAATAAAAATCACAAACTCTTGCTCTATGTAATTCTGAGTATTTAGAACAGCATTTTTAGGCATTTATTCACCAAACTACTTATTCAGAGCAGGCCTTACATATACACAGGCTTTCTCACATCACACCTACAGTTTATGTAAAGCTTTTGTTCCCCAAAAATTGCAGAAAAAGATGAAAGGTGATATTTAACTTGCTAAAATGAATCACACCGTTCCAAAGAACATCCCCTTTGCCGTGTGCATGTGCTCCAGCACAATGTCACACTTCCATAAAACCCCCCCAAATAGTCTGGGCTTTGCAGTGATCACTGCCAGCTCCTGGCTGGGCACAAGCAGCCCAGAGCTGTGTCCTGCTCTGCCTGCCCAGGCACTGCTGCTTCTTTTGGTGCTCATTTCCCGGGACAGCAATGCCCACACAGCAGCCCCCGTGCACAGGAGCAGGATGGGAGAGCAAGAGAACACAGACACACGTGAAATTAGCCTCACATTGTGAGAGACTGGGGAGAAAAATCCAGAATGTGACCAGCACACCTGCTAAGCCGTTCTAAAGATCACAGCAGAATAACAAAAACACTTCAGATAAATCCTTCTCAACCCTTCCACACAGGGCTTCATTCCTGACACCTCTTCATAGTCAGTGTCTGCTGGGGTTCCAACTAATCCTGCACACTTCACTTGCTGTCTACAGACACTGCAAACGGAGCTCCACATTTCAGGGAGCTGGCACCTCCATTATCAACTTTTCTTTTTTTTAGTTCAGCTTTATACAGGGTGGAAATCATTCCAGATTGAAATCAGGAACACAAGCACATAGTTATCCTTCCCAGTATTTGAAACATTACACATGATTAATCTTTGCTCAGCAGTACTGCTTTTTTGTCACATGCTCTTGTTTCACAGCAAATTAAACACAGCTCTGGAGTTCCAAGTCCCAAAAAAGTACCAAAAGTACCAAAAGATCAAAGCTGCGCTATCGTGTGGTAGCATGATGCATGCATTGCAATGATCATGTAACTACAACTCACACATTGCTTTCCTCTCCCCAGTTAATTTATTTTCCTTAGGGAAAAATGATATTTCTTTCATTCCCTATATTTCAGAACAGAATGTGGAACACAGCAATATCTAAAGACAGATACAAACGACAACACTGGCAGAAAAACAAAACTTCAGTGCACAGTGCAACATACTAGGAAGAATGTACAAAACATTTTCCTCATATTCCTGAAGTTTTAAAGTTTCCCATTGACTAAAGCAATGTCTCTCAGTCATCAAAAGGAGAAATAGGTATATAATTTGTATGCATCATTGGTTAAAAAAATGACAGAAAAAGGTAAAAAAGTCCTATCCTAAAAATATAGTTCAATGATTTTAAGATACTAAATGGTAACACAACATTTTGCATGAAATCTCTGAATCCTGGATGTATCAAGTGGACAGTAAAGGAAAACACATTCTGTGTTTGTGACATTTCAACTATTGTCCCTCACCTTCTCAGGACTTTCTCAGTTTCATGTTATCTACTCAATAACAACATTATTTAATTTAGATTTCTAAAAGGTCCGTTTATTCACAACTCCACTCGTGGTGTATTGTTTATTCCTGTACATAGTCCCTTTTCACTTGATGAAAATAAATGTGCAGTAGATACACTCTAGAATCAAAAATTCATTAGTAGTAAACAGCACCATTAGAATTTTTAGCTTTGATATTAAGAATACATTACTTTGGGGAGTCTTTTGTAAGAAGAACTTACTGTGTCACTGTCAGCAATTAATTATTCAAAAGCATAATGAAATATCAACGTCCCAAGTGATACTCAGCAAGTTAAAAGGTTTGGGCAGCAGTGGGAGTTGAAAAAAATCAAGTTTCTCACCAACTGCCACCTTCAGACCTTAGGGAGGACAAACAAATGCAGACCAAAACCAGGATTCATGGCGATCTCTTTGAACTTCTTGTTTATTTCACTAATGTAATTTTTAATAATATATTATTCATTTATTTATATGATTTGGTCAAATTAGAGACATCTCCCTCTCATGCTTTTTTTGTGGCATCCTGTGAACACAAGCCACAGGATTCCCTGTATTTTCTGGAATTCAAGCCAGGGAGCATTTCCATTCTGAGCAGCCTTCCACATGGTGGCAACTCTTTCCATTAAGCAATGCAAAATCAGTGACCAGATTATAAAGAAAGCAAAAAATAAGTGAGGGATCTTGATAGTCTGAGCTGGAGTCTCTACCAGCTCATGCCCTTAAGTGGGAAGCCTTCCAGACTGGTGTTTTAATAATGATTTGTTTGCAATAAGAAACTTCTTACTTCAGGTCACACAAACCAGAGGAGAGCACAGTGAAAAGGGAACACAAATTTGCTGTCAGACTGATACACTAAGGAAGAGAAGGACAAGGTCAAACCTTTGTCTTACTGGACAATTGTCTTAATTTTATCTTGTATACAGGAGAAAAAATAAAATACAAACCTACAGAAAATTACGCAAATGTAACATAATGCGCTAAAAGAGCTTTTGACCATTAGGGAGTTAGATCATAAAAGGATGGTCTTATTCATAGGAAATATTAAAAGCAACAAGAACAAAAGTCTTCAACCTTTCCCAAAGACTACCTGAACTCCAAGGAAGGAGACCTGCAGTCCCCAGTCACTTATAAATGATGACCTGATCATCTCACAAAAGATTCTCCTCAAATAATGCAAAGGTTTGGGTGATGATGCAATCCTTACCCACATCTCACTTTTGTGGGCACCAAAAAACTTCAAAATAATTCTGCTGTGACAAAGTAGAATAATTCTTCTACCTTTCTTATGCTCGTTTATGCAGTAAGGACCTGACTTTGGTCAATTTAAGAATGTGTAGTCTCATATCACTCAAAAAGCATACTGTAGAAATTAGAGTATTTTAACAGTCCATACCAAAATCCAACCAGTGAATTCCCCAGCCTAGCAATGAAACAATTGCCAGACATAAATTTAAGTCATTTGCAAGGAAAAATAGTGAAGAAAAAAGAAAGGGGGAAAGAAAAATAATTTTAAAAAGGAGATTAATGAACAGGTAGAAATTGTGGCATCAGAACTCCAGAACTGTGAGAAGATAATTTTGTTTAATTAAGAGAGCTCTTTGATGTGACACCGGATAGGGAGGACTTGTACACTGACAGAAATTGTTTTTCCCTCATTTAATGTCAGGGTGAAAAAAAATGAAGCCATGGACAATCTAACACTACATCAGATAATTTACAGACTTGATAAGGATCTTGACAGCATCCAGGCCTTTCATATTTCATAGCATTCTTATTGCTTCACTTGCACTGAATGCATGTTTAAAAGTTCAATGTATAGAATATGTATCAAAACACTACAAACACAGGAAAACAGGGGCAAAGATAATCTTAAATCATTACTTTCTTGAGCATACCAGAGATACTTGAAATTGAGCCAGGAAAAACAAAAACAAATCAAATTATTGTGATAATGACAAATCAAAATTAGGAAAAAATTTAAAAATTACAGAAGAAATAACCTTCCGTGTGTTTTTTCAGACTGCAGTTTAGGTAACAAAGAAAATTTTTAAAATAACAAAGTTTTAACTTCTTTTTAATCTGCCTTTTTCATAGCTATCAATCCTCTCACATACCAAGGAAGATGAAGTAAGAGCAGCAGCAGTAGCTTCCCCCTATTTAGCTGTTGAATTCTGAAATAAATTGTCCTTCTTGTGCCATATCTACAAGTATTCCTAATATTATTTCTACAACTATCAAGAGTTTCCTAACAAAGTTATGTGGAGAACAGTCACAGCCTTTCCCCTTTCACCAAGTGAGGACCAGGTGGTGTAGCCCAGTGAGAAATCCTTTGGCATAAACCATGATTTTTCTCTTGTCTAGTAAAACAAGAGTCACAAAACTTTATATAAGGGGTAGAAAGAAGTTCTACAAACACCTTGCTCAAAACATTAAAAAGGTGGGGGAAGGGAGGTGAGGGTGGAAGGAGATGGGAAAAAAAAATTACAGAAAAGAAAATGAACTTATTTCCAGAACTAGAAATCATTCTGTATGATGTACTCCTGCTATATTTTTAACCTTGACACTTTCATTAGTCTGTGACATATATTAACTAAGGGTGAACAGCAGAGTATGACATGATTAAATACTTAGCAATGCAGTATTAAACTCATTAGGCTATACCTCCACTACCAGCAATACCACCCTCTGCAAGAACAACACTGACAGAAATCCACATATTTTCACACATTTCTCAATTCCTCAGACCTGAGCTTTAGCCCACGTGTTCAACATCAGTGGAGCAACATCACTTCACTATAGCAAGGGTAGGGGAGGCTGTGCAGGTCTGCATTGTGAAAACGAAGATACATTCATTAAAAGCCATAGGCAAACAATCGGAATTCTCTGCCGCATAAACTTCACCTTCCCATCACGAAAGCATAACAGGAATACTCATGGATTAATGAAACACTTGGCAGATGGGCACTGCTATGGGGAACACTACCACCATATGGCATTTTCATGCCATTCCTAATGTTTTCAAGCCATGATTCTTCCACTCTTTCCTGTTGCACGAGGCGATAATAAATTTTCAAAGCCACAAAAAGGTGAAACCTGACATTTCCTGCTACAGCATCAAATCTGCTATAATACATTCAGCCCTTCTCTCTTAGCAGTAGCCAAAAGGAAAAGAAGGTCTAGAAAAAGAAACAGCTCTTTCCCATTTACTTGTTCAACTGATATAAACCAGCTTCTGTGTGCTGCATGTACAGGCTTTTCATCAAGTTTTTCTTAATGGTTACCTGGAGAACAATCACATTGTTTTGTCTTAGGTATCTTGGTTTGAAAGACAGATGTTTGCTAAGAAAGGCAGAAGCTTCTTTTGAAACAGAAGACGTAAACCCCCTTCCTCCAAATTATCGTAATTTTGAAATTAAGGGGCTTTCAGGCAAAGATATGGGAATAGGAATAACAGTGGAGCTACAGTAGAACAGCCTCATGGCACTAAGAACTCCTTTACAGTTCAAAGTTGGAGGACTGAAGACCACAAAAAACAATAGTACAGGACATATTTATTAATATCTATTGTCTCTTTGTCAGTCAGCCATCTTCTACTTCCTTTCAGTCTCTTCTGGCCCTCATACAAACCATGTCCAAAGAGCTACTTTTAAAATAGTGGAAGAAGAAAAAATGAGCAGATTTTTTTTTTAAATTGGGTATTTCAAAAGGAACCCTCTGCTGGTTTCTCCAGAGTTCTCCATTATTCTTTTAAAATTCCCAATCATCCTGTCACCTGTTACATCTGCTATTTCATAATTAAACTTGGCACTTCAGATGAGTAAAGGCATGCTGCTAGGTCTCTTGGTCGCAGTAATAAAAGCCACAAGTTTTGTTTCCTTCTTTAAAGAGGTGTGTCAAAAGTGCAAAAGAGGAAATGAAAGCTTTGGAGATACTTTATTGAATAAGAACATTTACTTTTAATCTGTACTTTCTATACTGCAGAAATTGAACTGTGGAAGAAAACCATTTTACAATAACTGTATGCTTTGATTCTGACTATTCTTTCTTCTTGCACATGATGTCTTTCTAAAAGATGTGAGTAAAATCCCAGTCACTCTTTACCATAATATGCTTGCTTTCTGTACACCAGCTTCCTAATGAGCTGGCACATTAGTCAAATGCAATCAAGGCAATAACCTAATTCAGGCTTAAAATATTATCAAGATGTTTTACAAATTGGCTGTGTGTTTAGCTATTCCACATACATTTAGAATGTACCTTTCATGATGAGAATCACAAGGCATTGTACAAAGGGGGTGAGGGGGAGAAAAAAAAAGAGGAACCAACAACAGAAGAAGAGACTTCACAGCTCTGCCAAGCTGCCTGAAACACCTGACATCAGTTGTGGACTCATCTGGTTTTTCAACTCATCCACAGAACTGCTGATCCAATACTCTGGGCAGAGGATTTTGAGCCGTAGGGAATAGATGGCAAGAGCTCCAGCACCTGACATCTTCAATTTGCACTTGGAGATGATTAATAAATGACAATCTAATCTATTAAATATGTGGCACGGATGACATGTGGAGGAAATGAAAGTTTAGCTCAGCAGGACTAAGGTCATGAAAGATCTTGGAGATTAGAAGTAAAATGTGAAGTGAAAATTAAGCAGAAAGCAATATATTTAGGCAGTGACTGGAACATACTCCTGAGCTGGGAATTAACCAGAAGCACTAATATGTTCACCCCTCAAACTTTGAAAAAAACCTGCTCATTCCTAAGAGAAATCATTTATCCTTTCATGTACATGAATAAATCCCCTCAACCTAAGAAACAGCAGTTACCTAACTGCCTGTGAAATCAATTGTTGTCCCTTCAAACTCCCAAGGCAAAGTGCATGAAGTGCAGCAAAGATCTACTGTTAAGATCATCAGCTGCCACTCTTGTTAATTACTCCAAGTGTATGGAGAAAAAAACGCCTCTGTTCAGAAATGGCCCACGAGGTTCAGTTTTTGGCACATTCAAAGAAAAAACTCCAACTCCAGGTTTAAGAATCTGAGTTTTATTCTGGAAACTGACACTCTTTGTAAAGCCAGATGAGTTACACAAATCCAGCCACGCTGATTCAACACCTCTGACACTTCATGTCAAACAATGCCATCAGGGGCTAAGTGTCCCCCAGATGTGACACTGGACAAGGCTGGAAAGGCACCCAAGTTTCACTGTGACACCAAGTTAATGTCAGTGTTATTCTCCTCAGTATTTTCACTACTGTGTTCTCTTCATGTCACAGGTACAATTTTCCACTTTATTTCTAACTGCAGGACGTAATAGATACCAGACTGAAAAAAAATCTATTAAGTTTCTCTACTAATTTACTCATCACATAGTATGAGAAAGGTTGTATTTGGTCAGGACTCTAAAGTTGTCTCGTCTCTTGTTTTAATCACAGAAATCATAAACACTTAGTTTAGAAATAAGATATTTAAGACAAGCAAACAATTTCAGAACTCCTGGAGATTGAATTTTATGTCTACTAAGTATCTTATTGAGCAGAAAACCAAATGTTGCAGCATGCTGAGACAAATAATATATCTGCACATATACCACTATCATGAAGAGAAATAGTTATTCACTGCCATCATTGCAACCTCAAATCTCTCAGATGCTTTTCTTTTCACACTGTTCTTCCAGGAGATTTTTATAATATTGAATGAAGTTACAAAACAGGGTTTTTTTATCTTAAGAGACCAAAATATTACTTTTTTCTGTTCATCTATTTTTTACTCTGCTTTCTGTTTCATATAAAATCATTTAATCCTCTGACATTCACAAGCAATATCAATACTAAATTGAAACTATTCATTTTACACTGTAAACATTTGTAAAGACATGTGGCTGTCATAAAACAGCACTAAAATATCCAAGGATTGGGTCAATACCCATGAATCCCATCAATGACTGCCATTGATCCTTGGATTCTTTTGGAGTAGAGATCCACAGACTTTTTACATTTCTTGTTTCATTCTGATGCTTCTCACACTGTGTATTTAGTATTAACATTGCCTCTGGGGGAACTGCTCTTTGCAATCCCTTCCAACTCACGAAGCACTTTGCAGCTCCAATAAAAATTATGGGTTTATAACCAAATCATTAGTCACAATAACAAGCAGAGCACTGGAAAAATAGGAAACTAAAATTTCAACTTTTAAAGTTTTATCTCCAGAACTAAAGTGTAGTTTAGTAGAACAAATAATCCTCCTACCCAAGTAGGGAAAGTGACTACTATAGATTTTATGGGACTTTCCATAATAGTGTTTCAACTAACTTGATTTTTGTTTTGCTACTAGTAAATATTATATATATTAGAAAATGCGGAATACATCTGGCCAGTAAAAATTAGAGTGTTATCCTTTTTTGTCTCACTTTTGTGTCAGAATTTTAATGCTAAAAGGCAAATCTTCAGCAAAAATAGTTTTATGCTTTTAGAGGGCTATAGGTGCAGACAACTGTGCCCTTGTTGACTTTCAGATGTATCTACGTTTTGATTTATTTCTTCAAATCTAGTTCTAATATAGAGGAAAATAAATTACGCCTGAAGCTTTTTATTTTAGCAAGGAAAGAGATGGCAGGGGCTGTGGGAAGGGGAACAATATTAAAAGATATTTGCAAAATTCTAAGTGATCCTTGACAGTACACCGACATAGTCACATTAATTTTATTTGTGCTGTTTTTATTTACTTTCAACACCCTGTATTAGATCTTGCTGTAGAAGGTTAATTCTGACTTGAAACTTTGGGAAAACACACTGCATTTCTGTAAGAACGTAGCAATGTATTTGAGAAAATTTACAATCATCACAGTTTATACCGATATGAAAGGCTAAATTTTTCACAGAAATGTCAATTAAGCTTAAAAGGCAAAGACTCCTACAAGTGCCTAAATATTAGAAGTTAGGCTCAAGACCATAAGTTTGGAAGAATCCATTCCCAACAGAAGATGCTGCATTCTTTTACTCCTGTTTTTAATGATGTATTTTTCATTACATACTGCATCTGAATGCCCCTTGAAGACATTGGCTGTTGCTAAAGTCCTGAAAAAAAAGTCACTCATGGCCTTTGCAATGACCCTCTTAGGAGTTCATGTGATCTCTAAGTCAGGCACCAGACTAACAGTCCACTATAAACTGCAGTATTTCAGCTCAGCAACAGCTGAATTTCATACACAGAATGACAGGACTGTCCACATGACTTAGGAAACACTATAAAATAACCTGCTATAAAAAGCTCTCCGTGACTATAAGCATTATCTGACTTCAGTTTGGATAATGAATGAAGTCTAAAGTTTTTTATGTCCCATTATCACATCACTAATTTGACACTTGCTAGGTGGACTCTAAACCCCTTTTTTTGTAAATAACAGTACTGTGGGCCTGGTAAACACCTATTAAACCAGTCTAAATTATCAGCTTGCTAATAATTATCAGCTGCTTATTGTTGCTCTTCTGTTTACAATCAATCATACATGTTCCTTTCTCACACCTTGTTCCTGTATGAATAATACATCACTCAGGCACATAAATGCATGTGACAGCCTTTTTACCATTGCCATACCTGGGAGTTTTTTGTTGGTGGTGGTTTTGGGATGCTATTTTGGAGCCAGGACTCCTACCTATTTGTAAATAGAAATCAAGCACCACCACAGATACTCATAGGACTTCACATTCAGGAATGTAACGTGATACTGGGTTTCATTCCTTTTCTCTTTTCAGAGGTATTCACCTAACCTATGAAATATTAAGTCAGTATTGTAAAACATCCTTATTTCTGGTTTTACCCCGTTTTCTCCCCTCACAATATCTGCCCAGAAGAAACTCCTTTTGTCATATAGAATCTTGCTCTCCACCTACCTACCTGACCCAACATAATCTCTATTCAATAAACTGTGCATGCAGCAGTTTTTTTGTGAAGTGGAAGAAAACTCAAGTTCATACTCTGTTCTAAATACTGGATAATTTTGTGGCCCTCCAATAGTCGCTAATTTTAATAGCTCTGATCCCAAAAACTTCCAGTATTGCCAAAGAGCTGCCTGAGGGAGGAGACTTGTCTCAACATTTCCTGTCACAGCAGTTGTACCTGCCCTGGTGCCACAAACCTGATTGGGACACACCAGGTTTGCTCTGAAACTTTGCTCCATTCCACCTTTCTAGGCTATTTCTTTCATGATGTTCAATACCTACACCTGTTTTTGAGAATTATCCATCCCTGGCATGACCAGGGATAAACCCACAGCTCCCAAGGGGTTCAGAGCTGAAATTCATCACTGTCTAAAACTCACTGACCCTAAAGATGCATTACAGTATTTTCTGCACACCCTAACATAACAGGGCTGAGCCCAAGACAAATGTGTGTCCATGTTCACCCTGCTGACAGGGCAACTCGGCCAGGGTCACAAAGTCAGTACTACCCCAAATTTTCTTCGAACAGGTTAGGGAATCTTGATCTCAAAACAGAAGTTGAACAAGAAAAAAAACAAACACAGGAGGTTATTTTGCCTTGATAAATGATGTAGGGTTTACGTAAAAAATAAAAGCTACACACAAAAAAGAACTGGAAATTGTTATTTTTCCAGCTGTGAATAGAGAAATGATGCAAAATGTCTCTACATTTTATATCCATACCATAGAGGGTTACAAATTTTTCAAGTTGCAAAACAACTATTTATTGAGAAATACATGTAGCTTCCATTCTAAGTTCAAATTACTCTGCCATCTGAACCCAAGTGTGTTTTCAGAATGAATAATCTCATCACATAAATCATTCCCAACCAAAAAGTAAATTACAAACTCCACCAAAATCCATAAGAGTACACCAAGACTAGGCCACAATGACAGCTTTAAGAAAACTTGTCATGGAGCAGATTCAGAAGTTTTATTTATTAATTGTTAGGGCCAAATTTGTTTGCTCTAAAACATCCTTCTCTCTCCTTCATCCTATAAAAATATAGGAGGCAGAACTGACAGCAGGGTGGTACAAGTAACATTATCTTAGAAAACAGTTGTTAAGGAAAAAAAGTATTTGCTGTATAATACCAGAAAGAGAAAGACTAAAACAAACTTCTGGGTTTATAATGAAAGTCTCCCTTGATTCCTTTTTGTGTTAGAATTAATAGATTAAAAATTCAGCATTTGAAAGACTAAGCCTCTGTCAGATCTTTTTGAGTTCAAAGGATTTCTTTATATTAATTTTGTTTTGGCAAAATTGATCAAAAGGGAGTAGAAAATATGCAGCTATTTGATAATGCAAAGAAAATTCAAGGAAGGAGAAGAATGTTAAGATTTTCTTCGGTGTATAAGCATTTTTATATTTACAGCACTTCTTAGTATTGTTGTAAATAATCATGTACATATGAAAATACCCTTTTATCTTTCATCATCATGTCTTTCCAATCCTCACTCTCTCAAGCCAAACACTGATACTGGGGAGAAAAAAGGAAGTCTAAAGTAGACTGGAAGCATCCCATGCTATGCTCTGCACTTGATGCTTTCTGCCAACATCAGCCCCAAGGAAAATAACACCTAGCGAGTGTTGAATGACATAATTTCTGTACCCTACAATGTTTTTAAGAAATAAATTTCTATAAGCACTCAAATTTCTAGGTTCATGTGCTCATTCTCTTTTTCTTTCCTTTGGATGTAAACAGGGCATTGCTTCCATCACTCCTTGCTGGTGTCAAACCACAAGCGCATTATCTTGATGTCTCTGTCATTGAAAATTATAATTTTAGGTTTTTTTCAGTTTAGTTGAGCTAAAAATTCCCACTCCTCAAATAGCTACACAGTCACAAAGGCAACCATGCACACCAATCCACAATTCACGTGCTTTTCCTTAGTGTTTTCAGAAGGATTTTACAGGAAATCCCTCACATCTTCCAGTACAAAAAAAGAACACAAGGTAAAACATAAACAGGAATACCAGCAATCCATGTTCTTGCATTGACATAAAAAAAAAATCTCTATTCAATAACTTATCCAACATGAACCAACCATCACCGTTGAGGGCTTAATAAAGTGCAATTGACACCCACAGGGATTTCCTTCCCCCCCCAGAAAACACTTCCTTCATGATACTTCAAATGTATTTACCAAATTAGATAGTAATAATCTGCCTGTGCTATATAGAGTACACTGTGTCCCTTTATTTTTTTCATGTCAGGAAAATAAGCAATTCCAAAAGGTTTGTGCCTGCAGGAAGAACAAATTCCAAATTTAAGAAGTACATTCACAGTATATAAAATACAGGAACACAGTTACCAAACAAAAGAACACGATTAACATTTTTGCATTTGGTTTACTGATAAGGCTGAGAAAGAAAAAGCAAAATTCAATATTAATTATATCTTGACAATCTCTGTCCACGTATTAACTGTGCTTTCATTCTGTAAATGTGTAATTAAGCTGCATATATAGTACATCAGAAAAGCTCAAATACTATTTGCAACTGCCTGATTTTCTCATTCATTAAATAGTATAATTTCATCTCAGCACTTATTTTTTTCCTGGGATATAATCACTTTATTGATGTGCTTACTTTCAAGTACAAGAATATGCTATTTTTAAATTTACATTAACATAACCTCCAATTTAATGGGCTTGATCTGACTGAGGTGAGTGGGACAGCAAGATACAGGCTGCTTCTTGTCTATGGTGGAAATACCCAGTGGTTTATTGCAAAATGAACTATTGAGTTTGTAAAACAGAACATAAAACCTGCCACAACTGGCCCTAATGCAACTAAAGGCAAAGTGTAGTACCCAAAATAAATCAAATATTTGAGGAAAAAAAAATTAGTTCTGTAACCATGTTCCAAACTTTTCACTCCTATTAGCTGTGCAGAAGTTAATAAGAAGATATTTGTTTCCTCTTGTGTTTTCAAAGAGAATTTGTTTTGGTTGATAATCAAACAAACAAACAAATTATCATTTGCCTGTTTAGTTTTTCACATGAACACCTTGAATTCAACCCAAGTTAGGACTGACTAATAGTTATTACCATGTGCTGCCCAGAAAAAAGAAAATCTTTTCTGTATCACTGTTTTTAGTACAGATCCCAAACACAGCCCCATTCCAGCCACTGGGAAGGAAATTAATTCTACCCCAGCTCAAACCAGCCCAGCCAGAGAGATGAGTATAGATGGTTAACCTTTTACCATTGTTTCTATAAATATATTTTCTCAGTGGAATCTCTTTCTTTGTTATTTCTCACCACTGCAGGAATGGGACCTGGCAGATCCCTTCAGAAAAAGTGGCATTTGAGGTATTAGTGAAGAGATATTTATACCAAAATCTAAACAAAATAGGTGACCTGAATTGTCTTGTAGAGGGCTGTATTTCAGTTCCAGTCACTTAAAGTCACCTCCAGGAATCAACCTGCTAAGCTGAAACTTTAGTAACTTGCTTTCCACAGAGACTCTTGTAAGTACTTGGGTTCTGATCCTTTGTATTACACGTTAAAAATCTCATTTATTTCTAAAATGATGTGCTCACTAATCAAAGGCAGCTTTTTCATCTCAAACTTGGGGAACTCAGTTTAGCAACTTTTAAATAACATCAATCGGGTTCCTAAGGCTTCAGACTGTAACTTAAAATTATCTGCTATGCAGACAACATTAACGACCATCACATTCAAAGTCATATGCACCATACCTGCCTGTAAATCTATCACTACCCCTTTGTATATATAAGCTTAATTTTTGTTGACAGGGCTAAATTGGAATTTAACTCGTAGCAGGAGAGCATTTAAATGTAAATTTACTTTTTTCCCCAGCACAAGATTTTCCAAACTTTACATGAGAAACCTGAATTTAATCAAGATATTTGCACACACGATTGTTTGTGAAAAACAATCATGCAGGCAAATTTAGCAAGCAAGTTATTTCCATTTGGTTGCAATTCTTGGTGTACATCCCATCTAACTAGGTAAAGCTCTGCACATGTATACAATCCAAGTAGGAAAACTGCATGAAAAGCTGACCAAAAAATAAGGTTTCAAGAGCAGAGACTGTTTGAAAGATTAGAATCCTAAAGAAAATAATATTTAAGGTATCAATGTGCTTTTAAATACCTCATTACACATTTGTATTCACATGAAAAAGCAAAAGCCATTGGGCAAGAAGAATAAAAATCAAGAGAGCAAGGCTTTTGTTTCCCCCTTTGTTAAAGATAATGTAGAACTGTCAGTGTGGAAACTGGTATCAAAAAAAGAGAAAAAAGCTACAGAGAAAGTACCATTTTATGATTCAACATCTCTTTATAAAAAGTCTATTAGCAGAGGAGATAAAAACCTGTGCAGATAGTTTTTTGCAATGAAAATTCTTGTAATGTTTTCTAAACCAATAATCTCCTCTGAATTTAAACTAAGGTTGCATTTAATACAGTGTTAATGATTGTGAGCAGCAAGAAAATCATCTGGACAGAGAAACAAAGTGGGCAGAGCCAAACTTTTTTCCAGAGAATCAGAGCAGCCCATGCCTCACTTCACATCAGCTTCCCAGACAGAGCTTGACAGGTCAGACAAAAGCAGCAGAGGAATGCTGATAAGGAGTGACAAAACTGTAATGGATCTGCACATATTTAGACACATCAACTATTTCTCTCATTACCTCCTAAACAGGTGCTTACAAACAATGAAAATCATTAGCAACTAAAATGGAAATGAATGATGACGTTAAGTTTGTTGCCTCTCTGCAAGATCCTCCTAGATTTAATTCCCGGGAAGATTATCTTTCTGGCAAATCATTTACAGCCTTTCTTTGCTTTCATTCCTATATGAAGGCTCCACCATAAATATTCGGAGTGGAAGCCTCAGTGTCACATCTTGAGCTGAAAATGTGTTTGCAAGAGAGTGTTACCATCACACCAGGGCCATAAAAGTCATGGTGGGCTTTTTACACCTGAGTCTGAGACTGTAGTTCAGAATAAACACTTTATTACTAAAATAATGTCAGCACAAACCATTCCATACTCTCAGATGTAATTAAGGCTTTTTAAAGTACTTAGCATGCAGTGTTAGGGTGAGGGATATAATATTTTAGATATGAGGCCATTCTCTGCAGCCACAGAGATGAGCTGTTTTGTGGTATAACTTGAGTTTATCTTAATTTATAACATCTTTCTCAGTCTTCTGCTTATATCACCTTGTTCAATTCTAATTTACTCAGTCTTCTTTTGTTTTTTGATTTGGCTACTGAGATATGGAAAACCACTAAGGGTTAACTGTCACCAATTTTATTCCTTTATGGCCTTTTCTTATCTCCTTCCCTTTAGAGCTTGTCAGATTTTAAACAAAAGACTCCATGGGTTAACAATCTTTCATTACCAAGGGTAGCAAGTGATGCCACTGATTTTGCTACAAAATTAGACCAACAACATGAGACACTGTCATGCAAGACTGAAGTTTGCATGTTGCTTTTACAGCACAACAGGTGCTATTCGCAAAAGAGTTTGAATTATTCTGGTTTGTTCCTTTTGTTTGGTACAGAAAATATCAATCCCCACATTACTTAAACTTGACCAGCTCCTCCACCAACACCAATTTCAGTTACTAAAACTAAGTAACTTTGCTCTTTCCATTGGCACCCTCCCCACAGCCCCACTAATGCAGGAAACCTGAAGAGAATGAATAAATGTAGGGGAGGTTCTTTAGATTCATGCGACTCTGGAGGTCATAACACACACAAAGTTAGTGAAAATTTGACTTAGCCAATGTAATACATTCAAGTTAGGACACAAAGCTGAAAGTTATTAATTTCCTTATAAATAATGAGAACTTTCATGCAAGCAGAACGGCTGAGAATTCCATAGCAAAGGGCTCATGAGTCAGAGCCGTGTGTAGCTCTGGCAACAGAGTGGCCAAAAACAGAACTGGCAGCAAATAATTTTGCAAGGAGGAAAAATAAAATAGTGAATGTATGTAGACACACAAGATGAAGATGTATTTGTTTAATCATGTTATGAACATGATTGTATTATTGCCACAAAAAGAGTGGTACTGCTAAAGCAATAGCATCATCCCAAAGTGTACAATGGTACAAGAGATTTATTTATTACACTCCAACTATAGTCAGTGAGCAACAGAGCTCAAGCCCTTAAGCATAACTATTAAACACACTCACCCACAGCCATCACATACTCAAAAGAGAATTCAGAAAGAGTCTAATGGTTAGGACCCAGAATATACATAAAATGAATCAAGACAGATGTATTATGACCTCCAGAAAATCTGCACATTAAATAGCTACAGATTAATTGCTGTTTGGAAGCAAAGGGGAAAATATCAGGGCAGTATACAGATCTCAAAGTTTTTGGTACAATAATAGAACAGAATGAGAACAGAGTATTGCCTTTTTTAGTAATTTTGACCTGAGAGTCCAAAATAAGATGTCTCAATGCTTCCAAGATGCCAGACACACAGAGACAATAAAGCTCCAGTCCTGAATGGTGGTGACAAGGACAATACCTATTCTGAGCAAAATCATCAATGAGAGGACTAGGAAATTTTTCTTCCTCAAGGAAAGACAAACCAAAAACCACCACAAACTTGCCAAGCACTTAAAAGCTTTAAAATTCAGTCTTGTGAACATTCACTGTCTCACTTTGTGCATCCCCGATTAGAGCAAGGCAGGACAGCATCAGCACAAACTACAACAAAGAACATATGACAACTGCATCCTACTGCACCTCAGGCTCCAAAATAACACTGGATTATTTGGTACATGAATGGTGACTGGAAGCAATATCTTTGAGGAATATTGTAATTGTGAGCAATGCCTGTTCAGACAGCAAAATATTAATAACCGAACACAAAAATCATCCATTCACAGAGCAAAAAATTAATTAGATAGTGATCTCTTATTAGAGTGCCTAAAAAAAAAAAAAATTCACAGGACTGTCAATTGACAAACACCCTGATTTAAAACAATAAAAAATATTCTATTGTAGAAAAGAGAGGAACATGGCAAAATAACCACCCTAAAAGTGCAATATAAATTTCTACTTTAACAACAGCAATAGGAATAACATGTCAGTTTAATGTATTAGAATTGACCTGCACATAATTTCTTCCTCTGTATTTGCTTTGTCCTTACTTTTGATTTCTCCTTAACCTTTTTCAGCATTTTGTTTTTCCCCCTTCTCCAGGCTGTTACTCTCATTGCCTATTTCATCATTATATTCAACACATGTAAAACTGAAATCCTAGGCACAGGCAGTGATTGTTTTGTTACCTCACACATGGGCTGCTCTCTTTTCTAGGTCAGCATTACCTAAGGGATGACACCTCCCTCACAGCAGTATTTGCTACCCAGATGTCTCATGGCAAAGCAGGAACAGAATGAACTCAAACTCTGGGGTGGTGCTCCATCTCCAACACTTCTCACTTGTCTTTTAATATTACTTGATGTTTTGGTATTGACCATATTTTCCAAATGAGGACATTTTTGCTCTGATTACCGGCATCTGGAAGTCCAGGACATCTTTGGGTGTGCTAGCCAAATCTCATCACCTGATTTATTTCCACATCACCTTTTTGTTCCTGAAAGATTTCTCATGGGCTCATAGCTGCAAGACTTTTAGAACTGTGGATTTATTTTTCCCCTTACTGACAGACCTGAGGAAGAACATGAAAAGGGCACTGGCTACTGCAATGAAAATGATGAGAGGTACCAGAAAATATGTATTTGTTACCAGACAATATAACATGATCTAGAAAACTCTTACCCATACATTATAATGTAACTCATTAATATACAGGTATTAAATCTTGCACTAAAAGTCCAAGAGTAGATCTCTGCTTGTTTATTCCTAATTTACCCCAGCAGGAAGGAAGAAAACAAAACTAGAACACACAAAGCAGAAATCCCCAACACCCTTAGGTAATGTACCTGGATAATGACAAAATTATTAGATCCTAATTACCAAGCTCTAAAAATAGCTACTACTCACACAGCAGATTGGAACAGCCATTCAGATTTGCCCATCAATTCTGGGTTTCCACTCAACAGAAAACTATAGATCCATATCCACCCAAACTCATATGGATAGACATCTATTTAATTTAGGACAGCATTCACCTCCTACATCAAAAGAAAGCTGCCCAAGTGTTCATTGCATTTTTAAACTCTCTTATTGCCTTTTTTCCTTCTGCCTCTTCTCCCTGTCTTAGAAACTACCTGAGACTTATGCCTGGCAGGCAAGAGCGAAGTGTAAATGGCTGTGGCTTGGCAAAGATCCAAAGAATGAAAAGAGACTTTTACTCTTTTACTATAGCAGGTGCTGAATAGATTTGTCCACACTCCATGATTGTAATGCCACCAACGATAATCATGGAGATGTATTAAGGTTTCAGAAACAAATGGATAAACATTCAGGTGCACTGCTACAAAACAGCAGTACAAATGGCAGGGTGCAAGAGCTCAGTTTAAGTGCTGGAAATCATGTGAATAACACAATAGCACAGCACTAAATTTGGTATTAGCAACATCAAATTTAAGAGTAGTTTTAAAAGAAATGTTTTTGGTAATAAACATCTACCCTACAGAACATGAATTTTATCACAACCTGTTACTTATACTTCAGCATTAAAGAGTAAAAATTTTTCAAGATTTCATTTCAAAGTGTCTTTTTTCTCTTCGTATTATAGAGCTATGCAATGGGTTGGAAGAGGCCTTTAGGATTATCTAGCCCATCTCCCTGCCATGGGAAGGGACATCTTGCAGTAGATCAGATTGCCAAAGTCCCATACAAACTGAGCTTGAGCCCTTCCAATCATGGAGCACCCATAAACTCTCAGGGAAACTTGTTCTAGTGTTCTGCATTACCTTTATAGTATTTTTTATCTTTATTTGCAGTCTAAATCTACCCCTTTTTCAGTTAAACACTGTAAGGGTGTGATTTAATTATAATGTTTAGATAACTGAGTGTCCTGGGGAAAAGACAAATTTAAATTTCTCTATTTTAAGGATTATTTTTGGGGGTTTTGCTTATCCTGACAGAGTCCTGGCAATAAGAGAAGGGTTAAGTTACACATAAGTTTTCAAGTTATTACATAAACTATTGTCATTACATAGTATTTAATTATATACTATTTAAATATATATAGAAGGCATTTTTATCTAACATATGATTGCAAGGAGGTATTAACCAAAATCAAAGGTGCTCTTGATCTCTCAAGTGCTGTCTATGAACATTTTCAGTCCAGTGGTAATGAATAAGCACTTACTACACTGCTTCACTTCACATGCTACCTCCATTATAATCAAGGTGATTGTAACCAATAAAACAACAATTACTTATTTTCTGTGTCCCCAACACTGCTTACATATTCATTTCATATAAGTCTATTCATGCAGGTATGTGTTAATATCACTGTTACAGATTTCCAGGTGACTAATCTTTTATTTGTTCCTCTTCCACAAGAGTTTATTCTGTGTCCTTGGAATTAGAACCACTCTCCACTACTAAGAAGCACCATCAGCCTACAGCAAATAACATTTCTTTCCTGTTAAGAATTCACAGGGGTAATTTTTGATTAAAAATTCCCTGCTGAAGACCAGAGATGAAGTGTGTCACCATGCAGTAACATCAAATCTCACACTGTTCCATCACAATCAAGATCTGGTTATTACTGCGCTAATCTTTTCTCAGTACACATTGTTTTCCATTTGAGATCCCTGCAAATAAATTTCTTTTGCTTGCCCATTGTTAGATCTTAAAAGGCACCCTGCTTCCCAAACAGTGGGTGCTTAGCCCTTTTCAAAAATTAAGCCATTTCAAGGCATTTCATTCAGAACATGTTGTGCTGCACAAAAAATTCATTTTCTGCTCTCAAGGCTAAACCGTTGCCATGAACTTTTCCTGAGAGAAGCTGCAAATAAGAAGGGAACTCGATTACTAAGAGGACTGGACATGGGGGGCAACCCAAGTAGAACTGAAGGTCTCTGATGAAGGTTTTTGGGGGTTGCCTTTCTTTTTCTACCAAACACAAAAGGACAGGGAAATCCTTTGTAGGCTTACTCTGTAAATTGTACTTTTAATCCTTTGGAATGGGCATGCTGGACACTGGGACACAGAACACACATGATTTTGAAGATACCTTTTTTTTTCTCTCCCCTCCCAAAACCCAGTTGTCCAAAATAAAGTAATGCATGAAACAGAGACACTCTGGTCACTTCTGTACTTAATTCTTAATTAGATGCTTCTGCCAGTATGCAAAAGATCTGATAGAGATGTGGAAAACTGCAGAGGAGAAATCAACATACACAGTAGTATATTCTTGACCCAAACTTTTTCTTGTTTTTTTTATTTGTTAGGGATTTTTTTAAAGTGTGACTGAATTGTTAGGGTAGATAGAAAAAAACTTTGTTGCATGTTTTAGGACCATTCATAGAAAAAAATACTCATTTAGATAATCTGCCAAAGCTATTTGGAATTTTACTTTTTTTCAACTTATACTATCTTAATTGTGAAGTTGGCAAGAGGATCCAGTATTATAATGACCATGAAGACAAATCACACAGGAGCATAAACACAGAATAGCTGAAGACAACAATTTGTGAGGATGCCAAGTATTTGTCACGCTATTTTTAATAATCAACAAATGCATTAAGCTGTAACAACAGACAATGTACAATAAGGGAGAGAATAAAGTACACTGAATAAATAGCTCACATAGTTACACAGAAACTGAAAGAAACACCGAACTCATCCATTCATCCCGGAATAATTCAGAGCCCAGAAGTGGAAGTGACCAAGACAAAGGAGGGCCAGGAGATGCTTTGGAGGCTAGAGCCCCTCTCTTGTGAGGGCATCTCTCCAGCCTTAGAAAATTGAGTTTCCCCATGCTTAAGAAAAGGCTCTGAGGAAACCTTATAGCAGCCTTTGAGTACCTGAAGGACCCCAGAAGAGAGCTGGAGAAGGCTTCAAGAAGCCTGGACTATTGGGAGGTTGGAATTAAATGGTCTTTAAAAGTATGTCCCAAGTCAAGCCTTTCTATGCCTCTATGATACACTTGGCATTCCTGGAGAAACACTATGATGGAACAAACAAGCTAAAGAATGTAATTTCTGCATCACATTCTGTAGTAATCACGTCAAGATGGACACAACTGACATCGTCACCAGACCTTTATTAAAAGCTTCTCATGCCTTCTCTCAGGCAGCTCCACACAGCATTGACTCCTTCCCTCCTTCTCTCTGCAAGTTTCTTTCTTTCTTTCTTCTGCACGACTGGCTAACCCCAAGCTGTCCCTCACACAGCATCTTCTTACCTTGTCTGTCCCTTGCACAGCCACATGTCCCTTCCTCCTCACAGCACAGCCAGCAGCTCCATCCCAAACTGCAGCACACTCTGGATCCCAAGCTCCAACTCCAACTAACTCTAGACCAGCCAACCCACTCTTTTATAACCCCATCCTCACTGGGCAGGCAAGGCTGTTTGCACTTCTCTAATCAGTACAGCTGTAATTCATTGAGGAAAATTCCCTTCTGCACTATCCTTACAAACTATCTTCCCACAGCATTGAGGTTTTAAAAATGTTTATGCATATGACACCAATGCATCTCCATACCTTTCAGATACATAGCATAAGGCTACACCTTTGAGGGAAAAAATGTACATTTTACTTAAATACATTGGTCCAACTTCATTGAAAAACAGAAGCTGTTGCATTCAGAGCCTAATATGACTGAGGCAGCTTTTCTGAGTACAGGATTCTTGTTTACATCTTACTGCTGATTTTTCCTCTTCTAAAGCAGGTGCTGAGTATTCACCATGATTACCAAATTACGATCTCAATAAGGGATGGATGTTTAGAGAAGCCCTGTACTGAGCTTTGCAGCAACCTAGGTAAGTCTTTAGCCTGATTAGTCTGGAGGGCAGCAACTCCCAGCTTTATGTGATACACTGCTCGAGTCAGAAGGCATCAGAAAGAGCAGTAAGAAGGAAATGGATCCCCTTGTGAACACTATTTGCTGGTGTTCTTTTACACTTCAGGACACTTGTGTCAAAGGTTGTGACTAAAACCACCTCGCTGGCTCAGACAACATCATAAAAGAGGAAAAAACAAACAAGTTGGGAAAACTATTGCAGCTCTATATTGCTTTTCATTGTTCCCGAGCAATCTACCTGAATAAAAAGGCATTGCCATTGAAACTGCAACAGGGGGGGAAAAAAAAAAGGCAGAAAAAACCAAAGTATAAATCTCCAAAGATAGATACAGTGCATTGTCACAGTCTAGACAGTTTTGATCCAGCTAAGGCTGCTGAGTGATAATCCCTAAGAGGCACTTGCTTAATATTCAAGACAAATAATCAGGGTGACTAGAGAGTATTTTTTAAAAAAAGCTTGAAAATGAGAATGCTTCCCTGGGGATTACTGCCAGGATTCATACATCTCTGAAATCTCTAAACAGTAAAGGAATAAAAGAAATCTTCCGTAAAGTTCTTATGTCTGGGATGACACCTGTCGTTCATTTGAGTTTGTCTAATTAAAATATCAATTAGTCTTTGCAGCCCTATCAGCCTTCTGAAATACTTTAATCATAATACAAGCCCTGCTGTGATCCAAATTGCTGTGTTTTATAAGATACATATTCTTTGGGTTTTGCCTTTCCATATCCACTTTTTTATTTTAATACCCTGGTTAGTGATTCTAACCACATATCCCTTCCCAGAGTGCTCTACATGGAAAAAGAAGTGACCTTTGGGTACTCTCAGAGATCTGTCCTTTAAAGCTAATCAGTTTGCTCTATCACTCACAGGATTGTCACCTGGAAACTGCACGAACTGAAGGTGGCACAATCACACCCTGGTCACCAGGCTTGGTGGTCAGAAACAAAGATAGTGTGATATGCCAGGGGACTGGAGACTGACAAGAACAGAAGGTATCAGAGAGCTGACAGTGAAATAGGATGGTTGAGTCTGAAAGAAAAGTAAGTTAGACCTCAAACTGAAAGACAGCAACAGCTTTGATAAACTCTTTATTTCCTCCAGAGAAAAAAAAAACAACTACATTTTCATAGTAAGGGTCTGAATTAGTAAGGAAACACTTGACTGAGGAATTTTAATATTTCATGCTCATCTCTCCCAATTTATATAGGAATTAATCTTCACCTTATTGTCATCTTTCCATTCTTACAGAGCTCTCTTTGGCCTCCTTGCTGTGGCAGGGTTTCCTGGTAGGAAATACAAAGCTAACACACTGCAAGCTATCACCACTGAGGAGTCACTCACTACAGATACAGCTGGCCCAGGCTTCACATATAACTTACAGGACATCATCCTGAAATTCCATTGCTGCAGCCATGCAGGATGCAACCTGCACCAGTTTTATTCATCTGCTGTCCCTACTCCATCCTTTCATCAAGTCTTCCAGCCTGGCCCCAGCAATCATGGAATCACAGAATGGTTTGGGTTGGAAGAGAGCTTAGAGATCATCCAGTTCCAACACCACACCACCACCTCAACTCCCCTCTAGGGTGCCACCCACTAGATCAGGTTGCCCAGGGCCTCATCTAACCTGGCCTTGAACACATCCAGGGATGAGTGATGGGACATCCACAGCTTATCTGGGCAGCCTCTGCAGTGCCTCACCACCCTCTGAGTAAAGAATTTATTCCTAACCTCTAATCTAAATCTGTCCTCTTTTACCTTAAGGCCATCCCCCCTTGTTCTATCATTATCTGTACATGTAAAAAGCCACTTTGCCTATTTTTTATCAATCCCAAGCCCTTTATCTGCTAGAACCACCAAGTCTTTCTGCACAAGGCTGCTCTCAGTAAGTTCTCCTGGTCTGTACTCATATCTAGGATTGCTGACAGTTCTGGGGCAGTGGACTCTCTTTTGAGGGAATATTACTGTGCTTGCTCAGATTCTATGCATTTTATCAGCCACTTCTGCCAGATTTCCAAGTGTTAAGAGAAATGTGGAAAATAAATAAAATAAAGGCAACAGTATAAACCGATTCACAGCCTTATCTGACAGTGAGAAGGAAAACATTTTCTCAGATGGAATAGTATCTTCTCTCAGAAGCCCAGATGTACTCCAAATCAAGGTGCTGAAGAAGACAGAGAACTCTCCAAATCAAGTGTCATCCTGGTTTAAAAATTAAAAAAAATTATAAACGCAGCACTGTCACAAAACCCTCAACAATAAACCACTGCACTGTTTCATAAGACTTTTAAATGAAGTACATATTCAGACTCTACAAGGACAAAGGAGAGAAGAGATTCAGCCAAAGCTCCCTCTCTTCCACACACAAATTTGCTGTGGAAACAGGGTAAGGACAACCAAGCTGTTCATGCTGGGGGCTGTGCTTTATTCCTCAGCCAACTTATGGGTCTCAGCTGTTAGCAGCTCTTCTGTTTCTCTTGTTTGCACTTGTATGAAGAGCTTACAGAAACATCAGGGTATCTCCACCTGCATCCTGTCT
Source organism: Acridotheres tristis (assembly GCA_037013685.1). Classification (NCBI taxonomy): domain Eukaryota; kingdom Metazoa; phylum Chordata; class Aves; order Passeriformes; family Sturnidae; genus Acridotheres; species Acridotheres tristis. The sequence continues at coordinate 3,283,747 of CM072884.1, forward strand.
TCTGAAATTCGCCATGCATTGATTTCAGATATTTTATAGCACCCAGACCTCCCTACAGATGGCTTTATAGTACTCCCAGAAGGAACAAATTCCAAAAGAGGTGGGAGGTTTGCAAGAGCCCCCACACCAGCATACCTGTACTCTACCCATCATACTCAAATGTGCTCAACTGAAAGAAATGGAAAATTTTTCAGGCAAAAAAAAAATCTATTACTTCATGTAGGGAAGAGCCTATGTGCAGACAGTGATATAGGTGCAGTTGAAATCCACATTTTTCTGAGGTATTTCACACCTTTTTTAATAAGCTTTGTAAAGGATCACTAGAAAATACATTTTTGTTCAGAAGACCTGCACCACGATATCAGATAAAAGTCTTCAATGAACCACATCCCTGTCTCTTCATTATACAGTTCTCTCCATTACAGCTAAAGTTTTCACAAACACAAGCTGTGCTCATTATCCAAATTTAATTTGAACATTCTTCACAGCTCTTTACGTAACAGAAATGCAACAGAATCTATTCAAGTGAGTATCCAATAAAAGAATGAGTTTGCTAAAAATGTAGGCCAACAAGTCTCCCATTCTCTGTGACTTTTCAGCAAAAGTGCACTGCTCCACAACCTGACATATTCTGAACTAAGTGTCAGTGTTAACTGCAGGCTACGGTGTTAATCAGGAGCAGCATCTGCCACTTCAGTGAAGAAGGTGCTGTAAGTTTATGGGTTAATCTATTAATTACTTTATCCCCCAAATTTTCACCTCCATGTGACTTCCACCACAGCACTGCCATACCAGTACAACTCAAATACTCTTTCCATCCCTCAAAGGCAAAAGAGTGAAAGGACTGGCCTATAAAAGACACGTCTTCTGAGATCCTTGGTTAATGTGTGTAGCAAAGCTGGACTGCTCTATGCCAAACTACAATGAGAACTGCAGTTTCCATTCTTACAATCTTGAAAAGCTTTCTTTTTTCCTTCTTTAGTCTCATGAAGCAGCCCTGGCAAACTGGGACAAGGCTACTGCATATTTCTCAGCTCACTTTCGTTAAGTCCTGCTGTATAAAATATACGACAGGATTTTAAATGAGAAAACCCCAAAACTTGAAACTGCAATTTACATTGCAATGTAAGATTAATTAACTTGTCCTCTTAGCAGCTTTCTGTACTGGGATCCAAGCCTGGGGATATATCTGCTCAGCCTCTCACAAAGAAGGAAATGTAAGCATGCAGAGATTAACACTCTCCATTTTGCTTCTATATTAAACTTTCCATCACTGACTGTACCCTAATATTTGACTCATTCCCAAGATCACTAATTTGTCACTTCTAAAGAAATATTTGGCGAGAAAGGAAAATTTCCAGTAGCCTGAAGTTGCTGATTTAGGGAGGAAAAAAATAATGGGAACTCTGGTGTTCCACTTTATCAGCTGTTCAAGCTTTCACCCTTCTAAAGCATCCCTTTATCAGCACTTTCAATGTTAACTATGTACAACTTTCCAACTCACCTTTTCTCTTCAAAGTTCCCTAAGCCTAGACTGTAAGGCAACGCTTTCTCTTGGAGCATTCTTGAAAACACTCATGTTTTTACCATGTCAGGTTCCCCTCTCTTTTAAGATCAATGGGAGCTGCATTTTCATTCTCTCAAAAGAAGCTCCTTTTATAGTGAAGAAGATCCAAGCACTGCAGGTGCACAAAGTAATACTGTGGGCTTTAGCAGTAGCCCAGGGCTTAAAAGCCTCTGTCTCTCTCTGACCTACTTTTCACTTGACATGTAGTTTTCTGAGTCAATAAGACCACAAAGACTCACCTGAGTGAAAAGGAAAAGCCTGGTTAAGACAGGTGAATTCATGCTAGGGACAAAGGCAGGCACAAAACCCATGCTGTACAAAGGAAAAAAAAAAAACCAACCACAAAAAAACCCAACAAAATGGACAAACCCCAAGCCAAACACACAGACACTGCACACCCGACATGTGGCTGTCACACAAGCCAGCCATGTTCTCAGCAAGTGACAATGACATGGTCTGCCCTATGCCCATCGCCAGGAGATCACCACCACTCACTTTGTCCATCACCAATATCCCCCTGTGTTGCTTTTTACCCTAATCGACATAAAATCACCAAATTCTGCATACTTATTTAATAATAACTCTCACCCAGAAAAATAAGATTTGGTTGATTTCTGAGCTGTGTCATGTGGGGTTGATAGGTGCACATGAAATGAAGTTTAATGTTTCCAGATTCATCCAGCTCTGAAAAGTTAAAATAGTGCCAGGTATAAATAGAACTGCATCATCCTAGTTTCCTCTTGCATTTTACTCATTCTTTTGATATGAAAAGCAGCTACAATTCATTACCTTGGCAGAAGGCATACTCTAAGGATGAAACAAGTTGTGATTTGAGGTGAGCTAGATCAGGATGGAAATATTTTACAACAGGAGCGCTGCAATGAGCAAAAAAAGAGTAATTCTGCTATTAAAAAGTTATTGCCACAAACAATAACCTTTATGGAGTCATCATGCCTTTGATTTAGCAGAGCACAGAACTGAGGCTTCAGTCTGAGATACCAGTGCAATATTTAACAAAGACAAATGATGCTTTGGATGAGAAGAGACGTTTCTTATTACTTCACACATCAACAGTCTAAACTTTTTCCACTTACTTTGGTTTATTAATTTTAAAGATAATGACATTTAGGGGCCACAATTCTCACAGTTGTAGGTATGTTTGCTAAATTCTGTCGACCTGCAGGATTTAAAACAAAAGAAAACCAATTCTTACTGTTTGCCTAAAAAATAACCCCTAACTCCTGTGAGAATGGCAGATGAATGATGCCAGCGCTGTGCCCTTATGTTCTTAGCATAAAATGCAAACACAATCTTTTAATATTTGTAATACATACAGCTAAGTGAATTAGCATTGCAGTGCTAGATTACTTTTTCTTGAATACAAGAAAAGGTCAGAAGAATTCTTCTTATTGTACTACTTGATCTTTAATGAATAGATATTTTGTTCCTCTGAGGATCTAGCCCTAGGCTTTGACAAGAATGGAAACATGATGCACCATTTGCTGTCTGAGATAAATACTTAGCATTTAATTGGTATTAATTGATATCGTGCCAATAATAAGAAACAAAGTCGCACTCTTCATTGAGAGAGCTGAGAATGCTCTGTGTGCTTTGAATTTGACCTCTGTCTTTATAATTAGGAAGGATTATAACTGTGGCAACCAAAGTACCATTTTTTTTGGCAACAGTAACATATTGCTGGCTTTTCATTGCTGTCTGTTGTGTTACAGAAAGTCAGTTAAGTTGTCACTAAATTATTTTCTCCATCATCTGTCCTATCCCACTGCATTGCTTTCCACCCTTAATTGCCACATTTATATGTGTTGTGCCTCAGTGGACATTAGGCAGGTCAGAGGAGCAGCAAGAAGATGAGTGACCTGTTATGATGAATATGAAGACTCTTAGAAAATCAGAAACAAAAAAGGGACCTGGATTTATTAATTTATTTAAATATTGAAAGCTACTGTCTCCTTCAATCTTCACAGCCAAGAAAGAAAAACCAATTGCTCATCATGCAGTCACTCACAAAAATGAATAACATGAAAGAATTTTCATTTCTAACTCCCTATAATTATTTTCCCCAAACCTGTAGACTTCCTGGTACTACTATACATTAAAAGACACTCTCACTTGGAAGCCTATGATCTCCATTGGGGGTTGCTGACATTTACAGGATTACTACCACAAAAAACAAGGTACAAACTCCTGTCATTTTGGACAATGAGGAGGTACTCATCTACCATGTGCCAATCCTCATTTACAAAGCAGCTGGCAGTGAAAAGAGTGGCTAAAAGTGATTAATAGCTACCTGTCAGCAGCGTGCTCTGCCTACACTGGCTGCACCTCTGAGCTCCTAAACATTCCATAGAAACCCACACTTGAACCACTTAACTATTCTGCTATCACTGCATCAACCTCACAGATGGTAAAAAGGATTCTGGAGTTCACTGCCAAGAGGCTGCTGAAAAGCGCCCCAACAGTGGTGGAAAAATCCTAATAACCCCACGTGGATTGGCATGAGAAGTGCACTAGACTGACAATTTAGCAGCCCTAGTCCACAGCACAGCGAGGGCAGCAGCTGTGCCCCATCCACACTGCCCCATCAACCCTTTTTCACTGCTGTCCTGGAGGGACCACCAGCAGAAGCAAAGAAACATTTCAGTTATTTTGGCATCTGTGATGAGGCTGCTAGCGAGGGTGCCAATTAGCACCAGGTTTCATCATATTTGTAAGGTGGAAATGTGTTTACTCAGAGCTGGGCTGAGACTACCAAATTAATTTTCCATAGAGCGCTCGGCCACCGGGTGGTAACAACTTGCAACTGCTAATGATTTGGCTGGCTCTGAATCCTGGAGGTAAAATGGGAAAGGCTGCCCGTCCCACTGGTCCCTTGACATACCCTGACCTCCACTAAAATTTTATAATGAGGAGGGAAAGCTGTACGGCTGGTTAGGCACACCAGGACATCAGGAAGATACCTGTTTTCTACTGTTACTTTTTACTACTTTTCTTTTCAAACTCACTTAGGAACTACGTGATATACCACATTTAAAAGAACCACCATGGACATGTTGCAAGCTCAGAGCTGAAGTAAAATCCCTGGTTTGTGTAGGCCACAAGGACAGCCTTCTGTCACTAATGATTTTTAGTGCTCTAAGATGCATTTTATACTGTTTCTGTACCAGGAGAATCTGCTGGACGAATGCTTCCTACCCAAGGTCATGAGGGGTCCATTTTGTTTTATCAAACAAAATAAATATCCCCAAATGTTTCCTATCACAAATGTGCAAACAACACAGAGGCACACTTAAAAGAATTTTATCTTACAGTTGAGAGTGCTAGCCAAATTTTAAGGGAACATCACTACAATCACTCAATGTCTGGAGTACAAGTATCATGAATTTGAAAAAAAAGAAGCATTCTAAAATCTGTCCACTAAAACCATACCAAATTCCTTATTAAGCACCACAGTTGAGAGATTCTCTTTGACTTCAAGCAAAGAGTGTAGCTTTTCATAAATAACTTCAGCCATGCTGTACTTTGTAACCCTCTCAGATACCAGGCCACCAGAAATATATGTGAAGCACTACAAAATTACCTGGTACCGTATTTAACATTCTTTCTGGTCAGGTTTTCTTCATAGTAAGCCTTTTTGTGTGCTTTTTTAGGGTTTTTTTTCCTGACAAGGATGTTCAAACCACTTTTAAAATGGCTGGGAACCAATATAAAGTACTTCAGCTCACATTAGAAGAGGGATTAGTATAGCAATTTAACCAGCTGAAGTGTCATAAGCTACATTTTTGAGTCTGAAATGTGTAGACCTAATCTACATTAAAATCTCCATTGTGAAGCTCCACAGGCAGATACCATGCTCCAATTTTCATAAGGTTAAAAAGAAAAAAAAAAAGTCCTGTACTTCATTTCATCTACCCACCCTAAAACCTTGCAAACACACCTGAACTTTAGGTCAGTAGCTTGGGCTAGGACATCCTTTCCTTCACAAACCTAGATAATGAGGGAAGGGAGTGAGAAGGGGACACATCCCCTTCTTAAAATAAACTTAGATCAACTTGGCTTCCACAGGCAAAGCCTATGAACACCACTATCATGGGGGGAAGGTGTGCTGGTGGAAAAATGAAACAAGAAGTTGAGAAAGTCCAAATGTAATCTTCCAATCACAGCAATTTACTGGCTCTACCTGAGATGGGGTCAATTTTCTTCATAGCAGTGCATGTGGTGCTGTGTTTTGAATTCCTGAGATAGTGCTGAGAGCACACCAATGTTTTGGCTGCTGCTGAGAAGTATTTGCACAGTATCAAGTTAAAAAAACTCCATTCTCTCTCTCTCTCTCCCTCCCAGCAAGCAGGACAGGGGTGGGAAAGAAGTTGGGATGAGACACAGCCAAGACTGCTGACCTCAACTGGCCAAAGGAATATTCCCTGCCATAGCCAACAATAAAATAGCTAAGGAGAAGGCAGATTTGGGAGGCTGTGATTCCTCAGAGACTGGCTGAGCATCAGGCTGGTTTTGGGAGATGCTGATGGCCTTTGCATCCCTTCTGGGTTTTCCCTTGCTTGTTTCTCTTTCCCTGACTTATTAACTATCTTTAGCCTAAATTTTGCCTTATTCTCTCCCACATACTGCTGAGAGGGAGCAGTGAGTGAGCAACTCTGTTATGATGGCTTAGTTGATGACTGGGGTCAACCAAGCACAATTAACTATAACAAAGTATACTTTAAAGCAGTATCCAAAACACCATTGCAGCTATTTTCCTCCAATGAGTAAGGTTAAGGAGGAAATCAGGAAGCTGACATAGAACAGATAGTGCTGAATTTAGAGTCCAATTTTAATAAAATGTATTATTCAAATTAATGAGATTTAAGACAGTCATTTAAATTCAAGAACAGAAATTTAATAGCATATGTTCAATGAACTCTATTGTTGAAATGAGTTTGTGTGAAAGAGATGAGAAAGAGAAGAGCAAAAGCTGGAAAAGTATTCTGTATCACAGAGGTAACCTCTGACCTATTCAGTAAGAAGCCAGAAACTGAGTTGCAGTACACACAACTCTTCCTTTTTCTTCCCTAACTCGCATTCTTCCTTCTGGCAGCTATATGGGGTTTTTAATCAATAACTTAATTGAATCTTCTGTAATAATATTACCACATTCCATGCTAATTTTGCAAGCCCACAGCTATATCAAGGGCTGTGTGCAGTTATCATTGCCATCACTTGAGTTGATCCAGCCTACAGCATTAATAATAAACTTAACCAAGGGCCATAATTCCTTCATCCACTGCACTAAAGCAAATGGTGTTTACAGTTTGTCTGGAGCATTAATACAGTAAAAATGTCAAGTGCAGAGTTTTCTTCCAATCAAACAGACAGGGGGAAAAAAGCCTTTATTTTTAATTACTCTTTTGTATCTCTGTTTAAAAAAACGGAGCTGGAAATCCTTCTGGAAACAGCATCAGCATAATAAAACAACCAAACACCCTTAACAGGCCTTGTCTTCAATCAATCAGTCTCATCATATCCAAACCAGCCTCTTCACCACTTTTCACTTTTACTTTGAATAGCAAAATAGTCCACTGATGAAAGAATTTATCCAGTTATTATAAGCAAAGTAGCTTTAACTTGCTTTAGATATCCACTAACAAGATATAAAATGACACTTCCTGGACACATCACCAGCACAATAGGGCCTTTATTGATTTTCGTATCATGTTCTTTAGCCTGAGATGATCCTCCTGTGGATTCTGCTTCCCAGCAGGAAAAAAATTGCTTTTTCTATGTTTGAATTCAATCTATTAATGCATCCCTTGCTGTAGATAGTGTCTTTTTTCTTCTTTCCCTCTGTAGTTGATGTATCTACACCTTGCTGGCATGGGGTCCTAATAGATCCCAGGGTTAGAGGTCAAGGTATGAAAACCAAAAATGAAATTGCTCAGCTCAGGAATCAATAAAAAAAAAATCTTTCTGAGGCTGAAATGTGCAACCAATGAGGCATGATAAGCATGTTCAACCTTGTGCCAAAGCTGTGAGTATCAAATCCAAAAGAAGTCACACATAGAACTAAGACAAAGAGTTAATATTATTGTTCATCTTGCATTAATGCCATCAGGAAATTCACAGCTGGAGGAATAGATACTGCTCCTCTTCTGTGTCACTAGGAATGTTTCTCTGGTACAATGCTGACACCATCACTTTGCTATGCAATTTAAAAGGCTAAGAGACATTCATTCAAATTACTTCTGAGGTAAGTTTCACAGATCAGGATAAATTACCTTAGGTCATATGTCTGAATTTACCTGTGATTGCAAATTCAATCTGGGAAAAAGAAACAGTGAAACAAGCTCTTGGAGATGGTAGGAAGAAGTTCCCATAGCCTTCACTTGAATTTGAAAGTACAGCAAATTAGCTTTGTATTGTGCAGTCTACGGCTTGCAGGAAAGGAAGAATTTGAGCAGCATTCCAAGTTTGCAATATCAAAATAGCTGTATAAAAATACAACACCTGATCTCTTGTACCACCCAGTACAGAATCATATGGTACTTAACAGCCCAGCCCACAGTTACAGAGCTTAGACCACTGGAAGATGAAAGAGGGAAAGTTAAAAAGGCACGAAGTAATTGCATGGCTCAATTTTTTTGAGCCCTCTATCCCATCTATCTTTGTACCAGACATAAAATACAACTGTGTGACAGTCCTGACAGGAGCTAACTCAGTTACAAAATGAGGAAGTCTCTTGACAGCAAAAGAAACAAATTCTAATAACAGACACTGCACACACTGGAAACAAAGCTCTCAGCCATTAGCCCTACAATAGTCACCCATCCATAAATTCACTGTACAAGGGTGTAGGAGGACATCAACACCTGGGCCAGGAGGTTGAACTAACCTCCATTCCCCATAAAGAACAGCTGTCCTGAATTTTAAAATCATGGCATGCACACAATCCACATGAGTCCGTCTTTCTGGATCCTGGTCTCCAATTCTTCTGGCACATTGCAGCCCCAGGTCAGGCACACGTTCCCCTTTGCCAGCTGGGGGAAAAGAACATCTGCATCATCAATAATCACCTGCTACAGTGAAGTGTCACAGGCTTAATTCTGGGGGCATAAAGGGAAGATCACATCCCCATGGACACCTAGGGACAGTTCACAAGTATTCACAGAAGTGACTGACAGCTCTTCCAGTTATCTCAAAATTTAATGACACCAAAATTCATGCAACCAACGGGGAACTGTATGCATTGTTGTTTTCCACAGAACACTTACAACAGTCTACAGGTAACAGTGACCAAAACATCAGCTTTTAATTCTATGGATTGCATCCCTACTTGCACTTTTAGAGAGAACAAGAAGTTAGGAGGACTCAACTAGCAATTTGGTAGACAGATCTCAAGAGTGTTTTGTGCACATTCCCACATCTCCGGCAAGTTTAGCAAAAGAGGTGATTATAAACCATCCAGCAAGAAAACCCAACCATCTCCTCACCTGCCTCTTTTACTTCAAAGTATCAAGTCACCAAGATCAGGAAGAAATCCAGCTCAAGGCCTTATCATCCAGTTTCTACCTTGCACCTGAACAGTTCTGCTCCCAAGCATCCCATCTACTCAAAAGTTAAATGCAGCAGGTCACTAAAAAAAAAAAAAAAAAAAAAAAAAAAAAAAAAAAGTCCTGAACTAATTTATATGAGACTGATTCTGTATTTTCCTAGTGGACCACAGGCTGCTTACTTACATTTTCAGTAACTCAGTTGAAGTCTATCGTATTATTAGCATCAAATGATTAATTAACCATATCCCTACATTACTTATTATTGACACTTACTAGGACATCTCTGACCTGCTAGAGGGGATATTTGCCATTCAGCCCCGCTGGCAAAACAGCTGCTGAGCAAAGACAATCCCAGTTTTGGCTGGGACAGTGTACAGAGTGTGCACACAGCAGGAATTCTGCAACAATGACTTGGTCAATTGATTCAGCGTGAGCTGTGACCAGCAGGTGTCTTCTCAGTGTGCTTTGAACAGCTTTCTGTGCAGCCCTGTGATTCACAGGAGCTGGATGCACATCACTTTGGCCATCCATCAGCGTGTCAGGATTCTCTAATGCAAGATGCAAGCATTTTAAACTCTCAGAAGCAGCAGCTCCCCACATGCTTCAAATTCAGGTATCTCCTCGGGAGATCTCTCAAAAATTAACAAAATCAAAGACAAGAGGAGCGTACTCATTTGAGTTGGCTTTGATGAGGCAAATGAAACCCAGTTTGATTTGTGGCTTTTCCTCCGTGTTTAACAAGTGCAGGATCAGAGGAGTGATGCCATAGCAGCCAACTCTTGCTGCAAACTGTCACTGGGCATCTGAAAAACAGATTTTTATTCTGTTGTGCTTTCAAAGAAGCAAACTGCTGATATACTTCTGTCACATTCTTCTAACATGCAGTTTGTCAGATTTGTCAGTTTTGTCAAATCCAAATGAGACAGAACCACAGAGGCCCCTTTATCTCACCTATTTGACTTCTTAAAATCGTTCTTCATAAAAGTAATTCCACTAACAAAAGCAAGGACTGTACTAAACCAAGTTTGATCAAATGCAAATCATTATGGTCTCAAGTTCAGTGACATCCTCAAAGTATTTGCAAGCATGCAAATCAGATCAGAAGGTATCTCCCACAAAAAGTGAGGAAGTTGTCCAGGAAGAATTGACAGCCCTGTCAGTAGCACTGTACACCTTTTCACAACCACAAATTTGATCTTTTTCATTAAACTGTAAAATGCTAGAGTACCTTCACAAGAGGAACATGGAGCTTGAGCAAATTCCAACAGAAGGGAGCTGCAGTGAGGTAAGAGGTTTTACTGATCAGATTAAACCCTCTGAAGGGTTAGCATCAAAATACTTGACAAGAGAGCAAGTAAGGCAGTATTTGATGAGCAAGGTACCACTGAACTTGCGACAGTAATTTACAGTTCACACTTCTCTAAGCACAGCCATCATCTGGAGGCTCAATAAACAATTGACATTACTCAGGATCAGCTCAAGGCTTCTAGAGGCAGCTGTGTCCTTCTGAGGACACTTCATCCTTGAGGAGTAAGATTCAGCTTTGCCACAGACAAAGGGTGAAAGTCAGACGGGGCTGACAACACTCAGGGGCCACCAAGGAACTGGAGGTAGCTGAAGGCAGCAGACAGAGTACAAGACTAGAAACAAAAGCTGCAAAATACAAGACTGCTGCTCCAGATATGAAGACCCTGGGGGTCTAGTGACCACTGCTGCACACTCTGATGTCCCCAGCAGCAGTCCTAAGCACCAGGGCTTTGGGCACACATATTCCTCACAAAATTGTCATCTTCAAGTCTGGCTCTAACTCCAACTTCCAGTTTAAGATTTAGGCAGTCTCACTACTCATTCAAAATACATCTGTGGCTTGATATGAGCCACTGCCCAAAAAAAAAAGAAAAACACTGAAAAGCTCTATCTGGAGTATCACTATAAATACAGCCAGAAGTATTTCCACCAACACAAAAGGCTGAAAATATCCTTGAGGTTACAGTTTCCATAACTAACTGAATCACATCAGCAGTCTTATTTATAAGGTGGGAGAGGATTTAGAAACACTTGACCTTCAGGAGTCAAAGAAAGATGCAGCTGTCCTTGTTACCATTTGAAACTTCACTGCCACTTGCTGAGGCAGATTTAATGCATCCTCCCAGCTTATCAGCAGAAATGGTAAATAGTCCACATTAATCAGAACATAACCATCTCATCTTTTTGGAGATGAAGGTCCATTAGAGAATCAAAAGCAGATAAAGCAGAACTTCAGTAACTTGAAGCTTCTACTCTGATTCTGCCTGAATTATCCTTGGGTTCCTCATAGAAAAAGGGTGGAGGAAGTGATTTATTTTCTGAGATATTCCTGTTAAGGAACAAGAGCAGCACAATAGATTTCCATTTTCTTATCCAATTTTTTAAACCACATAAGGGCAGGCAGATGCCGATAGAACTGACAACTCAGGATTTCCTGGATTTCCAGCAAGCAAACACTGCTCTACACTGTACTTTAAGACCAGAGCAGCTGAATGTGCTTTTAGGCAAATTAAGTGAGAAGAGGAAAAAAAAAAAAAAAAAAAAATCACCAGCCTTTCAAAATAATTTGACAACTGTTGCAATTCCCAATTCTCAAAATCAGCTGAAGTTTAGAACACAAGCAGCCTGGACATGGTACACAAGCCATTATCCAAGTTGTAGTAATTCTTCATATAACACCTGGTGTGACTCTCCAAGACCTTGCAGTGGGATCAGGGCAAACGCTTATAATGCAAACATGTTGCAGTGGGGTTCTGCCCTGATTATGTGACTTTTGGCATAAATAAGATTTCGTCAAGAAGCCTTTTCCAAGAGCTACACTGTTTCAGCAAACTTAGTGCAGGCACAAAATATTGATTTAGACAAGCAGGAAACATCTGGAAAACCATGGACTTCAGTTCCTTGTATCTCAGAGGCTTTTATTTTCAAAGGACTACAGAACACACCTTTCCACATTAAAAAAATACCTTTAATATATATTTTAGCTTCTCTCCCTGCACCTGACAACATGCTGTGATTTTCTTATTTATATCCCTGCCACCTTATGCAAGAAAAGTCCAAATAAGCTCAGCTGAAATCCTTCAGGCTGAAATATTTTTAAAGGCCCATAATGAAGGAGAAAAGCATGGAAGAAGAAAGCTTGAAAAATAAAAAGACCAGCAGTGTATCTTTTGTGTAGAGCCATACTCCAACCACCACTCACTGCTGCCCAGGTTCTAAGCAAACTGCAAGGAGCCAACTTCTAAAGAAAGTTGTATTCAGTGACAGAATGGAGTCACTCAGCATTCAGAGCAGCAATATGTTCATTTCTTCCATGCAAGGGATGCTATGAATGTTTGCAATAAGTATCTGGATTTGTTTTCATTAAATCCAAAATAGTAAAGTGTTTTTTATTTCCACAGAGAAACATTCAACACATATCACAACATTTCTTCATAGGAAGAAGATGATTTTGTTTCCCCTCTGAGAGGGGAGGAAACGTTCCTGAGAAAGGTCACAGTGTAAGCAATTCTCCAAAAGGCCTAACAGCATGTAAGGCTGATTACCCAGCAGTTCATAGGGCTCTCCAAAAAGATACAATACACCACTCTCAAAATGCTCCTGAACAGCAAGGAGAACAGAGGCCTGCACTGAAAACACATTTAAAAAAATATCAATAAATCACTAGTTCTCTCAGATTTAATCTATTCTGAAGAGGCTGACATCATGCAAATCCGTCCACAAAGAGACATACTAAAGCCACATGAGCAAGTATTGTGATTTTCTTATAACATATTGTACATAAGCATACACTGTACACATTGAGAAAAAAGTTTTATGAATGCCGTTTTCCTTACAGTGAGACACAACCATGCTTTGTGTAGACATCTTTTGTGGAAAAGACAAACGCATGTTCTGTCATTTATAAATCAGTTTTTCCCAGGAAAAATTGCCATCTCCAGCTTGCAATGAGCCATTTCAATAGGCAAATTATGAAATGATAAACCTCCATACTGATTACACCAGAGAAAGGACCTATCCAATACCAACAGCTTCACCCCACCAGCGTGGATCCAGGCACTGAGAGGGAATACTCAAGAACACAAGCCTGGGGTGAGTAGCATTTGTGGTGCTGCATGCACAAGCAGCTGGCACACTGGAAGGAGGCAGCACATAGTGTGACAAATTTAGCCAGGTACATTCAGAAATTAAAATTGCTGCTCTTGGAAGAAAGCCAAGTTGCTTTCAGAGTTTGCTTTGTGCATTTGTAGGGAAATTCCTTGGGTTTTGTCTGGCCACTGCTGGTGAAACAGAGCCCACCAAGTATAAAATTGGCTTGGTTTTACCCCTCTGTATTTCACAGCCTCAGCACACAGAAGTCTGTCAATAATCAAATGGACTGGGATAGAAGCAACTACTTTTCCTTCCTTCGAGCAGAGCTGCACAGCAGAACAGACAAGTGGGACAGGGCAGAAGCTGAATTCTCTTCCCCCTGGGAGGAATTCTGCCCCTCTACAGAGACTGCCTCCAGCAGCATCCCAACACACAGTGCTCCTTGGGAAGGTCTTTGCTTTAGAGCCACCATCACCAAGTCTCCTGACAGATAAATACAGCCTGAAAAAAATTATTTGAAAGCAATTTATCCAACAAATACTGATATTTACTCAAAATTCCTTTCAGCAGTTCATTATTTCACCAGCTCCACAGACTGTATACATCCAGCATATAACTCTTTTCACAGCTCCTGAACACATGCTTAGGAATAATGATTTTTATTATTTGACAAGCACACCTGTCAAGGTGCATTTTGTCTCCACCTTCAGTGTGGTGGCACTACAGAAGCAAAGGGAAGAGGACACATGGTGACATCTCTAGAGGAGACTCAGGAAGGGCTATAAACCTTGTGAGCTAAACACCAGAATTGCTGAAGCAGAGTTCTAGTTAAAATGAAGATTGATGTAGCCCCACTAATCCTCTGCCATCGCTCCCACAGAGCAAAGGACCACAGTCACTAATTCTCCACTCAATGATCATGTGTTTGTGTTGGAAACTTACAGCCTGCTCCCAACCTGGAAGTGGATTTCACCACACACATCAACCTACAGGACTACTCAGGTTGAACAGACCTAGGGCCTGAAAATAACATTCAGTCAATCCTTACTTCTGCTGGGAGCTACAGGATGAATCTAATTTACAGTCTGCCCCTTTATGCCATCACTTATCACAATGTAACATGCAGGCAACATAAAGGACAGCTTTTGAAAAGAGTCTTAAAAGACCAAGCAATTGCAAAAGCGGGAGGAGAATGAAACATTTGTACCACTATTTTAAACAGTGACCTTTTCCTGGCGTCACAAGGAGATACTACAAGGGAAAACAAGAAGGAAGGTTTCCAGTATGGATAGCCAAGAGCAACTATCCTGTACTGTAGAGATAAAATTAAGGGTCTAAATATTAAAAAAAAAAAGAAACACACTGGGTTGCATTACTCTGTTCTTTTGCCCCTCCACCTCTACAATTTAAACAAAGAATAACTGGAACTATAGAGACATTTTTCTGGGTTGTTACTTCCCCTACTCCTCCTTGCAAGGAATCAGCAAAACAAACTGCAGTACCACCACACAAACTAAAGCTCTCCTTTCTTGTACTTTCAAGTTCAGCCCTTTTTGCCTGAGGAATTCTCTTGGCTCACGGGTTTGATGTCAGCCCTTGATTGTGTTTTGATGTTTCTGCAGATCTACAATTGAGTTCAATTCTCAGCAGCCAAAACAGACATTTGTCATCCTGTATGCATCAAATTTCCTGTGGCACGCTGCCCACTTAATCAAGCAGGCAAGGGGAGCTTTGACAGAGCAAGGGGCTGTCTGCAAGCCACGGTGACCCAGCGTGTGTGGAGTCACTTGTAATTACCATTCCTTAGAAGGATCACTCAAGGCTTCCCGGGGTTGCTGCACACCAGCTCAGCCACTCCAGAGTGTCTGAGTAAATATTTGCACGCAACCAGGAGCTGTTGAGAGGGTTTTGTCTACAGCCACAGCCCCCAGTGCATGAAATATTCAGCACATTAAATGTCTCCACTGATGCAGAGTGGTGGGTTTTCACTCTGATTTGATTAGCAGTGATGATTCTTTCATGAGGTGTGACTGTCCTTCTGGATTAGCATCAGACCAGATTCCATGCAGCAGTCACGGAAAAAAAGGAGATGGAAAAAGACGAGTCTGACACTTTACAAGGGTTACTGTGCAGAGTCCCTATCAGGTCTGAGATTCCTTGTTTAAAAGAAAATGCTGGAGCCTAAATTCTAATTTCATAAAAAGCATTTCTAAGTGGAACTCCAAATTTAAACACAAACGTAAGCTCAAATGTCAAAATTAGTAAGCATTAACTTGGAAAGAAAAAATAAACACAGGTTTAACTGAAGGAATATCTAAACAAAAAAGACCTCAACTCTTTATCCATAAAAAGCTGGAAGCACTTGACTGGAAAACATGCTTCCATATTAAGCATAATGATCATCTCTTAATAAACACTATAGGACTTATACTGATTTAAAATGTGGCTGCATCACTCCTAAAATTTTTTCACCTAAAGACATCTCACCACCCAAGAAATCAGCAATTTTCAATAACGATAGCATAACATTGGTGATATACTTTTAATATCTATTTTAAACTATTCCCTTATGGTAACATTCCCATATTATTTCTGTACCATAGCAGTGAAGTGAACCTAATGGAAGTAAGCAAATTCTGCAGGAAAAAGCAATTTATTGGACTGAGCAATGTATCTGGAACAGAGAAAAAAAAAGGGGTGGTACTCACAAAGGCTACTTTTGTTTGCCCATCTAATCAGCTGCCTTGACCAACAGCAGTTTGGACACAGCTCTGACTTAGATAAATTGGATTTTGAAAATATTTCAAACTCTGCAGCAATCATTCTGCCTTAATATGAAAGGCTGACTATGCACCCACTTAAAAAGCAGAGCACTAACCTCCCTAGTTAAATCTTGGTATCTGTGTCAATACTGACTGCACTGGGGACAAATGAAAAGTCTCTACACAAATTCACAGGCTCAGCCAAGAGAAATTCCAGGGTGTATCAGATACAGAATTTTCACAGTACATCAGCAGCAGTTATTCAGCACAAGAGGATTCTGTAATTGTCACTGAATGGAAAAATTCAGAGTAGCCAATAAGCTTCTGTTCTCTGTGTGGGCCCGTGTTTAAAAAAACCAAAACAAGCCAGAGAAGAGTATCAATTTCTGGAGATGAGCTATCTTCCACATAAAACTGGTTTAGAAACAGGATGTCTCACAATCTGCTTCAAACGATTAGAAAAGTTTTAAAACTATCAAAGGCCAGTGTTGAGCTTGGAAGGCTTCAATCCCCATGAGCAAGCTGATCAGCATGGCACTAAAAAAGGACAGCAAGGGCTAGGAGCCCATCATGCTGCCCATGGAACTCCTTTTCACTGCACCACAGGCCCCAGAGAAAATTCCAGTTTTCCATTTAGCTCCCATTTAAACTGAGGATGCTGCAAGTTACACACACAGGAGATGCTCTAACTTCCTAGGAGTCCAATCAGAAATTTAATTTTCCTGATTAGCAAGGATGATGGGGAAACAAACCTACACAGTGATAAATTAAGCAAACCATAGCAGACATCCAGTGCTTTGCTTAAAAGCATTTTAAAACACTGTCACTGGTGCACAGGAAACTCCAAGATGAAGAAACCATAGTATTCCTTACTTCCTAACTTCCAGTATTATGGATTATAGTTCCAGTATATGGATTATAGTTGCCTACATATAGACAACTGATGAGGATCCTATTATGCCCCCCAAAAAAGAAATAAAGCTACTTGAACTTGCTCCCAGCCACATGCAGATTTCACTACATTTTATATATAAAGTGCCATTTAGTTCTCTCTGTATTTTCAGCCAATTCTTTCAGGTAAGAGAAAGAACTGGGAGCCTTTATTTACCATTTCCTCAATCTTCAAAAAACAGTGGAAACCGGGATAAGTGGACACTTTGCTGAGCACACCAGGTGAGGATTTTCTTGCCACAGTGGCAGAGTTCATGGAAACCTTAAACCTTCTGTGCCACAACAGGATCTTGAGCCTTAATTACCTGAGGCATGATTTGAAGGGCTACTATAGCAAATTTTCTCTTTTACACATTCAGGTAAAGAGAGTTAAATTTAAAACTGAGAATCAAATGTGTCTGCCAAGATGAAACTCATGTTTATAAACTCCACTTTTCTCTAAACTGGCACCTGCAACCTGTGGCATTTGCAGAGCAATTGGTTAAGCCATTCTCAGGATCAGCAGTTTACCTTGGAACAAATAAAACCCACAACTACTTTATACAAAACAACACTTAGATACAACACCATTCACACGAGCAGTTTCCCAAATCACAAAACAGCACTAGGTCTGCTCTGTAGAAATAGCTACAGAAATACCAGCAACCTCAGGAATCACTAATGATGACAAATGGCAGGCCTGGAATTTCTACAAGATGCCATTTTTTCATAAACTGCTGAATCTCTGCTCTCTGCTAAGTGTGGCCCCTTGTTCTGTCTCCAAAAAGCAACAGGCTAAGAAGAAGGTACTTTAAATTGCTGGAGTAGGAAATGGAGAACATAGGAGCAGCAACACAAAAAAATCTGTCTGGCCAAATGAATCAGGAAATGCAAGTAAACTGAGTGAATCCCCCAGGAAAAAGTTCCTAAAGATTTCGTGCACTGAAAAAGACCAATCCCTCAGATTGTGTGACTATTATTGACTTTTTGATTAAAACTGCACTGATACCTATAATACTTTTGTCAACAAATTCTACCGAAATTGTATGGGGTTTTTTTAACTTTGTTAGAAAAGATGGAGTACCTGCAGAAACTTCTCATATCCCTCTTATTTCTTACGGTGCTTTGAAAATTCATTTATAGCTGATAGGCTGAACTTTCAATTTCTGTTGAGGTCCAAACCTTGCCTTGAAGGGCTGTTTAATGAAAATGCAATACTCAATGATAAAACTCTACTAAATAATTGGCATTCCAACATTATGCAAGCTTCAACACAGGGTTACATTTTTGTACAGGCTGAATAGGGTGAGCCTGTAGATTACAGAAATCTAAGACTCAATAAACCAGCAAGTTAGTTCTTCACATATGCAGGGGTACACATGAGCTCAATAGCATTAAAACCCACAAGAGACAAAAGTGCATTTCCTGCAAAGCAATACCCAAATGCTGAAGTACTTAAACCCTAAAAAACAACACCAAAATGAACTACAGCTGGCAAAGATCAAATGCCATCCTGATTTTGACCAAGTTGCTTTTGCTGTTGCTATTTTATGCCCAATCAAAAATCCAAAGTAAATAATAATAATCAAATTAATGGGATATCTCAGTTGTCCCTGAAGTACCAGGCAATCATCATATAACCTTTCCCAGCCATAAAGTGCTCTTGAATTAAAAAAACAAAAAACCCACAAAACTAAAAGCATTAAACCACACATATAAAATAACATAAATGTAAACAATCTTAATGCTCTGACAATTTGATTTTGAGACTTGTTTCAAATGGCAAAGACAAGCTCATCTGTACTCTCAGCCTCTGCCAAATTTGAGAATATGACAATCTCTTGTGTTGCTTTGTGAAATTTCTAATGTAAATATTAAAAATTAGTTATGCTGGTGTTGGATGAAAATGACATGAACAGATTTTAAACTAATTTTTTAAGAAATCTTCTAAATATTTCAAACTAACTCTTTATAAACAGCATCACTAGCTTTATAATATAAAAACATAAACGTGTTTTATGTTAACTGGCATAAAGTAAAGAAGAGGAGTAGAAATGCCAGCATTAGGGATGAAAGGACTGAAATTCCAAAACAGGATTAAAAATTGAGAGGAACAAAATAAAAACCTAAACAAAACAAAAAAGTAACCAATCCAAGCCTCACTTCTACTATACAGCAAAAACCTCTGTTGGGTTAGTCCAACTTCACAACTTCTGAGGTTTTCTAAACCTTCATCATGAAAACAAGCCTGAGAGAAAATTTTACTTGATTTTGCATTGAGCCTTCATAGAGAAACTTAGCAAGTGGAGAAGTATGAAAGCAATTTTTACAAAAAGGATTTGGGTCTAAACCTTATGAAAAACAAAGGTTGAAAACTCAATTCTTGGAACTCTCTGAACATGAAAGGTTTGATGTTTGCAAGATACCAGGCACCACGGGGCCCATTTCTTCCTTAATTTATAGCAAATTTAACCTTATCAGTATTCAGGACCAACCCTAATAGGGAGAAGAAAAATGTCATAGCAATAGAAGAAGAGGAGATAAAAGGAAAGCAGCGAGGAAAAAAAGCACATCACATCTTCATTGAACTGAGGATGAGATGGGGATGGCCTGGAGGAGTAGAAAACACTTCTGATGGTGTAGGGAGCAAACCAAGCCGGGATGGAGACTCCCCAAAATCTGTCACTCTCCCAGTGTGCAGCACACACAGCACAGCAGCTGCTGAGGGCTTGTTAAAGCTGAATGAATAATTTGCAACAAACAATACATCGGGCAAACTCAGCCTCTCTCTTTTCATCGTGTTCCTAGAATACTGTGAATGGAATTGCATTATTCAGAATTTCTCTGCAGCGTTTCCCCACACAGAGCACAGCTGCCGATGTTCAGAGGGTTGCTGAGCTGTGTTCAAAAATGACAATCTGGTATTTTCCCCTCTCCTGACTGGATGAGCAAATGTAACCTACTTCTGAAAACAGACACACACAAGTATTTAAAAATTGATTTCCAGGACTAACTGGCTGTGTGACACATTCAGTGAGGGAAAAGAAAGAAAAGAGGATTTAGTAAACATGAGTAGGACTCCCTTGCACACTAATAGTTAAGTCTAACATACAAATTTAACTACACCAAAACCAACACACATTACCATATGCTGAAGAAAGATCTTTCTTATAAAACTCACATTTTTTGCATGAAATGCAAAAATTAATAAAAGTTTAAGCAATTAAGTTTAAATAGTTACAAGTTATGGTTGCTTACATTGATTTCATTGTACAGTACTAATCCAGATCCCACTAGCATTATTAAATTGTGTTATCTTTCTTGGTAAAACACTCAGTCATTTATAACTATCTAAAAAAACAAACCAAACCACATCTTCTATCTCACTGTCCCCAAGATCTGCTTCACACACAGTACAGCAATGAGAGCACAATTACTGAAATGAAGATGTTGGCAGCCATCCAGGTGCCAGGAAGAATACAACGGGTATTACTCACCAGCTCCTTGTGTGCTGTAATCTGCCAGTTCTAAAAACAGAAAATTCCCAGCAGTGCTTGTTCCCTCCTTTTGATGCCAGATTCT
The DNA here is from genome assembly GCA_037013685.1 of Acridotheres tristis. NCBI lineage: Eukaryota > Metazoa > Chordata > Aves > Passeriformes > Sturnidae > Acridotheres > Acridotheres tristis. The sequence continues at coordinate 3,304,269 of CM072884.1, forward strand.
TTTGTAAAATGCTGTCATCTTAGCTTAGCAGAAGCATTACTTATTTTTTAATTCCCTGTTGGCATTTCTTTTTCCTGTTCTCTAACGTGGACCTTTGAGATGGCAGCCCTACCCCAAGAGCCTAAAATACAGCAGATGAGCACCTAAAATCGCTGCCACCTGGAATTGAGCTTACTGTAAACAGGGCCTAAGAGCCAAACTTGAACACTTCTTGACCTGTGGTTGATGTGGAAGGCTTTCAAAGCCAAATCTGAGCAATAATTTCAGAAAAAAAGAACATTCTAGGCATTCAAATACTATCACTTTGGATGATGATTTATTTGACTGCAGATATAAGTTTCGCACTCCCCAAGCCCAGAACAGCAAGGCAAAATGTAGAGGGGTTTTGGAGAAGCTGACAGGCATCAGCCAAAGGCAAATCAATCAGGGAAAGGCAAATGGAATAAGCATTCTGGATTTAATTTCAGGTGCCTGGTCACATTTCCTGTTCAATTATTGAACACTAGTCACCCTTAGCAGAAACACTTTTATTCCTTTGTAACCTCTCTCCTGTAAGGACGTGCTTGGTCACCTGCCTTATACAACGTGAATTTCAAAGTTATTTTGGAATAAAACAAGCTGGTACAAGAAGAAACATTTACATGGCCCGTGCTGTCAAAACCAGGCCATTTTTAGTGTTGGATGTTCCCTTTCCTAGAGCACCAAGATAATCTGTTTGAAATATCAAGCCTGAGGAAAAAAAGGGTCATATGAAGAACAGGGTTTTCTGCACCCACAGTTTCATCTGCAAGATCACTCCTCTGGTTTCTTAAATTTCTGAGTCCACAAGGCTGGCAACAGTGCAGCTCTGGAGCTGCAGTAACCCCTCTGCTCTCTCAGTAATTTTCTGCTTATCTGCACACAGTCATATATTCAGAAATTGCCTCTTTAAGAAGCTGTTATTTTGCAACAATGGGAAGTATATTTAAAATAGTCTCTCCTTTCCCTTGACTGTGTATGGAATACAGTGAGAAAGTGACCACACTGTTGATTTTTGGTCTCTTTAGAGGCACCAGATCCTCCTTATTATCCACATTATTCATCAATTCTATGTATGCATAAACACAGATCATTCCCTACCTTTTCAGATTACACATTAACTTTCAAATAATCAAAAACTTTAAGGAAAATAATCTTTAATAGGACAATATCTAAAAAAAACCCCTGGCAAACTAGATAAATACTCTCAAATAAACTAGCAGTAAAGTGCCTTCTGTTTTGCTAACTCCTTGTCATCTGGAATTCCTACAAATATTTACCCCAGTGTTTTGCATGTCTTCAATACATACACAAGTTGTACACAGCACACTTGTTGTACACAAGTAAAATATAAATGAGGTTATGCTATAGCCACAAACCTATCATTAAAGAGAGGTCAGTACAAACTCCAGGAATTCTGGGGGGACATGCTTTGTAAATCACATCACTTGATCAGCTGCAGACTCAAATCTATTCCCTTTTTTTTCCAATGGCATTCCAGTGCTGACTGGGAAAGTGGAGAAAGACCAGGTCAAGCATTTGGGGTAATGTAGTAATTAAGTCAAGACGGACACAACTGGCATCATCACCAGTCCTTTATTAAAAACATTACATGCCTTCTCTCAGGCAGCTCCACACAGCACTGACTCCTTCTCTTTTTCTCTCTGCAAGTTTTTCTTCCTTCTGCATGACTGGCTAACCCCAAGCTGTCCCTTACCCAGCCCCCTGACCCTGTCTGTCCCTCACACAGCATCTTCTTACCTTGTCTGTCCCCTGCACAGCCAGCAGCTCCATCCCAAACTGCAGCACACTCCGGATCCCAAGCTCCAACTCCAACTAACTCTGGACTACCTAACCCACTCTTTTATAACCTCACTGGGCAGGCAAGGCTGTTTCCACTTCTCAGCAATCAATACAGCTGTAATTCATTGGGAAGTATTACCTCCTGCACAATCCTTACAGACTGTCTTCCCACAGGATGAAACGTCAGAGACCATTTCTGAATTTCACTTCTGAGCCTGGGCCCCTGGCACAGCCCCTCAGCAAAGCTCACCTGCTCATCCTTAGAACCATGGAATCAATGAGATTGGAAAGAGCCTCTGAGGTCATTGAGACCAATCTGTGACTGAACACAACCTTGTCAACCAGACCATGGCCCTGACTGCCATGTCCAGTATTTCCTTAAAAACATTCAGGGATGGGAACTCTGACACCTCCCTGGGTAGCCCATCCCAATGTCTCATCAACCTTTCTGTCAAGAAATTCCTCTGAATGTCCAACCTGAACCTCCCTTGGTGCATCTTGAGGCCATGTCCTCCTTACCCTTACCCAAACCCCAGCTGGCTTCTTTCAGATGATAAAGAGTAATAAGGTCATCCCTGAGCCTCCTTTTCTCCAGGCTGAACATCCCCAGCTCCCTCATGTGCTCCTGACACTTCCCCAGCTCTGTTTTCCATGTCTGGTCATGCTCCAGCTCCTTCTTGTCCTTCCTGAACTGAGGGACCCAGAACTGGGCACAGCACCTGAGGTGCCCCTCATCAGTGCCGAGTACAGGATGAGCTCCTGAATTACTGCATTACAAGTGCCAGCACAAAACCATGTCACTGCAGCACATCCTAAAGCATGGAGGGATGCTCAGAAGCCACAGCCATCCCCCAGCACCCAGGGCCAGCTGGTATGGCACCCACCTCCACATGGGCATCCGAGGGGGACTCTCAGAAAGCGGAATTCCATCTGGCACAACCTGGAGGAAGAGCCAGGACTGGGCAGGATGGGCACCTGGGTGTCACTCAAGAACCACCTGGCACTGCCCCAGCTGTTGGACACGATACAAAATTTAAACTGTTTTAATGTAACTTCATTCAGCTTTCACAGAATTGCAGAATGAACTAGGTTGGAAAAGACATTTGAGACCGTCCATTCCAGCCCCTGTTTGCATTTGCCCCGGTGGAAGGGAACTGAAGTTTCTTTCCAGGGCATTGTTCCACCAGGTGAGGCCTGAAGAGGCCTTAACGTCTCAACACACTGGGAGTAGCACAGAAGATACATAAAAGTTAACAACCAACAAGGGCCACCAATAAACCATTGACTCCAAACATCACCCCTGGCATGGTTGGAGACAGCTGCACTGGGAGAGATAAGAGAACCAAGGAGTGAGGACATAATTAGCATCAGAGGCAAAGAAATCTCATATCCAATAAGAAACCCAATACTGAGAACTATGCAACATGGGACCAGTGAACACTGAACCAATGAATTTCTATGGGTTTTGACTATATAAGTATCTGAAAAATCTAGTGCAATTGATGTGTGATGGAATGATTTCCTCTGCACAGCCCGGGTCCTGTGTGGATGAAATTATTTCTGTTGCAGATCCTGGCCAGAACAGCATCCTGGCCAGCATAAAGTAATGCCTTGATTCTCCAGCACTAAAAATGTTGTTGGAGGGGTTTTGTTTTTCCCACAGTTTCAGTGACACAGATGTGCCTGTGAGGGACTGCAGGGACAGCCTGGCCATGGGTGGGGTTCTGAGTGTCCATGGGGACCCCTCAGCTCACAATCCATTAGGCAGGAAAAGTCCATCCTTGAGTCCAGCCTGCTCTGGACACTGCCATGGCACTGAGTGCCCCCTTAAACACCTCCAGGGATGGTGACTCCAACACCTCCCTGGGCAGCCCATTCCAATATCTCATCACCCTTCCTGTAGGTTCAATGACTCCAAAATTCCCCCTGATATCCAACCCCAACCATCCAGGGTGCCACACTGGAGTGTGGCAGGGGGCTCAGCACCAAGTCTGGGGTGCCTGCAGTGGTGCTGGGCATCAAAAAAATGAGTCACTTATGCTGAGAAAATCGAGCTGGATGCTGGGCTCGTTTTTTTTGTAAAAATAATCTCCTGCATGATTAACATACACACTACAACCTTGAGCTGGGGAAATCCAGCGTGCCTTGCTGTAATATTTTATAATGGGTTTGGATCTGGATCCAAGGAAACAAGCTGGCATAGCAGTAATGCAGCACAGCCATCCACAGACTGATGTGTGCTGCTGCTAGTAAAATCCCAGCGGGTATAATGATAAAACAGTTGTGGCCATAACCCCAGCTACTGACAACGGTTCACAAAGATGTAATTCCCAACCAAATTTCTTGTGTGTAATAATGAGTCTGATCGTAGCCTACTGGTTGCATATGAGTCTGAGCTCCTTCCTTGGGAGGATGTTAACAGAGAGGCACTGAGCCTTGCAGCTCCCACATGGCTCTGCAAACATCACCTTTTTCATCCTGAAGTCGCTAAGCAGGCTGGATAATGTTACCTAATTTTATATTCAGCAGCTACAGCAAGCAGATTTGGAAAAAAAAAAAATTAAAAAAAATCTGTTATTATGCCCAGAACTCGAGAAAGACTTTCAGGGCTGGTACAGATCTCTGTATTTTCTGACACCTGTGTTGTCTTTTAAGATAAATTCTGACTCACTAAACAGAGTCACCTCAATTGCTCAATGGCATCCAGCTTTGCAGTATTGTTGACATCATTTTGGGATATGGCAAGGTAAAAACTTTTTTTTGAAAAGGCTGTATCACTTTAGACTGTAAGTAATTAAAGCAAGCTCAAAGTCCACCAAGCTTGTTCGTATTTATGTTTATATTAATAAAAACAAGCTAGAAATTATCCATGCAATAAAAATTGTTAAATTGCTCTCATATTAAGAAATTTCAAGAGAACAAAGTGGTTTTCTCCCATCCACAAAGAAACAGGGAGTGCAAGCACATTCTGAGAAAAACTGTTTCTCAAGTAGAATTGAGAAGTTTTCAATACAAGCAATTCAATCAGCTCTACTCCAATATACCTTCATCCACACATCTCAAATTATTATTTTCTTTTAGAGTAGAAGACCATAAAAATCTCTTATCTTCTTAAACATAAAGTAAGAAAGACTGGCCTTGGCCTCTCACTAAGATACAGAAACAGAAGCTTGGGCTCCTGAGACCAAACCAAAATCTGACTAATAACTACTCAGTGTAAAAATTACTCATCTGGAGTGCAGCATGATTTTCCATCCTTCAGTCAACTCCAAGTCCTGTTATCACATGCACAATTAACTTCTTGCAGCTGTGGGTGAGACTTTCTCCAAAATTTTCCTCGCTACATTGAAATAACGAAGGAAAGTAAGATAACTGATACTTGTAGCTAAATATAAAGACATTTTAAGTGCATAATGCACCCTAAAGCTGAGGAGGACAGTACTTTAGCAGACAGTTGGAGAACAGAAATTGTGCATGAAATTGTGAGAGGTTTCTGCTCATTCTTTGAGAGAATTACATCTAGAAAGGACTTGGCCACTTGTGACTTGCCTTCAGCATAGGAATTGATCCATCCACAGTCTTTTGGACCAAGCTTTGACGTTTTTATCCAACAATCCTGTGCCCTTAAGACTTCACTATTCACACGGATCACTTCCAAAATAATTCAATTTTTTTGCCATAAATCCCAATTTTGATAAATGAAAATGTTGTGTTCCCTTTTTTTTCCCCTTATTTTTTTGAGATTTAGTTGAAATTCCCAAGTTGCAGTGAAACTTTTGAATGAAAGTCATAGATAATTAAAAGCCTTCTTGTCTTCCAGAGATTGGGTTATTACACAAAATAGACTCTACCTTGAGATTTTTCTCTATATCTTTATCTATATCTCTATATATAAAACTGGATTGTGATCCCGTTTTCCAGGCAACTTTCCGGGAAAGCTTCTTTCCTCTGACCACAGAAGGCTTTAAATGGGCCATGTAGAGAAAGACATTGGCCATTCACAGGGATGTGGGCTTAGATGTGAGTTTTCTCAAATGATAATTTGGTATTTTGAAGGAGGGTGTGGTGAGGTTACTGAAAATAAGCTGTAAGGCAAATGATTTGGTTTACAATTTTTTTAGACGTCATTAGAAGACCAGAAAGCACTAAGTGTTAAGCAAATAATATTTCATAAGTGTAGGGGTAAATTGATATACATTATTTAAATCATAGAGAAATATCAAGAAAATATTTGCAGGAAATCTCCATCAATTACAGCTTGTTTAGTTCTATATTAAAAATCATGGCATGGAGCAATAAGGAAGAGCTCAAGATTGTTATTCTGACAAGAGGAGTTTTTTCTGGAGCAACATCAAACTGACTGTGTGCATATGGTCAAAACCAAACAAGATCATTAGTGCTTCTATAGAATATTTAGCCTCAGGATCTCATAGTATTTTGCAAACTTTAATTAATTCTTACATTATTTTGGCAAGATGGGAAATAAAATGCTACCTCCAGATTGCCACCTCATCAGTAATTAGAGAATCTCTTCCAAGGCTGCACACCAAACCAGTTCCCAAGTGAGGAGCTGAACCCAGGATTTCTGAGTCCCTACTCTGCCAACTGCTGAGCTCTCACAGCCATAGCAAAGCAAAGTTCAAAGTCCTGCAGGTTTCTAGTTGCTCTTTATTGATGAAGAACATAGAACCTACACAAAACAGAATTAAAAGAAACTGCTGTCAAGGCCACTGGGTTCTACATTTGTAAATTCTGCTCCAAACTCCCTTTATCTAGCATTGTAAAGCAATTTAAACCTCCCAGCTTTGATTTGGAATTCCTCTGTATGATACATAAATCTCCCTGTTTTGTGGATGGTGATAAAGAAGACTGTATTTTTTTCACTGTCAGCTACTAAGAACGTTCTTAGCTGAGAGATCAGGCTAAAAGTTGTGGGGTTTATTTTTTATAAATGTTTTCAGACCTCAAATAAAACAGAGCAAACCTCTATTAATATAACAATTTCTATCAGCCACTGCTCCCTTTCAAATCATCATGAGACCAGGCTCGAGACAGGATTTTCCTTTTAGATTTATTTTTCTGATTAGCATTGACACATTCATTATATTTTAACGCTCATTTCTGACAGTAGGTGCACTTGCTAAAATTATGAGGGGTGTTCTAATGAAGAATTGACTCCAGCTGCAATGTGTATGAAATACTCCCAGTCCCTTACTCAGCTTTGACAGGACTGTGTTTCATGGGACTGAGATGTGGTCTAACTACACCAGGACCTATAAAGCAAAGCAGTCATGGTGGGGGCCCACATATTTCAGAGAAAGGTGCCAAAATCTATTCCCTTTCTTTCACAGAAATTCCTGTGCTAATGCCAGCCAATGTATGAAACAATGAAACTGACAACTTGACATTTTAATACAGTAAGTAGGATTTTATAACTTTTTCTTTGCCCTTGTGTACAGTAATTTTTTTTAAGGGTAGAATTTTACACATTTTTTTTCCCTAAGATACTTACTGACATAATAGTGTGAAATCTATTTCAAGTGATCTGAATCTGGTGGAAACTGGAAAGAAGCCCTGGAGTGCAACAGTGTTTTGGGCAATAATTAACAACATTTTAGTACATAAATCTCAGTCAAATTAACTATTTTTGGCCTGCAGAGCTTTCACTGTCCCACCCCACTTCACCCCCTGCAATCATTATATTCTAGAATAATGCCTACAAACATAACCAACTAAAACCCAAGGAACTGACTCTTCTCTTGCTCCTCTTTCACCCTTCACAAATATAGACAGGAGTAGAACTTACAGAAAGCAGCAAAGGAAGGCTAAATGTCCCCTCTGCATTAAGTGTCTTTCTTATGAGTTAAAACCTTCTATATAATTTGAGAAAGTGTGAGGAAAAGGAGTTTAACATCTATTTCTATCAAGCTGTGCTGCAGGATCATGGAGAAGTTTTGACAGCCCTTTGACAGAACTCAGGGTCTCCATTAAAAATGTCACTTCAGTCCTTTCCCAAGCAGGGGTTAGTGTCAAGTGCAGGCATTGTCAGCCTGCAGTTAAAACCATATTTTTTTGCAAAAAGAATTGTGTAGTCAGTGGAATTCAGACCTTTGTAAATGCTCAGGTAAGAGCACCTGGCAGCACCTTATCTTGTGCAAATCCCACAGCCTCTGTCTCCTCAGGCTGGCACAGTTTGCAGAGGATTTGGGAAGCATTTAGAACATTTCTTCCATGTGTAGGCAACTGATATTGATTGCTTATACAAAATACATCAAACAGGGAGGTAAATTTTTAAATATTCTACATGATTTTTGTTTAATCTTCTATTTTAAACCATGAATTCACTCAGGGAAGTTGTAATTTTTTTGATTCTAGCAGACACCACGATGTATATGAGACTGTCCCAATTCTAGCCTCAGCTTGTCAGTGCTTGATCATTAATTCTCTGATATCATGTAAGTGGAAGGTCCCCTGGCATGTCAGCAATGTTTTCTCATATTAGTGACATCTGCTGTCTCTCTTACTTGTATTTGGGTAACCTGTGGTGTATTTTCACCTATTTCTTTCCACGAATGCAGTCCATTAGCTTTAGGCAGAACACTTAAAAACCTGGAGGATGTGCCAGTGGGTTGGCAGAATCAGGTATTTGCACAATGTTATTTTTATGCTAATCTGAAGTTTGACAAATATTCTATTTATATTCAGCAGTGCCTCCGTGTAATAAAATGTGTCTGTACATATGTGCATATTTTTGGCTAAGCAGAATACAGAATAAAAGTAGCCTTTATGAAAGGTGCCAGATTTCCTTCATGCAATGTGCAGTAACCTATAACTAACAAACATAATTATAATGCATTAACCCCTCTCCCTGTAGCAGAGGGAGAAGCAAGTATACATATGTGTATTAGATTATGGATACACCCCCTTGTCTCCTCTTTTTCAAGCTGGAAATACAAACCAGCCCCCAAATTGCTGGCATGCAGGCCCTCAGCAATTTCTGCACCGAGTCAGAGAATTAAATGACTTATTTAATGTGTGTAGGTGAGTGCAGATGCTGGGAGACAGGTATTAACTCTCATAAAGAACAAATTGCCCTGTTACATAATGCTGAGAATTGGGAAAGAGCAGACTTTTAGTCAGAAATAACTCCTCTAACTAAAGAGCAAAAGTCCCTCTGTGCCTGTGGTAATTTTCATTGCTCACCCTTGGATCTGTGTCTATTTATAGCTTTTATAGGGAGGATAAATGAAGATAATATTTGTCATGAGACTGCCATTAATATGACACCACTTTACATAGCTTACATACCACTTTATCATTATTATTATTATTATTATTATTATTATTATTATTATTGAATTTGTTCTTCAGTGGTTTCCAGACAGATAAAAGTACCTGGGATGTTGGACTCTGCAAACTGGGACCCTGCAAAAATCCAGGTTAAAAGTAAAACATTTAAAACTGCTGTTCAACATTTTATTTTTCTTTCTTTTTTCTTTTTTAAATCACAATCATTTCTGCAGTTTGATTCACACTGAAATCCAACAAGCTCATAGATGGGAAAAGGAACAGGAGTGACTGGCTGGAAGAAGCTGTAGGAGGTGGAACAGTAAGTGGAAGGAACACAAAGCAAAGGTAGTTATTAAGCTGAAGAAACACTGAAAACCCCTGCAAACAAGCTTAATTTCTGATTAAAGTTTTCATGAAACTAAATTATTCACCTGACACTGAGAATGACAGGGTGATCCTTGATTTTTAATTAGCATCAATTAAAGAAACACATTTCTGTGGATGAGGTGAGGGAGAGAAAGGGAAAGCACCTTGGAGCACACAGGTGAGGCCAGAATTGCTGCTCTTTGGGAAGTGGCTGTTCCTTAAGGCTCTTGGGAATGGGAACTTTCCTTCCCTGTGCCAGAGTACATTGGCTGTAATCCCAAATCAATCTTCATCCATTTGACAGGTGCTCAGGCTCAGCTGCCACCTTCTTCCAGCAGCTGTCACCCAATCACAGTTTGCACTCCATACTCAGGAACCCCAGATTTTAGGCATCTCCAAACTATCATTCCCAAGGGATGTAGAGTTTATTACCCCTGCTGCACCTGGACCACAACTCAAATGCCTCCTCAGGGCTGGTGCAGGCCATGGTCCCAGCCTTTAGATCTGTCACCTCCATCATTTGTCAAATGCTGTCAGCACTTCCACTCTTCATTGGATCACCTCTTTCAGTAGGTGAGCATCATCTTTTGTCTTTTGGACGAAGTCAGTGCATTATAAATCTCTTTTGATTAATATTTTCACAGAGATTCTACCTACAAGAGACAAGATTATTTTCTTCTCTCTGGTCTCAGAAGGCTCTGTGTCCTCTCAGTGGTAGTCAGGGTGCTGCTCTCTGCCATGCACGATGGAAATAATTCCCTGAAAAAGGCATTTTTGAACATAAATCCAAGTGTTAAAGATATCTTTAAAAACACATTTCTGTAGAGGGTTCTATTGTTTGTTCTTTTCTTTTAAAATACCCCAGTGTTTGCATAACATAAGCAGAGGAGTCCTGATCCTCTCTAATCATATTTCCTAGTAGCTCAAAAAGGGAATGAGGAAAGGAATGGGATAAAAGATGAAAAGAGGCTTGAGTGTGCAACAGAAGGAAGTGCAACAAATAATGTGCAGCTAGGCACAGGAAAGGAAGGCTGTAGGAAAGAGTCAGGTCATTGTCACAGGGGAGAGAAGTTCCAGCCTAAAAAAAGCCAGAAGGTTCCCTCTGAGAGAGAGGAAATCCATTAAAAATTGCTGCTGCTGCCGCCCAGCTTCAGTTCCTGCATGATTTTTCTCTACCGTGTTTGGTAAAGACATTAGGAAACAGCTTCTTGTACAGATCTGCCCTGATTTTGGTATTGTTCTTGTACCTCCAAAATTGGCAGTCATGCATCTGGTACCTTCCAGTTCTGATCCAGAGACAGCACACTCCTTAAATTAGGCTTCCATTTATCTTAGTTATCTTGATTTATGCAGCATTCTGTGGACCATTCATCATACAGCTAATCTTGAGTAACCTTGGGTAATATTTTAATCTTGCTGCCCCTAATTTTACCCTTTCTTTCTCAGCATTAGCCTTGAAGACTTCTCTTTCTGCCTTGGAAAAACACCCGTGAAATCTTAGCAGATATCTCATACTTTCCTGATAAATTTTTCTCCCAAACTCTTTCCTCCTTCTCAGCAGATCTTGTTCCCCACCATGATTAAAATTGTTGAAAAGTCTGAGGTGTTTAAAGGGGCACCTCACTGCTGTGATACTGGCTGCCTACAAAATCTGCTGACAAATTTCACAGCATAAAGTGTTTCAAACTTTGGTTCTTGCCAGTTCTCAAAATCTGGGTTATTTAATTTGGGGTTAAAGAGGTATTTTTATTCGGAGTTTTTGCTTCTCTAGAAACTTGAGACTGTTTAAAACTTTGTTAAATTGTTTGATAAACCTTGTGTGCCTCTAGACCAAATTGCTCACTGAGGCATCAAACAATACCTCCCAGCCATTCTATTTCAGAGTCCATTCTTCAGGGACTAGACCTTATTTATTTAAAGTTTAATGCTTTGTAAACCTCAGCCATGTCCTCTGTGATCATTCTCCCAAACTCCCATGATCTGTGAGCTTCTGAGGGCACATCTTCAGCCCAGCTTCTTCCCAGCCAGATCCCCTCTAGGCTGCATTCTGCAGCCTGTCCTTCCCTTCAGACCCAAATATGATAAATTAGGATATTTCCACACCTAGGCTCTCAGGAATCAGCTCTGCAGTGATCTCTGGCAGCAGAGCTAAGTCTTTTCTCTCGGTGAACTCAAGACTTCTGGTCTGAGCCCATCTAAGCCTGAAACCAAGCCTGCCTCCCTCAGAAAGGGGTCACTCCACTCAACCTCATTGATTTACACTGATTTTCTATGAGGGAACTCTCAAATCTATCCAAAGGTTTGCACTCCTTCCTGTATGCATTTCCTTTCTCCTCCCTGTACACATTCATTTTCATTTAGGAAAAAAAAAAAGGAACAATAAAAGGAATCACTCCATATTTTGTTAGCAAGTTTATGCAACTTGCATAAACAGCATAAAAAATTTAGAGGCCATGATCAAAATTCATTCTGTAGCTCAATGTAAAGTGTGAGGATCTAAAAGGTCTCCAAACAGCAAGTAATTTCTCGAAGTGTACTCTATGCATAGTAATTCAGAGTGTACTAAGGACAGAATTGCAGCCTAAATGAGTTTTGTGCCTTGATTCCTGCATAGTTTAGTGCTTTAATCTGAAAAATTAGCCACAGACATCCAAATTGTGCAGTCCTTAGCACCTCTGTGAAGCCATTTGATGGGAGTTTAGAACCAGACTTGCTGCCTCTGGTTTCTCTGGGGCTCAGTTCAGAGCACTCAGTGAATCCAGCCTGAACACAGCAAAGGAGCAGCTCTGCTGCCTCCCCACGTTCCTGCACCTCCTTCTGCTGAGAACAAAAGGGGCAGGGAAGATTTTACTGAGAGATTTCCCACAGGAGTGTGTTCTGTAGGCTGGGAATTTTGCCTGCAGTACAATACACAACAAGTAACACTCTTTGGTTGAAAGCCTGCATATGAACAGGTTGGATGGAGCCCTGAACATCCTGGTTTAGAGGAAGGTGCCCCTGTCCGTGGTAGTGGGATTGGAACTCTATTGTGTTTTATTTTTCTTTTTAGTTCCAGAGATGGGATTAAAAGTTTTAGAGATGGTATTTTGTGTTCAGACTTGGATGTTTATTAATTCTTATTTATATTACAATGAGTTCTACAGTACTTCTAGCTAACAAGCTGAAAATGGCAATGTATCTCCTTTTTTACAAGGCCTTTTAAGCCTAAACTCTCCAATTAAGAACAGACATTTAAATATTTTTACTTTTAACCCAATAACTAAACACTTGTGATCTGTAATGTGGAATTTTTTATCCAATTACAATAGTACCACTTTATTTTAGTGCATTTTTAATAGGAGAATTTCCATCTGGGAAATGTTATGTATTTAAGTAACATGTAGATTTGGTCAAACACTGTTTCGAACAAAAATGTTGTATCATTTTTTGGGAGAAGATCATCCTTTCATATCAGGTAGCTCAGAAAGAGTATTAAATATAAAGAGAATTTAAGTTCCTTTTTATCAAACAAAAACCTGGAGGAGAAAACATTACCAACCTCATAAATTGGATCAGTTTGAACAAGAAAAAATAGATTTCATATTCTTTGCAGAAGAGATGAAAGATATTTGAACTGTCCATCAATAATTAAAGTAGCCCTGAATAGGATAAGACTTTTCTATCTCACTGTTTGGTAGATAGTTGTATAAATCCACCTTATTTTCATTTCCATTTCATCCAACAAGAATTCTGCTATTTGTGTCCAGAAAATACAGCCACTTCCAAGCATCTCTGAATTCCTGGTGGATTATTCAGGCCGTGTCACAATGCCAAGAGTATGGCACCTCACAAAAAAAGCTGTTGAACCTAAATAAATCTATGCATTTAGTGTAAACCTAGAAAAAATAGGTTTACTTTGAGACTTATCTTCAGCTTCAACTACTTTTCCATAAAAAGTGAAATCATACAAGTAAAGATAGAAATATGTGATTTGAAAACACAGTAAATTCTGTACACTTAAGGAGACTTTTTCTGGACGTGCTGAGCTCTGCTCATATGCAGTGAGTCAGGGAGACTGAGATTCCCTCCTGGCAGATTCTGACAGCTGGGAAAGGATGTGTTGGATGCAGGGATAGGATGTGTTGGATGCAGGAAATGATGTGTTGGATGCAGGAAATGATGTGTTGGATGCAGGGATAGGATGTGTTGGATGCAGGAAAGGATGTGTTGGATGCAGGGGATGTGTTGGATGCAGGGGAAGGATGTGTTGGATGCAGGGAATGTGTTGGATACAGGAAAGGATGTGTTGGATGCAGGAAAGGATGTGTTGGATGCAGGGAAAGATGTGTTGGATGCAGGGAAGGATGTGTTGGATGCAGGAAAGGATGTGTTGGATGCAGGGAAAGATGTGTTGGATGCAGGGATAGGATGTGTTGGATGCAGGGAAGGATGTGTTGATGCAGGGGAAGGATGTGTTGGATGCAGGGGATGTGTTGGACGCAGGGATAGGATGTGTTGGATGCAGGGGAAGGATGTGTTGGATGCGGGAAAGGATGTGTTGGATGCAGGGAAAGATGTGTTGGATGCAGGGGAAGGATGTGTTGGATGCAGGGGATGTGTTGGATGCAGGGAAGGATGTGTTGGATGCAGGAAAGGATGTGTTGGATGCAGGGGAAGGATGTGTTGGATGCAGGGGATGTGTTGGATGCAGGGAAGGATGTGTTGGATACAGGAAAGGATGTGTTGGATGCAGGGAAGGATGTGTTGGATGCAGGGGATGTGTTGGATACAGGAAAGGATGTGTTGGATACAGGAAAGGATGTGTTGGATGCAGGGAAGGATGTGTTGGATGCAGGGGATGTGTTGGATGCAGGGAAGGATGTGTTGGATGCAGGGAAGGATGTGTTGGATGCAGGGGAAGGATGTGTTGGATGCAGGAAAGGATGTGTTGGATGCAGGAAAGGATGTGTTGGATGCAGGGGATGTGTTGGATGCAGGGATAGGATGTGTTGGATGCAGGGAAGGATGTGCTGGATGCAGGGGATGTGTTGGATGCAGGGATAGGATGTGTTGGATGCAGGGAAGGATGTGCTAGATGCAGGGAAGGATGTGTTGGATGCAGGGAAGGATGTGTTGGATGCAGGGGAAGGATGTGCTGGATGCAGGGGATGTGTTGGATGCAGGGAAGGATGTGTTGGATGCAGGGATAGGATGTGTTGGATGCAGGGAAGGATGTGCTAGATGCAGGGAAGGATGTGCTGGATGCAGGAAAGGATGTGTTGGATGCAGGGAAGGATGTGCTGGATGCAGGAAAGGATGTGTTGGATGCAGGGAAGGATGTGCTGGATGCAGGGAAGGATGTGTTGGATGCAGGGAAGGATGTGTTGGATGCAAGAAAGGATGTGTTGGATGGGTGTCATGTGGGGACAGCCCTACTGAAACTGTTCCTGCTTCAGCTCCATCGATTTTGGCAGGAATCTCCCCGACACAGAGCTTGATATTGAAGGATGCTGACCTGCCTTATTACCCCAGGAGATGGGGTTTCAAGAGCTTCACTGGAGACTATTTCCTATTGATTTTAAGTCTGCTTGTTGTGACATGGATCACATTAATCTTGCAGGATGAAGGCAGCAGAGCAGCACCACGGCAGACACGATACCCTGGGCTGGCTGGTTTGTGGTGCCATCCATTCCCAGCAGCTGGCTGCAATCCAGGTGGGAAACATTTATGGCAAATGACCCAAGCAATTGGCAATTTTCAAAAGCAGGTAGAGCTCTGCTGAGGTTTGCAGGGTAACCTCCCACTGCCAAAGGCTACAGGCTGGGGTTTGAGCCAGATAAGGGAGAAGGCTGATAAGAAGCTGACCCTGTGGAGG
Source organism: Acridotheres tristis (assembly GCA_037013685.1). Taxonomy (NCBI): domain Eukaryota; kingdom Metazoa; phylum Chordata; class Aves; order Passeriformes; family Sturnidae; genus Acridotheres; species Acridotheres tristis. The sequence goes on from CM072884.1 coordinate 3,319,600, forward strand.
TAGGATAGTGCTGTTGCCTGGAATAAAACACAAAACTTTTTTCCAAACAGTGTTAAAATGATATATAAAAGCAAATCTTTAATTGAAAGACTTCAGTGTTTACAATGAGGTCATATGCACACGCAATACAGTATTTCTACAATTTTAAAAGGTTAGTTGATTAGTATATCTATCAAATATTGTCCAATTAGAAGAGCAGTTGGTGAGATGATTTTCCTCCAGGTTCTGCCTCATTGGAGCCCTCCTCCTCTGATCCTTTAGCCCTACACTTTATTGTGTCTATGATGTATAGTGCAAAATAAGGTGTCCTTGCCAGACTAAAGGCAAGACAAAACAGAATTTCAATAATGTATTAGTAAGGGTTTGTTAAATTATGGGAGCGGGCAGGGAAAAGTACTAGAAGTTATAACTGTGTATTAACAGTCTACAAAGTTACAAATATATGAAAAATATATCAAAAGCTAAAAATCTTTAGGCATCAGGGCTTTTCATCATGCCAATGCCCTCCCACACACAACTGGCTCAGACATAAAGCTCCCCCCTGGGCAAGGAATGGGACATTCATAAATATTGAGGGAATTCATCCCTTCTGGTGGGGCAAAATCAAGGAGGCAGCTCTCGTGTCTTAAAAGGGGTCAAAACTCATCAAAGGCCCCCCAAAGTGCAAAATTAATTTCTTGGGCCTTCCACCAGAGGAATGCCTGTGAGCCCCAGTGATACCTCAGACTGTGTGAAAACCTCCCCAGAGGAGGCACCTGGGTGTAAACCTAAGCATTTGTTAATTTATAATTAATTTATTACATTTATTAACTTTGTGTTTCACGGGCTTCCCCCACCCCAGATGGATCAAGGTGGGTCCATCAACCAATGGGCACCAAAATTAGAATAATCAAGTCCTATCCCTAGTTCCATGGGTGATGATATCTTTATATTCTTATCCTTTCTTTCTCTTTCTTTTACATTTTCTTCAGTGTTATTTTTATGCTTTTATATTGCTGTATTTCTAGAGATAAGAACGCAAATGGCTACAAACCTCCTTCCCATTGCAACCAAATTGTCCTAAAATAAACCCATATACATATATATATATATATACACACACACACAGAGTCTGGAAAATAATTGAGCATGGAAAAGATTGAGGATTCCTAACTCTCTTTAAACAGACTGCTGCTCTTCTGTGAAGAAACTGAAGAGAAAAAAATCTCTATGACTCCCACATTTCCATGGGAAGTAATGTTTTGTATCTTCATATCACATTATATGTCTTTAGAAAGCATTTTTAAGGTACCAAAATCTAAAAATAAATCCTGAAACTAAATGCTAAAATTCAAATAGCAACTTGGAACGACCTGTGGTTTGGAACATATATGTGACAAAACAATTTATTTTCGGTTTATATACTTGCATACAGCACTCCCAATCAAGCCAATCCCAATTCTTTTGCACAAATTTAGGTGTTTCTGTGTGTATAACCCTCACAGAACAAGATAAGTATTCACTGAATAAAGTCATGCTATATTTATGCAGCCAAAGATTAATTTCTATCATTTTCACTTTGTGATTACTTGCTATCCCAAGATTTTTTTATATCAGAATTTTATGTTCCTCCCTACAGCTGCCACATTCACAACGAATTGTATCTGTCTTTGAGGTCATGCATAAGTGCTACTCTAACTCTTTAAAGTTTTTTAGCTCCCCAGATTTTTTTTAGTGTTCCATTACTTTTGGATTCTAATGCAGTTTCCTGTAAGCATTTCAAAGGAAAAATAAAAGGCAAAAAAAGAGAAAAAATTAATTAAATTAATTCCATTACAGTTTTGTCTGTTGTTTCAATGCTCACGTGTGGTAAAAATATTTGGAAGGCAACCCTAAAAGAGGGTGGCATTGTGGCACTGGCAGGGCAGAGACATGGGGTGAGGGGATGCAGGATGCAGTGGGACAATGCTCACCCACACCACAACACTGCCCTTATCTTTGTCCTGCCAGAGTCCCCAAAAAAGTCAGTCCTTCTCAAACAGGTATTAAATGAAAGCAATATGAAAGTAAAAATGTTGGTATAATAAAAATTAAAATGACAACTGTGCATTTCTGCCTCGTAAAGTTTCAGCCGCAGTGGCCTTTCTCATCACTGAAATGTTTAGAAAACATTTTTTCCACTGCAATGTTTAGAAAACCTTCCTTAACCTCAGTTTAAAACAATATGTATTTTCTTCATCAAAAAGAAAACAAGTTGACCAAAAATGCACAGTGTAACATTTGGGAAAAAAGAATGATTGAAACCCACAGAGTAAAATATGTGACTGGACATACTAACCATGAAGCAAAGGAAATATTTGGAGGGACGCCTCTGAACCTCTTCTGCTGACACTGCTTTTCTGTGTGAGAATGATTATTGATTACAGCAAGGAGTAAACACCGAGTGAGAAACACTTGGATCAAAATTTCCCCTGGAAGTGGGAAGGAGGAGCAGTGTTTGGGACACTCTCCTGAGCAATTCTCCAGTGGCCACCAAAGTGCGGCAGCCTTGACAAGGGGAGCTCCTGCTCAGAATCCCCTGGCCATGGGGACATTTCACAGCAGGGAGGAGAGGCAGATTGGAAGAGCTGACAGAATTGGGGCTGCCTGCACCTTGGGGAACACCCCAACCCCTAAGCTCTGGAGCAAAAAGCTGAGCCCAATGATGCCATCTCCTAACTCTGCATTTCATTAGCTCCAACCACCCAAGATATTTGAGTGACCTTCCTGAACATTTTAGGGGTAACTGAAGCCACAGAGCTTGGCCAACTATGGTAGGCCAAAAATATCAATCCATTTCACAGGTCTAATTGGAATGAGTTATTCCTGCTGGGTGTCTGGGGGTATGGATGCATGCCAATTCCTCTTGAAGGTTGTTTACTGATTTGATGTGTTAGAACCTTTTATTGTATTAATTATTTATGCCATCAGTTGGAGGAAAATATAATTGTAAGTAAATGCTTGCTGACTACTGAGACAGCTTTAAAAAAAATCCTCAGTAAGCTTGGATCCAGACAAAAATCCCCAATCTATCTTCAAAGTCTTCTACACATTTATTAGTGTGCTCAGAAAATTATTTTGTACAAACTGCTGGTGCGCTTCTTTAATTAGATAAAAACACATGTCACCAAGAACTTGCACCCTCCCAACTCCTTAATTCTGCTTATAGAGAACAAAACAACAAATCCATCTGGAATGCTCTTCCCATCACTAATAACATAAACTATGTTTGTTAGCTGACTTAAATAAAGAAATAAAAAGCAGATCTTACACACAAACACAGCCTGTGTAAACTCCTGCCTGTAGGCAGCACATGGGAATGCTTGGGAAAAAACCCACTACCTATTTTATTCTAATTATTTTGTGATAAATTGGAAACCAAAGGCATCATCTTTAACAAAAAGGGGAAAGCTCTAATAAATGCTGACAAAATTAGAGTGTCATGGCCTTTTATGAGTTAAATTCTTGACCAAGAAGAGAATTTTCAAACCTGCTCATTAATTTTGAGGAGGTTTTTTCATGTTTCTTATTCCCATCAAGTGATTTTTGAAGTGTTTTTTATTTTGGGAAAAACAGATGATCTGAGATGCTTAAATACAGACTTGTCTAGCCAGATAAAAACTAAGTCAAAAGAGAGCATCATTCTTTAGTGTTTTGACAGACAAAATACAATTTCAAATAAAAAATAAATGGCACAAGTAACTTTTTGGTGGAGTGTTGGGAAAACAGGGGAGAAGGTCTTTCCAATTAAATATAACAAAACCCATCAGTTGAATAACAATGCCTCTGGAAATACAGAGAGAGCATCTCGTTATATGCAAATTCAAACTTGAACAGGAACAGTCAAAATCAGCCAAGTGCTCACTTCTTCTTCTTTCCTGCAATGAAAATTTCACCAAAATACTTTGGACTTTAATTCTGTAGATAAGATTTCAAACACAGCATTGCTACACCCAGAGGGAGGGCCATTTTTGGGGGTGTCTTGTGCAGGGCCAGGAGCTGGACTTGACCTTGTGTGTCCTTTCCAGGATATTTCATGATTCTATAATTCTGTGAACAGGAGCATGGACCAAAACAGTGCAGGAGAATGGTTAATTTGAAAATTCAATTCCCACATCCAATAGACAAAACTCTTTCTTTCCCTGCCAGAGTACCTGGATATAAATTCCAGTTTTGCACAGTAGATGAGAATAATGTATGGGAGAGGTGACTTGGTACAAATCTTCCAGCTGGGAGGGACGTCATTGCACAGCTAACTGGGACAGTTTCTTTTGCACAGAACAGCTAAAATCTTTTGGTATAGGACATCAGCTGTTTTCTCCCCTTAGTTAAGAATGTTTTAGATGATGAGACAACTTTGTTTCTTCAAATAAATTTTTGACTTCATATGATCTAAATAGAAATTCTGTTTTGTCTGTAAGTGAATAATAACTTCACAAAAATCAGCTAAGCAGTACAAACCCACTCAGACCTCAGTTATGAGAAAAGAATGTATCCAAAGTTTCACGCTTTTAAAAAATAATTTTAATTATATTGCTAAGTTTAAACCCCCTTGTTTCTAGGGAATTCACAACTTTTCCTCTGTGAATCTACAGCAACAAACAAGTTTGTCTCTGTACTGATATGAATAAGTTATGCTATTGCACATTAATGCTGTAGAAAAATGAAGCTGTTGACAATCAAAAGCTGACAGTGTTGACAATTTAAAAACTGCAGGGTTAATTTCAGATTAATGCAAAACAAATTCTATTTACCAAATAAAAACTTACGACTTTTAAACCAAATAAAGGGCTTGAGGTTTTGTTTGTTCTCTGTTTTGTTTGGGGTTGTTTTTCTCAAAGAGCAAACAATGATAGTATGAATAAGAAATGTTCTAAGTAATGCCTAAATAAATATTCAGACTGAAAACTTTCTTCAACACTGCAGTAAAAAACTGTATGAAACAAAGTGACTGAAGTGACTGAAGTTAAAATGGGGATATTTCTGCTCTCTATTTCTCCACAGATTTTCAGGGTAGGTTTAAACCTTGGTGAACAAAAAGATAATCCAAAGAATATAATTTTTGACACTGTTGTTATTCTGTGGAGCAGTGCTGAGTGTAGCATCTTAACATCTCTTAGAATTGTGGCCTTCAAACAAGACACTATCAGAGTTCACCAGATTTTTTATTTGTTTTCATAATACTGTTTCCTGAAGAAAAATGCACAGACTGTTGGTATTTGCTGTCCCTAAGTGAATGACTGGGATAAGCTGTGAAGGAATGGTCAGGATGAGCTCTTAGGGATGGTCCTTGTGTAGGACCTGATCCTTGCTCTCTGTTTTCCTTTCCTGCTGAGCACGGTCTCATCCCTTGAGAGCACTATGGAATTGGATTTCTCCCACAGCCTTTCACTGCATCAGGGCCTGGCTCAGATTTCCTGCCAGGCTACCCAGCTCCAGAAGAGGGAATTCGGGAATTCTGCCCCAGGCAGTGCTCCTTGGGCTGTTCAGGGTCCTCAGGACTTTTCCTGGACCATGGATCTGGCAGCAGCATTGGGCTGACAGGAGCTCTGCCAGGAGTTTCTCTGCCTGGGGATCTCCAGAGGGTTTGAAAGCACAGGGTAGAGCCTGGAAGTCCCTGCTGTGGTGCCCTTTGTGACAGGCTAGAGAGGCTCTTAAGAGGTAATGAGCTCCTATTAAGGAGCCTCACCGTGTTTTTCCAAACCCTGACCCTTGGCCAAGGCAAGAACAGCTTTAACCAACTGCTTCACTCACTCAGAAGTTTTCCATGATACCAGCTCAATGCAGGCTGCAGGAAGCCTGAATGGCAAAGGTGCCTGGCCCTTTAAAAACATTAAAAACCACTCAGAAAGAGCAAATTCTCCAAGGCTCATGGAGTCACTCTCAGACTATCACAGCTCAGAGGACTTGGTGCTCAGGATTTTGTAAAGAGATTTTTTTTTCCCTATAAACCCACTCTAGATTTTCCTCTACTAAGGTCCTTTGGGAACAGCTGGTGCAAAGTAGTCCTCCTGCAAGGTATGAAAGTTAATCCAAGCATCCCCATGTCCTGTGGGAGGCTGGTTCAGGCACCAGCCCACTGAGGCAGCTTCTCCCTGCCTCTGCAGATTCCTCTTCGAGCACCAAGAAAGAGGCTGAGCAGGGTGGCTCCCAGGTGATGTCTGGTCCACAGTGCCCAAGAGCAACATGGAGCCAGAAAAAGAACTCTCCAGGTGTGCAAAGAGTAATTTCTACAGCCTGTTGATTGCTGTGCTCTTCCTAACATCTGTCAGCACAGGCTTGGCTTTTGTCTGCCTATGGAGAAAGCAGGTTCTCCCGGGTTCTACACAAAAATTGTGTTTTCTGCACCCTCTCTCACTGACCTTGATCTAAGGCTGGCTCTTTATTCTCAACATACAGTCAGGCAGCTGGAATTATTGCTTCATGTGTCTGATACATTTCATCTGAGACAACACATTTCAGCTGGAGGCTGATTTGACAAAGGGAAGCCCGAAAAACAGATTTGTTTACACTGTCGGGCTGGCAGCATGTGGACTGCTTGACTTTTGTTTAAAAAAATAAAATAAAAAAATACACTCTGTGAAGTGGCTTCCATAGTACTGCTATCAAGATTCAGAAAGTTAGTCTTTTTCACCATTGAAAAATGTGGCATTTATAGCTCACTTACTGAATGTGGGTTTTTTTCCTTGTGTATGAGTAGCTCTCAGCACGTTGTAAAAACAAAACTTGAAACATCCATTAAAAATAATTGAAGCTGGGGGGGAAAGGTGTGAACAGATAAAATTACTAGTTTTTCACTTCCATTGAAAAAGGCTAAGAAGGACATTGCATAACAAAAGCCAAAGGAAACTTTTTAAACATGAAACTTTTCAAGAATTTAGGGCAAGTGTCCTGCAGTTCAGCAGATAACCAGATCATGTGCACAAACACCTTCACTTTGCAGCAACTACAGGGAGGTTCTGTGCTCCAAGTCAGTTTTTCTTGGCATTTTTATTACTGATCTGTATACCAAAAAAATGGATAATATCTAATATTAGTTCGATTGTACTGCTGGCTCTCTGCCTTCAGATTATCTTACTTCAACTTTTTTCTGCAACTGTAAATTCAATTACCGAACAATAAGCTCTTCTGTATCACTTCTTTGTCCTTTGCCTACAGCGTTGGGTCATGTACAATCCTTCTTGTTTCATACACATCTTACTCCTCCCTTTAATGGCCAGTGTTGTATTTCTGTCGATTTACTACTCAGAGTAGCTGCTACAAGCTCTGTAGGACAAGAGTGGCCTTAAAATGCAGCAGGTTCAGCTCAGGAAAAGCTTCACAAGATATGGGGGGCAAAGCCCTGGGGGAGGCTCCCCAGGAAGGCTCGGTGGGAGATGTTCAGGGACAGAGCAAACAGGCTCTGTGATGAGAGAGGATCCCCTCTGGGATCTCCTGCTTGTTCTGTTCTTGTTCAGTGATTTCCTGGGAAAACCACCCTGGTTATGCCAACAAAGTAGATTGTGGGGTTACCTCAGGACTGACACAAGTGTGACTTCCTCACATTGTTCCTCCTGTCCCAGGGAATGAGATCTCTCTCCTCCACTTCCCATGACTGGCCTCCAGGGAATTGTTTGAGCCCCAAATGCCAACTCCTCCCCATCCCTGCCCCTACAGATCAATCCCTTTCCATCCACACCTTCCTCCAGGCACATCTGCCCCCATCTCTGACAGCCTCTGACTGTTCTTTCTCCTCAGCTCCATAAACCCCCCCTGAAATGCCCCCCACAGCTCCCCACTGGGCATTTCCATGGATCCGTTCTTCAGGAAATGCTCTTTGTCCTCCATTCTCCTGCTTCCCATGGCAGTGTGAGCACACAGGGAACTACAGAAGAAGAAAGGAAGGGACAACAAACATTGCAAGTGGTTGTTTTTCCTCAGTTTTCCTGTGAATTCCCTCCTGCAAGTCCAGGTTGTCTTTTTATTTCCACTGGACACTTTTCTGAGAGCTCTGTCTTAAAGGTGATTAATTTTTAAATATTCATAGGATTTTGTTTCCTAATACTTTGCATTTTTATAGCCAGCTCTGTGAAAGGATCTCAAAGCACTTCCCAAATGATAAATCAAGGCTTTCTAAAACTCTGTGTTGTGGCAAACAAAACAATGAGGAAAGGAAAAGCAATTTTTCACTTTCCTCTAACTGAACAGCTGGTCTTCAAAATACCCAAGAGGAAGACCCCAGCTTTAACTGCTTACTCCTCTATTCTAATATCACTTAAACTACGTTGGTGGGGAAAACTTTAATCAAATGTTTTTCTCCAGTACTTTTATTGATCATGGTTCCCAGTATTATGGAGAAGGCTTCATGCCTCCACCAGAGCAGGTCAACAAACCAAATTGTCTTTTCTAGACTTCTCTCTGCTACTTATTTCAAAACAAATACCAACAGATGTATCTTACTCTAATGAAATGTGTGTGTTAATAAATAGATATGCATACTATAAATATAAAATTGAAACTGCATCTTCTACTACTTCAGTGAGAATACATTAAAAAATATATACTTTCCTAAAATTGTGTTCTGCAGGAAAAATTCACAGGAGAAATAGGAAACAGCAGCTGAGTTGTTTGCTAGGTGTTTTAGGCAGAAAATAAGCTGCCAACTACTTTTGTTTGCCTTCTCTCTCTCAGTTCCTCAGTTTCACAAATGAAAAATTGCCTTTTAGTGTATTTGAGGGGCTTTGGAAAGCTTGGAAAGAGAAATTGGCCTGAGGACTATTAGAGATGCATTTTGACTTCTTTTGTATTTAATAAATTAGAAAAGAAAAAAAAAAATTGAACATACTGCTGAGATTTAGGAAGAAGAGGAAAGAAGTCATAGTGAAGGAAAGAAGTAATAAATATGAGATAGAGAAGGTAAAATGAGAAGAATCCTCATCAGGGTGAATTCAGTCATGAATTCATGTCAGTTCAAACACCAGTCTTGCTAACTCAGACAGGCTTGATCATCAAAGGATGCAAAAACTGCCCCAGCGCCCTGGTAGCACAGAAGGAAACTTGTCAGAGAGCACAGCTGGGGAAAAAAAAGAATCCTTAGGCTGCTCACTCCCTGCTGCTCATGCCCTGCCAAGGGAGGCTCCAAGCAGAGCCACAGTGTCCTGTCCCTGCTGTGACACCCACGCCATCCAAGCAGCTCCTGTCCTGTCCAGGCTCCCCTGGGGTTTAATCCCCTGACAGGCTGCTCCAGGGTGGAGAGCTCAGACTGCAGCCCAAGCAGGGTTTAGTGGTGGGCAGAGCACATTTTCCCACCTGACAGTGTCCTTCAGCTGCTCTGTTTGCTCTGGGAAGCCTCTGTGCCCAGCTGCCACTTCGGAACCCGTCGTTTATCGGGAGCAACAAAATGCCGGGATGCTGCTGCCTTCCCTGGGAAAGCTCCTGATCAACAAGCAGCAGTCTGAACCCAAATCTCTGCAGCTGAAGCACTGATCTGGCAGGACCTGTTGCAAGCTCAGGAGCTCAGTCTCAAGCTGTCACAAATGTGATCCCCTTGCAATTCCTTCTGCTGTTCACAAGGTTTATTCAGCAATGTGAAAATGCACTCCTCCGTGGTACTGAAAGGCGCTGCTTCATTATCCCACATAAACTGGCATCAAATATAATAATCTTTTATAGTTTTTATTGCTAACATTGTGGCACTGTGAAACCTGTGCTTGGCTAAAGGTGGGAAGCACAAATATAAGGAAAAGCTGCAGGACACCGATGGATCCAACTGATGGGCATCTATTGGCAATAACACTCAGAAACAGTGTTGAATTTCTGATCAGAAGAACCAGGCATGTGATGAGTAGGCTTTCATTTTTCAAGGATCTAAGGGTTTTTGTTGTGCCACAATAAGGTAAAGGTCTCCCTCTCAGAGGTGCCCCTTCGCCACACAGCAGAGCAGATTCTCTGTGTGTGTAATTTGCTGCAAGCCACCAGAGCTTGTGATGTGCTCTGCTGCACATCACCTGTCATTAGCACTTAACAGCAGTTCATTAACAGGGTAATTTCACTGTGATGCTGCAACAGCCACAGCTAAAGCATGTGCCAGAAGCATAACTGTTTATCCACAAATATCCATTTTCTTTTATTTTGGTAATAGAGCAATATGGGTTTCCTTCAAAAGCAGCTGGATGGTTTGTTTGGTCCAGGCGTGGCTCATGACTGAACTGAAGTGGAAAGTGCTTGCTAGTTACTAGAAATATAAGTCATCTTTAGCATCTGCTGCCTATCTGACCTTCCTGGGAAGGTGTATCCTGTAGGAAATTAGAAGCAGAAATGGCATGGAGTTAAACGAAGTAAACACAATCAGTCAAGCAAAAAAAGGCAGATGCTGCACATGTTCCTGTCTTCTGGAGTAATGTGTGCAAGTACCAAGGATGTAGGGAGGGTTTCTACAGGCCAGAAAGAATCAGCACAAACTAATATAATATATAACATAATCATATAATTAATATAATGTACTAATATAGCCTAACAGAATTTCTGCCTTCCATTACTGAGAGATCTACTTCGAAATATTTTGCTAAAATAGTATTTTCTCCTCTAAATGAACTGACAACAAATTTGAACTTCAGCAAGCAGTTTGGGGGACTTAGATATTGGATGGAGAGCCAGGAGCTCCAAGCCCTGCCTGCAGAAGTGTTCCTTGAGCAAGTGGTTCCTCCTTGTCTGACTTTTGTTCCCTTGGGCATTTACACTGGCACTCCTTAGGGACAGGGGCTGGCTTTTATCATATATATAATATAAAGACATAATATAAAGACAAGTTTAGCAAAACAATCCCTCCCCTGTCCCCCTCTCTCCCTCCTGTAATCCTACCAGTCTTTAGCTATTATTTGTATCAGTATTTCTCTTTCCAGTGGTTTTAGGCTCCTCTCAGGTTGTTGCAGTGCCTCTTCCTCAGCTCTTCTGAAGGAAACAGAGATTCAAATGTAAATTACTGAAAAAACAATTCAGGCATCTTTACCAAGATGTATTTGTGTGGATTTGTGCCAGCAGAAGGAGGCACCTGAAGGAGTGCTAATGGAAATTTGGCTCCTAGGATGGACAGAAACCCAGAGGAGGTTTGTTTTAGCAGTGAATAGTTTACCCTGTTGAAAGACTGCAATCTGTATGAAGGTGTACACATATATATTTATCACTCTTTTTTATGCACTCACAAAAAGATACCGTTCTAGCAGCTGTTTCAAATTAAAAAAAGCCTCTGTAACTGGCCTGTTGGTAAAGCTAATTTGTAAAGAAAAGATCTGACTACACTGTGGATCTGTGTCCTATGCAGAATACTTGTTTTGGCACAGCACTTCTGGATTGCAAGGTAGAGAAAATAAAGTATCATCATATACTTTTTTGGGGTTTTTTTTTGTTTAGGCTTTTTTGGAAGAACTGAGCCAAATTGTTTAGAATTAAATAAAAGAATTCTGAAAACTGGAGCCTTCCATCAGAAACTCTTGATGCTGAAGGCAGAACAGGCTGGGGTTTAGATCCTGGATGTGAATTTGGATTTGCATGTTTTCTTGTCAGAAGAGTATTTTTAGCTCAGAGGCAGGACAAAAAAACAATGACATAGCTTCACTAAAATTTCATAAAATCAATTTCCAAGCCTTCTTGGACCTCAAAGTCAGTAAAATTCAATTTGCTTTAAGCCACAAACCGTATTTCTTAATGTGTTTTGGTGGGCAGCCAACAGTTCACATTTGACAAAGGCTTTTGTTCTGTGTGCATTTTCTGAGCTTCTGGCATTCTCAAGGGGGAGCCTTTTTCCTCTCTTCTGGATTATTTGGAAGAGATGCAGACTCCTGTCCCACTGCTGAAGTTCCAGTGATGCCTTGGGTTTTAGCTCCTCTTTGCAGACACAGAAATGGTGGAATGGGACAGAAAACTCCTAATTCTGCAGTGGGGCTGTTGGCATCTTCAGCCTTCCTGAACTGAGAATATCCACAGCCTCTGGACTTTGAATTCATTAATCATATGGGAAAATTATGCTGATTTGAGTATTTATTTTCCAAAGGCTGTGACAGTGAATATTTAACAAAACAAGCAGGATTTTTTTTCATAATCTGCTTTAAAAAGCATCTGGCAGGAGGTAATACCTGTCCAAGTTACATCAAGTGTTGTGGCTGCACTCATATTAAAAAGAGAGGATTTTTCTCTTTGTATGACAAAATTTGAAATACAAGAAATCCACTGTTACAGCACTGCAGAGAACTTCAACTGAGTTACTCTAGAGTTACCCTGGTTTAACTTGAAGCAGAAATGGGAACAGAAGTTGACTTCCAATTATTGTCAGAAAATTCAAGATGACTGAAATATGCAGAGAAAAATCCCACATAGCTGTGATGAGCAAAAATCCTGCCAACTTGTGCTGCATCTAGAAGTGTAAACATGTCATGGCACAGAGACAAAACTGCTTTGATTAGCACAGGTCAGTGCTCGTTTATTCCAAATCGTTTCATTTTTCAGAATCCCGTTGTGCACATTCACCCACTTTACTGCTTCTGTGGGAGCAGAGACAGATTCCACAGCTCTGAGAGAATTTATTTCTTTTTCAAAACTCTGGGTGTGGGTTGAGGTGCTGTTTTCAAGTTTGCCAGCAGGCTGTTCTGAAAAGGATGAATGATAAAGCAGGCTCAGATTCCTGGGATGTGTTTGGAGATGCGATGCATGTAGGGAGAGGGACTGACAATAATCTGGGAGAGTAGGGGGGAAATAAGACAAGGGGAAAACATTTAAGCCTTCAAGCTATTTCAAAAGATGTTTGTCATGATCTTTGAGGTCTATCATACACAGCAGGTGTGGATTTACTGCACAGATGTGCCTTTCACTGACTCATAGAGGGCAAGCCTTGTGTCTGTGTTGTTCTACTCACTCCTGAAGTTTCACAGCTTCACTGATTTCTGCACTAGAGCTTGGGTGCCTTAGAAAGCAGGAAACAAGCCCCCACTGAATATAACTCATAATTTACCCAAAGATTAAAAAAAGGTGGGTGAGAGGGAGAAATATCATGGCTTTGGGGTTACAAGCTAAGCTGTTCCCATTTTTCTCTGAGATGCCAATATGTTCATCTAAGCCCTCATTTATTTTTGTCAAGTATTACAAATCTTGCTGCAAACAGCAATGTATGAGTCCACAAGATGTGAATATTTCGGTAAGGACTGGTAAAAACTGAGATGCAATCATTGTCTTGAAATTGTCATCCTTTTGACCCAGCAAGAGGCAGTTCCAGTTCACTCTGTTCTGAGCAGTGGAAATCCAGTGAAATACAAACAATCTGCTTCCAAAGCCCACTGAAGCCAGAGAAAAGAACTGTTGATTTCAGGAAGTTGTGGTCCAGGCATTTCTGTTCTCAGACAAGAAGAGGGATGACCAGAAAGGAATTTCTACCATAGTTTGCCATTAGGACAGAATTTAGGAATAACATCACTTGAAATGATAAAGAGATTCTACTGAAGACAATAGAATTACAAAAGTGTGGAAAATAGTGGTATGAATAGGCATAGCCCTCTTTTCCTAGAACTTATTCCATGATATTTTCCTTGTTACAATGAATTTCTGCATGCAAATAAGATATGGGGCTTTTTTCCATGGGAGTTCAATTATGTTTTAGAGGGAAGCTTCTTTCTATTTTCTCACTGCTGCCTAATGATAAAACAAGTTGGATGATTTTTAAGGAATAGGTCATGTTGAAGAGAATACAATGAAAAAAATTTAAAAACAAACAAAACAAAGAAAAGAAAACCCAAAAGAAAGAAAAATAGGAAACTGCATCAGCTACTGCTGTGAAGTGAAATACTGTCCTCTTGGTGCTTTACCTCCACAAGCTGACCAGCTGTCATTGTGTTTTTAGTTGACAGGGTGACTTTCCAGGCAGTCTCCCTAAACCCTGGGATAGGTTGAAAGAGCAAATTGACAGTTCATAAATGCATATTTGTACCTGTCTATAAATATGTTCAATATTTTCAGTGGTCACTGGCTTCAAAGCAATGTTACTCTATTAGCACAGGGACTTTAAAATTAAAGAATCCCTGAGCCACAGTAAAGGGCATATTAACATTTCTTCCAGAAATACTTCCAATGGCTGATTGTACAAGCATTTTCATTAACATAAGACCTTTAATAAACCTCTCTTAATAACAAGAAAACATGCACGGCATGTGGAAGGCTTTTCTCTGGGTCTCTAACCTAAACATTTTCCTTCTTTTCGTCTCCTCCTTTCCCAGAGGTGACAGCAGCACTGTGAGGGCTATGTCTGCTTCAGAACAAAAAGAAATCTTGACCAGAACATTTGCCAGAGGCAGATCTCAGCACTGCTGTCTTCTCTCTGAAATATGTGGCAATTCTAGATAAAAGTTGTCAGAAGAGCTGCTAAAGCTGGAGGATTAAATCTAAAGAAACATCATTTACTAACTTTCTAACAGTATAATCAGCAGCACCTCTGCCTGCACCCTTGAGCTGGCTTCCAGCAGAGCCCCTGGTCAGGTTCACCAGTCCTGGCTGTGGAAAAGGTTCTTTTCTGTCAAATTACCAGAAGGATATCACAGCTATTTTTCTCCCATTCAAATACAACAAAGGAAACCTGCTGACTCAAGAACGTTCAAATTCTCCTTGGCAGAAGCTGTCACGCTATTTAGAAGTCTGGAGAAATTAAAATCCAATGATAATGGAATAAAACCAGGTAACCCAGACAAGGAGAAAGACAACAAAAACCTGCCTAGCCCCAGTTCTGCAGTGATGCAGAACCTTGGACCCCACAGCTGCTGGTGCTGCAGGTTTGCAGACATCTCTGGCTTCAGCTTCACCTTCTCGCCTACTCTTGGTTTCCTCTTTCACTTCAGGAGCAAAACTGCTCCTCTCTTCCTGTTTTTCATCACAGATCCCATAATATCTGACTTAAAGTGCGTGCAAAATTTAGATAAAGCAGAATCTAGTGAAAGGCTGTGAAAGACACGGAAATAATGTGTTAATGTGTGGTTGAGTTTAATGGAGGGCTATTTAAAATGCAGGAGGAGAGCAATTCTTAGACAAATTATGGTTATTGTCTGAATTCCAGTTTTTCCAATTCTCCTGAGGGATATGAGAAGCCTCCAGAAGATGGAAGAACCAAAATAAAATCAAAAATTTAAAAGAGGGACCATTATTTTATCTTCAAAATAAATCTATTTTCCTCAGAGCAGATGATAAATACTGTTTGAGCCTTTCCTAGCCGTTCCCATAAAAGTTCAGTATTTCCCTGCAGGATTCTGAATTTATTTTCAGTTATAGCATCTAGATCTTCAAGGATAAAAAGGGAGAGTACCAAACTTGCCTCCAGGCTGTGTTTTTCACCAAAGTGCATTGCCTGGCTCTATTCATCACAGTTTAGATGCTACAAATCTTTTAGGGCTACAAAACCCATTCCCAGCATTGCAATTCCTGCTTTCCACTGCTAAAACCATACCCCAATTGCCTTTTTTTCCTACACTTTTTCCAATCCTTCTCTGAATCTTCATAATTTTAACTTTGTGATCCTTTCCTCCTCACCTCTCTTGTATGCCAGAGCCAGAGAAGCTTCAGCCCATGTCCCCAAACTCACTGGGAGTGTTTAATTTCAAGTTTCAGGTTCTCAGGGGGACTCTGGTGGCTCCTTGACCTGTGTACAATTTATACTCTGTGACTAGGAGAGAAAGAAAATGGATTTATCCCCAACAAAGTTCATTATTTTCAACAAGGAATGAAAAGGACAATTCTGTACTCTTGGAAATTCAAATATTTTCCTTTTTCAACAGAACTTTGTAAATTCCTGCAAGTTCTTATAATTTTTTTTTTCCTATCCAGGAAAATAATCCCAGCCAGGTGTAGTATCTCAGTCTGCATTCTTTTTCTCACCAGTCTGGCTAGCAATGAATCTATGTGGTAAGGTTTTACTTTTGACTTTGAGGGGAGGTGATGGAGATGTTGCTGTTTATATAGACTTTAAATAAAATTAAATAAGGTCATAATTTTAGCTGGGCTAAATTACAAGCAACTCCTATGACTATGATTAAATTTCCTAGGCCAGTCCATTTTATTTTGCCAGTCATGATACCTTAGTGTTGCCTACTTTGGACTGTGAAGAAGAAACACTTTTGACCAACTTTCCAGAAAGATAAATCATAACAGAGAGCATGCAATGTTTTTGGGATTTTTTTACTGTCAGTAATTCCCAGGATGTTTCTGAAAATTAGAAAAGCTACCAGTCTGAAATACAGAAAATTATCAGTCAGATCCAAACTGGAGTACTAAAAATAATGTTTGCCAAAGCTGAGTGGCTTAACAAGGCCATTTTCCTTGAAGCTGGAAAAGAATAATGAAGAAAACTGAGAGATGGAAATGAGAACTACTTTAAAAATATGTGATTTGATGGCAGGCAGCAAAGCCAGGCAATTACATGGGGGGTGCCTTTAATCAGTAAATAATTGCAAATATGAAATAAAAAACTTCTTATCAAAGAAAGCACAAAACTTTATTCTACAGAAGAAATCATGTTAATATTGTACATTCCCTAACCTTGAGTAATCTCCAAAATACACAGGGACTGCTGATGCAAATTAAGGCCTTGAATTAGTGATACCTTGGCTTGAACATTAAGGTTCTGCTGCTAAAGACTGGAGTAAATAGCAATCAGTTTAGGCTGTGATTTTCGGTGTCTGTATTCCATGGGGACTGGGTACTGCAGGTCTCAGAGCAGATCTATTATCTCATACCCAAGATGATTTTTCATTAGTGCTTTTATTAATTTAAATCAGATATGTGCTGTGGAGGAAGCTTTTATAATCCCCCTGCTCTCATAAAGCTGGTTATATTACAATCTAAAGAGAGTGCTCAGTTTACAACCTTGTTAACATGCTAACAAGCAAGATTTTACATTCTACAAGCCCCTTAATAAAATGATAAATTAATTAGCTTTCCTGGACAATAAAGGTCTGGGACCATCAGCTAATATGAATTTAATCTTGCTTGTGTTTCAAACATGGGGACTCACATTCCCATGCCAAAGCTTTCAGGGTCAGGTCAGTGCGTGTCAGGACTGGATTTCTACTCGGATTTCTACAGAAAAGTAGAATTTGTCCTGTATCTCTTTCTCTGACAACCACAAGCAGAAGCCCCAGCCATCACTGGATTCCTTCTTTGCTGCTTTAAACCCAACAGCAAGTAATATTTTTCTTCTGTGGGAAAGAAGGTTCCTTTAAGTACTTGGCTCTCAGTACTCAGTGACTTTATTTTCTTTTTCTATTTCCACTCTTTTTATGCCAGTGGAGAGAAAGTTGCCCACTTCTAATTAGTGAAATGCAGGATTGAGCTACATTTCCTATTCCTGTTTGGGATTTCAAAAGTTTATCCTTGCTTCTGCTTCATCCATCCCTATTACTAGAATTTCTTGTCATCCTCTGAAGTAAAATATTGTTTGTCCTGCTCTTCTGGCTCTATCCTCACACGCCTTTTCCTACCCTTCCTCACCCAATCTTTCATTTGTTTGTCTCTGCATTATTTTGGTTTTTAAATCTGTTGTTAAGAGCATGAAACTCAGAGCTCAGCCTGAACCCTTGCACTTGCAAACCGAGTCTGTTCATTTGCTCTCTGAAAACAAATATTTTGTAGGGATACAGGGAACCCAAGCTGGGAATGGGACACAGCTGGATTATTGGCAATTGGCAAAGAGAGAAGCAAAGGATTACAGAGGTTCCATCTATTCTGTGTGAAATAAAGGCATGAAATATTATAACCTTTTAGCATTAGCAGCAGCCATAAAGCTGAGAAAACTTATTGGGCTCCTGCTCATTTAAATTTAATCGTGTTTTCCTGCACTGCAGATATCGCATGGCCAGATCGTAGTTAAACACATTATAGGATTCTGAGCTGTAGACATTAGTGGAAATAGACACTAAAATCCAGAAGGGAGTATCATTTTCTAAGTGAGGATAAGAGGTGATCAATCCATATCTTCCAAAAATCTCATCATAAAGTCTAAATACTTTATGGATAAGAGATCCAGATAATTCCCAAGCTGTTTAGCAACTGGAAACATTCCTCAGGTGATAGCTTCACTAATGGGCTTTCAGCTGCAAACAGTCCAATTGTGGCTCCAAGGTTCTAGAACTTTTTTTTTGTTTATTCAATGTTTCTTCAAGAACAAAAATAGTGGGGCAAGGTTTTATTTGTTGTTTGGATTTGTTGGGTTTCTTCCCTACCACCCCCCACTCGAGATCTTAAGGTGACACATGAAAATTTCTTCATCTTAGAGGCAGGCAAAAAAACAAGAAGATTTTTATAAATAAGAAGCCTCAAATACCTTTGCTGAGATTATCATAGATGTCTCAGAATGATCTGCAGTGAGCATCCTTTGTTTGGGTGACACAGAATTCTCACAGATCTCTGCACTGTCAGAAACAGGGAAAGAGTCCCATAAATCAGAGGAACAGATATCAATGAAGGCTAAGTTTTAAACTTCTTGTAGCTCATTTTTCTTAAATACTTTCTAAAAATTAATTAAATAACCAGTGAAGACATAAGAACTATGGTGAAAAGCAAAATGCAATCAAATGTTCAAGTAGCTGCCATGTTGCATCTGAATGAGAAAGAATTTATGTTGATAGTTCTATTTCTTCGACAAGGTTCAAAAGTAGTTTTTTGCTATATAAGAGGGAGAAAATTGTAGACTGAGTGGGTGGTAATGGATAGGCTTGGAGGAGTTTGGTTTGTATAAGGAAATAAACATATTTGAACCTTGAATTATGAAAAGACAGAGGGCAAGAGCATGTGATTGAATGATAACACTTGTTCAACAAATAATTTAAAGGTAGGCTGCAAAAGGTGGGGAGAATATACCAACATGATTGCAACTGTAACATTAGGAGAAGAGGCTTAAGATTAGAAATATCTTTTAAGAAAAGAAATATCCTGCTTTTAAAGGAGAAATTAATAAGGAAACATTGTACAAGAGAAAAATGAGAAACCAAGGTCATTTCAAATTCTTACACTCAGTGCATGTTAACAAAGAAAACCATCCTTACACATTTTTCAAACCCATCCTTTTTTGTCCTTCAATGTCAAATTAAGCACCTGTGGTGAGAATGGCAAGAGGAAAAATCCAGTATGTCAACAGAGCTTGGGTGCACTGTGCTCTGTGATCAGGTCCTTTCAGTGAGAGCTTTGGTTTCTTTATGATGCTGTACACAGCTCCTGACACCACTTTGGCTGATATACAACCCCCTAAGGTTAAGAAGGCCATTTCTGCATGAGTGTGTGTTCAGCCTGTGATCTTCAGCAGGGCTGGGCTTCTGTGTTTTACTGGCACAGGCACCTGTCCACCAGGAATTGGGGCAGGCATTGTAGGTCACTGACAGAGAGTGTCGTGGGCAGGAAGGGGAGGAAGGAACAGCTGCTATCAGAGCAGAATTTATAAGAGATCTGATGGATCTTTTCTCATTTCATCTGAGACACCCCTTTTTATCAACAGCTGTAAGGTGTATTTTTTTAAAGTCTTTGCCTTGTTGGCAATCCTTCCAGTGGGGCAGTGGCATTTTCAATGCCTAATCAGTCTAAACCAGATTAAATTTTTATTCTTCAAGATTTCTAGTGAGCTTTAAGTTCTCACACTCGGGGTGTTTAATTAAAACTCTACTGCCAGGAATAGAGCATCCATTTCCCCCCTTTTATCTCTGGCCCAGGCCACTCTGGCACTGCCTGGGGACCCCAGTGAGGACAGATACTTGGGCAAAACTCAGAGCTTGGCTCTGAATTTGGGAAACACTTGTCAAACATGAGCCATTGCAGATCAAGTGTTCTGGCCTTGGAGAACTGATGGTTTTCCATAAACAGAGCTACTAAGGGTGCAGAAACATAATGGCAAAAGGAACTGCAACTACTTCAGAAGAAATGTTGGATTCTAACTCTGTTTCCATATATTATGGGTATGTTCTGAAAAAATTATATCAACCTATCCCAGAAAATCAACTTACTATATTCAAGGAGAAATAACCACCAAGACAAATGTAATTGACTTAATTGCAGCTCTACAGAAATGGTTCACAAACAGTACTATAGCTCATAATGCCATGCTGCTTGGAAAAGGGAACAAAAAGCCATCCTGGAAAATATAACCAGGCTAAATAAGACACTGACCTGCTCTCTGTTCTGCCCAGCCCTATTGAGACCTTGGCTGGATTAATGTCTCTGTAATATGGGATATTTAAACAAACACAATGGCCACTTCATAGTCACAGAAAGACAGAGATCCAAGCTCTAGAAAACATGATCTGTGAGGCAAGATTGAACCAATTGGCTTTGCTCAGTGAAGAGACAGAAGTAGGCTGAGTCTTCTCTTGGGGTGCACAAACAGCTGAGTAAACACACGAGGAGAAGAGCCAGTTTACATTTGAGCTAGATTTGAGCTAAGTAGAGGGAAGAGAAACACAGTGACAGGGAAGACTGAAGGAGATGTTATGGACTTTTCACTGCAGGAGCTAAAGAAAAAAGGCTGGGCAAAAATCTGTTAGGAATTTCTCACCACACCCTGGGAGTGAGCTAAACAATTCCTGCCACCTTGTGCCTCGTCCTTCCCAGCCTCTGATTCCCAACCAGCTCTCTGTGTAAGAGAAACCAATTTATTCAAGGCTTCTGCAGAAAATATTATTGCCCACGATTGGAAGAGCCAGAGAAGTCCTCATCAGAGTCACAAAGAGCAGCCCAAGAGAAAGGAAAAGGCAGGAGAGCCCAGTGCAGCCTGCCTGGCTGAGGAACCCTTCCTGCTTATGCTGAGTAACCCAGAGATGTTTATTTGCCTCCCTCTCTTCCCCCTCCTCCTGTCTAAAAAAGCAGTCTAGACATTAAGATTTAGATTTTTGCTGGAAAATATTTGTTCCATTTTATCAGCACGCAGTAAGGTAAGAAGATTTAATGTGCTAAAATAGAAAAAGTAATTGATGTTTTATCTAGGGATAATTATCTGTCTTTCACATTGCTTTTTCCCACACAGAAGCTCAGCTAAAAACACTCTTTTATTTTTCAATTATATTTGTTCTGGAAGATCTCTTGCTTGCTAAAGCTTTTGAAAATGTGGAACAGGATCTGTATAGTAGGGCTAATAAAAAAAGGCTCTATTAATCATAATCATAAATTGTGATCAAGTCCACTACAGGTATAATTTCTCTCTCTCAAAATATGATAAAAGATAGGATCAATCATCTACTATGGTAGTCACTTCAGTACTTTTTTTAGACACATCCTGTATATACTGGATATGCTGAGTATCACAAAAAATATTTGAGAGAAAAAAATAAAAATATAATATTTATTTGATGGAAATTATTGTAAAGAAATCTGTTTTTCTCCTTAACTTATATCAAAATTTAGCCTTATGCTAGAAAAGTCATAACCTCCAAATCTGCCTCTTGAAGTTCCCAACTTACAGATGTTGAGATCTTAGAAAGGGATCATTAATAAAATATCAAATGTGTTCTTCTACAAAAGTCATGAGGACCATAAATCAAAATCAGGCTTTTCTGAAAAGCTTCTGTCTCTGTAAGACATGAAATCAAAGTTCAAGATTCACTGTAGATTTTTTAAACTGTGGCTAAAGCTCAGGAATTTTGTAGAGTCCTCATTAAATTCTAATTTTATATCCGTGATGGGCAAGAGTCATACAAAGGCACCTGGATTTCTGCCTGATTGGACAGTCTAGAAGATGAACATGGTTGTAACAGTATTTCATTTGTGCTGTATAAATTCGCTATTAAAACGATGAATCCTTTTAAAATAAAACCCAGCAGGCTAAATAATCCAATTTACATCTCCACTGAACTCCATCATTAGGGTATTCTGTGATCTTGTTAAATTCTGCATCAGCAGTTTTGCTGGCCCCAAGACCTTTGAGCTTCCTTTAAATAGAAACTTAACAATTTGCACTGATGACTTGGAGAATAAAGTAAAAAATTCCTTGATTTGGAAGAAGAACCTAGCAGCAAATCCATGTGGATGTTCAGTGGAAGTTCTTAATTTAGAAATCCTAATATTGAGGAAAAAAAGAACAAAGGCAAAGGGATCACTCACTTCTGTGCAGCATTTAAGTCATACCAGGAATATTTTGCTCTGTTTTCATCTTCCCAAGTTTGACAAAGACATTGGAAAAATTGCCAATATAACGTCCTTGAGGGAGTTCACAAGATTCTCAAGAGGTAAATTCCTCATCTCTATTTATCCTATTTATAATTGACAGTAGGTATCTATTGGCATCTCTCAGTAGGTACCTACCTGTGTAGGCTCTTGCTTTGTTAAAAGAGTAGTGCAAATAATTCCAATTTAGTTCTGATTTCAAAGATAAGCTCTTTTATTTCTTTACGAGGATCTCAGTCAAAATTTTAAAATTTCCAATTTTGTGCCTGCGTTCCAATCTCCTAGAGGTAACTTAAAAGAAGCAGCTAAAAAGACCCTCTAAATACTTTTACTTTTTAAGTATTCAGGCCTAGAAATGTATGAACTTATCAAGATGAATTCTTATCATTTCATACCTGACTCATGATACAACAGCCTAGACATTGTCAGTAAATTTTTTCTGCTTGCATGTTTTTTTTGGTGCCAAGTATCATTTTTTCCTCTGTTATTTTATGCCTACTTCACACAAAAATTGTCATACACGTGAGTGAATGCTTAAATCTGCAATCTCTGTAGCCTGTTAAATGTGAATTTTATTTATACATATTTGTGCTGATAGACAGAATTCTACAGTAGGACTCCACTGGTAGAACTCTTTGCCACTGGAGATTAAAATGCAAGTTTTGTCTTCCTTTTAGTAAAAGGAAGCTAAACATAGAGGAATTCAGTTCAATGCTGTTTTTTCACACATCTGAATTATCTAAGGTGTCTGATAAAATCTTGACCTGAAGATGTTGAGAAAAATGTATTATCTTTATTAATTCAATTAATTTCAAAGGGCTGATAATTAAAAAGGCTGGAGAAAATTGTGTAGCATTATTTTCTTCAGTTAATCAAGGAGAAGAGTTGATGGCAGTTTCATAGGGTTCAAACAAAAAAGTCTCTCATTGAACCAGCTCCTAGGATAAGGTAGATACCACAGAATTCTCTTTCTTACCTCTTCTAAAATATCCAGGCACAGTGAGAAGACATGGGTTGAAATTAAGCATAAAAATAAAACAATTATTAGACACTTAAGATCTTTTTTTCAGGGTTTGAAGATTCTTTTTCATAATTAGTATGTACAAACCACCAAATTTGTCAAACAGTAGAACAGATGAAAGTCATGCCTTTCTTACATTGCCCTTCTGGAACTGCTCCCTGACAGATGGCCTTACTGTCAGCATTAAGGCTGATTTTTATTTTTCTCTTCAGGCATGCTGATGAATATTAAGGCCTTCTAAAATGAACGAGGTGTATTACTGCTGATTGTATTAATTGCCTGAAAGCCTTGATTAAAAATTGAGGATTTTTAAAGAATGGTCGTTGCTCCACATGGGAAGGAGCAGGAGCAACGTTCGAGGCATTGTTTCATAGTATTTCATTCAGCCAATTAGATCTATACATGCTGTAAGCTGCACAATAATTTATTTTGCAACTGGAAAATCATTATATACTTAAGAAAAAGTGCAACTTCTGAGTTTCAGGACAAACATAAAGAAAGGGGAGAGGCAGGGGCTGCAATTACCTTCCCAAAACCTTTCACTTTGAATTCTGTGTTTGGTTTTGGAGAGGCTTTTAGATTTTCTATTTCTTCTTTTCTCTATGTTATTTAAGCAAACAGTTATGAAACATCCAAACAAATTATAAAACAGGCTGCAAGTTAAATTTAACCTCACTATATTTGAGAATCTGAGAAGGCAAGTCAAGCACAGGCAGCCTTCCAAAGGACCTCAGTCCAGCTCCTCCAGGGTCAGCAGCCAACACAATCCTCGGGCTCTGACTTTATCAGGAGAGGAGATAGCTATAGAGGAAAAGCAGAATTTTCCCTCAAGTAACGTGATTATTTTTATGCTTCCTCCACCAAAGGTGTCAGATGACATCTTTACACACGGAAAAATAGATTTTCTTTCTTAACAGCCCTACAACTGAAATGGGAAAAGTTGACTGTTCTCCCCAGTTTGTAGCTGGGTACCAATGCAGAGGACAGTCAAAGGATGTGACCTTTAAAGGATGAATCCCAGCAGAGCCATCTGGATGTGCAGCAGAGTCCAGTCCCCTCTGCTGCAATGAGCCCATCAGCATCACTGTTTGCAAACCTCCACACTCCTTAAACTGCCCCTGCTGCTGCTCACTCCAGCACAGCCAGGAAATCTCTTCCTGCCCCTTACCTGGCTCTGCCATCCTTATGGGGACCTGTCACCAGACAGGTGACATGTGATGATTATGAACGTTAACTCATCAAATAACTCATCCATGAAGCCACACGAGGAAGGACCTTCAAAGTATTGGCTTCTCTTCCAGCAGGATTCCCTGACCTGTCCATGTGAAGTGTCCTGGTGTGAGCTCTCCAGAACACTCTTTCCCCATAGAAATCAAAATTTAAAGTATTTAACATTACACAGCCCTTCTGGCTTCAAAACTGCCACTACCTGTCCACCGATTTTTGAGTGGAGTGCAGCTACACCATTCCTCATGAAATCAATGCTTCTTAGAGCATCACCCATTGAGGTTTTGTGCCTAAAAACACCTCTTAGAAATTCCTTAACCTGTACCCTGCTCAGTAATTCATCTCCTGGATGACAAATGCATGGGTAACTTTGACACTTTTCTTCTATTTTGACATTTTTTGCTGGTGTTCCACTAGTGCTTGTGGAAGTCAGGGAATCTCTGCCAGATCAATAAATCCTGTCAAAATATGGAGAAAAAACTTCTTAATTTATTCACTGTCCTGAATATACAGAAATAATCCACAGAGATAATGAGATCACCAGGTCAGAAACTTTAAATTGAAAAGGCAGATAAAAAATCTGTCAGCTGGGATCAGAGATATAATTCCTTTTTTTCTCTTACTCGAGCCATTCTTCAACGCAGACAGGTTTATTCTCAGTCTCTGAGCTCTCATCTGCTGCAGGAAGGCAGTAAATACCTCTTCATGAATGAATCCACTAAAATTTAGCTAAATATAAGAAATTTTACTCAACAGAGAAGCCAGAACGTGTTGTGTTATATGTGTGGTTATAATTGTCCACATAGGATTTTCTCGTGGCTGGTAAAAATGAGCAACAAAGATTAATGTTGGCACCCTAAAGACATTTTGTTTCATGCATATGTGAGTTCTTATAAAGTCTCATTATTCCTTTATCCATACAGAAGTACAATGAATTATTCTTTTGTGCAGCTTCACCTTCCTTTCCCCAGCCTCCCCTTTCTGTGCACGATACAGTCACAGGCAGCCCTGCAAGGTCAGATAACATTAAATGAATATATGTAAAAAAATACATTAAATATATAACATGAGTTAAATATTGCTCAAAAACTGTCAGAGCAGGTTGAGCACTCTATGTAGGCACTCTGCAGTAAAATCCTGTGTAGATGAATCTTTCTGAAGCTTCCCAAAATCTTGCTCACCTGATCCCCAGCTTTGTGAGAACAAGTGACTACAGCTGGCCTGCCAAAGCTACAGGGTTGTCCCATGGCATTGACACTCAGTTCATTCTTATTTACAGCCACATCAGCCACACATCCCTTCCTAACATGGTTCCCACTCCAAAGCAATGCCCTGAGATCAGAAAAATCAGGTTTTCAGAAACCACAACGGTTCTTCTGCTTAGGTCTCCCTCAAACTTCACGCGCTCTATAAACTGCAGTGTCTACTCGTGGGCTCTGGCTGTATAGAAATTATAGCTCTTAATACTTTTTGAAACTTATTTCTTGACTGGTCTTCTCTATGAAATTCTAGTTTACCACTCAGTGACATTAGAGAAGGGTCTACAGAGAGACTGTCAGGGTGCTTTGGAGACAGTGAAATATGACGGACAACATGATGATGGAAATTACCAACGCCTTGGGAACACCAGTAAGATTTTCTCTTTAATATAACATATCTGCAAAGGCAATATTAAAGTACTTTTAAAACCTTCCTGCACTGGAAATATGAAACTTGACGTTACATAAAAACTCAGAGGAAATGTCAGTGTCTTTAGACATTACTGGGAACAGGGTTATTCATTAAGTCTAATTACCCACTTCTAGTTCAGAAAAGCTATTTCATTTGTGGGCTAACCCCTCTCTCAGATATTTCAGGGGAACTTTCACCCTCATGGGTTCCTGTCCCTGAATTACCCTTAACAGCTTTTAACATTTTGGTATTTAATTTTTCTCAAGTTCATGACACTAGAATTTGCATCTACAAAAAGACTTGTTGGAGTTTTCTGGCAGAGGGGAGATTTCAGGGGTGGTGATGAGTGTCTCTGTGCTGTTATCAATTCTTACATTTACCTTTGAGATTTTCCTACTGCTGGTCTGCAGATCCTTACAGGGACACCTAAAATTAAATGGCCCATCAGGCCATTTCTTTTTAGGACTAAAAGAAACCAAACAGCTCATACACTCAAAAACCCAGTGCACAAACTTCGTACCTTATCGAATATCCAGGCAGGTGGGCTTCAGGAAGCTCATGGAAGGCAGTGTTGATGAAAACATCAGGGAATTGAGTGACAAGTGGGTAAGTTAGTTTTTAACAGCTGGAGACTATCAGACATCAGTATATCTTAGTTGCAAATTACTGACTGTCAGTATTTGTTTTACAATTGTGATGTTTCAGTTGCTGTTGACAACTGCTTTTTGCACAAAATTGAGGAGAAGTCTTTACATAAAATACGATATAGCAATTTTTTCAAATTATCCTTTCTTTCTCTTGTAATAAATTTATTCAAAGTTATATAGAGATCACTTTATTTCCATTGACAATATAAAAAGCCCATTTTAACAATTCCCTGTTTGCCTCTTTTAGCTATTTTAGGAGGAGTTTAGGATTAGCAGAATAATCTTAACACATAGTATTAAACTATAAAATATTTTCCCTTTTGCTTTTCCTGTCATACATTTCCTGAAGAAGCAATGTCTTCTGAACTGGTTGAAGAAATAGATCTCTGTGTAAGACAACACAACACAGGATCAGCAGGGTCTCTTTTTAAATTTACTTCCCTCTTTATGATTTTTGTCCTATACACTGCACAGTGTGGGGTATGAGGAACTCCTCCTCTTCCATTTAACCAAGAGGCTGCAGGTGCAGCACTCCCATGCCCTGACAGATGAAAAGAATTTGGCAGCAGATAAAATCAGCAGTGCCTCGAAATCAAGCAGTGGTTATCAAGGAAAACAGGTGCTGGGGTTTTTTTAACAACTTTTCCTCTGCCCTGTCTCTGAGCCCTGCCTTGCCTGCAGTCACTGTAGGGGATCAGGGTGCAGAGCAGCTGCTTTTATCATGTTTGAATACCCACCTGAGATATCTGTGATCATCAGTAAGTTCACTAGCACAGAAATAAAACGAGAATGGGAAGAGTGAGGCCTCTTACCACACAGTGTGGCACCTGGTATAAATGTGATGTAAGGTGGTCATGGCTGTCTCACTCCCAGGTAATTTATAACAGCCCCAAGTTCCAGTATAAAAAGCACGTAGCTGCAGGGATACATGTCAGCTGTCCTCACACTGGCTGTCATCCCCTTGGAAACATAATAATTAAGATGTCTGCTGTAACTGCTCCTGTCAGAAATATTGTTAAATCTCAACCCATTTCAAGAAACTCGGAATATAAGGGGGAAATTACTGTATGCTGAACGACAAACCGAGGAAAGCCTTCCTACTGTCAGGAGGAACGTTTGAACAAACAGAGAGGCAAAATTCCTTGTCAATAATGTGAAAAATGTCTTTTCCAGAAAATATTAAAATTACCAAAAAACCCACATAACAATAGCAAAGATAAGCATTACTTTGACAAGGAACAAGGGCAGCTGCAACAGAAGTGAAATGGTTATTAGTGATGTGAGAGTTCTCCATCTGGCTAGATATTGATTTTTCCAAGTTTTCCAAGTGTGGAGGTGCTGGTGTGAGGCAGCAGCTGCCCCTGCAGGGCTCTGGATGGATGTGGGATGCTGGAGCAGAGCAGCAGCTCAGGAGCTGTGCTCTCACAGCTGGGCACTCAGAGCCTCTCACCTGCCTGAGAACAGGAGATGAAACAAATGCACTGAGACAGGGGCACAGTGCTGGGGGTGCTGCTGGGCTGTCAGAAATACTTAATTCTCATTTAGCATTAATCAACGAAATAAGACTCAATTAAACAAGTTGCAACCAGGATTAACAAGTGACATTAATTTTCCAGTTAGGAAAGGATGATTTTTCTGCCCAGTCACACACTTGTCATGCAAGTTTCCATCTGTGGAGCTATTTAAAGGGAGATAAGCCTGCTTGTGTTGTGTTCCCAGGCTTTTCTCTGCAAATATTGCCACTGAAAGGTTACTCAATGATTAAGGCCTATGTTTTAACATACATTAAAGGCCAGGGAAGATCTCTGAATTCTCCGTGTAGAGGAGAGACCCCTTGGCTGCAAGTGCTCAAGCATCACCTGCTTGTGAAGCTGATCAGAGAGAGCATCGAGCAAGGATCAGGCAGGGATCACAATTCTGTGAGTTTAGGAATTGCTCTCTGCTGTCACCCAGCAGGTTTGGGGGCTGGAGTAGCCAAAGAAACAATGGCCGTGATTAAGTAGTAGACCAGGGAAATAAAATAACAAAAGTTAGACAACAAAAGGCTAAGAAAGGAGGAAGGAAAGGAAAACTTGTCGTGTTTTCAGCTGGAACAACCCCAACTCCACATCTTTCCAGGAAGGTGGACACTGAACTCCAGCTAAGGCTAAGGATGCAGAAATAAGTGAAGCAAAAGGATTATTTTTCATGCCTTGCATAGGTGGGCCCAGTTATGTACATCATTATATTGTCTGTTGTTCTTGCAACATGAGTTCACCTGATAATTGTGCTCTTTCTCCCTGAAAAATTGGCATTTTCCAATATATTGTCCCAGGGAATTGTTTCCTAGGATTTCTACCTTGCTCTTATTGTACTGTGCACTTTTGGTGCCTTCTTCTACCTCAGCAAAATCATCCTGAATCTGAATTGTGTTCTCCACTGTGTTTGAAGCATCCCTAGTTACATGTCACCTACAAATACCATATTCCATATTCTCCTACCCAAGTCACTGATGAGAATTTTAAGCCATCATGAAATCTGTTGAATCTCATTTTGGGCATCCCTCCATTTGGACAGCAAACCTCAATTATTATGTCCTTCTGGAATTCTAAACACATTCACACAGAGCTTACATTTTTCCTGTTTTATTTATGTTTCCCTATGTTGTGGATAAGAATGTCATCTGAGAAATTGCCAAAAACTTTATCAGGTTTCTGACATCTATTCCCTCTCCCTTTTCCAATGAGTTATGATTCTGTCCTGGAATGAAATTAAGTAAGTCTCAAGTGACTTTTTTCTTGATAAATGAACAAGGGTTCTTATCTTCTCCTTGTCTTCTGGATGCAAACAAATATTTTGTTGAACCATGAATTTCAGCATATTACCAGGAAAGATAGGTCAATCAAGTTAACCTTTATGCTTTAACTCATTCTTCTTCTCCCTTATGAAAAATAGCTGCTTTTTTTCATGTCTTTCACTTTTTTTAGTGCAACTGCAAACTGTCTGTATTTTTAAAATAATTATTTCAGTGGATATGTTAAATTGCCAGTACTTCATTTGCATTCAGTGCCCTAAACAATTTTTCCATGAAGAAATATTTCATTTGTAATTTATAATTTCATTTATAATGGCAATTATAAATGTCATTTATAATGAAAATTATAAGTCTGGGTGATGCTAAAAGTAGCGTAATATTCTCTAAAAAAAATGTAAAAACTTCATCTTAAAGATATTAGTTTTAGTTTTGCAAGAATAGTGAATTGCTGTTTATCAAAGTTTGGTTTTTATTTTTTGATGAGTTTTTCTCTGTTAAAGACTCACAAGATCAGTAATTTTCTGTATTAATGATCTAAATTACCCCCCCGTCCACATCAGAAGAAAACCTTGCAGAAAAGAGTGATTTGCATTCACAGACCGCTGAAAATTGTTCTGGCTTTAAAACCTGAAGCTTGACCCTGAAGTTTGGATCAGGGTTGTAGAGATCCATGGAATTACAGCTGGAGACACACACACACACAAAAATCCTTAACAGAAATAATCTGAAATTATTCTAGGGATTGAAGACCTTTGAATGAGATGATGATAAAAACTTCCTTCTGCAATCTGGGTTGCAAAGAGCTCTCTCCCTCTTGCAAGACAGAAGAAAGAATTTGAGTAAGTAGATACCAAATTGTATCAGATTAATACAATATTATTTACCTTCTCCAGTCATGGATCTCCATAATTAAAACATCCTTTTGAACAGGCTGATGAGTTTCATTTATTTTTGTCCTCAATCACTCCATCCACAATTTTTTTTTTTTATTTAACTTTCTGCACTCCTATCTGCCTTTATATGATTATTCCAAGTAAAAAATTCAATTCCCTGAGCTGTCCATAAATAAATTTTGTGTTGGCTCTATTTTACAGCTGCCAAAAAATACTCAACTACAGAGATGTGACCTTGTAGATGCACTAATTCCATCTCCAACTACCTTTCAATTAATTTGTTCAGTTTTAACTACTGAAAGGAATTCTCCAAACTTTGCAATTTAAAACTAAATATGCACCAAATTGTATTTATCTAGAGCTTCATTTCAACCATATAGTCTGACATACTTTTCCTGCAGTTCTCAAGGTTGCTCAGCTTGTTGGTGATTTGACCTTGTCACTTGAAGTTCACGTCCAAAATTGGAGTAATTCCCACAGTATCCTGCATTTTTCCCCCTATGAAATCGTCCTGGCTACTTCAGAGATTCCCAGTCCTCTGAATAATGAATGAATAATTTAAGATTCAATTTCTTAATCTGTTGCATTCATTCATTTTGCAGTGACTTTGATGAGAAATGAAGGCACTAACCATCTTGCAGAAATTAACGTATCAGATGTGATTTTTTTTTTTAAAGACTGGTTCTCAGAAAAAAAACCCCAAAAAATAGATACAACGTAAAGGAGTAATTGAAAGTGAAAGCCATGGGCATACAGACATTAATTAACCCTCCTTTCTTCCTAACCCCAGCAGATGAAGCCTGTAGTTACAGTTTAATGGATAAATTTCACTCTCACCACCTCAATAGTACAACACTGTGGTGTGCAAGGACAACATCAGCCATGTAAACAATTTTCCACTCATTTCCGCTCCTTGAGGAAATGAATATATTGCAAAAAGATGTTTTTTAAATCTCCTATGTACATCCCTTAGAATTCTCCAGATGTATTTGAAACAACCACCTGTATAATATCTTCAACTACAGAGGCATTTCTTTGTTCTGCTGTCTTGATGATTAAAGTAATCTTAATAGAAAGCATAGGAATTTTAATATGTCATTAATAATTAATATTTCAAGGATAAAATCTCTCAGAAGTTCTTGTTTTAATTCTGTTCTTTGGAGTTTCACAGAAAATCTAAAAGAAGACAATTTAGGGTAGTTAATATGCATAAATGCTGGAGGTGAGACCCACTGGAATCCAACTTTTTTGAACTCTTTAATTAAGACATTTTCTGTTTATTAACATGTTTATTTTATTCCCTACCTTCGTCTATACAGGTCTGAGTTTAGGTAAGAGAAGTTTGAGAAAGCAAAGGAATTTCGATAGAAACAAATAGATAAGCAAAATAAATTTGAAACAGAAAGGAGTGGTTGATTTTAACCCATGAGATATTTGTAAGTGCTAAGAGCTGAAGGAAGGACTGGTCTCTGCTGGGAGACAACGAAAAGCAGTTTTTAGGGTAGCCAAACAATTCTTATCAAGAGATTTCATGGTTGGTGTTGGTTTTGTTAATGTCTCTAATTTATGTGCCCCCGGGAGGGCCAGCACGTCTGCGATGTCCCTTGCTTTGACATACAAATCACATAATCAGCAATGATTGCCGAGACTGAATCAGGTGCTAAGTGTTTTACACTTTTACATTTTATTAGTTAGAGGAGGCTCTCCTGACTGGAGTGCAAATTCCTAGAGAGAGAGGGACAAGCAGGCACAAAGTGAACACAGAGCTGAGCACTGCTAGTGACCATAAAAGTGCTCTCCGGCACAGAGAATTAAAGAGAGCAGCGAGAGCCCCTGCTCACAGGGTGACGAGCACAAGAACCTGTATTTATCAAGGGTGTCTGCTGTGCTCATCTGCTTCATGAGACTGTGGTACCTCTTTACACTCTCATTCTGGGTATATTGAGCCTCCACCTACCAAAAAAGCATCTAATTTATTCATCTTTTCCTTCCCCAGAATGTTCTCTTTGCCACATAAAGATTGCCCAAAGGGAAGAGGTGCAGTCTCTTGGCTGGGGGCTTTAGGACTGACCTAGGGGAAACAAGGGTGCTGTGGGACTCTTCACTCAATTCCTGCTGGATTTTGGCTACCCCAGCTCCCGCTGAGCCCTGCTGAGTGCTGGGAGCAGCAGCCTGGGATTGGAGCAGGGCAAGAGGCCAGGAAGAGCTGAAGGGAATTTATGCAGCCATGGCCACCTGCACATCCCTGTCTCCTGGCATGTTTGTCTATTTTAATCCTTAACGAGCTCAAGAAATAAAGTTTATCTCAGAGTACAGGTTGTCCTGCCAGTTTGAAAGATCTAAATGGCCTTTGACATGCTGTCAGATTTAAATTCCTTAAGTCGTGCTCCTTACAGGAACTGCAAAAAGAAATAAATAAAGGAACCTGAACTGGAAAAAAAATTGAATGCAACTGCTCTGAGGCGTACTCTTTGTACAAGCAGAAAATCTTGAGCTTTGCTATACAAAGCTCTGAGTGGTTTTCTTGTCACAGTGTTTAGAGAGAGCAAACATTCATTGTTACACAAGTTTCACCTAGGTTACCTAACACACATACCGTGTTTTAAACCAGCCTTCCAAAAAATTTAAAAGTTTCCAATATAGTTCTTGGTATTTGTGTCCAAATAAGATCAGTTCCTTTCATGACATTTCCTTAAAATATAAGAAAGGCTTTTTTTTTTTACCAGTATCCAAGCGCCAATGATTTTCTCTCATTAAGAAAAATGCTATAATTAGCATTTTTGTACACCTGACAGCCCAGAGATCTCCATAACTGTTTTAAAACATAATCCTAGGGAAGAAAAAATAAATAAATTTTATGAACATGTGATTCTTATTTACTCACTGGACTTAACCAGTATCTTTTTTGCTACACTATTTACAGTAGATTCTTTTTGTCTGAACGTTACAAAAAATGCCCCAGATTTTAAGTGACATAATGGCTGTTTCTGGTGTGTGGAATAAGGTGTTTGAGAGTACAAAGAGTTTGAGCTCACTGTGGCTTTTCCAGACTTTAGATATTCAAAGAATACACTTCTTGTTAAGAAGAAAAGACATATGTGATTCATTTACAACAAATTCCTCTTGAATTTTGCCCACTTTGCAAAAGAAAACATCAGCAACACGCGAAAAAAAAGCAAATAACAAAGGTTTTGCTGAATTGAACTTACAATTTCTGCTAGGATGTAAAACATCAAAGCCAGATGCAAATCAGCAAAGAGATTCATTCCAGGCTCATCATCATTTCCCTGAAAATTCTCAGGTCTGCCCAACAGTTGCAAATCTGCTTTCAAGAGACTCATTGCATGAAATTATTTTTCTTCACCATTTCTCATGACCTACTAAACCCCATCACCTCACACATCATCAACTCATCTTCTCTCTCTGATACAATTTTGCCAATTCTACAACAATCTTTTCACTAACCTGAAATATGACAACTTGGGAGAATTCACATCTCACTCTCTTTCATGAAGCTGATCTTTGTTAAATCATAAATTATCTTCTCCCTTTAGTCAGATTAGTCTTCATATTCTTACCTAAAACCTGGAGAAAACAGAGTGCCATGTCTCAAAAATCTTATCCTAAACTTTGAAAGTGTTTGGGAGAAAACAACCCTTGAGGGGTGTTTATTTCCAACATCCACCTTCTCACTATTAACTACTCCAACAGTAAAATAAATGAGGCACTATGAGTAGGGCACGAGCTATTGCACCCAGCAAAAAAAATTGCAAAATCTGTACTTGTACCTAATCTAAACCTATGCTCAAGGCAGAAAAGACATCAAATTTTGCAGAGACAGAGTTGCACCTCTCTACTTCTTTTAGTGTCTATTTCTCCTAGAAATTAATAGGTGTTATAGATTTCAGACCAAAGAATTGTCTCACATCATTTACTTTTCAGACGAAAAATGAAAATATTGAACTTGCTTGAACTCTTGAATTAAATATTTTTTCATATCTATATTTAAAAGCAGAAAGGAAAAGATTTTCTATCAGACTAACGACACATATGTTTTTATCGACTTAATTTTATATTTTTCAGTTGTTAGAACAAAAAATAACCTTGAGAGTTTATTCTAACAAGTTTTACTTCTGCAAGATCAGGCTTTGCAATCAACCCATACTGCAGCTTTCCAAGTTATGCAAATTTGTATTTGCTCAGCTAAGGCTTGGTTACAGAAAGTACAGACACTTATTTGCATTTCAGAGCTAATAAAAAATCGTGAAGCTCCAATTTCAATCAATTTAACTTAGTCCTCATGATAATCTTGGAGGAAATATGAGGGGAAACAGAGTATTTTGTTCCTGTTAAAAATGGTTGATTGATTGACTGGTTGATTGATTGATTGATAAATAGATGATGTGTCACTCACAAAAGAAGATCAGAAGCCTCCACCATAATGAGAATACTATTAAAGGCAATAGTTCCAAATGTGAGACAAGCTGCTGTGAGAAAAGCAGGTGCATTGTCAATATATCTCCAGAAGCCCTCTGAGCAGTTTTTTCCTCAGTGTTTTACACTGTCCTGCTTGGATCAACGTCCTGCACCTGCAGAAGTCTCTCATTGATAGATTTGATTACTTAAATTCAACAATGGGGTAACAATTTGTCAATTTTGAGCAGATGGATTTGCAGTAAATAGAAATACTGAAAAGGCAAGTGCCAGGCACTATGTCGGTTTTGCATAATGAATTTTTGCCTTTATTTTCCAGGAGAGTTTGGGAAAGAAACATGAGCATTCTCAAGTCCAAGGGAAGAGCTGGAATAAACCTACCTACTCAGAGCTAATTGGTATTCAAATTGATAATTACTGGCTTTGTCAAATAGATCTATTCTGATTATTTTCCTATATTAGGTCTGTCACTCCTTCTAAATTCGAACACTGTGTTTACATCAACCTGTCTTTAGCAATTTACCAGAGCTACACATTTGCACAGGTAGCAATTAGAGTGGCCTGGGCATCCAAAGCAGCTCCTAATAGAACTGTGGATCAGTACATTCATTCATTAGGTGATTATCACTGATAACATAATGACAAATGGACACATTAATTAAGGGATTTATTTTCTAGATAATGATTGCTATGTTCAAAACTGTATAAGGAGATATTTCCATTTATGTCTTCTTCAATACGAGAAAGATCTATAAGGAAATAATAGTTAAGTCACTTATAAATCTGTCAGATTTTCCAATATTCATGTGAATTATTTAGACAACAGACATTCAGCTGTGCACACAGCACACTTATTTTCCCCCATTATGTGTGATTTTACCTTTTCAGTGTGATATCTAAATTCACTGCCTAAATTATACATAGAAGCAGGGAGTTTCAAGTTCTTGTCTTCTACAAATATTTCTGGAATCCTCTGCCCTTGCCCTGCCCCAGTTTTCCCCTCCCAGCCCTCAAAGGGGGAACAACAGCAGGCACAGGCTACTCCTGTGTAAAGCATCATTCATGCAGTCCACAGCCCACCCTGTCTGGCTGGAAATAAGCTGCAAATGTGTGAATAGAGCATGGCAATAAAACAATTTAGTTTTCCAAAGTATGCTACAAACCCAGATCTCATTAATAGGTGTGAAAAGGTTCCCTACATTCATTTGCACAGAGATACCACGACAAGATGTACCCCATTTTCCCTCCTGTTTGTTTTCCTCAGGAGTAATTTTTTGTCATAAACTCACCAGTCCCTCTGGAAAACTCTCAGAGATATTCAAGCACTCCCTGTTTTTTGTGGCTATTTCCCACCATGCTGTGGGCACAGGCAAGGAAGACAACTGCACAAAACTCTTGGAGCTCCCTTGAAGACATTTTTGAAGACATGAGCAAGACCCAAAGCATGAACACTAAAAGCCTCTTAGGCTTTAGGTCTTACAGAATTCATATTTTTGACTTGGACTCAGCCTGAGATTCAGCTCCTCTGATTTGAATAGATTCACATGTGATCTGGTTGCTGTTAATCCCTTTTATAATTTATTTACAGTATCCTCCAGAAAGACATGCACATGAGTTATAGAAATAAGTGCATGACTTATTTCTGTGGCTTGTCAAGGATTTTTGCTGACTCCTTGAATCAGTGAATCTCACAAGTGCTCACAGTAGAAGAGCACATGCAGGATTCCCAATGCCAAACACATCTCCTGCTTCCCTGGAATTCACCGAGGACAAATACTAAAGCAGAAGTGCTGTAAGAGAAGTATCAAATGTAGGGTTTAGATGTGAACTGGATGCCAAAGTGCTCAGCCCTAGGAATGTAAAAGTGATTTTAAGTGAACCCATGAAATGAGAAGATCCTTGCAGGTCAAGATCAGTGATTTTCTCTCTCCTGATTTTGCACTCAGCAGCACAGTGGAGCTGCACATTTGGAACAGTTTTCCTTGGAACTCAGACAGATTGCAGCTGAACAACCTTTTTTCTTTATCCCTGAAATCTGCAATGCTTTTGAAGTTACCTCTCTGAGCTTAGAAAGTACCACTCACTTGTGCAATTTCAATAAAATCACACTTCCTACACAAAACCCCACCTTCAGTCACAGAAGGTGAAGTCTATCAAACCCCTAGACAAGCGAAACCTACTCCCATTTGCACAACTTAGACACATTTTGTTGTGTGTTTTACAATATTAGCTTGATTTAAAATAGCCAGCCATTCCTACCTGAGAAAAATGCCTGGTATTATGTAGAAAATCCATAAAATTTCCATGTTGATAGATCAATAATTACAGAGCAGAAAGAAGCACAAAAGACAAAATGATATGACAGGTTCATTTGTAGACAAAGCATGGTGTTTTGACTTAATAAAAAAACATTCTCACTCTAAGGCTAGTATTAATGAGAAACTTATTGATTCATTCAAACTTCTTTAGTTTTTCTCTAATCCATATTGAGCTGAATTTAAAACTCACTGAGTTGTCTATAAATATTTTGCATAGGAATAGCAATGTGCTGATCTGTGAAATATGTGGGCTTTTCTGCATAAAATGTTGCTTTTTATTTTGCTTGAGTGTAGAATGTATGGGCGTACACATCTTCTAAATTGCTTTGTTTTTATTAATGCTTAGATCTGTAATAGCTTAATTTTTTTAAGTGCTGGCCATTTCACAGAGGATATAATTCTTCAAGTTACCATCAATAACAATTAAACAACAACAAATAAAAACCCCAAACAAACAAACAAACAAACAAAAAAAACCAATTGCAGCAAAGAAAACAGTATATTTAAGGCCTAAAATTTCATTTAATTTAAGACCTAAATATTTCATGTCTTAGCTCAATGCTAAGATCAGCTGCACCACTGGTGACAATCCAGTGGAGACAGAAAAACGAGGATATTGGGAAAGGATGTATCCAAAATAGGTGAACAAAATTTTTTCTTTGCTTTGATCATTTTTGTTGGAGGTTTTTGGGGGGAGGTTCTTTTTTTGGTTGTTTTGTTTTGCATGAAAACAAAAATCCAGACCACTGGCCAGAGTACCGGGAATTTAATATGAGCGAGATCACAAAAAAATCAGTGATGTGATTTATATTAACATAATGCACCATTTAAAAGTTGCAAACATATGGGAAAATGTCCTCCTAAAAACCAAACCCCTCAAGTTCACGCTAGATCTGATGCCTGCACACAACCCATGTGTTCCCCAGCACCAAACCAATCTGTTTTTCTGGCTGTGTGCAAGAACAGGGCACCGACATGCCTTGCCTGTGAATCCCTACATTCCATAAATAGGAGAGTGGCTTCACTTCATGATTTTCCTCCCCACTCCTCCACCACTGTCATCAAGAAAAAATTGGAATACTTGTGGGCACAAGGCCACAAAGGGGTTTCAGTTCAGGGATTTATTTCTGCAAACAGAGTGCAAGTGTGCATCTTTATTTTCCTTCAATTTGTGCTGTGCTGTTAGCACTAAATCAGTCTTCAGTTACATCCTTGGTCATTGAAGTCTGCACGCTTTTGCAGAGATAAAACTGAGTATTATTTGTGATTTGCTTGTTCAGGGATATATTGTTACTTGTTTACCTGTAAATACACATTTTTGGGTGCTGCTTTGCCTCCCAACCACACTTCCTTTCTTGCAGGCCACTTCAAATCCAATATACTGGAAAATGCACCACCAATGTTTTGAACACAGATCTTCACTGCCCTCTCCACATTGCCACCCTAACGGAATAAAAATTAATGTTCACAAAAAAGCTTCATAATTTTCAGATTATTCCAGGACTGGTACTGATAGCTACATCATCTGAGCACCTAGTAGAAACATTTTAAAAGTGAGGAATAAAGAAGAGTTCACACTTCTCTGATTTTCACAATCAGGCACTTCAAGTGCCTGACTCTGTTCTGGTCCAAATAATATCCAATTTGGGCACTTGGGGCAAAGTGTGGCGAGTGGTGACCACTGGAAGGTTTCCTCCTTGAGCCCACTTCTGATCTGAAATACAGTGTTAATGTATGCTTGAAAACACTACTACATAAACCAACTAAATCTCGACTTCTGCACATCTTATGCACAGTACACCACAACAGCAACTGGGACACAAGTTTGGAAGTTTCTGGAAGTTCATCAGTAAAAAAACACCTTTGGAATGCAAAGGCTGATTTGCCTGTAAGAAATAGAGCCTATTCTTCCTCTTCTGCTGCTCGCCCAACAAATTCTATCCTGCAGTGGAATCAGCAAATTGAGCAGGAGCTCTTTCCACAGTCACACTGGCAGCTGCTCAGCTTGAGTCAGCAGGCAGCACACTGAGTCTGTAACTTCCCTCCATCAGGAAGATAATACACAAGTAATGCAAATTAGTTACTATCAAGCCCTCTGTTCACATAATAAGCAACTGATCAAAATTTTCTACTCAAAAAAAAAAAAAAAAAGTCAGCAGAGTAAAGCAGTAAATTTCCTTAGCATCTGTTGTGATGGAGATGGAGGAATGGTTCACAGGCAGGAGCTGCAGTTCTCAATCAGCTTGGTGCAGTTATGGGAATAATCACTGTGGACAGGAGTGTTTCAGGGAAAATAGAGTTCTGGATTAACAAATTGGCTGTGAATCATTAAGGGATAGGGCATGAAATGATATTAAGCCATGGCAACAAAGGACTTCCAATTATTTATGAAAAAAGTCAACCGAGACAAACTGCTGTAGCATTCATTAAACTAATGAGGGGAAGCACCATGGACTGCAGTTTGAGGATAACACCTTGAGGTCAGAATGCAATTTGATGCAACTCTGGTTTTGATCTCTCTGCTGAGAACTCTGACACTGCTTAAAAATTAAATTTTATAAAGATCCGAAGCAGTAGATGTGGCTGCCCTTCCTTCAGAGAACAAAAGGGAGAAAAAAGCATATGAAAGGTGCTTCTATGTGATAAGAATGTTGGAACCTGAAGGACTGCATTTGGGTTTGATATTAATACACTTGAAGAATAAAAGCTGGGAAAAGGATGTAGTGGCAGAACTTTCCCTCAGCACAAGCACAGCAGTACCCTCGGACTTCTACAATTTCCTGGCTAAATTCTGGCATGGGCAGAAGGACTTCCAAAGTCAACATGACAACACATTACTCCCAATTCTGTCTTATTGCTAAGTTTAAAGAACAAATTATCGGGTCAGAGCCCTAAATATATATTGGGGTTGTGTAAACTCTGGCATGAAGTATCCAAAATCTGGGGAAGAGGGTTTTAATGCCATACACTCTGTATGAGCAATGAGAAGCCTGGCAGCCCTGCTTCACATCCTATATTTTATCCAAGAGATGAACAAGTTGGAAACTTCCTCACTGCCTACAACTGCTTATTCAGGAAGTAACTTTCTAATATCAGAAACTTGTCATGAGTGACACAACCAGATGCAACAAGGTCAGAGATTGATCTAGGCAAAATTAGACAAAAAATTGGGAGCAATTTTACCCAGTGCTAAGACTATAAGCATTGGAATGAGAATGGTAGGAGGGAGACAGGCTTGGAAAAGAAAAGGTACATTTTCCAGGGATTACTTTCATTCTGAAAAACAAACAGAAATAAAATAGAAAAAAAAAGCATGTTTAAGTTCCAAACAAAATCATGCTGTTATCGAAATCAGGAGCTTCTCTTTTAAAGGTTGTGCCATCCAGACCAGGCAATCTCAGTAACCCAGTTTGGATTTTAAAATCTTGACACACACACAGGACAGGAAAATTATCATAACACCTGGGCAAGCCTAGAGCAGGAGTTTTCTGAGACATTATGCATGTCAGCTCTGAAATCAGCCAGGGCTGCTGTCTAACAATCAGCTGCAGCTCTGGCATCCCACACAAGAGGACTTTTCATTCAGCCCCACATTACAATCACTGCTGATTTTCTAAAAGTAACAAAGCTGTTATTATTTCGGACGAGAGAGAAGGAGACAAGACAATTAGGTTTTAAAACTCCTGCAGAAGCAAAGCAACCCTCCTGGATTCGGGTGGAACAATTTTATTGGAATACAAAGACATTGCATCTCTCAAACTTCTGTTGAGCCATGGAAGTGGAGTCACTTTAAGAGAAGTTTGAAACAGATGTATGTGCTTAATCTGTTTTAGGTATAATACATACTGTTCGAATTTAAAATTAAACATTGTTAATAATACTTATTATCTATACAAGAACTGCATAAATAATATTTCTACAAAGAAAACGTCATCACAATGAGAGGCTTCTGAGGCTGTAAGCAGCTATAAAGTCTAGAAATATAGAATAAATAGGAATAAAGAAAGAATAGGATTTCCACAACAGTTCAGAATATTCATTAGTCAAGTTTGGGGTCCTGGCTCTGTCCTCTACCATACAACTCACAAAATCAAAGTCCTTCAACACACATGCTAAGCTGCAGAAAAAAATATTCCCCTCAGCTGTTCAAAATAAGAAACCAGCCTTAACAAATGAGATTTGATTACTTCTGTTTCAGCCTGGAAAATAATAAAATGTCATCACAAGATTATCCACACACACTGTCAATTCAGAAATTATATTTGGAGCAATTTTCACTAGTGATGTACGTTTTATTATCTCCACATGTTGTGGTAGTTTTAGATCAGAATTGAGTTTGTCCCTTAAACCTTTAATTTTCTCCTTCATGAGCTCACAATAATAATCTGGCCATGCTTTAAATTATTCAGTTATAATTTGCAAGAAAGTCGCATTTTCTGTGCATCCGCTGGTATCAGTGAAAGATTAAAATAAAGTGTGTTGTGCTGCAGCTGAAATGTGCTGCACTGTACTTCGAGAGAGTTGCTTGAAAGAGCAAAAAATAGTATTAAAAATGAATATAACTGCTTGTTATTGATATTGTTATTGATCAATAGACAGGATCAGCACTGCAGAAAAAACATACGGAATTGGATCATGCTCCAAAAGGAAATGAAGGGAAGGAACCAACACTTTGCAAACAAGGACAAACTGAGAGCAAAGGGAAATAGGCTTAGGCTTTCCAAAAAACGTGATTTTTTACAAACACTCAGAGGTAAAGCAACACAAAACCCATAGCAGAATTCTCTGACCATTTCCCTTTAAATGCCCAAGGTACTGCCACAACTTGGATTATGATCTCAGCTATTCCTGCTGGAGCAGGTGTCCTTCACATTCTGGGCTCACAGTCCTCAATCATTCATCGAAGGGCAGAGCTCATGAAAATGCAGGGAGACCATTGGAAGTCTGGGCATTGGATGCATTTTTTATTTCTTTGCATTTTCAGTAGTCAAAAAAGAAAACCCCTCATCCATCACTTTGATAAAAGTCCACAGGGCATCCATTTATTCTCTTCCCAACATGATCTGATGAGTTTGGATCCTTATTTATGTTCTTTCAATGCTCAGATGTTACATTTTCTTGGCCATTATCTGAGCATTACTATTTATTATTAGTCCACAATGGAGATCCTATTGTAATGAACTGTGATGCACTGAAATATTTCATGTTGGCTGGTTATACGAGATTTATTGCAATTACTCTAGAAAGGGATGGAGTAATTTACTGAAATCTCATTGTGGGAAAAGAAATTCCTGCAGGAGGTTCTCACTGAATTTTCTATGAAGCTGTGCTAAGATCTTCTGTTCCAAGAGCCTGAATGATTGCCAGCCAGACTAAGACTCATGCTTTACAGAATAGAAAGCTTTAATTAAAAATGAGCAATAATATTGTTCATGATAGATTTGTTTCATATCAATAGCAAGAACAGACAGTCCTAGTATTTTTTTTTTAAAGATAAGCCATTACAATGAAATTCCAAGCCAGATAATGAGGAAAGGGCTTTAAAATAAACCCTTTCTTGTGAAATCAGGTTGTCTGTGGAGATCCTTGGTTTCCAAGGAGGTGCTTGGTTTTGAGAGGTTCAGCTGCTTATTGGATATCCCTGGGAATTTCTCACTTCAGCCCTCAACTTACACCCATGAACTGAGCCCTGCCCCT
Organism: Acridotheres tristis; assembly: GCA_037013685.1. NCBI lineage: Eukaryota > Metazoa > Chordata > Aves > Passeriformes > Sturnidae > Acridotheres > Acridotheres tristis. Next base: position 3,362,466 of record CM072884.1, read on the forward strand.
TCCTGAGGTCAGCAAGGTGTGTGTGACATGAATATGATGAAACAGATTTTCAACAGATTGGCCCTTTTTCCAGGCTGAGCTTTTGGATAAATATTGCTAGATTTCATGTAATTAAGAAACGTGCTTGAAAATTAAAAAATATTTTCAATCAAAATGATCAGACAGACATCTTGTAGTGATGTAGGCAGTTCTCTTCATGTTAAATTATTGATCTTGTTGATGTTGCACTTGGGATGAATTTGGCTGCTTCTTCCTAAAAAAAAAACCCATTTGAAGTCTTATTGATAGTAATCAAGTGAGCATCTCATTATATTATCCCCTAGATTCTTAACAATAGGAGGGAATAACCACCAGGGAAGGAGGAAAAGGCTAATCCATAAATTTCTCATTAACTGAAAGAGAGAGAAACATTTGCTTGAATAATGGAATATGTTTAGCATCACAGCCTGCAGTTAATCATGTTTACTTGCCCTTACTTTTCCAATATTCACAGAATGGGACTGCATGGATTTTAGCACAAAACCATCAGCTATCAATAAGTAAACTGACTGTTCAAAGGTACATCTAAAGATGCACATTTTTAAAGCAACGAGAGAATACCTGTGTTCAGAGTGATAGTAAAAACAATTAAATTTGCATATTGCACCATTATTCTACTTAAGCATCAATAATAAGTAAAACTTAGAAATCAAGCTAACTTAGAAATCAAGCTAAAGTGAATAATTCACAGCAAATAAATTACCCAATTAATTTTCTCTAGTTTTCAGTTTAGGAAGATTAGGATTTTTTTTAATCCACTCATTGATTTGATTTTTTTTCACATAGATTATTAAATTCAAATTAAAATTAAATTAAAAAATATAACAAAACCCTTTGACAAGACAAATCCAACTGATCACTGGAACTAATCTGTGACATGAGAACAGCTGGGGAACAAGAGAGCCAAGGGTGAATATAGCACTGAAAAAAATTTTGGAAAACTTTTAACAAAAGTTTGCTGTTTTCCTTTCCCTTGCCGTGTATCGGGAGAACAGGTTGTTCTCTTGCTCTTCAGGGAAGAGCTTATTTCAATACCGAATTTCTTTTTCCAGGATTGAAGCTGACTCAAACTTTCCATGCAGCCATTGCTTTCTAGGGTTTCTGGGTTTGCCAACTTGTTTTCCTTGCCCCATTAGTGGTGATGATTTACATTAATTTCATGTTATAGCTCAGAGAATTGGTGCAAAGTGTTTCTCAACCTATTATTGAGACTGTTAGTCTCAATAGCACTATTGGTGGGTGGAAGAAACCATGCATTTCGTTTGACCTCCTATTCATAGACAGTTGGTGAAAATTATTCATTTTATTTGCAATGCAGACCACAGTTAGTTCTACCTGTGTTTTAAAATCTAGCCAGAAAACCTCATCACCCATTCTGTGCCATCAGAACTGCATTTCAAACCAGGAACTTACAATCTTAAAAAAACTTTTTTTAAGCAGCCCTTCCATATTTTTCCTAGCAGAGTTGAGCTATTTGTTAAAGACAACCTGTTCTCAGGAACAGAGACCTGGAATGTGCCTCCTGCCTCAGCAGTCTCCCTGCTCTGCTATTTTAGTGGCATTACCCTCTTTATATCATCCTACTTATGAAGCTATCAAAAGCTATTTGAGAAGTGTCAGCTTTCTTACCTCCTCCAACATCCCTACATCCCCACAGTTCTATTGGAAAAAACTTGGTAAAGATGATCCTTTCAGGTCTTGCCAGAGCTGAACAGATCAGGGCCTTTCTGTCTCTTTGGGAAAGAGAATCTCACTGTTCCACTAATCTTCCCTGAATTCAGGGCAGTTTGAAACCTGGCGTGGAACAAATCCAGTCAGAGCTGGACACAATTCCTTCTGTGTGTCAAGATGACCTAAAAAAAATGCTGATATACCTAAAAATCATGTTTTTTCCTGCTGCACAAGGAACAACTCTTACTTTAATTGGCCAGCTTAGCTGGGAACTTCCAGACCAGCTGAGAAATCTGTGTGCATGTCCTAAATCACTGGCCTACATTTCTGCTGTGCAGGAGGTCACCAGACAGCCATCACAAGTTCCACAAAAACATTGAGAACTTCGTGTGGGATGTATTTGTCCATCACACCGAATTGACTTTGCTGCATCTGTGCTCAGGACTGCTTCTCAAAGCTGGTTTAGCAGTGTTGGAGATGTAAATGAGGTAGCAGGCACAAATAGAACAGCATTTACCTAGTATTTCAGAGTAATTGCTTTTAAAACCATCAGAGTTGGTTAGTTTACATTTCAGTGATTTTTAACAAGTTCCCTGCTTTGAATCCTAAAGTTGGTAAAGCTCCATATTTATTTTCCATAAAAACCAAAACAGGCTGTCCTAGAGTCTGTAATTTTCTCACAGTCTGGCTTTCCACTGTAGTCTGAGCTACAGAGCAATATCTCTGAAAAGAAAGCAAGTCTTTAGAGATCACAAATAACCAATTTCACAGTACAAGCAGTTGTAAATAGAGCTAAATTCCCTTTAGTAATAAACTATTCATCTCTGTGCTTCATTGAGTTCAAAGAAAAGCATTTTTCAGAGTTTAAGCAATTAAGTTTACATTTTCTTTTCTCCTCTTGAAAGGAAGTTATCACAAAAGCATGGGATTGAGAAGCCACTGTGGTATTGCAGGTATTCTCTGCGTATGAAATTTCAATTTAGCAAAGCATGTAAAAGTCTACAGGCAGTTAAGGTTCAATACACTAAAACCACTTTGTTTTCACACTGTGTTTATTTTGAATCATCACCGACCCAGCTGATTAGCTGCTGAATTAGGATGTCTGAGCATCAGAACCACAGAACTGCTGAGGCTGCAAGAAGAGCCCCTAAGATCATTAACCCAGCACTGCCAGGTCACCTACAAGTTTTTTAAATCCCTTCAGGGATGGCAACTCCAGCACCGCCCCTTGGCTTTCAGCAGAGCAGGGCGAGTCCAGATTTGTGTTCAGCCTGCACAGATTCCCAGGGTGCACAAACACCTCTCCTCCTGCATCCTGGGACAGAGAGCCAAGCACAGGAGACACAGGGGCCTGGGGGCTGTTGTGTCATGGGGATATTACAATATCTCCCTCTGAAGGTGAAAAACCAAGATTCCCAGCTGGTGTGGATGCTGGTGAAGTTCCCATGGCTCTCCTGTTAAGTGCAAAATTGTTAATCTCAGCGTCTTGGCCAGATTCGACCTCAGGTAATTAGAGTTTGTCAACCTGAGCTTCCCATGCAGACCAGAGTGGGTTTCTGTGTAGCTGAGCAGTCCCTTTGTTTCACAGCTTTTCAGCAGAGCATGAAATCATCTCTGCACAAGAATCTGAATACCTTTAAATCTTGCCTTCAGCTGCACAGAGGTAAGGCCACCATTATTAACACCATATAGTTGCATGCTAGATTTTGTGACTTCACTTTTTCACTGGTGTTAGAGCCGTAATGACAGTCCATCCCACAGAAAATATCTTTGCTTGTACTGAAAAACAAGTTTAAATTGTGTCTTGCAGAGGCCAGGTAAAATCCCTTCAGAGATCTTTAGTCATGTCATGATAATTGTTTCCTTTTGCACTGTAATAGATGAAATGCAGCTGAGCCAGTTGCTTTGCAGAGACTCATTTATCTAATTTTGCCCTTTTTTCCAGGTAGCTGAAACGTGTGGCACACCATGATTGTTTATTTGCACATAGATTCAGCAGTAAACTGAACCAGTAGATTGGAGAAATTACTGGAGCAGATCTCCTCATGAAAAGTGAAATAAGACAAGGTGCTGTGATATAGATGCAGCCCACTGAAAATCCCTAATTTTAAAACAAGTCAGAAATTTGGAAACAAATAAGGAAAGAACTTATATCACTCTCACATGCTGAAGCATGTGACCTTGGTGCTATAAAATCAGATGTGGGAGCCCAGCAGTAATTGAAAGAAATGCTTCTGTCAGAAGAAGCCTGTGAAAAACAACATCCCCAATGAGCTTTTTCCATGAAGAAATATGAAATCTAAATATTCTGATGCTAGAATCCAAGCAAGGAATGTTGGAGCACCTGAACTTTTGAAAACAGGAATATTATCTTTTGATGCAGAACTCAAATAGATCTCATTCACTCATTCATTCCAACTTCTCCTTTCCACATATGAGTCAGATGGCACATGAATGAAAACTCTGCCAATTCACTTTTGGATTTCAGTAAATCTACTTTTTACCCAAGCCAAACCAGTTGCTCAAATCTACAAAGCACTGAAGAAAATACACATTGCCTATATAGTATTTTTTTGATTCAAAAGATGATAAAATTTAACAAGCCAAATATTTTATGCCAATATAGCAGGTATCTTTGGGATAAATATCCTGACACCATGGTTAAGGTGAATTACTGCAGTTAAAGGATATCACACCAGTTGTGAATGCCATTCACAGCATTTCTTTATGAGGTGCCAGCAATAGAGAGTCCATCTTTTCACCAGTGCTGTGTACTAAGCACATTTAAGACTGGTATAAATCCCAGATTAAGAAACTCAGAGCAGTCATTGTTCATTTATCCAGGGAGAGGTGGATAAGAACAGCACAGTTTCCTCTCTCCTTTTCTCTTCCTCACTCCTCAGTGCTGCCTGTCTCAAATCAGATACTGCTTTAGATTTTATATTTTAACTATTTGAAATAATGTGTAGCAGTCTAAAGGATCAGAAATAGTAAATATATTGAGCTCACTATGCCTTTTCCCATCTGAACAATTCAAAACACTTAAGTTAAATATCATCATTTCCATTTTTATAGAGGAAAGACAATTCAGCTTGTCCTGAGTCACAGGGGTGTTTGGGTCATTGTGGTGACCTAACACCTGGATTTCTAGAAATTAAAAATCCCACAGTTTAAAATAGCAGAATGACACAAAACTCATTCTGGGGAAGCTCTAAAGTGGAGTTCCTCTGATCTTTACTTCTTGTTTTCTATCCACACACACCTTGGTGTGGCAAAGAGGGAAGACTAAGAGCAATTTTTTTGGTTGCAGTTAAGTTTTCAAGTAAGAAGTAATAGAACCATGCCAAACACATGCCAGTAAAAGCTTTTTACTACAATTCCAAGACCCACATAATTCTACACTGAAGTTAAAGGCCCCTTCCAGCTGTAACATGCAGAAAAAAACCTGAATGTGGCATTGCCAAGCATTGAAACCCATGCATATCCCTATTAGATAAACACTCCTTGTACCTGAATATATGCTCCACATTGATATAGCCTCTACCTACCTTCCAAACCATTTTTTTTTTTAATTTTCTAAAGCTAATTTATGCCTTTGGACACATTTGGTAAAATACCATGGGACTTGCATGTGCATATCTGAGCACAGACTTAGTGACAAATGCTTCCCATTCCCAACACATTGCATTGTTACCTATAATTTCTGGATTTTTCTTTTTATTATCACACCTGAATCTTTGGGGGGCACTACAAGAAGAAATGCAGCCCATTCCATTTGTTGATAGATTAATTTCTAAAAGATTCAATCATGCTGCACCCCTGTTGTTCATGGGCAAGTGTAAATGGGGTCTTGCTGCCAGTGCTATCCCTCAGACACATTTTGTTTTTCCACTTTCATTGAGCCTAAAAATAAAAATTGAAAAAGGCAGAAAAATAAAAATGAGCAGAGGAATGCAAACTATCCCTACCAAGTTTATGTAAATACAGTGATCTACCATAATGGTAAACACAGGATAAAAGTATCAACAGACAAAAATATTACACAATATGACAATTTCCTCTTACACACAAATATTGTAAACCTCAGAGTCCAGCTCTTCTCCTCCTACTCCATCTGACTAAACACACCTCCTCAAGAATTATTAAAAAAATAATAAACATCCATTATATAATTAGCTACAAGCTTATGGATTAGCACTGATCACAAACAGAGACATACTTTTAGGTTAGAGTTCAACCAAAGTGAATCTACATCCAAAGCTTAAAATTTGATTTTGACTTAGATCATTCAGTTAATAACTAATAGTCTAATATTTCTTTCACAATACCCAGATTCAATTTGCTCTTTTAGCATTGTGAATTTTTTAAAAGTGAAAATTTCATTGTTTAAGTGGGATGAATTTTAGCAATTCTGAAAAAAATCTGTAATAAAATTGTCCCTGCTACCAAAACTGCTTTATAAGCCCAGAGTCCAGTTTCTGGGAAATGAAAAAAAGACTTTGTTATTCACTTTTCATAAGAAGAAAATAGTTTTCAACAAGCCAGTTGCTTTGCAATAAACTAAATTTTGGATTTATCAGGCAATGGTGGCCAAGTGGCATGCATAATGCTTTTAAATTATTATTTATAATGAATATCATTAATGCTAAGGGACTTCCTGCAAGGGGTTCAAGGCAGGTACCTACAGGAATCAAACGTTTTCTACTTTACAGACTCTTACTCTGGATATTTAATAATGATTCAGTGAAATTCCTGACCATCCTTAAGAACCCAACAGTGTTCTCCAAGGTTGTCTTGCCCTGAAAAAATTTCTTCCTTTAATCCCTTGAATAAAGGATGCCTAAAAACCTGACAGTATTGCAAATAATTTTCAAGCAGCTCAACCAATATAACCAAACCCTCTTGTAGAAAAGAAAATCCCTGTGTAATGTCAATAACAAAAATAAATGGAAAGAAAAAAAACCAAAACCACACTGCAATGCAAAGAAATTTTACCTGTAATATTTGCCACAGGTTCAATAGACTTCAACTAATCTTTCCCCCCAAAATCCCTTTCCTTAAAAAAGGAAGATACAATCCTTTTAGCAAGTTATTTATCTGCAGTAAACCTTCCATGACCAGATCACAGCCACCACTCCAGCCCAGGCTTTTAATTGAAATAGATTACCATAGGTTTCCTATGTTCTTTTTTCTTCAAACACATATCAAATCCTCCAAATCCAAGCCTTGTATTTTCAGACCATTTAAAACTATTAGAGCTTTGAATCACCATACTGTCATTACTGGCCAAGCTGCCAGTCACATATTGTTGTGCCATTCTATTTTGAATGGCCTAAGATTTCTTGTTAGCTTTTCTGAAAGCACAATTTTGTTTGAAATAAGTTTCTCAGACCATTGTGTGCAGCTTGCAGTGTAAAAATAAATACAGGGAAATGCTGGAAATGAATTGTTGTAGAAATACCGACATTGAGCATGGCCTTTTGGAAAAAAAAAAAAAAAAAGAAATCTGGATATGGTAGTTACTGTCAGCATTATCCTTCCTCTAGGAGAGGAATTCAAAAGCAGACACACAGTTACACCATTTATAGCAAAACCTACTAGTCCATGAAATCAGAAGCTGTAAGAAAAGAATGTTTTTTTATTCTATCAAAACAGCAGAGAATAGAGCTTGGCTCTTGCAGCTCCCAGAGAGCCTTGAAGCCTTGACTCATGAATCTGTTTAATAAGCAGGTCTAATTTTGCAGCAAGTGCAAACAAGACAAAACCTCTTTGAATGGCTTTGGAACTGCTTGATGCTGCCTGTGGTAGCTGCAAAGACCTTCTTCAAAACAGACCTGACTCTGCTCTCTATGTTCTGCACATCAGGAAAAACCAACCTAAAATAGGAATTAAATAAATTAAAAGGTCTATGACATGGAGGAAAATTAAAATCTACCCTTTAATTTTGCCTAATTTAATTTTTTTTATGCAACGCTTACAGCACAAGAGCAGGGAAATGAGAGAACAAAACCATTTAAACACTTACGCAGTCCAAACAAACTAAAAACCCACTGCACTTCTTTTCTTTTTTACCAAATGAATAAAAAGCAAAACTCATTGTCAGATTCAGGCTTTGGACGTTACAATTTCTGGCAAAAATAGAGGCCTCATGAATTCAAGAGATTTGTTCAATATTTAGTTCAATATAATTTGTTTTCTGAAGTTAGAAGAAACAAGTTATTTCTGAAGTTAAGAGTACTGTCAATATTTTCATATGCTCTTAAACAAAAAACATCTGGTTATATTTAGATATGGAACAATACTTTATCTCAAGAATATTTGCCCAGTGACTGGGGAAGAACTACAGCAAACATTTAGAAAACTACAAATTAGAGTGAATTTGAGCTTTTTCATTTTTCTTATCCCTATGGAAAGGAATTTTTGTTAGACTTAAAGAAAAAAAAGGTGGGGGTGAAGAAAAGAAGATAAAGTAAATATTAAAAAGCAGCTTCAGTGTATTCATTAATAACACACAGCTACTGTGTTGTTGTGTGCATACAAACATACAAAGACTAATTTAATAGAATTGGAAATGAACCACTGGTCTTTGCAGGCTGTCTTGTTTCCAAATTTCACAAGAGCAAGGCTGGAATAGTAAAACAAGCACCATTTGAAATGCCTTTTTTTCTATGCCCTAATTGGAATAGTGAATAGAATTAAATGAAAAATACATTAAATGATCTATTGTAGCAGCTATGGGTTCTATTTGCTGTACTCTCTCTTCTTTTGATATAAATTTTGGCTCTGTGGTAGAGAATCTAAATCTGTTTCAAGTCTGAATAAATGCTTCTAATAACCAGTGCCTACCAAAAATAGATTTTAATCCTAGGTTATTCTCCATTTACTGATGTCATTAACCAACAACCCAAAGTGTGAAAGGCACACCTTGTCATGTGTCCTTCCCTTGAGAGTTGCCGACGTTTTCCTGCAGTGCAGCTTAAAGAAATGCTGGACTGAACACATATTTCCCTCATAAAAGTCACCTGGAAGACTGGTAGCTTGAGAAGCTGCAGAAACCCATTAATCTCCATAGTTGTCATCTGCTTTTATCATCTAAAACAATTTTTTCATCCAGATACTTGCCAATGCTTTATAACAGGCAAGACTAAGATATTTAGAACATACTATTTTATAAAAAGAGAATGAAATCAAAGATTTGTTTGCAGTAGAGATGCATATTCTTTTTAAAACAGCACTTGTTAAAAACTATTCTGCATCAAGAGGCAGAATAAATACATTTTACTTTCTGCAAGTGAGAAACACCAAAGGGGAACAGGAAGCTGCTATTACTCATTAAAAACTCACTGTATTTTACCAATGATGATGGAGGCCCAAGATCTGCATGAGATCCACATGAATAAATCTAAAGCCATGAAACTGTGTGGAAGTGTGGGAGAAGACTCCTAAGGATTAAGAATGTTTATCAACTTTTGATGACACATCAGGACTCAGAAGACTTGGGCTTGATCCATTAAGCCTCAGTTTACAGAGCATTTTAAAGGGATATCGTTTGCATATTGAAAGTTTTCTGTAAATATAAACATTCATTAAAATTTATTTGTATTTGTAAAAATAAATAAATTATAATGTATAATCGAATGCCTGTTCACAGACAAGAGAAACCCAGGGATCTGTCTTAAAACTAGAGAGAATATTTTATTTGCAAAGTGCTATAAAAAAAACCACACATGGATGAAATACTGGAACACAGTAAGATGAGGACTCTTTTTGTCTTTATTCCATGTAAAAATAAACTGCCTATTTAGTGCATATTTGACTTTTCTAAACTCATCATTGTTTTAAAGCTTCTAATTTTGCTTAGAATGCTTTGTATTACTTTGATTTTTAGAAAAAATATGTCCTTTGGCAGAAATAGAGGATGCATTAGGTCCTTTGTGTGTTTCCTGTCCTCGAACAATCTTTATCGAGAACTGTAACAAAAATGAAATATCAACCCATACAAACACCTTGAAAAATACATTTTAGAAGACTCTCATCACCAGCTTGCCAGAGTGGTTTGTATTTTCTTAAAAGATACTCTTAAAAACAGCTGTGAATCAACGTGGTATTTTCTATAGGTTTGCAGGTTTGTCACCTTGAACAGCCCCTTCTCTAGGCAGAGTTTGAACAAAGTTCTGCACCAAACACCAGATTTTTTCCAGTTCTCCATCATATCCCTAGGCAGAGTCCCAGTCCCCCTGGAGCAGCATCTGTCTTTTAGGTTTGAAGATTCTGACTTAGGTGCAGAAACAAATTTAAATCTGACATTTACAGAAGTTGCTGAACACACACATCTTGGTGGTTTTAATCTTCTCCCCACAGATGCTGCCCCCACCACAGCAGCTGCTGCTACTCCAAGGTGATGCCTGGTAGTTTGGAACAGGAATCTCAGGAACAAAGAGAAAAAAATAAACAGGGGAATGACTTCGAATGCGCTAACATTTGCAAAACAGAGTTCCAGTTGATATGAAGGCAAAATAGAAACAAGACCTTTAGGATGAACTTTGTATTTTTCAGCATATGGCCTTTTTGTGTGCAAAAACTCAAAGCCTTTCCTGCTGACACAAATGCAATTTAATGAGAAGTAAGATGGTTTTGCCATTAGGCTAATAAGTTTTGTACAAACCGACGATGCTAAGGAATCAGGATATTTTGTTTCTTCTCAGTTTGGTGGGACAACTGGCATTTGGATCCCCTAGGCAGCTCCAGAAGTCTTTGTCTTAATGATCTGTTGATGACTCAGAAATGCATTTCAACCTCCGAACTTACTTTGCAATACAGGCACAATACTAAGTAAGCACAAAAACAACAAAAAAAAACCTAAACAAACGCTTATATTTCTCAGTAAGTTCTCTAGGAAATGCTTAGACACGGGAAAGAACAAAATAAAAAATAAATAAAAATCCCTGAAGAGATATTGGCGTAATCCACCTTGAAAGATTTCTACAGTTCAGTGGAAGATTGGGCAGACAAAGACAGTGTGAATTCATCTGGATTTTAGCAGAAAGCTCAGGGAACCTGGTAAAAGAAGACCATGCTACAATAAGGGATAAATGGTGATGGAAAGCAACACCAATCAAAAATGATATCACATAAGAAGATTGAATGGGATCCTAAAAAAAAAAAAAGTATTCTCCTTGCTACTCAGGCAAGTATTATTCAACATGCCAGTAGAGGATCTGGGAGCAGAAATCATATAAGCAGCATTTTCAAAGCAGCAGCATGACATAACTAGGTATAATCAAGTTGAGTATGGATTTATTTTCCTAATCTTATGTTTTTACCCAGAATTTTGTGAAATGCTTGGCTAATAAAGATGAGGGGAAAAAAAATGAAAGGATCAGTTCAGAGCAAAAAGAAGCATTTAAAGATTACCCCCACATCACTTTCTGTAGTCATGATTTCTGATATACCCTTAAATAAAGGAAATACTGTCTTTAATGCTTGATTGTTCATGATAAGCAAATGTGAGGTGAGTATGCAGTAGAGAAGAAAGAGTGATTTCTATTCCTATTTACTGACTTAATGCCAGTGACTTAAAGATTATCACTTCAGGCTCTAACCATAAAGAAGAAAATTTTCCAAGAATTCTTTGCCACTGTCTGCAAGGAGTGTGGACAGTTCTCTTCACCCTGACCTACAGTTCTCACTGCTGCATTCAGACATCTTGTCCATTCACAGGCATTTCTGTGGCACTCTTCTTTGCAGCAGGAACATTCATTGGAATATATCCTATAAATATATATATATCTCATATTCATTTTATGCAAGGAGCAGAAACCTGATGTAAGTGGAGCTGGCTGGAGCAGAGGTCACCGTGATCAGCACAGTTCAGATGTTGGGATCACACCCTGCAAAGCAGCAGTCAGAGTGCCCAGGGCAGGGTGAAAGGCATCCATGCCCCCACTGCCAGGGATGGCCTGGAGGCAGGCCAAAGGCATCTGAGAGGAAATCCTTGACAAGCTGCTGGAGTTATTTAGCAGGAGCTGGGGAATGAAGAGCAGAGGCTGGGTGAGGCTGCTGGAGAAGAACAGGACCATCAATCACCCCAGGTGCCCAGGGCTATCAGCCTTTTGTTGGTGGATGACGGTGACAAGACCAAGGGAATGCCTCCTCCAGGAGCACTGCAGACCTTGCCATCCTCATCTCCCTGTGGAGCCAGGGCAGCAGCCATAAGAAATAGGATGCACAGATGTTACCAGGGTCTCAGTGCTTTGGAGCACCCACTGCTGTCCTGGCAGACATGGGAAGGATCCTTTACCTCCCAAGTTGACCAGGACAGAGCCACTTGAATATTCTCAGGTGCCTGAGATGGCTCCAGAGTGAGAGAGAACAGGATTTGGACATCTCACTGCATGACAGCAAAATCTCACTTGGACAGACCCATGGCAGGAGAAGACCAGGCTCAAGAACATCTAAGGGACTGAAGGTGCACAAATCCACAGGTCCTGATGAGATACAGCCACAAGTCCTGAGGGAATGGCCTGAGGAGGTGGCTAAGCCACTGTGTAGCACATTTGAGAAGTCATGGCATTCCAATGAAGCTCCCACTGACTGGAAATGTTGATCAGAGAGCTGGAACACCTCTCCTATGAAAACAGACTGACAGAGCAGGGGTCATTCTGCCTGGAGAAGAGAAGGCACTGGGGAGATCTTATAGCAGCCTTCCAATACCTAAAAGAGGCTACAACAAAGATGGGATTTTTTTACCAGGGCATCATTGGGAGGAAAGGGTTAAAAGCAGAAGATTTGGTGAAGAGGGAATAGCTTTGCTCAAAGTTACCTTGCAGCTGAGAATGCTAACAATGTTTCTGTGGGAAGCCTTCCCTTCATCATACCTATTGTTGTTCATCCTCTGCCTGCTCAGAGAGGAGGAATTCCTGTGTGGAGATAACACATTGTGAAACACCAGCTCCAGTCTCCTGCTGGGAGAGAGAAATCATAAAGGCACAGCCCCGTGATAAAGTGTGTGTGCACAAAGCTCTCTGATGTTTTGGGGCAGGCAGCAGCAGCCCGTGGATGAACTGTGCCTGACAGAGCCCCCGTGAGTCTCTGCCGCCCAGCATTGTTAGAGATGTAATGAAATAAATCCCCTCTTTTGCATTTCAGGTGTGCTTTGATGGCCACCCCAGTTACCTGCATGTGTCCATTCCCACAGGCATGTAGTGAGTGATGGGATAGGGGAGAAATGGCTTCAGCTGAAGGAGGACAGGTTTAGAATAGAATTTAGGAAGAAATTCTTTCCTGTGAGAGTGGTGAGGCCCTAGAACAGGTTGCCCAAGAGAAGTTGTGGATGCCCCATCCCTGGAAGTGTTAAAGGCCAGGCTGGATGGGCTCTGAGCAAACCGGGATAATGGAACGAATCCATGCCTATGTTGGAATGAGATGATCTCTAACCCAAACCATTTTACAAAATACTTACTCAAAACAGCTTATTGGTTCATATAGCTAAGAACTTTTTGCTGACATACACAGACCATTTAGAGTTTGCAGTCCTATGAGTTTTGTAGCTAACAATCCTACCTCTGACCCACACTTCAGGAGAACGCTGTGGTACATGCTTACACAGCTAAATTTAGAGCTAACAATCCCACCCACTGAAGACAAAAAAAAAGTAATAAATGAGGAACTATGTTGCTAAAAGAAAGAAAAAGGCAGCTTTAGTGCAAAACAAAAATTAGACTTATCAATACATGCTACAGCAAAATTTTATTATCAAATGACATCTGAATAGACACACAGGTTTATATTAATAATGGAAATTAATACCAGGTGTGGAAAAGGGGACAATCAAATAACCAGGTCCTATATAGTGCCATGAAAAAGAGTAATGAAATTACAGGGTTTTCTCCCCCATGTCTATATATTCTCATAGTACTGTGATCTTGAGTTCATGCTTCATTATTTGAGAAGTGCTTCATTATAAAAACATTTTGCTGTTGAGGAAAAATCTTTGAAAATATTTTTCATCTAGTGCATGCCAAGAAAATCAAGTTAGTGTGGATAAAGCTTCAGCAGCCACTCCTTATTATGATCCAAGGTACAGGTTCCCATTTTCCAACAAGAGTTACTCACTGCAAATTAAGTCAACTCATTTTATTAAACATGTTTTACATAAGTCATCAACTGCAATAACAAATTTAAAAAAAAAAAAAAAGAAAGAAAGAAAATCATTCTTCTTTCTCTGGTCTTTCTCCCTTTGCATATTGGGTCAGTCTGTCATACAGTCTGAGGAGCACACACACTTTTCCTTTCTGGCATGAAGAGATCTCAATTAACGTGATCTAGAGAATAACATCATCTTATGCCCTAAAAGCACCCAATAACGCTTGCTTGCTTAAAAAGAATGTTCATTTTTAGGCCTTACAGCTTCAACCTGTCCAGAGGCAATAAAAATCCAAAGGGGAAAAACCAAAAGTTCAATTCTGAACACCAAAAGTTTTTATAAGCACTGCTTTTCAGAGCTCAAAAAACATCTTAACTTTTAGGTATTTTGCCAAAAAGCTCTATTAATTCACAAGTTGTGCAGAATTATAGTCAAGAGTTCACATAAATGTGGAGAGGAAAGAAAGATAATGGTGAAAGAAGTATATGCATCTAAGAATGCACATAACCACACGAATTTACATATTTTCAGCAGAATTTATGCTCTTGATGCTTTCAGCCGTATGGATAGGCTGAAAAAAATAAAAGCAGTTTATTTTCAGAATTATATTTAAGGTAACTTACTTCCCCTTCCACCCTGTTTTTAAATATTTTATTGCCTGTAACAAATTTAGAATACGTGGTTGAGTTCTATGGAAAGCTGTCTCATATGGCACCAAACAGAGAAAGAAATTTTTACTAAAATATTTACCAAAAAGATCCTGAAGAAATTATATTAAAAATGAACTGGCTACAAAGGAACATTAAAAAAAAAAAAAAAAAAAAGTATTAAAAAGTCTGACATTTCTAAGAGATATGGAAGACTTAAGGATGCTGTTACATAGAATAAAATGAGTCAGTATTTGTTTACCCTGAAAAGTTTCCAGAGGTCTGCTGGTCACTGTGATCCATCTCAGAGGGCCTTGATTTGATAGTCATCAAATATCTAATATCTAATCTGGGGAGTTGCCTTTTACCCCGCAATCTAATTTAAAGTATAATAAATAGGTTTCACTTAAAGATGACTTTTTTTTGTTGGTGGTGGTGATGCTTTCAAAATTCCAACAGAGATCTTACTCCTACAACCTATGCATGCAATAACTGAGCTTCATTAAGCTCAGTTGCAGGATTCTTCATTTTAATTTTCAAGGTTTTGTAATGTAAATTCAACCAGTGGCCACTGAGCTTTCTTGCAATTCTGTGTGAAATACCCAAATCTAACATAATTACATGTATTTTAAAGCTTTGATTTCCTTAATGAGTTGAATAGAACACATTTCTGAAGATTCATCATGAAAAGCTCAAATTCTGTCTCCTTAAATGGAATGTTAGATTATTTTAGTGGCTTGCCTTTTTACCCTGCCCAGTATTTTCCCCTGGCCATTGACTGGGTTACAAGAAAGTCCTTGTGATGACTTGTCCACATTATGATAAGGAAAACACAAGAAAAAACAAAAAAACTCCATTTAAAGAGAGGTTGGGGCATTTTTTTCCTCTCTCTCCCATTGACTTTGCATGGAAAACACCTGATTATTTCAGAGAAACTACACAAGAAGAGAATTCAACACTTATTTTCATTCTGCTCCAGGCTAACCCTGTCAAAATTGTAAGTGATTACAAAATATGCCAAGAACTGCAATGCTCTGCTTTTGGTCTACAAATTAGGGCTCTTTTTAGCACACACAGCAGTTTTTAAGAAACAGGAATAGTCATAGAACTGCTTTTGTGCTCTCCAGCACACCATTAGTGAAATGATGAAATGGGGATTTTTCAATGAGTATTGGCATATTTATGTTAACTCTTCTTGTTAGCTTTCCCCAAAACACCTCTCAGCACAAAACAGAAAAACACAGAAAGAGAAATATTCTTAGATTTTGTCCTATCAAGTTCTTTTCCTGCAGGAACATATTTTTAAAGCTTGCTTGTCCCCTTTTCATTTCTAGCATGTGATTCCACATGCACGGCTTTGACACTCACCCCCTCATACTGAGGGGTTTATTTCTTGTTAAAAGTGATAGAGGGGAAAAAATCCAGTTTATATTACATTAGCAGTATATAAGAGAGGCAGCCTTATTGTTGTATGCAACTCTCATAACACAAGTCCTAGACAAGCCCAATAACATACAAATATTCAACAAAACTAATTTTCTGCTCTGTATTTCTTTTTCTGAACTACTGAATGACTTGCTTTGAATAAGATTCAATTTTAAAACTGATTTTAAAACTTGTTTTCTCATTTTGGGTTTGTTTTTAAAAGCATTTCCCTCCAATGCAAGGTACAATGGACGAAACAAATCTCTGGCTCCCCATTGTTATGCAGGCAGGCAGATTGCAAACTGACCTGAAGCTAATGAAATTCTGCAAAGGCAGAAAAATATGTACCTGTATAGGTTTGGGATGCAGGAGCACAACTAGCATAGGATTTTCCTTAATTAAACTGTGTATAAAAAACCCCAAACTCATACAACCAGTTATAGATAAAGATCAAAGTTTTAAAGCCTCACTACATTTAAGCTCAACATTTACGTCTAGGAGCGCTGGAAAGAGATACTAAATAAATTTGAAAGTGGAATTACATGCAAAATTATTCATATGGGTTTTGATTGGAATGGCAGGAAGTTATATTCAAGCTGAACTGGCAGCAACAGTGTTAAAACTGTCCTCCAAGCAGCCAGATATTCCTGGAATTAACTAACAAGGATGGGTGGATTACTGGGTGATGCATGTAGTAAAGGGAGGTGTCAGGGACATTAAAATTGCATGGAAGGGACACATTCTGCACAAAAGCAAAGCTATTTCCATTTTAGATGTCAGCAGTATCTTGCCTGGCATTTATCTGGCTGAAACAAGTCATATTTTAAACTGTATTGACATGCCCAGAGCAAGCCTTGCTTTATCCTGAATCGATCCCAGCTCGCAGCAACATTATCATTCATCAAGTTATAGACAGGTGAAACCTGTTTATGGACCCAGGACTGCTCACAGGCAACAGAAGGACTTGTCTTTCCCTGCTGGTTTCAGCACTGAGCAAAATTCTTATGATCCAAGATTTGCCTTACACACAGCAAGAGGGAGATTCGGTCTCTAAGTCCTGATTTACAAATAAGTAAATGGTAATGTAAGTCTGAAATAGCATTTTCAGAAAGTTATGCATACAAAACCCTACCAGTTCTTTTCCATTCCTTATCCTTCATGCCTGACTACTGATGAAAACACAGGTCTTTATTTTTCTGCAAAACAGGGAAAGAGTGACTTACTACCACTTTGATAACATCTTTCATCCAACTTCTCAAAATATTCTCTAGAACATCAGACTCTTCAAAACTGGAGAAACTGAGCTTTCAGGTGCTGGATATCTGAGCACTCCAAATGAAAATATAATTCAGGATAGGAAAAGCCTCCTTACCTATGATCATAGTAAAAGAAAACATGAACAGCATTTCCCCCTCTGTTCCTCTTTTCTCTGCCAAGTGATTTCAAAGACCCAAGCTATAGAGGGTTTCAGAAGGGAAAAACCAACCAAACAAAAAAACCACCAAAATGAACAAACAAACAAAAACCCCACACACAAAGGGAAACAGAACTTCTAAAAAGGCAAGCAAGCTCATGTGACATCTTGAGGTGGCCCTTGTTGGAGCCCGTAGGAGTGGCACACACAGTGTCACTTCAGTGCAGTAGTGGGCAGCTGCAAGCAATCACAAACATTTACTTCATAGTTAAAAGGAATGCTCTTTTATCCAGAATAAACTTGTTAGCCAGACATCTCAGATCTTAAATATTAATAATTTCACCACCACCCAAGGCAAGCAGAATAAACCAGTGAGAGTGAAAAATGACACCTCACCCGAGTCTCCTAAGCACTCTCCTGTTTGTCATAATAGCTCTCCTGTGAAAAAAATTGTGGTGAAAGGGGCATAGAGGCAGATAATCTTCAAAAAATAAGAAGAGAGCTTGAAGCAAGAACTTGAAAGGGTAAAAGGTGGGAGGGAAATGCTGTTCTCTTGTTTGAAACATGAAAATTTACCAGACATTATTTTGAAACCCTCAGAAACTAGAGAAAGAAAGAATATTCTGTGAAAACTTGAGTTGGAGGGGACCAAAAAGGAGCATCAAATCCAACTCTTAAGTGATTGGCCCAAACAGGGGCTGAACCCATAACCTCAGCAGTATTAACACCATGCTCTGACCAACTAAGTCTTGTAGTCTTAGGTTTTCTGTCAAAAATGGCTTTCTAAGCTGTGTGAAAACATTCAGTTTATCCACTAGATAATTCTCAGAAAGTCCAGAGAGGAACATTAGTATCTAACTGATGCCAGTGTTTGGTATCTATCAGATTCCTGACTCCAAATATTTTAGTGGAAATCAAGCCCTTAACCAAGGACATATATGGCATTTGGGACAGAAATAGAAACTCACAAAATCACAGTGTTGGAATAGAAAAGCAGAGTCTGAGAAACCACATTCTGCCAATATTTAGGGCACAGGATTTGCTAAGGGTTGTCCTCCATTCAGGGCTTCACTCTGAAGTATTATAGAGGAAAATCCAACTAATAATGCTTTCTCAAAAAACAAATATTGGTCAGGCTACACTTCCCTCACCTGGAATTCAGTTCCTCGATGTAGTTAGCAAATCTAAACCCACTTTACATCACTGGAGTTTTAAGTTCCATGGAGAAACACTGGCATGGAGCATTTGTGGAGAGAGCTGCCTGCAGCAGGGGCAGCCCAAGGGAACAGAGCCAGGATTTGGAGAAACCTGTGACGAGTAACACTGCCACGGAAATGGGATCACACACACCTCTCTCCCAGGAAAACGTGTTTGAGGGAGGATGAAAGGAGCATCAGCTGATCAAAGCCTCCACGGAGCAAGGATCACTTGGTACATCAGCAGTCACACAGTTCTCCCTGAGAAGGGAGGGGAAAAGTTTTCCTCCCACTCATCAGCTTCGAGCGTGCCTTCCCACTCAAAGCAGCTCCTTGGAGCACCACAACTCTTAAAAGCTCAGAAAGAAGAAACTGTCAGAAAGAACTAATGGAAATAAATGCATTTTTAATAGAACTCTCCCAGTTTCAGCTCAATTTTGTCATCTACATGACACTTGCAGTGAGTAAATAATTTCAGATGGGAAATCACAGGTGGATTAGTGTAAGCTTATCGATTGTCAGGGTAATCATTCTCCCGCACAGAAATCTGAGACCTCTTGACCAGAGAGGGAATAGAACACACGTCTTGCAGAAGCAGGCTTTTATGAAAAGATAATTTAGAGGCTTCAGGGCAACGAATACAAGTTTGAGAGCAGTTACAATTCACTTTTAGATTATATTACCTCTCAGTCCTTTTCTCCTGAAATAACCTGCTTCTCCATCTCCCTCTACCACAATCTTCCTTCTTTCTTTGCCTTTCTTCAGAGCAGCAAGGGAATGAACATCATGAATTATTGATGTGAGAAATACAGAAATCTCATCAGGAGGGGGGTTTTTTCGTTATTTTTTTTTCCCTGAAAAAACTCAGGAGAAAGTTTGGACAGGAGCAGAAAGCCTACTCAGCAGAGGAAGGCATGTGCATAACCATCTGTAGCAGCTCCACACTTCCTACTGCTTCTCAGAAATCACTGAGACAAGTGACATAAGTAGACAAATTCTACCAGAAAAACAAACAAACAAAAATCCCATAAGACCCAGAAAACAAAACACCAACACCTCACACTGAAAAAAAACCCCAAACCAGCACCAAAAACACCAGCCCACCACCCTATCCAGAATATTCATCACAGGCATTTGTGGTTGTTGCAATGATTTAGACTTTTTGAGACCTAGTCAGTCCCAGCTGAGAGTGCCAGTGAAATAACTTACTTTCTTTCAAGCTTCTTATCAATATCAGAGACATTCTTACCAGGCTTTGGAGTTTTATATTAGCAGGAGAATCTCCTCCTTGTATTATTACCAAAGGAAGGAGTTTTTCCTCACCTTTTTTTCCCTTCAGTGACCCAGCCTACATCAAGCATCCAAGGCTTCCTGCCTCAAGGCTTTGACATTCCATTTCTGCCTCACGAGGTGACAGCTACAAATGGCCACAGGTATGAGCTGAGGCTATACC
This sequence comes from Acridotheres tristis, assembly GCA_037013685.1. NCBI lineage: Eukaryota > Metazoa > Chordata > Aves > Passeriformes > Sturnidae > Acridotheres > Acridotheres tristis. Next base: position 3,382,456 of record CM072884.1, read on the forward strand.
TGTACCCAAAAGGGCCTTCAGGAAGCCAGGATAATGTAAAGGAGCCTGTAAGACTCATATAAGCCTGTCAAATACCTACATTACAGACACCATGGCTAGAGACTGGTTACCAGTATGCACTGGAAGACCTGAGGTCCATTCTTTTTCCTTTGGTCCTTCTGGACATGATTTCTCAGATAGAAGATTTTGGGAACAGGTTTGCTGTTACCCTCTGTCCCAGAGCTCTCATGTACAACAGAGCAAGATACACTTAATATTTCAAGGCATAGGGTCAAATGTCTTTTTTAGTCTCTCCCTCTCTCTGTTTGTTGTTTTGAATACATACTAATGGCATTTTAGTGATCATTCCAAGTTCTTTGAACATAAATGCATCCCTTCAACCTTTCTTAACTCCTCTTACTCCAGTAAAGGGCCAATCATGCCAAATGTGAACTGTCAAAGCAGGTATCAATAACCTGAATCTAATTCCACATCTACCTTGAACAAGAAAGAGGAAAATACCACTGATACAGCACAAAAAAAGCAAAAGGCATCAAATATGCAAATGGAAATCTGGAGACTGACTGCTCAAACTGTTCAAGCTGATAGCTTCAATACCACTCAGTTTTCCTTCTCACTTTGGCAGACATGTCTGCCTCAACCAAATGTCTTTGCTTCCTTTCCCCTAAGACTGGGGAAAAATGCATCTTCATTTCTTACCTTTCTCTCCCCTTTCTTCCACATGCTTCATTGATGTTTTTAGATAAGTTTATTATGCCAAGGTTAGTCTCATCATCCTCAAGAGTTTTTTTTACCTCGAATTCTACTTGCCTAAACTATAGATAGAAACGCCTGGCTGTTGTCTGAAGGAACCATTGATTGTTTCATTTTTATTTTTACATATTCTGCTCTTGATGATTACTCCTTCTCCATAACTGCTCTCTCACTTCAGGAAAAATAAAACACTTTTTGCTTTGTTTTTCCTCCCCAGCTCCTGTTCTCCCTCATTGTTTTGTTTTCTATTCCAAGACTATGTCTGTGTTTTGCAGTTAAGCCTCAGAGCAGTTTCTTGCTAACTCCTACTTTGCATTTCTGAAGTGCTGTGTAGCTCTGCAGCCAAATCAGTTATTTTTAGTGCTAAAAACAATTATTAAGATCCTCCATTTTACAAGGCTATAAACTGGTTTCCACTTAAAATGGAAATGAGCGGAATCTTCAACATATATCAATAGAACTTGTTTGTAAAGTTTCATGCTCTGGTAACCTTCATCTTTATTAAGGCTGAAGAAGTCAGTCCCATGTGTCACATTTAGAGAAACACTGGCAGAAATGGCCCTGAAGACATAACAACCCACTAGCCCAAATAATTTGCACTTTAAATGTAAATGTCTATCTTTCCAACCCCTGAAGCTTCATCTCCCAAAGCCATCTCTAGAGGTTTATCACCTGTATTCAGACACAGATAAATACTTTCCATAATTTAATGAAAAATACAAGAGAGAGAGAAGAGAAAAACATAAGAAAAGGAGAGGTAGGATAGCGTGCCTGAAACACTGATTAATCTGCTGTGGTTGATCTATTTGTGTACTAATTGAACATCTAAACCAGTTGAAATAATCATTGCTAAGTTGTAGAAGGCACAGCTTCTACTTGAGTTCTATTTATTGATTGTCATTGCATTAGTAACAAACATTTACTAACTGATTATCTCAGACTTTTCAACTCTATAGAGTTACAGGAGGAGGTCAGGTGACATTATTATAAATCCTATTTATTCTATATTTTAAATAGAGTTTATGCCACATAGCCTGCAAAATGCAGAGTCAGAAATAGAGAGATCATTGGGGAAGACACATTTAAGCAAATTCCTGAAAATTTCTATGCTTTGACAGTCAAGTTTACAAAGCTTACAAAGATTTCCTGACTTGGGAACTGTGATTGAGCAGTTGGTTTTAAATAAATAGGAGGAGGTGAGGCTCACTATATAAAAACCTAGTTGGAAATTATGAGGGATATGAGACACTAAAGTCTTGGAGAGCTTTGATTACTTCGAATAATTAACAATTCAAAGGAACAGACAAATAGTATAAGATCGTCTATATATACAAACTCTATATATGTAGTTTCACAGTGTAAAATCTTTAGCCATCACATTGCAAAGTTCTCCTGTTATACATGCCTGTTATTAAGTTTAGCAGAAAATTACTAAAATTTCCAATAAAATATGAACTCTGCAATGACATTAGTTGGATTTAGAATGTGAAACTTCCTATTCTTTCACATCTGCACAATTTTCCCACTTAATTTACATAGCAAATTAATTCCACTCAGATTAAAATACTTCAGGCTCTCTGTTCTTACTGTATTTGATCACAAAGAATTACCTGGCACACTGACATTTCAGAGAAAAATCAGAGTTTTGTACTTTTCTTAGGCTATTTCCTATCATAATGTTTTAAACCAAGAAATATTAGCAAAATATCTATATATGCTTCCAAATATCTACTAAATACCTATAAGCCAGTAAGAGTAAGCAAGGCAGGCATCACTCAACGCCTTCCTTGCCTTAATGCTGTTTAGAATATTGGGAAAAGAGAGCCATTATGTTCAGACATTTCCTATTTATGACAAAAAAAGGAAATGGTGAGGGGGGAAAAAATGTAAAATAGTCCCCAAGCTGTCATGAACCCACTGAAAAATGAATAATGAGATTCTTTTGTCATGTTTCTGTGTTTTACTCCTTTAATGCAGAATGTGGATTATGACATCCAAGTAAGGAAAGGGAAGATGAAATATTAACACATACACAAAAACCCAAGAAGTTCTTTCAAGAGCCAAGTTCTGGTACAATCCTGGTTACTTTGTGCAGGAAGACTGCCAACACAGAGAGAAGGCAGTCAGTAAAGAAAAACACACCTATTATCACCAGGGTTTTGCAAAAAAAAAATGTTTAGTTAGGTAGAACGATATGTGGATCCAAGAATATTGGATATTCAGTCAAGTTCCCTCCTTAAAATAAAAATAGTTTGCACAAGGTGCTGTAGGAGATCAGTCACTGGCATTATGCAGCATGGGTGGCCTTCCAGCTTTGGGGATTTGGGTTTGTTCCTGCACACTGCAAGGGGTTTTCTTTTGTTTTTGAAGAAGAGTTCCAGAAAGACCTATTTGAAATAAATATGTAAAAGAGCTGAGGCCGTGGAAAAGCTGAAAGAACAGGCTTCAAAAATATAAGTTCCTAGCAGAGCCTCTAGCCTGATCCCAGATCTCCCTGGGTATACTGAGAAGTCACCTTCCTTGCAGGATCACTGTGAACTAAACACAATCCCAAACAATCTTCTAAGCCTCTTGTCTTGGAATTATTTCTCATTATTCCACAGGAGAAGCTTAGCACACACAACCTATTCAGGCCTCTCTCTGTTGTTTTATTGTCAAATCACAACCTGATCATGGGGCTTGGACCAACATTAGTTCTGTACCATCAGCACAGACCCTCCCATCATCACCCAGAGTTATCAGGTACATTTAATATCAGCACCTTTATTAGCCTTGTACTTGCAAGGAAAAAGCACCATCATCCTCAGAAAAACAATCACTTATTGCAGCACTTCCTCACAGCAGGGAATGAAACAAAACCACTAAAATAAGCTCTTAAGAAGTTAAATTGGGACACATTTTTACAGAACAAGGTAAAAAAAAAAAATAGACCGACAGTATAAAAGATTCCACAGCAGAAAAACAACAAAAGAGTACTTGGGCACAAAAAGAAGGAAACAAGCAATTGACTAAAAAAATAGCTGCTTAAAAGGCATTAAGTCATAAAGATAGAAATGCAAAGTCTCTGTTGCATTTGTTCAAGTCTGACTTTGTAGAAAGTGTTGTTACAATGGGTGCTCTCACTGAACTGAGTAAATTTACAGTGGCTGCAAGGACAAGCTTATGCCAGCATTTGTAACCAAATGCTCTTCTGAGGAGCTGAGCTGCTATTTAACATATTTTTTAGTTTTTCCAGAGATCCATTTGACACTATCACACCAACAGGGTGGGGGAAAATGCCTGTATTCTCTGCTACAGACACTGACCTATCAAAAACAGATTTTAAATCAGATGAGAGCCACAGGGAAGGTGAGAAACCTGGGAAGATGTCCCAGAATGACACTACAGTTTTTCCATTGCTGGGGTCCCATGCAATCCCTGCAATTTCACATTCCATAGTATGGCTGGAAAATGTGGCAAAGCCAGACTGTCCCCTCATTCCCATCAGGCCTGCACCAAACCCATAAAATACAGCACAGCAGTAGCACAACAGAGAGTTTGGCCAAATGAAACACAGTTTGTGCTGTGGGGTTATCTAGACCCAAGCAGCACCTTCATGTTCCAAGGAGCTGTGAAGAAAAAATCAGCTTGAGGCACCTGTTTGTTTATCCCAGGGAGAATCTGCTGCACAAAGTACTTGAAGCCCAGTCAGACACCAGATATTGAGGTGGTTTTTGCTCACAGACATAGCAAACCTGAGGAAGCCTGTGAAAAACATTTCCAGCTTTGTGTGTATTACCGAAAACAGGATGAAAAGAGCAGCACAAATCACTGGGACATCGGCAGCTATTTTCTCACTGCCATGGCACAAAAGAATAGTGACATATGGGTGCCAGCAGTTCAGAATCTTGTCTGTACTTCACCCAAAGCAGAAAAGTTAACCCAGGTCACAATTATATCTCACAGAAGACATTCTGCCTGCTAATACTGAGAAAAAAAGAAAAGCAAATTTAAAATTCAAAGTTATCAGGAAGCTCACTGCAATAGAGAATCCATCTTGAGCAAACCTTGCTCTGTCAAAGCCAATTGTGGTCAACAAAAAAAGCAAGCAGAAGTTTAAGTGGCTAATCTTTTTCTTTCTCTTTAGATTAACTGGTATTGCATTTTCCTGGAAAAATGCAGATTTCATGCTCTGACCCTTGATTTTGAAAGGCAAGAGCTGTCAGTCCTATTGAAAACGCAGGTTGGTGGCAGAATTATGCACATTCTATTCCTCCTGCAAGAAAGTGGACAAAAACCTGACATACATGTGTATGGTGTACAGGGAGAGAAAAGAGAGAAGGGAAGTAGCTCAAGTTTATTTTGTGCTTTGCATTCACTTATTCCCAGCATAAGATAGAATATGCAAGTGTCTACCCAACAGATTTATATTTTAATACCACACCCAGATTTAAAACTGAGATCCAAACAAGTGAAAATAAGGCAGGCATTTGTAGTGCAAACTAAACTGCCTGACAGAGAAAGCTCTAAAATATGTACAAGTTTATGAAGCCTGTCAGGTACCAGCCAATGGGAAAAAAAATTATGCACTGCAAGACATATGCACATTACATAAGCAGGGAGTGCAATCAGATGTCAGGGGTGGAAAAAAAAGTAAAGCATCCAATTTCTGTGAAAAACCAGCGACATCTTAACAGAGTTTAGCAACCAAATTAGTTGCAGGATGTTCATGCCTTCCCTTACAAAACAGTTATCTGATAATGAAAGTCATGCTGAGGTGAAATGCATTTCTCCATGCTCTTAATTTTGGGAAAAAGTCATCCCTGAATCACCACAGTGGTGTTCCAGAATACACACAATAACCAACCGTGCACTTCCACAAGTTCTGAGGTTCTGTTGGACAAGAATTATATTTGAGAGGGGTGGAATTATGGCATAAAACTATTCTATTTATAGTAATTTGCAGCATGAATACTCTAGAAGGTGTCTTCAGTCGTTTCATTTAGCTGCATTATTTGCTTATGAGTTCAGGATAATGACTGAGGGAAATAAAGGAAACCTCTGAAGGCTGTCCTGAAATTATCAGATTTAGTGCTCCTTCCCACAGTTTGCTGCCTTTCATACAGTGAGACTCTGGTAATTGTAGCTTTTAAGTGTATTGTTGCACAAAGTCAGAACAAGCCAGCAAGTGCTTAAGATGATTTCACAGGAAAAAGCCACATTTTGAAATCAGAGCTCCAATTTTAAGACAAATATCACTGTCCAGCAGACTTTGGATGGTAAGAATGCCTAGTGTTAGAAGTTTCCACAGGTCACCCTCCCAGTTAGTTTTAATAGTTGTAAGTCAAGAACATGACATTTAAAATAGGAGCTATACTGATATTCTCTAATTCATGTCAAATCCTTAATGTGTTTTGCATTCAAAGGCTGCCACAAAGTGACTTGGCTCAGTGCCCAAGGTAACATTCCTCACACTCACTGCCAAAAGGAGGCATTTCCCTCAGACAAGGCTGCTAATGAAAAGTGTCTGAGCCCTTTCAACACCCCTGATTTTGCTGTGCTTGTCATCTCAATGCTGTGGCTTGCTAGACTTCTGTTCTCAGCAATACACTCGTGCCTTAACAATAACACTGAATTCTTTCCCTTCCATTGAAAAGAGCACTCTGAACACAAGAGCCTTCACCTTTGGTTTAAAAAAAAAAAATTATACAGAAATGACAACCAAATATCCCCAAACCAAAACTCCCCGCTCTCACCACCAAGACAAAAATGAAAAACTGTTCTTCCTCCCAGTTTTTAAGAATTATCATCTCCCTTCCACCCAGCAAAGTTCAGGCTGGGAAGGCAAGGGAGCTGGAGCTCTTGCAATCCTCTCTGTCCTGCTGCACAGCTGGGGAGCTGAAAATGCCTCACTTCAGGTGGGAACATTCCCTGAGAGCCCCACCACGTGAGTGTTATAAAAGTTGTTTGAATAAGAGCTGTTATCTACAGCTTTTCCACAACAAGGAAGCATTTGGCCTTAGCCTGATGGCAAATATTTCTGAATCAGCTGAAAGAAATATCAGATGACATCTGTAGCCTCTGCTTCCCTGGAGGAATGAGATATGGTACAATTCAGGTGCACTGTGAGGAAGTCATCACTTCTCCTGACACCTGGATAAAAAGACAACTCTGTTTACCAGAGCAACCGAGTGCACCATTCACACAAAGAGTGTTTGTCAGACTGTCTGGAGGAGAAAAAGCATTGCTGTGCTCATATTCAATCAAATTGGAGGCATGAAAGCCACAGGAGGATGGTGGCTGGAGGCTGAGCATCTGTCTCACACAATCTGAACACTATGGAAAAAAGAAAAAAAAAAGGTGGGGGGAAGAGAGGAAGAAAAGTGGAACAAAAACATCCTTCTGACTTGAAAACTCTATCAGAAACAGAGACTACTACAAGCATTTCCTCCCAGTCCATCCTTCCCCATCACACATTCCCTGTTCCCACATCTGCAGAAAGAATTTCGTGCCACTCCTTGGTACCCAGCTTTCCAGAAGCTCACATCTGCTCACGATGTGAGCTAACAAGATGGGTGAGAAGGAATCCAAGACACATCCACAGGGGCCTCCCTTCAACTCACCACTGTTTCTTGTCAATTCTCTGCCAGTCTTCCTGACAGGAGCCCTGGAAATACCAGCTATGATGACTGTATTGATAAATGGAAAACATTTGGGGTTTTTTAAACCAGCCAACTGATTTCAGACAAGACAGCCCATGGCTGCTGACAAGAATTTAATAAAATAGTTGGATGAACTCCTGGAACATATTCAGATCATTATTGGATAAGATTCTGGTTTACATTTAATATAAGACACCTCAGCAAATAATATAAATTAAGCTCAGTGATGAATAAATTTTTCTTCCTGTCACCCCACAGAATCTCACTGAAATGTGACTTGAGAACATTTCATATGCTTAAACCATTGAAAGAGACAAAGAGTGATTTGGGATAAGATACAAAACATAAAATTTTGTTGTTTTTTTTTCTTTCAATTCCAAAAAAAAGAAATTAATACAGAGCAAGAATAAATAACTTTAAGAAGTCCCACAAATTTTATCAAGGTGCTGCATACATGACAAAAATCATATTAGGTTAAATGACACAAACTGCCCAGTGAAGTGTAAATTGCTCTTCAACCCTTGCCACACACAGAGTTAATTCCTTTCTCCACGAAAATAAAGTCAGCATTGGAAGAAATCTTATTTTGCCACAAGTGACTGAAGGAAAGCAAGATGATATAACCAAGGCAATCATTTGCATATTACAGTGCTGCTCCACCTCAACCTACTCACCACATTTCATCACTTCACTTCCAAATTCACGGCCTAGAAAAGCAAAGAGAAATAGCATCACTATTTCTGGTTTTACATTAGTGAAAAAACCATGGGAAGTGTAAAAAACATCAAATTATGGATCAATTTTCCATTATTTTTCCTAGGGTGTCAGGGTGCACTCGCTTTTCCTATTAATTTATGCTTTTCTGTTTCTCTCCTCAGATGCACCCTAACACTTTGTTGAGTGCATTTTGCCATTTTAAAAAGTGGAATTTGCACAGCCTAACACTGCTGCAAGTATTGGATACCACAGAGGGGCTGGAAGAAAGTAAAAGCTCTCCAAGCAGCCCAGAGCTGAAAGAGAAAAGGAATTCTTGAGTGCTCCCCTTACTGCTTTTGTGATCTTTTCAAAACCAAAAGGAAACTGAGAAAATCAGAGGCTGCAGTTTCATCTCCCTGCTTTTCATTTTATGTGTTCCTTTACTTGTCACCCTCTGTCTGAAGAAAGAAAACAACCTCCCACCTCCTCCTAAAAAAACATTTGCTCAAACATTTCAGCCTTGCTCTATCAAGATCTTAACAAAACTGCCTTTGCTGTATTATAATGGCAAGATATTTGAATTGAGTACTACTCTTGTCACCAAGTTGGTTACCAACATTCAGCCCTTGTCTAGCCCAATCCTACATAACCAGTAGAATATATTAATAGTTTAAAGTGTCACCTAGATTATTTGTAATACACACATTTACAGTCTCAAATTTCAGCATATTTAGTTTTCTAGATATCACACATACAAACAGGTCTCTTGGAAGCTCTTTCTGGCATTACTATAATTATTCCTAAACAGTGAGGTCAAGTCATACCTTCCTTCACCACTTTTGCTTGCAGGACAGTATAGAGAGGCTTACATCCCCTTGGTTCACATTTAGAAGGACATTATTTTCAATTCTATGAACTGGATACTGAATTTTCACTTCAGAAGATCACAGAAAAACCCCAATCCATGGTTTTTGAATACTTACCAGGCCACGCAAAAACTCAGCTTTATTTTTATGCCTTCCTATTCACTCCTAACTTCTTTATGTTTTCTGATAACCCTTCATTTAAAACAATGGCTTATAGACACTTTCATGCCCAAACTCAGAGTTCTTTCTGCAGCTTACTTGAAGACAAGCTTTAATTCATCACAGAAATCAAATCCACCTGAGAAGTCAAAAAACTTCAGATAGCAGTCACCTGGTTTGGGGTTTTTTTTTTATATTTATTCTGGCAGTGTGAGTCCATGTGTCAGCAATCTCAATTAATTATCTTGTTCCAGCAGTTATCCTGATTGTTCCATATCCACCTGAGGCTAAAAGGTCTGTGGAGATGGAGGAGTTGATTGTGATCTGCAATGGCAGAAAACTTTGTCTGAATGAAGGGAGTGAATTCCCATTGCAAGCAAGTTTCCTCCTCTAGTGCTTTCTACTGCCCAGTGATGCCCAGTTTTATTGCTTTTCCTAGGATGGTTTTATTGGAGGATCCATCCTGGGGAGGGGTTTTATTGCTATAAAGCTGGGGAGATCAGTCCTCCATCAGGGACATCTGGTAAGTTTGTAAGAGTAGTTCCCATTTTTATGTTCTCTTCAATTCTTAATCAATAGAAACATTTATAGGGAAGTTCAGGATTTGGGCTGTTCCATATCAAAATCTCCTATTGTAGAAAGAGAAGAGGACTACTCCTTTTTTTTAGGAATAAAGACATATTCCTATTATCTGTAAGAAAATTCAGATGTTTCTTCTAGTAATCAAGTAGCTCATGGGTAATAAGTAACTTTAACTTTATATCTGAAAATAGAGGAAATTTAAGAAATGCTTGAGGCAAATTCATCTGAGTGCCTCAGATCTCAAAAGATTTTATGACTGACATCTGGGCACTAAAATGATTTTTTAAAAATGAGTATGGGTTAATGAAAAAAATAGACTAAAAATCTTTCTCTTATTTCTTTTAAAGGTATTATTCTCTTTGAATTGCATCATTTTACATACCACCTCAAGAAACAGTAAATAACTTCCAGAAACCTTTCTATGCGTGTTCTTTTTATTTTTTTGATTCCTAATTGCCACTTTAAACTTAGGCATCAATTTTTGCTTGAATATCCCTGCAAAAGAAAAGTTTCCACTTTTCAGGACTACTGGAGCAAATAGAGGAAGCTGATCTATTACATCTAATGATTTGTCAAGTGGGAGCACAGCTATTTGGGGGGAAAAAAAAAGCTTTTATTCTGCTCTTAATGTAAGACAGAACTGCTACCAGAATAGGCATGAGATTCTTTTCCTTGATACTACAGTAACAGTTAATTATCAATATTTTAGAAATGTAAGCGGAATTATTTAGGATAATGCACTTCTGAGCGGTTTTTGAGTGACTCCAGAAAATTTGCACTGTGGCTTGGATTACATTGTAAAACAACTGCTTTTGTTGGTGTGTCTTCAGAAAAGAATAGGAAGAAATTCTAATAATGAATGGCAATTTGAAGCTAAAAGAATACTTTTGCTTTTACGGGTTTCACTGAAACACCACACTAAAGAGCATGTAGAAAGGGACCATTTAATAAATAGCATAAATCATATCAATTACATCCTATTTCTTACAGAGATACTCAGTGGCATAACCTGTTTTTTGCTGTGAGATGGTTGATGGATACAAACTCCTTTTCTCAGTCTATGTTCAAAACTGCTTAACAAAGGGGAGAGCAAAGACAGTTTTGGTCTCCACAAGCCTTCCCTAAATTATACTCTGTGCAACTTCTATTGATTTCTAAAGGCATCATTAAGCTGGGCTGAGGACTCGAGCTGTTTCACAGACGACTGTGTCCTCCCTCTGGACTCCGGGCCAGCTGCAAATTGTGTGGCTTCTGTCTGCCACTCCTGAGGACCTGAAAAGTGAGTGGGGAACGAGCAAACTGAACAGAGCACAGCTCTGCCTTGATGTCCAGCTCTGGAGGAGAAAGGATGGGAGCAGCTTCATCTCATGGCACAGGTTCTCTCCTGGTTGTCTTTACCTGGCTGGCAGTCCGTGTGGCACTTAGGGACATGACTTAGTGCTGGGTAAATGCTTGGATTCAGTGATCTTAAAAGACTTCTCCAACCTCAATTATTCTATGATTCTGTGAAGTCATTCTTGCTTATGAAGCAAGTTGGGCTGGAGTTATGATAAAATATGGAAACTTCTCTGCATGCTGGAAAACTAAATTTCTACCTCTGTGATTTTTGCAGCAGTGAAGAGAAGCTCAGTTTCCTGTACTACGAAGGAGGCTCTTTTGCTCTTACTCAGCTGAGTAAGAGTGGTGAGCACACCATGAGGTTCACATCCCAGATGGTGAAGTACCACTGAATGATTAAAGGAAATACAAATAAAAGGATGATCTTTGGCTACAGAGTATTTTAGTCTGTTGGAACGATAAGGTTTTTAATATATTGAACTTCAACTTTTTGGAGGTCAGATGAAGACGATGCTTCATTCTCAGTCAGAAGATTAAAGCTGCATATGAAAACCAACGTGATGCTGTTTGTAGATTCCTTCTGAGTGTGATTTTTTGCAACAATTCTCAATCTATTTCAGTGAAAGGGGTAAGACCTTATTTCAAGAAGGTTGGCAATGGGTGAGCACTCAGGAAGAAGCAGCTGCAAGTAAAGCACTCCTCCTTGCTGAAGGCACTCTGTCAGTGCCTCTTCAGTTGTAGATATCAATTGTAATAACTCTTTGGGAACAGTTTCATTTTAGTTTTCAAACCAAGAACTATATGAATTATATGAACTATAATACAAAGAAATATAAACATCCACTATTTGTTTTACCTGCCATTTAAAAAGTGGCAGAAGTTTTCCATAGAATGTGTCTGGGTGGAAGGATGCATGTTAATGGCATGGCTGCTGTGCCAGGCTGCTCAGATAAAAACAGCAGACGAGACAAGCCTCTGATGTATGCTGAGATAGAGCTCAGCTCAACATATACAGAATGTATTCTTTCTTGAGAGAAAGAACATTTTGTGTTTTGAGAACTCCAGGTTGATATTGGAAGAGCACAAGCCAGCTCTTCTTCCACATTTGTCTTTCAATGTATCACCCCAAAAAAAAGTTTTAAAAAACTGAATAGATCAAGTACATGACAGTAGCATTTGTGTGGAAAACAAAAGGGCTCAAATCCAAGCTGTCAGCTTTATATCAAATTTTTCCATAAACTTCTTGGAGGACTTTTCAGAATGTCATGGAAATAGAGCAGTCCCAGGAAGGTGCCATTTGGTACTCCAGAGCATTCTCCTTCTATTTGCAAAGAAATATCACAGGAACAGCCTGTTCTCATAGTGGGATGGGAACTAACCCTCTCCATAACAGTTTCAGTGCCAAGCAGCAAGCCCCCATCTGTCTGCCAGCAGGAGAGAGAGAAAACAAATGAAAAATGGAAAGAAGCAGCAACCAGAATTTGGGCATAGGAGAGAAACATCTGCTCAAGGGACAGGGGAAAAAAAAGAGGTTCTGAGAGAATCAGAAAAAGAAGCATAAAGCAGGTGAAAGAACATAAGCATGTACCCAAAAAAGAGAGAGGGAGGAAAAAGCAGGTGGTGGCCATAAAAATAAAGGAAATTTTTAGAAAGAAAGGAAGGGAAACATAAAGCCAAATGTACTGTGGGTATTTGTCTGTGTTAATAACAAGAGATTTGATGGACAGAATGGCTGAATAACAGTGGGTTCTGATGGTTAGAATAGATGGGATTAGTCATTGGGTTTGGTCTTAGTTTTTCATCTTTTGAAATACATGTCATAATAAAAAACAAAATAAAGATGATTACATGAAAGCTATTTTCCATATTTGCACAGAAATTGTTGGGGAGAAAAAAAATCAGCTACTTATGTGCAAATTTCCTGAGTTTTTTGATTGTTCCAGAACAAACAGATGACCATTCCTGTGTGCCTAGATGAAAAATGTGGGTAAAATTTACTAAAAAAAAAAATTAAAAAATAAAAATAATAAAATGGAATTAAGTACAAAATCCTTAATCTTCCCAGAGATAAACACAAGTAGCTGCCACAGATGGAATGATCCAGCAATAAATGATTCAGTAATAAAATTGCTGTGACTGTTAGTCCTGAAGACATCAGATTTAGAAATTGGGCTTCTTGGAATTACCTTAAAAACACTCATGCATGAAAAAATGTAAATAACATCTGATTTTTTTAAATTTTATTTTGAGATAGCTACACTTTGAGCACCTAGATATCATTCTTTGGAGTATTTTCTCTAATTTTTAACTGGGTTTTTTGGTGTTTTTTTTTTTTTAAGTGTAACAAATGTAAGGCTTTGTTTCTATATATAAATTTTCTGCCTTAGTTTCACTAAACCCAGAACAAGACAGCACAATAATTCATTGTTATTTCATGCATGCTGCCATGAGAATGATTAAACAAATGCTTTCCCAAGGCATTGCAAAGTGTCATTCAGCTGTGGCAGGTTTCCATTGCTGATACCCAAATGCAACAGGTAACAGCCATGAATTTAGATTATCCTGCAGTATATTCTTGTAATTCTCTTTATTCTGTGTATGCAATTTTCTGACTCTGTCAGCATTCGTGGGAAATGCTTATCTTAGCTACTACAACATTGTTGTTTTGTTTTTGTAGTTTACCAGAATTCTAAACTCTTAATAAAACTTTAAGGTTCAATGACAGCTCCCAGTACTTTTTAGCATTTTATCACAGCTGCTCATTTTAATATTAAAAGTGCTCCCAATTTGTGGCCAGTCTTGAACAAGAAGAAATGTATCAAGTGTTTAGAAAAGGAAAAGGAAAAAAAAATAGACACAGATTTTCTTCTACACTTTGATCTTTCCTGTTCTGTTGTCTCATGCAAAATATTTTACCTCTTAGTGATGCTTTCCTGGTGGTGTATCAGAGATAATTCACAGAAGAAAATACACCTGCCTCAAAATACAGCAGGAGCATTTCTAAAAAGATTTCTAGATATGTATAGCCTTTGATGTTTATTAGTCTCACTGCATACTTAAAATTCAAATCAAGGCATCAGAAAACCCTTGAGAGAAATGCATAATTCATATTTTCTATTTACTATACTTGTTCTATGTATTATATCAGCTTTTATTGATTTCTGTTCATGGAATATTCACAAAATAATAAATTCTCAATCTTATTATATATTCTAACTTTTAATCTCATTAATTCCTTCAGAGCTGACTTCTAAAAAGATGACATTAATGTCAGTATTTATTTACCTTAACTAGTGCTACACTGGCCATTTTTTAGATTAGTAAATTACCAGAGGTTGTGGAACTTTTTGAAACACACATCAGCATATTTGTCCAATTATTTTAAGGATGTCTTTCCTCCTCACTTGAAGCAAAGCCGATCATTTTTTCTTACTGTACAATTGCATTGTATATCAATAGGGGATGGATATTTCCCATTCATTTCTGACCAAAGAAATTATTTTGATGCTTGCTGTATGGGAAGCTCTTGTTATTTTAGATTTGTCTGTTTTATTCACCTGTCACTGTCACAGTTTGGTGTGGCACTTCCCACTGAGGTGTTTCTACAGCTGAAGACAAAAATATTTTACAACAAAGTGCTGTCAGCATGACTGAATCTGAGATCAGCTGCACCTCAAAGAGGTCACACTGTGCATAGAGGGTGCTGTAGGAAAATCAAATTGCAGATGGTTTGAAAGGGAGTAAGAAAGGGGCCCAAAAAGGGAAGTAAAATTTCAGACAGTGTTCTGAAAGTCTTCTCTGGAAGAAAAAACATAAATCCATGTATAAACCTGGGAATAAGAAAAGGCCTTCAACCTTTACCTGCATCAGCAAAATCAATTCTGTGGTTTAAATCCAGCTCTACAGAACCCAGCTTAAAATATTGACTTATTATTATCTACTATATAGATTTATATGCTATAATAACAAAATTTTACTCATTATGAAGTAAAATTTCATTAACCAGAGGGATAGAAGGCTTAATACAAAGATGCCATTTTTTGAGGGCCGATGGAATTAGAATTGTTGTCAACCGAAATCTTCCTGCTTTTCCGTTTGAAAACATGTGAGAAGCAGTTTTCAGACAAAATTTGGAATCTTAATTTCTGAAGTGTACCTAGAATATAGATAGGATCACAGTTTGAGTTTCTTATGCACCCATTCTGCAGTGAGAAGTACCTCTGGCCTTGATTTCTGCAGTATTACAGTACTTTTTCTAATTCACATAAGAGGACGAAGAAAACAAAGATACACAAGCTGAAGAATTAGGACTTGCAGCTGCAGCCTGTAAAATTAAGAGAAAAAAAAGATCAAAATCATCTAAGAATGGGCCACTTCCCAACCATCCTAAGAGTAGTAAATATGGTGTAAATGATGCTTAAACCAGCATTTGCTGAGAGAACGTTAGTCCAGGTAGAAGCAGTTACTCGTTTCACATTATCTGTTGGATTATAAGATCATTACTGCTGAGCAGTTCCCTATTGTTTGTTTATAAAGCACCTAAAAATTGAGGAAAGCCCTGAAACATAATGATTTCCTATTAATAAAACAACAAAAAATCGTGGTTTTTTTTCATGTGAATGTGCATATATATGGAGGGGAGGGAGGTGGGGGCAAACAGACCCTTTGTTTTCAATGTTTTGAACTTCAGGGAAAATAGTTTTGCAATGAGTTCGCCCCCAGAATCCACAATATGAAACAAAAATATTATGGAACCTATTTTTCTGTGGTATAACTTCCTAAAAGATAACAGACCTATTGGAGACAGGATTTAAA
This sequence comes from Acridotheres tristis, assembly GCA_037013685.1. Lineage (NCBI taxonomy): Eukaryota > Metazoa > Chordata > Aves > Passeriformes > Sturnidae > Acridotheres > Acridotheres tristis. The sequence continues at coordinate 3,398,306 of CM072884.1, forward strand.
CTTAGTTCACTCACAACTTCTGGAATAAAGATAAAATGGAAGATAAAATGAAGTAAAGATTTTCATATGATTTCAGCAATCCACAAAAACCCCAGAGTTTTCTGTAACATCAATTTTCAGAACTGGTCAGTGCAAGACCTGCCTTAGACACTGATATCTCAGATATCAGTGAAAACAATAAAAATGCAGCAAGACAACAGAGAAGACAATGAAAATGCAGCAAAGTGCAGTGCATAATTCCTCAGGTCTTTCTGGTAGCTCTGCCAGGGACTCTCAGCATTCATCACACACTGAAAGAAAATTTTAGGGACTATCAAAGGAAAAAACCCTATTTGAACTGCATCTTTACACATCACTTTGACCTCATAACCTGGTTTATCAGCTCGTTAAAGATGAGGTCACGTGTCAGAGTAATTGGTAATTTTAGCATTTCACATTCAGAGGGACAAATGAAGAGCGGGGAGTGCTGAAACTCAGTTTTACCTTGTACACCAAAATCTGGACTTGTTTTTGTGACTGCACTCATCCAAATCCAGCCAGATAAAGCCTGGAATGGTTTGCAGGGCTTGTGCTGCCTCGAAGGGAACTGCAGAAAGGCATGAGGATGTTCCTTGTCTCATAACCACCCCTCATTGCTCATGGTTTACTTCTAGGCTTTGTTACCAGCTGCAAGCCATTCTCACCAATTCCCATGCAAACAACTCAGAAGACTTTATTTTTATAAAATTTCACATTTTTAAAGAGCACTTTCAATGAGCATGGCTAAAATGGCAGTGTCTGTATTGACAAATTCAGTCAGAAAAAAAAAAGAAAAGCCTCATTTCAAATCATAGCCAGCTTATTTATCACACTCAAGCTGCCAAGTATGGCTGTGCAAAATCTGTCAGTTTTTAAATGCCTTCCTGCATATTCAAAGCCTCTTCAAAGAATATTTCCTGGAGTTACATCACATGCAGCCACCCACACCTCCCCACGTCCTGCCTACACCTCCAAACTCCTCAGGGTGACAGAGCAACATTAACCTATCACATCTGCAGGGTTATGCAGGGTTTGATTTTGATTGGGAACTCTTTTAAGAAAAAAAAAATAGAACAAAAACCCCCTTGCCTTTTTCAACATTAGGTTTCCCAATACCTAAACTCTCTTTTGGAGACTATTTCCACTAATAATGAGTGCTGGCTGCCAGGGGCCCTTTAGGTAATGATTTCTGCAGGAAGTCTTGTTAAACAAAAATGTAAGAAATAACAACCTCACCCACCAGAACTCCATGTTGTGAATATTTGTACAGCAAAATTCCAGCAAGGATTCCATTCTGCCACTTCAGCTCCACAGAGCCACACTTGGCTGAGGATGAACAGCTCACTGTAGATGGAGGGATTGAGTTCAGGCAGGGAAGGATTACTCACCATGAGTTACTATGGCAGAATTTGGCCAGAGAAACCAGGGTAGTTTTCTGCAATATCAACACATTATTTTAGAACAGCTGGGAAATGGATATTAAAAAAAGGAAAAAAAAACCCCACAAAACAAAAACCAAACCAAACCAAACCAAAAAAAAAAAAACCCAAAAAACCAAACAAAAAAACAAAAACAAAAAAAACCCCACAAAGAACCGAAAAAAAACCCCAAAAACCAAAAAAACCCAGTATAAAAAAAATACAACACAAAACAAACAAAAAAGCGAACAAAAAACAAAATAAGCAAAAAAACCCCAACAACAACAACAAAAAACCAAACCAAAACAAAAAAACCCCTGAGTTTATGAAGGAGGATCAAATACTGTCTTCATTTAAGCAGGAATTCTGGTTTTAATTCATCTAATTGTGTTAAATTGCTAATAGGCTAATTTGAAGAGCCCAGCACATTCAAGGGGCTGATATTTAATTTTAAAAATCACACTTCACACAATGCAAGACAAGGGGTCAATGCTTGAATGAGGAGCTCCCTTGAGAGGACAAGGCACAATTAATGCTGCAGAAACTTCTCATTCATTTCTCTGCTGCTAAATATCACTGATTGGGAAGGACACCATTTTTTCTTAGCAATTTTTTTTTTTTTGCATAGATTTCCCTCTTTTCCTTGTCTCTTTATCTGACCCCTGCATCCTTCCCTCTAGTGGATTTTGACTCTTATCTGGCTTTATGCTTTTGTGATTATATTGATACATTCAGCCCTGAGAGTATTATCCATACAGACTTCTGCCATGGACAGAGGAGTTTCAACGATGCCATTTTAGTGTCTAACCCTGTCCCAGGAGAATGGCTTCTCCTGGCTTAAAAGGATTTTACAAACTCCTAAAAATACTGGGCAGACTTCAAGGCATTCCTAAAAAAAAAATGTTTCAAGTTGCTATGCCAGTCAGCCTCCACTCCTTAGCTTCAGGATAAGACCTTGTAAGTGTTCACTACCTCAATTCAATTTTATTTCGAGGCATTGCTTGGCATGAGGAAGGTGACAAAATCCAGCCCCTGTTAGGACAGCATGAACACACCAAAGTGAAGGAGTCAGAGGTTCTGGGAATACTGATGAGCAAGGAGAAGAGATTATTTCAACACAAGGAGTTTTAGCAAGCAGAGAGAGAGAGACTTCTTGGTGAATATATTCAAGAGTCCTGGCAGGCATGATTATATAGGTAGAACTCAGGGTAATTTTCAGTCAGGGAAGTTTCTTCCTTGCTCCTTAAGTCAGGGCATTTAAAATCGAAGTTCACTATTGCTCAACTGAGGAAACATCCTGGAGAATATCTATAAATAGCCGTGAGGATCTTTAAAAGGTAGTTTTTGTCAGTGGCAAGATGCTTTCACAATTAGAAAACTCTGCCTGGGGTTCTATTAACCACAATAGCCTTTCCTCACCAGCCACATTTCTCAATTAGCACTAAGAGCTGCTTCTGGCTCAATACTTGCCATAACTAAAACTGTGCTTGTTATCCTCAAATGTTTAAATTGAGATTAGTGACCTTCTGTTATTTTTTTACATGACAGTTATTTGGTGTTGACCTTAAAGAGAAGGTGTTTAAATGTATATGAACATATATTCATAACACTTCAGGAAAAAATTTACATTTATATTGCATAGAAAGACTACAGCTTTCTCTTTCTAGCATTTCTGGTTCTTACAGACTTTATTCTATGGACAGTGTTAATGACTTATAAAGTGTAAGACTTTGCTGTTTTAAAGAAAATGTCACGTTATCACAGCATGTGTGGAATAGATTATTCCTCCCTGCAATTCAATCTGTACAAAATATTTGAGCAAAAGATCAAGTACAGCATCTTTTGAAAAAAAAAATATTAAAATTAAGAACCAATGGAAAACAATAGTGGGAGGGCAATGGTAAATGTGTGTGCAGCCTTTGGCAATAATCTAAGAAAAAGACAAATTACCTTTACTTTCTGTCAGCAAATAGTTGATAAAAAAGTACTTATTCACTGGACACAATCTCATTCCTTTTAGGCTTCAGCAGTACATTCTCCTCACTTCACAGCTGAAATAACTGCTTTCAGAATTGCTTCACAGGTCTGAAAAAAACTCCCTGGAAAAAAATGTCACTTGTGTTCTCTTTCCCCTATTGTACTTGTGTGATTCACTATGAATGTTCAGCAGTCTTAGGCATAGTACTTTGGTTGCAGTAGTGCAATTATAGAAAAAGCAATTTTATGGTATATCTTAGGGGGAAAAATAGCATTTTATTAAGAATATAGGCTTGATTTGTCTTGGATACCTCTGTGATCTAACTGTAAGAACTATAAAAATTCTTTACCATTGTCTCTCAATTGTTATGTCAGAATCAACTAGTAGAAATTAAATTTATCATGAGAATAATTTCAAGTGGAATTTTCAGTAGAACATTCACATGCCCACAAAATATATCCTTTCCACCTTTAACATATTTAAACAGAACAAATATCTGAATCAGCAGACAAACTCTTTTCTCTAGGTGAACAACACCTTAAAAGTAAAGATTATTTAATATTTCATGTTACACTGAGCCTTCCACATCTGTTCAAATCTGTAATTGCAAATACAAAAAGAACACAATCCTGAATTATACTTGTAAAAGTTAGATTAAGTGATTTAAATACTTGTGTGTGATCCTTGTTCAGTGCAGCACAGATTTACATTGCTTTTCTTCTGGCTTAATTAAAAACGAAGAAATTGGTTCTTTCTGGAGAGTATGAAAATCTTTCATACAATATAATTTATATAATAAATAATATAATTAATCATAATCTGAAGCTTCCCTTGCATCACATACTGTATGAAAATCCTTCCTACAGTATAATTTATATAATAAATAATATAATTCATCATAGCCCTTGCTTCCCAAAGCATCACAGAAGCATTGATAACAAAGTCTTACACTTCAAAGTCAAACAATTTTGACCTGTGACATCACTCAGGTGCTGTTTCAAACTTAATTCTAAGACATTTTGTAATTTTCAAAGTGTTACTAAGCATCATTAAAAAGAAAAATATTTTAAATAAATGGCATCCTCCCCATAGTGCAGAAACACAGTCCTTTAGAAAGTCCGCATTTTTGTAAGAAAAAAAAAAAAAAAAAAAGAAAAAATACACTGAAACTTTACAATCAATATGTTCTACATAGGAAATTTCTTGGAACTTTCAATATGTTTTTGCCCAAATTCATCTTCTTTGCTTATTTTATTTTCTTTATGTAGTTACACATACAAGGTCTTCATAATAATCTCGAGGTCCTAAATCTGTTGGTGTTCTTACATTTTTATAGCTAGTTAATGGTCTTTGTTAAATAAATAATAAAAAATTTTCTCAGAGAGTGTGCCTGTGGTTCACTTTGAAGCCCTTTGTCACAGAGAGGAAACAGTTCTTTTTATTCATCAGATTTTAAGACTTTCATTTAAGACCTACTGAATAAAAGTCCTGAACTAGTAAAAACAAAGGAACCAGAGAATATGTTCAGTAGAAATTTCTACCTGCTGCATTTTGAAGCATTTTAGAAGAAAACGTCATTGGAAAAGAGATCTCAAAATAAACTGGCTAATAGGTAGGCATTTCTTAGCCTCTGGAATCATACTGGAGGTCCCAGATGTAAATTATCAGCTTTTTTCCCTTTCTTATAATTTTCAGGACCTGGCTTATACCAATAAACTGAAACTCCTCCACTTCTCTGTTTCAAAATAATACCTTGTGAGCAGAGTAATGAAAATGCTCCCACTGTAATTATGCAGAGCTTCTCTACGTGTGAGGAATTTGGAATAAAATTGTGCTTTTTAATTCTTAAATCTTCCATGAGATATAGAAGTTAGAGTACATTTAGTTGAATTACAGGTTTAAGATCTGTTTTCACTATTTCATGAAAACCTACTATTAAAGTGGCTGCTTTCTCAGAAATTGGTATTTTTGTGTCAAAAATATTTTCCTCATAGTTAGAAGTAATTTCTTTCAAGGATGCATAGCAACTCTGCTATACCACCACTTTGAAGGTTACCAGAAATGAAGAAAGATTCCGTGGATTTTTGAGGAATCAGTGTTTTATTAGGAAAATTACATATTGGAATAATAAACAGGATTCCTTCATTCACCCTGAAATTAATGTATTTTGCATCCCTGCACTACCTGACTGGAATATGTCTGAATAGCTGTCATCTCAACAGCACAGTTTATTCCAATACTATAAAATTTGTGTAAAAAGAAAAGTAAAAAAAATAGTTTCACAATACCTGCTACTGAATTGGGGTTTGACATCTGAGTTTTGATAGGCTTCAGATTTTCTTCTCTATTCCAACAGAATCATAGAAATAAATAAGTCAGATTTATGCTTTAAATATATATTTTATATATATTTAGTCTCCTAAAACCCCTGATGCACAACATTATTTCACACAATTTTATGTGGCTTTCGATTTTTTCTTTCTTTAGATATTAGAACATCCTAAGAAAGAGAAAGAGAATGAAGATTCATACACATAAGGAGAGATGCCTAGGTGGGCAAACATTTTCATATATTGTGATTTAATTCAAAGGGCCATTAAATGCTGAAAATTTAACTGAATCTCAGAGAGAATTACAATTCAGACTATTACAGAAGTAATAAAATAACTGAACTCTGGGGCTGTTCTTCACTAATATAAACTCTTACATGTCAACTAACTGGCTGGCCTGTGGAAATTAATGCCAACAGACCCAGACTGGTGCCTTTGGTTTCTCACACTACTTTATCTTCCAGTTTCTGTTTTTGCTGTTAAGAATGTTTAAATTTTATTTACACTGCAGCCTTTCAGCATTCTCTCAATATGTTCCATTTTCCCCCAAAACATTAATAGATTGACTCTCATTACAAACTCAAAAAACCCAAAAGCAACCAAAGCCAAAGCAGTAGCAAAAATTATGGAATGGAAGACCCTAAATGCCCTAAATGTAATATATCAGTTAAACAGAGTTTAATATTAATATAAAATTAGATCATCTATTCATACATTGCCTTAGTGCACATGGACCAGCATCTTGTCTGTAAAGATCTTTAGCAAATTAAAAATTTTAGCTAATTCCTCACAAAGAGCCATCTTGTAGGATAGATATGCTCAATATAAAGAAAGTCATGTTGAGATCTTTTCTGCTTTGGCAGATTAGTTGGAGACAAAGTATTTCAGCAGAGAAGAATATAAGAATTTGGATCCTTAGGAAATATTTTCCTTATATGTCCACCTCTGAGTCCATGAAGTTTTATCTCTCCTGCTTTTTTACATTACAGGGAGACAGGGAATTTAAACTGTAGCACTTAATTCACCCTGAGAAACTCCTCTATGCCCAAAGATATGAGGATTTCAGGAACCCTGTCACACAAATACTTTGAGATTGGGCATTTCACATATACAGATCATTTAGTGCCTCGTTAGACAAAGGCAGAAAATAACAGTATGACACTTGGAATAAAGAATCATGATTCAGGGGAAAAGGTTGAATGTGGATACATGAAGAAATGGAGTTTAGGAAAGTACAGAAATTTTCATGCTTTTGTATTTATTAGTTGCAGCCACAACTGCAGCACAAATGACTGATGGCTGATGAGTGAATATTTGTGTGGGTTCAACAAGCTTCATTATTCAAAAGTGGTTTTTTTCCTTCTCTTCATTTCCTTTTCACAGAAACCCTACTGATGCTCTAATCAGGCATATTGGACATGAACAAATTAGCATAAGTTTAGCATATCACAATAATTCACTTCAATATCTATACTCCCCCTCACATTACTGGGAGCAGATCAGAACATCTATCAAGAATTGATATTTTTTACTACATATTCCAGCATTAAAAACAGTTTCCCAACACCATCCTTACAGGTTCAGCAGTGCTGTATTGGTTTGTTTAATGCTGCTTTTCAATATACTCCATTAGAACTATTTCATATTTTCAATTTTGAATCGAGGGGGTTTTCAGTTGTTAGGTTCTTCAAAGAACAGGTTTGTGTGCACTCATCTGAAAGTGTCAGGAATTAATGAACTCCTAAGGAGCCATATGTGATACTGTGCCAAGTTCCTAGAGATACAAACGGAATATATCATCTACTTTGAAAGATACTGACAAACAATTTTTTGGGATAAAAAACTGTGGTCCAGCACTTAAAGTCTCTTTGTTTGAAGTCCAAACTCTTGAGAATTGTGCCAGTTCCCTATTTTAGTCCCATAATGACCAATATTTACCTTAGGCTATGGAATGTTCTAGCAAAATAGGGGAGCTGGAAAGGAAGGGAAGGGTCTCATTAGTAAACAATTATTTAATTGCTTTTATTCCAGCCTTTGGAACATGCAGTTTTCCACCCATAAATGGCATCTTTATCTTCTCTCTGCTGAAGCACCCATGAAAATTTATTTCCTCTGTTAATCTTGGGTGTTTTGGGACTAACTAAACATGTTAGATGCAGGATACAGAAACAGATAAAGTAATAGGTAGAATCTCACAGAAACCTCTATTTTTTTTCCAGGCAAAGCAGCATGACATCATGTGAAATCATATGAAATCTTCATACTGATCAAGAAAAGTGGGATTCCACAGAAAGTAGTGTCACTCAGAGAAAATGAAATATCTTAATGCACCACCTAACCAGTGACAGTCATCCCTTTTTTATCCATTTTACTACTTATTGAGAAATCTTTCATTTTGTTGTTTTCTCCTAAAAATTTATAATTATTCATAGCAGAATTATAGTTATTCAAGCAGAGAGAGAAGCCAGTGAACTTGAATATCCAACCTCAAGTCACTGCCCTTTGGTCTGTATTTATCAGGAACTGCATCACCTATAATTTTTTTTAGTCCTGGCAATGAGGAGAAGAGTTTAGGATTACAATTCAGAGCTTTTAATTCCTCTTATGAGAAGTGATTTAGTGAACTGACCTTTTTGGAGATATTCATGACAGAATGATGAGAAAGAAAACAGCTTAGAAGTTTCTCTATGAGCATGGGGCTTCCACAAGGCCTATGAAATACTGGCACCATTGAAATTGACTTAAATACTGTAATTTAATTTGTTTTCATTCTTAAAAAGGTGAATGCCACCAGAAAAATTATGGGTAAAACATACAAGCTACACATAAAAATATGGAAAGAGGTGTTGACTCAATTTTCCTGGAATACTCTCACAGAGTCAAAATCTGTTCTTTACCAGTGTTTTTACTGCTCTCTTCCTTCCTGGAAGCTCTTCAGAGAATCCCCAAATCACCTCTTCTCTCTTCATAGATTTTTTGTTGGAATCTTCCTTTACCTTTGATGGGAAATCCTAGATTTCTCACCAAAGTTTTGTGAGGTTCTTCTCTTCTGCATCCTGGAATGTTTTAGCCTCTTTAGCAAGTTTCTGTACCCAAACTTTCCCCCTTTTTACAGGTACCAAAAAGCTGCTTTGATTATCACAAATTGCACTATCACATATGCATTGCATAGAAAGTATACAATCACATCTACCCACACTGCAGGGCTGAAGACAAAAAGCACAAGTAAGCAGCTGACAATAGAGAGGGATAAACACTTCTCTAAGTAATAATTTTATCCATTTTCTCTCTGTTTTAAAGTAAGACATACACGAGGAGCCAATATTGTAGTAAAATTCTTCGTACTTGTTATTGCAGTGGGTTCTTAGGACTGTTATTTGAAAGTCAGCTGCTGAAATCTGGTACTGAGAGCTGTCATCTGCTGCCTGCCTACAAGCTGCCAATACATTTTCATTTTTATTGCCATGGAAACAAAGGTTGGCATGACTTAGTGAAAAAGGGGGGGGGGGAAAAAGTCTTTTAGACAGCCAGAGTTTTTAAACTTTGACCCAAGATGGAATTCACCTTTATTACCCACAAAGGTCACACTGAAAGGGTCAGGCAGGGATAGTGCCTGGCATTGCCTCTTCCTTGTCTGATCTCCCAGCTGTCAAAACTGTGAGCCCGGCCAGATTGAGTCATGACTACCTTCTCTCCAAAGTAGCTGCCTTTCCAAGGCAATCAGGAGTGGGAAAGGAGGATGAATTTCTGGGATTTGTCTCACCTGGAAGTAAGACAAAACTTCTGAATGTGCCATGTGTGGGAACCTGCAAAGGATTTGGCAAGCATCACAATCACTTCAGGCCCTGCTAAACACTCCCATGCTGTACGCAGAAAATACATTTTTCTGTAGGAGCTGTGTTTCTCATTGCAAGAAGAAAGCATTTCTGAACTATCAGCTAAAGAAACTCTTTCCATGTCTGTTTAATAGAACAATCCTAGAATAGCAGTCAAAATGGACCCAGCTTTAAGGTGTGAACAACCCCTGTCACAGATGTAGTAGCCATTCCCTGTCAGGTATTAAAAGGTTCATGCAGGTGTGTAGCTGTTTTTATTCCACCTGACAGTGGCACACTAAAAATGGAGCTTCTATAAACATTTGCAAGCTTCCTTTCATCCATCTTTTTTCTCCCTGATACTTGTTCTTTATTCGTCACCAGGTGTCACTAACTGTGGAAGTTACCCCAATTTTTCTATTTTTTTCTCAAGTATTATCCATGGTTTTGAGCAATCATTTAACTTTTAAAATGAGCACAAGGAAAACGACAGTTTAATTAACAATTGGAACACACTGTTGATCTCAGTTTAGTTAGCTGGTGTATTTATGGTCTGTTTATTAATTTTTTAAATGATGCCTTGCTATTGACTGCTTGGACCCTCTGTCAATCACAGCTCCTGTCTGATGCACACTTTTTCCCCCCATTTCTTACCTTCTTTTTGTATGGCCTCGTCTTTCCTTCCTTTTACTTGAAGAGCCCTAGGAGGGACCTGCTGGTGTTTCTCCTTGATCAGTGAAGTGCCCCCTGTGCTATCCTCTAAATCACACTGTGTAAGCCAGAGGCTTCAGCACCTCGAAGCTTCTGCAACACGACTTTTCTTCAGACAGTACATCATCTCCTGAGATCACACAGAGGAAATTGATTCTGTGGGCAGTATTGTGCCTGCAGAACCTCCAAAACTACTGCCCTAAACACAGACTGGCAGATAAAGTAGAAAATGAATAAGGAAATAGGGACACAGGTGTCCCTACACACCTGCCAGATTCCTGTTTTAAAGAATTCGAGGGCTAAAGTTACAGATATTCTGATTTAGCCTGATGTTTCCAGGTCAATAGGGTAGAGCAGCAATCAGGGTTAGCAAAGGTAACAGAACATTTCCACAGCTATTATTTCAGGGGTTCCATAGCAGCTTCTCATAAAAGTAAAGCAGACATCTCTTTTCCCCCCATACCCCTTATCCTTTACTAAATTATTTTTAAAAGAAGTTTGCTCTAGCTTATATCAAAACTGGATGAAAACTCACAGTACATAACATAACAATTTGTTTTCCATTTGGAGCTTGGTATTAAAAATTTTATGATTATATTTCCATTCTTCTACTTATACATGGAAAGCATAGCAGTGCCTTTCTTGAAATGAACAACAACAAACGATTGCTTAATCGTGTAATCACTACCACAGGAGGAAATGAAAAGCCAAACAAGAAACATCGTGTGGCTCACAAGGAAGTGCAATAGCTGACAAGTGGCAGTGTCACTCCCCTGGCAGCACGCAGGACTTGGGGAAGCAATTAGATCCTGATGACCCGCAGACATTTACCCCCACCTGCAAAGCTCGTTTCAAAGGAGAAAAGCCCGTGGATGAAACAGCTCTGTTCTCCTTTGACAGCCTCCCTGAGCAGCTCCTGTGACCAGGAGAAGGATCTCCAGGGGATTGTAGGCACTCTGAGAGACAAGATTAAGCAAGAGAGGTCAGGAATGATGAAGGTGGAGAGAGCAAACAGAGGCAAAGACAGAAGTGACATTCAGAGAATTAAGAGATGGAAGGCAAGGGTAAGCAGAGGTGAAGAAAGATACGGCATTTCTTTGCCCAGTGGAATCAATTGTGTTTCAAAAAATGTCAACATGCTGCTCAAGAGAGGGATCAAGGACACAGAGAGAAAGTTGAAGGAAAAAAGAGGATTTGTGAAGCTGCTACACAAACATCCCTCATAAACTACAGGCTAAAATTTTGTGTTCAATCAGCTCCTGCAGTGGGTGAGACCCACAGCCACTGGCCCTTGCACTTCCATCAGATTATTTCCTTGCAGTTGTTGTCAGGGAATCCTAAAGCTTGCCTTCCCTCCCAGGTCCAATAAGCCATGTTTAGGGCTATTTGTTTCAGTCACTAATCTCACATTTCTTTGTCAGTGCTACTGTAATTTTAAATACTAAGCTTTAGTCACACACAGTTTTCAGTTTCTCAAGTTGCTACATTTTTTTGCATGAACATTTAAAGATTTTCTGAAAGTTTAGATTTTCTTTTAAGAAAAAAAAAAGAAAAAAAGACACTTTAATTTTTACTATTTTTTTAATGGTTAAGTCAAGTATCAAGCCACAAGTTTTTTGTTATAGCTATATGATAAAACAGGCTTGACACAATATCAGAGAAGACATGCACAGAACAGGCAGGGAGTGAAGCATAATTTGCTGCTCCTGACTGCTTTATTTTTCAAGACCAAAGGTTCCCAACTCAGAAACCTACTGAACAGAAAACATAAGGATGGATTGAAACCTCTGTCAGACATACCTAGAAAAGTCAAAGCCTCATTATTTTCCAAACACTGCTTTTCTAGAACTCTGGACTCCTCTTCTGGGGAGCTCTGCCTGGACTTAAGAGTCTGTAGCTGAAGAAAACATAGAAAGTGCTGTGAAAAAACACTGTGGACACAGAGCACAGAGACAGGAATTTTTCTTGGCCTGTCTCCAAAAAAAGTAACTGTTGTCTAAGCTTTGCAATTAAGTTGGATTTTTTTTTTCAGTGGTTTTAAAACTTGTCAGGACCACTGGCAAACCTGTGGCTTCTCACAGGAGCATTAAGCTTGGCAGCACACGTTGCCTTCCCCTCTCTGAGCCAAGCACTCCAAAATAATGCTCCCATAATGATGTCAGTCTCTTGTTCTCTGAGCTTGAGGAGCCAGTTCTATAAGTGACAACCAGAGAGAGGAGGCACCTTTGGCAAGGGTTCCTAAATCACTTTGGCCTGTCACACACCTGCAAGGAGATCACTCCATGCAGTTTCCCCTCCCAGACCTTGACAGATATTTATATTCTGTGCTTCTGCACAAAATATATCTGATTTCATTATTTCAAGTACCAGCTACCCCACAGAATTTTATTCCTGAGCAGCACGACATGGAGAAAACTTTTCCCAAAGACTTTTCAGAAAACCACTTTGGTGCCAGCATGGTCACCCTACACTTTGCATGTAGAAGTTGCTCGAGTATGAATGATTTTTGCTCCTTGGAGAATTCCACACATGGAGCTGCTGCTTGACAAAGCCCAGTGCAACAGCATCTGTTCCCTAGTGAGCATCTCTTGGAGTGTCAGTGACAGGTCTCTTATCAGTGCTTTGTCTCAAAAGAAATGTGTAACAAAACTTGACACATGTTAAGATATTTTTTGGCACAACTGAAAGCAGGACAGGATTCTCCATTTATAAGAAAATGCTATTTTTTTTTTCTCAGGAGGTGTAACGTAAAAGAAATAAGCCTATTTTACTCTATAGAGGGGTTCAAACTAAATGGGCTTGAGGAGAGTGGCACTTTGAAGAAGTAAAGAACAACAAAGAAATCTCCCCACTGATGAATTTTGAAGCAGTGTTAATAAAATTGAAGGCCAGGCTGATCCCAAATGTATTGTAGAAAGGTAATTATAAGACTTCCTTTCTGTATATTTGTCTATTTATCCCTAGTGGTCTGCAAAACCATGCTAGCTCTAGTCATGCATTTTTTAACTCAAATTAAATACTGAAAATTTTGTGATGAAGAATGAATTATTTTTAAAGTATTTTGCAATCATTTCTCTGGAATATTTATCAGACTGAAGAGTGCTTTATCTATCTATTAGAGAGTATATAAATCAGTGTTTTTCAACATACTGCAGAAACTTGGTAAGAGAATGTAAAACATTGCCATTCTCCAAGTTAATCTATTGGCAACCAGGCAAATAAATGTTACAAAGATAAGTGCATTAGCACTTTAAAGCACCCAGAACAAGAGAAGTTAAGGCAAAATCCATGATATTAGACAGAAAATATTATCTTGCCAATGCTTTTACACAGAATTTTAATTGGCTGCCTAGTGAGTGCAAATTACCATTTGTGATTTGTTGCCACTACTACAATGTTTCATTACAGTAGTTTTGGGGGAAAAAAACCCCATGTAACAGATCTGCTTAATTTTCTATATTCTAGTGCAGAAGTTCTATGACAAACAGTAATTGCTGTATCAAAGAGGTCTAGCTAATTCTCAGTGTTCCATATTCATGCTGATATGCCACAATTGGTAAGGCAATTGTTTTCCAATATTGCATTGCAAAATAACAGATAAAGACCTCATGCTGATTTTTCACTGGCAGAGGTAGAAGAAGTGAGGGGAAATGGTTTTAATCTTTCACTCTGATTGATGCTGGAGATGTCACTTCTTTTTTCCTTCTTTAATATGCACCTCATGGTTTAAACCCAGCCAGTGAGGACCATACAGACTCCTGCCCCCTTGCCCCGTCCCTCCTTGGTGGGATGGGGTAGAGAATCAAGGAAAAAAAAGTAAAACTCATGGGTTGAGGTAAAAACAGTCCAATAATTGAAACCAAGTGAGGCATATTGATAAAAATTATAATAATAATAATGATTGTAATGAAAAGGAGAGAGAAATAATACCTGAGGGAAACAGATGATGCACAACAAAATTGTTCACCATGCACTGAGCAATGCCCTGCCCTGAGCAGCAATCAGCTCCTCACAGAAAACTTCCCCAAATTTATGCACAAACTTTCTGGGGTATGGAATATCCCTTTGGCCAGTTTGGATCACTTGTCCTGGCCATGCTCCCTCCCAGCTTTTTGTGCACTGGCAGAGCATGAGACCCTGAAAAGTCCTGGATTTGGGGTGAGGATTACCCAGCAACAACCCAAACATTGCTGTGTTACCTTTATTATTCCCATACTAAGTCCCAAACACTGCACTGCACCAGCTGCCAAGAAGAAAATAAACTCCATCTCAGATGAAAGCAAGACAATGCAGCTTCTCAGGAAAAATATTGTGAAGATAAGTGGGAATTTGAGCACAATGTTGTAAAAATAGCTGGTAAAAGTATAGATGTCTGTAAATTGAAAGGATGTCTTGATTATATTTTCTCAGCCTTATGCTGACTGCCCTTTCAATCAAAACTCCTATCATTCCCCTTCCCATCATTCACAGTGGGTTTATTCCTTCCTTGCACCTCTTCTTATATTTTTCCTCAGCCCTCACATTCTCCCTTTTACCCTACAAGGTCTCACTCCATTTTCATAACACCATCCCCTAGAGCTGGCTAGGGAAAACAGAAAATAGGGTGACTTTTTGTAGAAAGTTTGCTGTGCTTTGCCACATTAATCTTCAGCTTGGTTTTACAGATAAATGTCCTCTTTTGCAAAAAGCAGACTTCTCCAAACTTGCACAAAGCCCTGTGGCCAGGGGTCTGGTTCTTGGTAACTCTTCAGGACCTTGCTGACTACCCTAATTCTCCTTGGTATCCACAGCAGCAACTCAACAAGGGAGCTGAAACAGACCTGCCAGACACTGTAGTAGATCATACACAACTTTAAAGGGTCTATAAATTCTGTCACAAAAGGGAGCCTGGTCTGCCTATGCAGATTACATTGTTACAGTGGTTAAAACTAAGCCCCCAAAGGTTGGTTCACAGTGTAAGGAAAATATTCTTCCAGCACACACACATGGCAACAGATGCTCTGACATGATACATCTTGGTTTTCATCTCAGAAATCTCTAAAAAAGAGAACTAATGATGTCACCAAACAAAAAGGCATTCTTTTATTAAGACTGATGAGCTCCCAAACTGAATGGTATCAAGAAAATCTATCTGAAAACAAAGCCTCTCTTTTTCTAGCAGATGACAAAAGCTCTGAAGTTTGCCTAGGGCACTTTAAAGCATCCCTTTGTACAGCGTTCATTTCCTTCAACCTTGTTATCACCTCATCTCCCACTGTTCATCACCGGCCATCATTACGTTCTTTTAAACTCTAAAGGTTAATTACAACATAATTGTTCCCCACAGTGACTAATCCATAGATATACCCCTTTTAAGTAACAAATAAAGAAATAAAGAGAGAAATGGAACTGAACTATTCTTATCTAGGATCTGTTCTGAAAGAACTTTCTTAAATATTAATAAGCAATTCCTATGCCAATAAAATCTAGGCAGTACCTATATAATTTGCATAAACCAGTGGGGAGCCTTGAAAGGGGGGTTTAAAGGAATTGTGGGGAGGGAGATAAAACTACCCTTGTGGTCCATATTTTTCACATCAGATGCAAAATACAGCAGTAACTGTCAAAATGCAGCTGCAGCAGCTGAGCAGTTTATGGAATTTGTAAGTAGGATTAGCAATGGGTTTCAACTTTGCTACTCACACAAGCACACACAGCTTTAATCTGGAGTGGAGTTACCATTTTGCTCATCTGTAAATCAGTCAGATATGGAAAAGTGCAAGTAAGTCATAACAGAAACAGAAAAACATCTCCTCACACTCATCTCCTCAGCATCCCAGACTTCAGTTTTTGTTCTTTGGCTTTAGATTTATTTTCCTACCACAACTGATGACAGATTCAGAAGATGTGGCAGATGAGCATTTTACAAAAACTTAGACCACTTTTAGGTGACCGATAAACCTTATGTATATTTTAAAATGGTAATTATTTAATTCTAGTATTCTGCCATTATATTTCTGGTTTATTTTCATTATAAGTGGCATGTTAAATTTGACTGCTAGTCTAAACAGAGGCAATGAGATAGGGGACTTGAAGAGGCTGATGGACAATATCCAGTCTGATTAATACAACACAGAGCAGTAGTTGTGCATTTTTAAAGCCCAATATATATTTTTGATGACGTAAAACCAAATAATCATATGAAGACAGAGGTGGAGATTCAATGACAGTGCAGACATGCTGTCAGAAGTCCATCTGTGGGGGAAAAAATGACAGAGGGCAAGTATGTGAAGCAGTGAGAACACAGTATCGCTGATAAATTAGTGGGAGACAGTGTAAGGAGCTCCTGTGTTTAGGTGCTTTAATTTCAGTTGCCAGTAGAGAAGCAGCACTTGGTGGCAGATGTGAATAAAGTGTCAATAATATTCACCATTTTAGAGATATAATGTGTATTCCACCTGCAGGAGGGAAAAGAGAAAACTCTGGCAATGAGAAAGACACAAAAAATTGGAGAAAGCAATGAAAAAGAAACGCGAGAGAGGAAAGGGGAAGGTATGATTGTGAAATATAGATGTGTGCACTAGGTTGAAATGGGAAAGAAATAAAGGTCACAGTATAAAGAAAATGAACTACTAGACAGAAAACAGACATCACAATGCAGAGCAAAATGTTGTGAAAGGCATAGGAGAGTACAACACTGATAATGGTTGTTAAACCTGTGCCCCAAAGAAGAGGAATAAAGAGGCTCTTAGACAAGTGAATAGGGAAAAGCAGAGAGGGGTTTTGAGAGAAAAAGAATTGTTATTGTGAGCAAACATTTTGTTGTTTGGTAAATCTGATTTTGCGTACATTCATTGGTACAAATTTTGGGGAGTGAAATTTCTGTTAGAGATTCAAAAAGTGTAAAAATTTGATTTTAGATAAATGTCATTTCCAAATACTTATGTCCTGAATGACAGATTGTAACATATATCTGGTTGGACATTAGTTGTGCTGGCAATATTCAAGGCTAAACACTTCAGAAAAGAACATCTCAACCTCTAAAAGCCTGTACCATCCAAGAGAAAGGGTAATCCAACAAAAAAAATATCTAAAATACTATTTTCTCTGCTGGTCTCCCTCTTTACTAATTTAGATAAAATTTGGGGGTTCAAAGGTAGATTTTGGTTTTCCTTTCCTTTCTAAAATATTAAAGGCTTGTCCTTACAATTCCCGAAATTAATTAAGAGGAGAAGTTTGCTTGCATGCAAGCTGTGAGAGTTTAGATTTAAGTTTCCAGCAGAAATCATGTCAAATCTGAGTGTCCACAGCACTTTTTGAAAGGTGTTCAAAAGTCTTACTAATGTTACAGAAGATGTGATAAAATCCAGATGAAAGCATTGCACTTGGGACAAAAAAAATCACTCAGTTATAGGAAAAGAAACAATTGGGAGATGTTATTCTCACTCTCTTTTGAAGAGCTTTGAGTTTATAATCAATTTCTCATTCATATCTCAGATAGGAACATCTTTGGAGCAGCCATTGCCTTTTGTTTGAGCAGCCAGCTGCACCTTAAACAAGGTTTATGCTCACCAGCTTCGGGTTAGAAACATTTGGGTTTATTCCTGCAATACCTGTTGACCTTTATCAAGTTGACTTTGTTATTAAATCAAGGCCAAATATTTAAAGATCTAATGAATATAAATATTTATTGAGAAATCTTATCTTTGTCTCTCAAACTCTTTACAAGATAAGCACAAAGGTTGCTTCTACAAAACTCAGGCATGAGAATTCTGTGTTGCACTGCCAAACTGAGCATATTGTTGGATTAAATTAATAAACAAGTAATCTTGTTGGCAGAACTCTCTCTCAAGAATCTTGGTAAACACTTTGGTTGGGTATCTATTAAAACTTCTGACTGTTTACAATATTTTTCTATTATGGTAACATGTGTCAAGCAGCAAAAAAAATATTGCTTGTTTATTTCCCATGTCAGTCTGCCTCGTTGTGCAACTTCAGTTTTCTGTTTATCCTCCCAAAAGTGAAATTATAAAGTAAGAGCGGTAGAGAAATTTAAACACAAACTGGTAGAGAAAACAGCATCATCATTTAAAATCACACCATGTTATTAAACTTTGTTATAATGAACTACTGGGGCTCATTTAGCTTGTGAATCACTTAGACCTTTCACTTCAGATGAAGCAATGACAAAGCTAGAGCTCATGCAATCAGGTAGTAATACATAAAATTAACCAGTCACCAGCTGCTCCACCAGAATTAATGGAAATGTGGAATACAGATTTCTTCTTGAGCAAAATGAGAATAGACACTTGGGGATATGCTTAATCTCACTAGGACAACGTGGTGCAGTTACAATGGTACAGTGGAAAATCATAGGAAAACCCAAGACGTACTTAGAACATGTCTGGACATACCCATTTTTTAACAAAATACATTTCTTCCATCACCATGTTTTATAAGCCATTCCTGCATTAACTGGAATTTCTGCAGGTTTCCTGCTGGATCTGTACAGATACTTCTCTTCACAAAGGAAAAAAAAAAAATAGTCCAAATCTCTGTTCTGGTACTGGCTGTTCTTAAATTCCCTGCAAGGCATCACACCTTACCTGGAAAAAAAAAAAAAAGCACATGGCTGAAATCTTGATGGCTGGTGACAAACCAAGCACAGAAAGCAATGACTTGAGAAAGCTTGTTAAATCTCCTTTGAGAAGACAATTATTCAAAGTTCACAGTTAAATAACAAGTCCCACCAACCTTTTCTCCACCATTTAATTTGGAGCAGTTGAATATGTGCAAAGGCTGCAGTTTGCAGCATTTAGTACAAAGTTTCATTAAGGTATCATGCAAAGGAACAGCTTTTACAAAAACATTAACAAGTGACTACAGCTGCTTCACCAGAGCTTTCTCATTACAGCAAATGATTTTGCAGCACTTTCTTTAGTGCCACACAGATGTCCCATCCACCACTAGAGGAGATGCACACTCTGTTTTTTAAATGTCCCAGAAAGGAAGCCAGCCCAAAAAAACCAGATTGTTAGTGGCCTGCCTACAAGTGATCCTCTGTAAAGACCCATGGGTCAAAAACCCCTATTCTGTAATAATGCTGACACAGTGAAGTCACTTCAGTGACCATGCCACTGCTTTTAGCACAGGTGTGTATAATTCTGCTATGGGATCTCAGAACCACAACTGGCTATAAGCATTGGTAAAACCCTCAGCAGGTTCTGAGAGCTACTAATGACTGACAAAAGCAAGCTTCCCATCTTGAAAAAGGATAGGCCAGAGAATTATAATGCCAAATAATATTTTACAATCAAGCTGAACTTGGCATAAAAATCTTCCAGTGTGAAATCAGAGCTCTCTGTCACCAGGGTGGCAGCACTGGCAATACTGGTGCTGCCCACCTTGGCTTAGCAAGCCTGATCCTGACCAAAGCACGGCCTCAGAGGTGCCCAGGGCTGGGGCAATTCCCAATTGCCCACCACAGCTGTCCCTGCCCTGGGACAGTGGGACAGAGCTGCCAGGCACTGCCCTGGTTCTCCTCATGGGCTCCCCACCACTGCTCCTGGTGCTGCCTAAGAGCAAAAGAACAAAACCTTGCAATTCTGTTAAAGTGGTAGCATTAAAGCAACTCTTTAATGAAAGCCTTCAGGTGCACTAATACAGCTGTGAGCTCATGTGATAAAGAATTACCACCATTTTCATAAGGTTAATTAATATATCTAGCAGGTACATCTAATAGCAGACCAGTTATCCCAGCATCCTACCCTTGGTTCACCCCTTGGAGTTGGTCCAGGGGCTTCTTTGCCCCATTTCTTATTATGTCCCTTAAGTTTCTGTAGGAAAAAAAAAATCAGAAATTCTCTTCTTAAGGATAAAACTAAACAGAATTTTAAAATATATTAGTAAGGATTTGCTAAACTGCGAGAGAGGGTGATAAAAATACTAGAAGCTACACAAATTTATACATTAAAAATCCACAAGGCCACAAATACATGAAAAATATATAAAAAGCTGAAGAAAAATCTTTAGGCACGACCCATGCCCACAGGGAGGTGCTAGGCCTCACTGCACATCTAAGGAAAAGAACTTTTTTAGAGCCTTTTTTTCCCCCCCTCATCTTCCCCTCTTCTCTTCCCCACACACACTGACCATTTAAGATACAGTGCATGCTTACTCCAGCTCGATTTCTCCCTGCTCAAAAGACTGCTCCATCAGCTCCTCTAATCAGTATAATCATGAACACACTTATTACTTTCTAAGCACGTATTGCAGTTGCAATTGTTAGGATAACAAATGGAAAAAAAAGGAACAGCAAACCCCTCTGTTAGCTTTCAGTATTCATCCATCTCACTGCAGTATTTTTAGCTTGCTGCTTACTATTATTCACTTATTCCAAAGCTGAGACTTGTCAAAGCTTTCAGGAACTGCGAGTGAAAAATTCCTTCAGCTGGGGACAGTGACAACGATGGCTTTGCCTTTTTTTTGCAAAACACCTCTCAGGACAAGCACAATGCATTTGTAACAATTCGAGTGAGACAGTTCTGCAGCAACTTTCTTTATTATTGTGTGAAACATCATTGTCTGCACCCTTCAAAGAGACCTCAAAGATGCAATTCACCGCAATAATCTTATTCACAATGTATCCATTCTTCTTTTTCCATTTACATTTGAAAGCACTGCTCCTGGACTCCACCGCAGAACGGCATTCACAAGATTAAGCACTTCTGTCCATTGAAAGGATGCCTTTGAAAAAGTGAAAACTTTGCTTCTAATTGAAGAGAACTTAATTTCTTCAACATGTTCTATCTACTTTTATAAACTCTGTTCCAACAGCCTGATTAGGTTATTTTTTATCTAGTTTTTCTTTACTGGGTAATTACAGGACAAGTGACTCAGAAGATACACCCTGTAGAAAAGAAAAAAAAAAAAACAAAAAATAACCAAAAGCATTTAGGCTTGGGAATAAGCTGTACAACAACTGGGGAGTTAAAAGAGAATGACAAAACTATTATGTTTTGAGACAAAAGAATGATGTGTGGAAGTTGGCTAAATCAATAACTAATTGTAAAGTATGCATCCAGTCCTAGAGGTGATCCAATAATTGAAATCTGCTGCTGGTCACCCGAGTCCTGTTTAGCAGGGTCAGCTCATAATTCAACTGACTTTTGTACTTCTCATTGATTTTATTTAGCAGCAGATTTGTGGTTCAGATAAGATTATTCATTCCTCAGCACTGGTTCAGATTCAATGAAAACAATCAAACTTGATTAAATATGTTTAAGAATCTTTTTTGACCATATACTAATAAAAACACTGTGCACAATAAGAACTGCTGGGTTTATTTTCCTCTTTAAGCTTACAACATTCATAATGAACACTGTATTATTCTCATGATAAAAGAAAAGGCAAGTTGATAATCTCTTTCTGCAAATACTAGTTATCAGATTCAGGGCAGTTAGAGCACTAGGAGATGAGGGTAAAAAAAGAAAATCTTGAGAAATTAGAGAAGCTATCTTAATTACAGAATCACACACATTAGCAAACCAAAACTGCTGTTCGTGCAGTTTGTCATGCTGCTTCCTCAATGCAGAGAAATATCTTCCTTTTTTTTTTTTGTGAACTTTGACAATTCTGTTTTGTATTGCATGGACTGGAGGGAGAAGATAATAGGGGACATGCTCTTATGCTCTCTTCAGGAGTCAGCCTCACTAAACTGCAGTGGGACACAAGATCTCCTCAAAGGTTCACGTGGTGTCTGGCACAGGGACTGTGGGGATCAGGGCCTGACTGTAGGGACAATCATTACCAAGATTTATATTCAGCTTTTGTAGAAAGAATATATTTCACTTTTCATTCATGTGATGGGACTGTATTTCACTCTTGAGTCACTTGTGATAGCTCAGTGGTGTCAATGGATGTCCCTTTTCCCTGTCCCTTTACTTTCCATTTCCATACCTTCAGCTGTCAAAGCTCTGGTTTGTTCCATGGTGTTTTTGCCTTTTTCCTCTGCCTTTCTGGAGTCAACCAGACAGGAGGCAATATCAAAGGTGCTAAGAGGGAAAACACCTGCAACAGCCACTGGGAGGTGAAGAACCAGGATGCTGAGGCACAGGCAGCAAAGATCAGAGTCAGAAACAGAAAACTTTGTTCCAACTCCTAGGCTGCTAACACTCCTTTGAGAGATCCAGCAGCTCAGCACAAGAAGAAAAAAAGTTCAAAATAAAGTTGTGGTCTGACACACAATAAAAGCAATCACCAGGATGAGAAATAAGAGCAACATCAAAATTCTTAGACCTTTCAGCCCTGGGGTATGTACAATTCTGGCAAATGAATATTTCTGAACCAAGAGGGGGGTTTTACCCCACTCTAAACCTAGATAACATTCCGCAAGCACTTGCTACAGGGTTTTTTTTTTCCCCTTTGGTTTAATCTCACTTTTAGCATTTCAGGCTGAAGATTTCTGTGATGCTCTGCTACAATTTGCTATTGACCTGGTTCCCATTCCTAACCCATACAGAATTCACCAGACAGAAGGTGCAACAGAGAGAAATATCTATGATAATATCAACAGAGAGCAGTGTCTATGAATTATTCTTTTTCAGACCTGCAGAACCTTATGGTGCCATTAGAAGCTTTGTGACTGATGGTATCACTTGCTCAGTTACCCAAAGTTGTAAGATTTTGATTTAGAAGCAAAAGTAAAGTATCTGTGCCCTTAAACAGTTGTTTAGAAAATGCTGCTTAACTGCTTCACTATTTAATTTTTAGCACAAATTCATTGCAAACTTGATGAGATGGTAAACTCATCTTTTAAAATAAAAACCCTCGTGTATCAGCCTAAATCATCAGAAGGAACTGAGAGATGAAGAGGACTGAATTTTGTTTTACAAGACCATATTCACAGTTTTCTTTGCAAATTCTCCAATTTATTTATGATGAGATGCTGGTCCTGGTTCTCCCATATAAGTCAAGAATGCCTTCATTTAACCTTTTTTCAATAGTCTTTCATTTCTGGGACAAGAATTGTGGGATTAAAAAGATGACATCTTTACTAGTTTATCTGCTATTAAGTAGAAGTAAGCTGTAAAACACAGAGCACTTCTTCATTTTCTCTCTCTCTCAATTTGTTTGGATTTGAAAGTTTGCTGTCTGTGCTCTATATCCTAAATAACACGGATCTTCCAGCTATTTTCTTGTCTACTTCTAACACAGATGAAACACAATATTTTCCAGATTTTAAATTTTAAGAATTTAAGCAATTTATAGAGAAACCTTCCTCTAAGTCAGGTTTTAACTAAACTGGCTCCTTTTGTGAATGAATCTGGATAGACAACGTCATCTGATGCACTACAACAATCATATATTAACTTGCTTATTCGCCTGAGTGAATTCTCAGAGAACTGCTTTAAGAGAACTCTAAGAACAGCATCTTTTGTAGCCTGTCTTGTCTGAACCAACAACTCTAACCACAAAGAAAAAATTAATATGGAGAGCAGATTACAAAATCTAGTGCCATGTCCTGGCTAGAAGCTGTTGAGCAGGTTCAAAAAAACCCCAAACACATCAAAACCCAGATCTATAATTCTCAAGTAGGCAGAACATAAAAAAATTAAATTCCCATTTCTGTTGCATAGAGCAGTTTTAACATAATTCCAATTTGTGCTGGCTGGGAGGTGCCCTTTGACTCCTGCCCAACTCAGAGTGCAGGATTTCTATTGGCAAAATTGCACTCTGACAGGTAAATTGCAGAGACTAGTTCAGAATTATGCTGAAAAAAAAATAGAAAGTGAGACCAAAAAACCCTATCAGCAAGCCTTATCATATTGCAGGCCTGCTGCCAAACCTCTGAGCTCTACAAATATGAGAGGTTTGAGGCATTAGTGTAGAAAACACAAATATTCCCTACCCTCCATATAATTTGCAGGAAGTGTTGCATCTATGTAATCAAAACTTGTGTTTAAATATGCCATTTTCCATGAGCATGATAACTTTATTAAACTACACTGTGAGCTAAACAAATTGGGTTAATACCCTAGAATTGCTTGCTTCGGGACTTTTAGGTCAGATTCTGTCACACTAATTGCTGCAAGTAATAAGTGACATTACAGCTGTATCTGTACAATTGTATTTGCTCCAAACCCCAAATAGATGCTTTGGAATGCCCATGAATTAAGGCTGTTAATTCACATAAAACTTAATTTCAGTGCTCAGAAACTAACATCCTCTGGGCTATCATACCATGCAGCTGTAAAAATACCCAGGTCCCAAACCCTGAGTTAGGGAGCCTTTAGACCCTGGTTTTCCACATGAAAAATCAATCCTACAACTAATGCAGTGACCTTCTGGTTCTTCAAAACAGTCATTTGCATTTTCACCTCGCCCAGTCTACCTGAGGCAGAGTGCATTTCACAGAGTATCATTTCACACCAAGTGAAGAGCTGATTTGAACAGTCTTCCAAATGACCTCTTTTTTTGAAGGAGTGTTACTTTTAAGTAATTTTTACATATATGGCCTCTTCTAGTTTTGAAAGCATTTGGAAAGATCAGTAAAAAGACTTATCAGCAATTTAGATAGAAGGAGATAGAAGGGACAGAAGAAGGTGATTGTTAACTAGAAAATCCCCTGGCATCTGTGCTTGCTTGATGAAATCCAAGACTCCAGGCTTGGATGCAAACCTGCAGCACCTGATTTCATACTAAAACAAGAGCTTTAGCTTAGCTCTTTCAAGGTACATAAGGTTGTACCTTTAAAACGAATGAGAGACTTCAGCATGAAATACTCCTTATTTGAGGATGGAAAATATGATGAAGTCTTTTGCTTCAGCATTGTGCCCTCTAAGAAAACTCAGGCAATTGTCCAATTTCTGCACCAGACAGGGCTCATTTCTTTGGTGTCCACACAAACCAAGTAACACTACCAAACAAACCCCCTCCAGCTGCACCTCACTCCTGCACAGACCACAAGCACGGCTACATTTCATTATTAATTCCAAAATTAGTCTTGGAGTACCAGCTAATACCCTGGTAATATTTGCTGCCTATCAAAATACTGTGTAGAATTAACCTTGATTATACATTTTAAGTCAAATATATTTTTTAACCTGTCAGGCCTTCAAACTCAGCCTCCACACTAATTCTACTGAAGTCCAGTGTATTTCTATCCTTGAATTACACCCACAGTTACCTCTAGGAGACTTGATATTTGAAACTGCTGTAGAGGAAAAATTTGTTGCTATATCTCTTAATAGTCACATGTGGAAAAAGAATCAGCTATACTTTTGTTTAAGCTTATTTTCATAAGGATAAAAAAACCTTTAAAAACACATATGGGAAAAAAAAAACATGCATGCTTATGCCATCACATGTTTCTGACAAAAAATCTTATATGATCAGCAAAACAAATGACAGACAAAATGCCATCTATAGAATTGCTTTTAAGAATACAAAATATTGGTGTTCCTATTGCTTTTTACTACTATGATTCATGCTCTTGAAAGTGCTATGCAACATTCGGACACTTCATATTTTTAATCCTAAAGATTTTATATGGAAGCCTTAATTAATGCTTTCAAATAGCAAACCTGCATGTGGACAGCCTCCCTTCTGGTTTACCTGCAAGTTTCTGACAGAGTTCACAGAATATATCAGACAGTTGCTGCATAAACTATTTTTAATTGCTTAATGGAACAACTTTTAGACAGCACTGTACTTGCCTTAATATATTACAACCATCCAGGCTGTTTTTTCTTACCTTTCATTTTCAAAAGTACAAATGCTCAAAATCAGAGCAGGAAAGAATTATGTTCAAGTCCCACAGCATTTGGGGCAGCCCAGATGGTGAAATAAGTAAAAGTATTACAATTACTAATCCTCTGAACCACCGAATAACAAATAGATGGACACTTGGAGTTTGCTACTTAGACCCAGCCTTCTAAGAGCTTTGAGAAGTTTCCTTTATAGTGCTGTTTGTGTTGCAGGAGGGTTTGGCAAAGTGTGATCTAATTAAAATTACACGTGTTACTTAAATTGTATTGCAAACATCTACAGTTTTTACCACGCAGAACTCATTAACACAGCAACAGCCTTAGAAATACAGCTGAAGCTAAAAGCTCTTCTAAATTTCTTGTGACCTTTGAATCTTTTCCTGTCTCGCAGTCGAATATCTCAGCCTCAAAATCGTTCCCTTAACATAGACCTAGAGATGCCATCGGCTGCTGAGAAACACTGTTCATTCTGCAGTGATAAAACAATCACATATTAAAGGAAAAAACATTTTATACAAATTAAAAGCTATTTGTTTCAATTCCCAGCTAAGAAGAAAAGATAATGATGTGTTTAGATACTGCTGTGTTAACAGTCCTAGTTAAAGGACAATTTTACATACCTTGAGATGGGATGAAAATGAGATGGAATGTGACTTCAATTTTATGTTAAATGCTGTATTTAGCAGTTTCTAATCAACAGCTAGCCAAGACTCATCTACAGAATAAAGCATCGAGATTTTAAACAGTTTATTAAGATGAGAAAGGATTAATGCAGAGTTCAATAAAGATCTTTGAAATACACAAATAATGCAGGTATGAAGCCTTACCTCATCTAGACAGATAATGAATAATTACATATAAAATACAAGATAAATGTAACAAATTTACATAGAGCCAGATACTGATAGCAACATTTTATCTCACTGGTGAAACAATGAGCAATAATTACTACTTATACACCTTTATTTTGATTGCTACCCTAAGGTTACAAAAAAGAATCAGCTTGGCTCATATTTTTAAAAAACCCTGGAGAATTTAACAATAATAATCAGAAGCCATGCTGTTGAGCCATGGGACACGTTAGATGTAAATCTGTGACTCTTTTTCAAAATGCCAAGGCCAAAAGTGGCAATATTTGGGGTGATTTTTGTAGTTTGGTACCTGTGAAGCAGCAGCTTCTGGAAAGAACGTAATACATCACTGCAGAGTTGTTTGCCTGGGCTAAACAAAACAAATCCCTCTAATTATTTATGTATGTCAGCGTGTTGCTGATTCACAGCTTCTCTAATTTGGGCTGCGTTTGGCATTTTGCCCTGGATTTGCTTCAGACCTCTGTCATTTGTCTTTGCAAGGGAGTAATCGCTTCCTTGGCAAAGGATGTGACACTTATTGTGAGATACTGAGTAGCCAAGCAGTCCTTTCCTTAAACACAGAGAGAACACACGTTTTGAATAAAGAAGCTTTTAACTAGAGTAAGTGTCAGGGGCTGAAGATGTATATTCCATTTCACTGAGGGGTGATATTGCACCATTTGTTTTCCACGGGGATGAAGTAGTCCAAGGAGTTGTTTATATTCCCACACTACAGTAATGAATGCTTGTGGGGATTTAATCTAGGAGATGACAGCAAGGCTGACAAGGACACTAAACCAAAGGAGAGGGAGGAAAGAGCCTGGAAATAAAATGGAGGTTTTAAAATAAAGGCCAGTGGGACACCTTAACTTAGAAGATTACCTGGTACTCTGAATTCCTGAGAATATGCTCTTCCTACACCTGAGAAGTCTTGCTGCATGGAAATGGTGTTTATGCACATCACAGACAAACCTGAGAACTGCTGTAAACAGTGAAGGCAACAAACCCAACAGGAATGGGGTATGATGGAATTATTAGGGGTAACAACTTAAAATGTAATCCCAGGCCTGTCTGTTACTTGTACTAATCTTATTCTCTGTTGTTAAACACATTTTTGATGGGGTTTGGGCCTGGATCTGTGCATAAGTCAGATGGCTGCCAGTGCACAAATCACACTTGTCAGCTCAAGATCCAGAAAATAAGGCTATCATTCGTGAGAGCCACAGAAAGTGGAAGAATTGCAGAGAAATCTCTGAGAGGGGGGGATACGGGAGTGATGATCTTGAAGTATTATTTTGTGTAGATTTTCTGGACCGAGTTCAGGAAATTGCTTTATCATTGAATATCCCAGTGCCTAGTGAGAGAGACACACAGTATGTTCACTCATAACACAATGGGGGTAAATTACTTGCAATACAGTTCCTCTTCAATAAGCACATTTTGGGATTCTGGTGATATTGCAGAAAAAAAACCCCAAAACAACAGTTTCCTTTTAATGGTCTGCATGAGACTGGAGTTTAGAGGCAAGAATAAACATATTAACACAGAAATGATGGACTACACCTCTGATTTTGAAAGCTACAAAGATTGTGTAACTCTGTAGAACAAGTAGAAGAACTGCTAGTCAGTCAGTTTAAAATAAAAATAGCTAGAAGATTGTGTTGTCTCTACTCATACAAGGCTGCTTATTTCCAAGTTACCAAAGGAGACTCCAGTGTGATGCAGGGAGATTGTTTGCTGAAGGATCTTGGCCTTTTCTGTGGCCTTCACCTATGAATGCCATGAGAAAAAGGGTAATTAATTCCTCAGCATTCAGATTTAATTTATAATTTATTGGGATGAAAACAACCAGTGCAATAATTTAATAAGAAATTTTTCAATTATCATCCTGCTAATAGCACCAAAACTTGAATTCAACAACACATTTAAATATTTATTTACCCTCTTTCTTGCCCCTTCCCTGTGGTAGCCAGAGGTACCCTGGGCCCTAATGAGGCACTCAGGGATGTCTTTCCCAAGGCTCCCCACCCTGCCCAGGGTCCAGAGCCCCCTGCCAGCCCCTGGGTTTTAAAACTGGGGTTTTTAGAATATAGTAATAGGTATGAGACAAGATGAAGGTTCTTGAGAGTTGTCTCTTTCTGTCTTCTTCTTTCTTCTCCTTCATGCTTTCAGGCAGTAGTTTCTGGTTGGACAGTCAGTGCTGCACTGTGAGGGTCACAGGGGTTTGGTTATTGGGTCAAAAGTCTAAATAGTATAGGTGTTATTTCTCTGTTGGACTGTTTAGCTTTAAAAGACCTTGTAACCAGCTAAATTCACCTCCATTTTGCTCACTTTTAGCTGGTAGCTAGGAGTGTTGCAGAACTCTCTGTACTTTAGATAAGTTTTAATAAACAACCAAGCCCAAACACGAGAAAATCCATTTCCTTCGTGATTTTTTAATCCTGGCTCTGAGAGAAGACAGAAGAAACTTCAGACAAATCACTAATTAAGTGGTGCAAAACACCACCACCATTAACAGAATCCCTCCTCTCATGGGCCATCAGCAGCCATGGCAGTAGCAGCTCCTCAGCCCAGGTAACTCTGAAATTCCTGGAGACAGAGCAGGAGATCCAAAGGGTTGTGGGACTAAGGCCATTTTGTCCCTGGGCTTTGTCCTAAAACAACCCTCCCTACTCAGTGCTTGAGATTTTAGCCTCTGGTGCATGGTGGCCCTCAAAACACTCACTCCCACCTGCCAAAACCTGGTTTTCCTCTCCTCACCCAGTGCCTGGGGGATTTCAGGGTAATTGCTGCCTGTATGCATTTTAAGTCAGGAGAGAGGGTTCACTCTGCTTTCAGGTTTCCCTCCACAATCAGCACATGGAGGGGAAGGCTGATGCCTTGGAGTGGCTACCTAAAACAGAGGCTAGACACAACTAAGAGAATAAAATTAGGTATACATTGAAGGTATTTATTGATTATTACTTATTCAATAGGTGCATCTTGGCAGTCAGAAGCCTCCGAGGGGCTACACCCAAGAGGAACAACAAGCTCTTCACACAGATAATAAAACTCCAAGTTTGCCTCCCACAATTCATTGTTTTTTACATCTCTTGGGGCCTGAGACAATAAGGTGTCCTTGAGTTTCAGGCCTGGAGAATGAGTTGGTTTGACCTGGGAAAAAAAAACAAACCTCAGAGAAAATTGTTTTGCCTGAATAAAATGGGAGAACAGTAGCTGGCTGGCTATGGAGTTATAGAGTTATACACTAAAGCAATACAGGATCTGAAAAATACAAGAGCTAAATCCTAATCTCATCCCTGAGATCCTTGTGCCAGCCCTGAGCCAGCACACAGGCACTACATGCACCCCAGGACACAAAAGGGCTTTCCTGGCTTTGTTTGGAGCTCCTGGATGGAGAAACACAACCCTGACTGCCCCACCCTGAGTAATCTGTGCTCACAGACTAAGTGTCAAGATAAAAAAAATCACACTTTAAATCATGTCACAGCCACAGTAAGGAGGATGAAACTACAGTTTAGCATTTGCTTCACCACTGATTAGTCACTGTAAATATATTCAAGCAATTGTGCTCCACTGTAGAGGGTAAATTACTTTTTCTCAGGGGAGCCATATAACTGTGGAACACCTTTATAATGTGAGATAAACTTCTGACACACCAGTCATAGATGGGGTTTTGACATTTAAGCACTTCCCTGGCTTCTGGGTATCATGTTAAATAGAATACATTTTATCTGGTGAAATAGACCTGTAAGACAGAAATATATTGCCCACTGTACAAACAGGGAGGATAAAGATTTTCCTGTTTTACTGCCTTGTAGAAAGGGTGAGATGCCCAGACTCCCATGGCACAGGCTGGGAGAACACATGCAGACATTTTGTCTTTTCTTCTGTAACTAGTTCATGCCTACTGATGCATGACATCTAATGAGTCTGGTCTTTTAAAATACTTTACTTAATGTAAATACTGGTTATACTGGTTCCTTTTCCACACAGTCTAATAAGATGAGCAGCATCCAGATCCATGACAAAATTAATTCTTGTTAATACTTACCAATTGGTTATTTGGGTACAGATCACTCTGTCCCTAATAAATACATACAACACTATCTAACAAGCATTACAAGAATTTTGTGCTTCCCATTCAGCATCGTGTTGTGAAAGAATACACCTGACAGAATATTCAAATTCCTGCTTTGTGTATTGGGAGACATTTCAGCCTTCACTGTGTTAAGCTGGCATTAGGGCCTGATCACCAAAATGAGCAAATTTTCAAGGCTGTAAAAGAATACTGTGCACCACAACAATTTTTTCTTGTGTTCTTTTAGGGGAGCAAGTAGTCAATGTAAACAAATCTTCCTTGCTGACCTCACAGCAAGTTTCCTCAGATATAATTTCAATGCTTGGATTCTCTTTTAAGAAACTGAATTATGGAAAACAGATTCTCTGCATAACATTCTTCAAGAAGGCGGACACAAAGAGTAATAGGTTAATAAAGGCCATAATTAAGTCTGTAAGGGTAGTGTTACTAAAGAGAAGGACAAGCTTCACACAATTTTCCAGGGGATTCACACTTGGCTGTTAGAGAGCCATACTAAGATGCTGCTCTGGTTCTTTTGAAGTTGAGAACAGTGAAAGTCTAGATAAAAGTCTTCAAATTGATGTTAGCTTATAATCTGATTATTGAACATTCAGCCCTCCATGCTGGTTACCCATGGGCATGTACTGAATGCAAATACACCAGTGTTACAGACAACAGCTCCAGTGAATTAAAAATGTACTAGTTGAGATCAATTAGCATTGAAACCATCATAAGAATTAAGAGGAGTGAAAAAATAAAGCCTTGCTCTAACTAGTTCCTAATTATATGTAATCTTTCTTAGCTGTATTCGACAAAAGATCCAGTACACAAGTGAGAAGTGGCAAGTTTCCTACATCCTAAGGACAAGGAATTTCCTGTGGCTCTGTAATAAAGTTCAACATTTCTATTTCTATACTGTTGGCAAATATTGCATTAACTCATTGTAGAGTATCTAAAAAGTTTCTCTAACCTCTATAGACTGCCAGTAATTTATTGCCCTGCACTCTGCAGCAAGCAACTTCCAGCCACAGTGTGTTAGCACCTGGACAAATTACAGTCATTATTCCTTCATCTTCACGCTGTAGCATCACCTCACTGATAAGATCTGCTTTTGGTTCAATAGGAAGGTTGTTGGAAACCATGCATTTTCTGCTCCCTGGAGAAAGACATTCATTTCCACTTGGAATCCAACAAAGAAACAATCTATCACAGCATCACAGAATATGCTGAGTTGGAAGAGACCCATCAGGATCAGTGAGTCCAACTTCTGGCCCCACACAGAACACCCCAGGAGTCACACCCTGTGCCTGGCAGCATTGTCCAAACACTTCTTGAACTCTGTCAGGCTTGGTGCTGTGCCCTCCACCTTGATTTATTTTAATTTTTAAAAATTTCCCAAGAGATTTATTGTGATCTACTCACAGAGATTTATTTTTCAGCACAAGTGGCAAAATAATATTCTTGCTAAGAGGATAATTATATTTCAGTCCTTCAGATCATGGTTCCTGCTTATCTTTTTGCTCAGCTAAACTTTGGTGAAGTGTTCCCTGATTTGAAGGGTCACTGCTGGTGGTGGAGGTGCCACATCCTTGATATTGCAGCCACGGGCCTGGGTTCCTTGTGGCACATCCTGGGTGCTGCTGACACTTGAAAAACAAATTCTGATTGGAGGAAGACAAAAAGAAACCTATGCCAAAGTTTTGCTGCCATAAAAAACATCTATGAAATAGAAAAAAATGGCCTTTTATAGTACTGTGATAACCACCAAGCCCTTAAAATAGAAATGTCTGTCTTGACTGACATAAGTGACATGGAATTGTAACATCATCCACTCTTTCACCATTGCTGCAGTAGAAGCCAAGGAGAATCAAAGGCTGGGGAGAAGAGTGTGGGTTTAATATCTGCAGGCATGTGTGGAACCATCTCTGGTTTCACAGCTCCCAGCCAGGGGCTCAGTTTGAGAACATTTTGTGTGACATATTCAGTGAAGGCAAGTGTTATCAGGCACTGCAACCTTTTTATTGATTCACCAGATCTGGCTGTCTTGGCTGTCATGAAATGTTAGAATACTTTGCCTCACAAAAAAAAAAAGAAAATAAACTGGCAGCATGGAGCAGAAAAAATGTCAGCTTGTGAAAGTAACAAAATGGCAAAGGTTTTAAGTTCTAGCTCCCACTCAAGTTGTGCAGCAAAATATATTTTCAAATGAAGTTGTTAAAACAGAATATTGATATAACAGAGTATCGCTATACCCAAAGGCTGAAATGAACTATTTTTGGGACCTGGATTAAAAAAAAATAATAATTATTAATTGTCCCAACTGAAATACCAAAAAATCAATGGTGATTCACTACATTTTGTCTGGGTTCAAACTCTGATCATGTGTTGAGGATGATGTTCCACCTCAATCTTTCAGAAATTTTCAGGGAAAAAATCAGCTTTTGGAGATTCTGAGTTAATATCCAGTCAATGGATCCTGAAGTCCTTGGAACAATTCCTACACACAACTTTCCCGACTTCCAAATTTGCCCCAGTTTCACTTCAGTCAAGTGTTTGTCCTCTACAAGAGAGACAAAACTGAATGCACACCAGAGAATTTTAATATAATCACTTTCAACAGAATGTCTTTTAAAAAATATGGAAGATGGGCTGTGGAACAAAGAGATTTATTTTAAATGAGATCTAAATGAGGAATAAAATGTAATTACTTAGCACCAGTTAAAACTCTTAAATAATAATTCTTTCTGTTATTCAAGAATCTGCTAGATTGCAAAAGCAAAGAGCATGATTTCTTTTGTAACCCAAAAATCCTCGCTCACAGAAAAAAAAGAAAAAGAAAACAATTTTCATTACGAAACAGATTTTATATTAAACCAGACCATTTCAGATTTTTTTTCCCAGTCACTGCTTTTGCCAATAATTGCCCTTCCTGTATGTCCCAGATGAAGAGTCACAGCACTTTAGAAGCATTTTATGTAATAAATGTTCCTTGTGTCGTTTTTCTCTACTCCATTTAATGCTGATTCTATTTTTCTCCTATATTCTGTTGGTCTAATGCCTGTTTATTTCTGGGAACACCAGAAGTCCAACTATAACTTAAATTCCATGAGGATACATCTACATCTGTAGGAAGCAGATAGAAGGAAGCTACTTCTTTAAAACTGACTTGGCAGTTTGGAAGCTGACAGCATCCACCCAGGTGGAATTAAGATTCTCCAAAAGTTTTATGTTATGACTTTTCTGATAAATCCTTTCAGAGGGATTATTATTCTGGGGAGTGGCACAACTCAAAGTTGTAGAAGACAAAAAAGCAATAAACTACTGCTATAAACTCAAAAGGGGGTAAATGTTTTTAAAGTTCTGTTTAAATAAAACTTATTCTACCAATGTGATGGTTGTAGGCATGTGTATCTTGCTTCATGCACTGTCTGAGTAAAAACGAAAAAGTCCTTGATCTATATTTCAATGACTAGACACAATTTCTCTGAGACTTAATCCAAGCATGTGTGTCCATCTCCATTTTACCCAGGATGAACATTGATTATTCATTAAGGTTCATCTGCATGAAATTGAGGAAGAAGAACAAATTTGCAGTGGACTACATATGCAAAAAACCATTGTAAAGTAAAATATTCCTACTTCAGGGCAAGAATATGGCTTGACTCTGAGCCTGTAATGAATTTTGAGAGACTTTTTAGCTCCCTGACACAGGCGGAGATAGAGATGTTTTATATTTTGTTTGGTTAATAAGACTTCCCTTGGTCTCTTTTTTAGAAATGTTGATGTTGAAAACTTTGATTCTTTAAGAAGAAATGTTCTGCTTTTCTTAGAGCAGAGGAAGGAAATGAATATTGCAGTGTAAGTCTTCCACAACCACAAACTCACTGTGGAAGGCACCCTAAAGAAAGGAAATTAAATGCTTTCTAGGAAATTCTCTTTTTGGTATATAGACAGATAAAGGTGTTATCAAATGTAATGCTTTTTTCTGTTTTTTAGCCACTTCTTTTTAAATTTCTTCCCCATATTTGGCTGAAATCTTCCTCAAACTATTTTGAAGAAACTTTATTTGCTTTAACTTCCTTTTGCTCATTTCCATCTTTGATGGAAAGTTAGAAACTACTTTTCCAACTTTCACCTAAGTTTCATACCCTCCTGTCCTATCCTTAAGGTGAACAGATTTATTAAAGTGCATTTACAAAGTTCTGTAGAAACTCTTGACATTTTAAAGGACTTTTAAAGGACAGGATGGGTGATGTCATTTATGGGGTGGATAGTATAGATATGATATATAAACAGAAAGCTGAGGAGTTAGGGTTAGTTCCTTGAAGACATTGAACATTTTCAGTTGCAGAAAGAAATTCAGTAATCAATAGCTTTCATTGTGCAATTTATAATGTCTAACATTAGAGGAGATTGGAAACTGTTGAAAATGTCACCAATTACCTATATAAAGGCTAAATCCTCCAGGAATGAAATCAGAAAATAAGTAAGTTTATAACTGTGCACTGCCTTCATGGATTCTGATCATATTTTCCTATAACATCAGTGATACATGAGTGGTCTTAAAAATTAGGTAGCTCTAGGATTAAGAAGAGAATATAGAGGAATATTTAAATATATCCTTTCAGCTGAGTTTGAAAGATAGATAATAGTAGAATGATCCAGACAAGGCATAAATGTTTTTATGACATTTGCTCTTTCAGTCTGATCTAAAGGTTCACTATATGGAACTGACATTTTTTGTGGGGTATCATGTTCTGAGCTCAGAAGTGAGGTGCTTCCTCAACTACCCTGTGTCTACTGAGCATTGTGTGGGGCAGGTGTCACTCTTGAACAAAGCTCAAAATGTGCAGAGCTCATTCTGAGACAAGGCCTCAGCTCTTGCAGTGAAAGCTGTAACAAAGTGTAATCCATGTTTTATACAGAAGGGAAAATGTGCCATAGTTAGAGAATTGTTGAAGGATGCATAAAAAACTTTATATTGAAACCAAGTGCAAAAGTCAATTCTCCTACCAGCCCAGTTGTTAAAAATCATTTCTTCTTCCCTGGCCTTTTTATTGCAACAGCATCTCTTGTTTGACATCAAATTATCTTATTTTCTAAAGGCAGGGGAGGAAATGAGAGAATCTCCTCCCTTTGATTTGAAATTATGGTACTAAGATGAGGATTTCATAGAACCCTTCTGAATAAGCAGCATCAGGGGCTGACCAAAGCTTTTCCATTTTGTGGGACAGTGCTTTGTAGTGTAACATCAGCTGGTGGGAGGGAGGGGTGGAAACAGAAGGAATTCATTGAACAGCACAGATGCCATTATCATCATAAATATCTAGAAAAAACCATATCAATTTAGGTGAGGTGAGAGAAGGAGAGAGACACTGTGGAGAGGAAACAAGCAGCACTTGTTTTATAATGACTGGGGAAGTTAAAATCAGCCTATGGTGTGAGAGAAGGGATTTATTCTTTCCCATAAAAACAGGGGCTGAAAATATCTGAAAAATCATGAAAAGGGCTCAGAGTAGCTTGAGCTCTTTCATCTGGGAAGTTAAAGATGTACCAGAATGTGTGTGGATATCTACAACAAGAAATAGTATCAACTATGCACATTTTTGTAACTTCCACACTGCTGTTTAAAGAGGTTTCCTTGAAATTACACAGCTTCCCATGGTTTGCCCTCAAAAACTCCAAATGGAAATAATGTGAACCCAAACCCCTCAATCTTCACTAGGGTTTAGTGTATGGCTGATTGTCTCTTTCTCCCTCCAGACCAAAATTATAGATGACAAATGGTAGATGCAGAGCATCAGACAAAGTACAACTTTCCTGTCACCCCTGTTAGGCAAAACTCTCCTTTTGCTGTCCCAGAGAAGGGAGTTCATCTGATGGAATATTGGAATTGAATTCTGGTCTTTTGAACTGACATAAAAACACTGCATAGAATATGTTCTCCATAAATGTGTTAGCCAGGATAAGTTTATTTTGTGTCTTCATTTGGGGGGGATGCATCAATATCTGGAGAATAAACCACAGTGAGTTGACTCAATTTGCAT
Organism: Acridotheres tristis; assembly: GCA_037013685.1. Lineage (NCBI taxonomy): Eukaryota > Metazoa > Chordata > Aves > Passeriformes > Sturnidae > Acridotheres > Acridotheres tristis. Next base: position 3,435,301 of record CM072884.1, read on the forward strand.
GAGAATTTCTTTACTCAGACCTTTGCAATATCATCTGCTATTTGCTCTTGTTCATTGTTCTCATCAAGAGATGGTAAATCTAATAGGGACAATTACAGTTGATAATTCAAAGATTTTTCTTGTTCTTTTTCCAACTCACCCATTTCTTTTTTTGGTGGATGTCTGTTCATGACAGGCTCATGATCTTAAGCAGCCAAAGCCAAGGTGCAATGGGATGAAGGAGTAGCAGTGCAGTGACTGCTAAAAGCTTGAAATTTTGGTAGCAGCATGGTGAAAGTGGAGTCCAACAGACTGCTCTTATGAAACCATGGAAGCCAGTGAAAAGCAGAACAGATATTTCTAAATGATGTCGTTATTTCCTTGTAGATTTCCCAGTCTTCCTCAATATGTTTTGGGACATTTCTTACCTGGTTTATATGGGGTTTTTCCTATTTTCATGGATACTATTACAAATGAGTGTTAGACAAGCTGTGTTTGATGGTGAATGTAGTATGCTAACAATATTTCAATTCCTTTAAGCATTTGCTATCTTTAATTTCCTTATTCGTTTTGAGACATTAGCTTGCTTTTGAATATCCACAATATAGCTGCATTCCATCTTTAAGAGACAGAAAATCTCCTGCTGCAACAATTTTCTGAATGATTTTACAAATTGGAAGTAGACTTTCTTCCAGTTTTTCTGTGTAACTCAAGTCCTGGGTTTATGTTTTTGCTTACATGAAAGGTTAGTAGAAAACACAGCCCATCCTTGGAAAGCAAATATGCATTTGGATTTGGGACTGAAAATTACCACAGGAAACAGCAACACAGAACTTCTGGGGTGACTGAGAGCTGAGTTTGGCTGCCATCTTCCCCTTGCCTGTGCAAATACAGCCATATATCTGTATATATAACATACAGATGTCTCCAGATCAACCTCTCATGCATACATCCTGCCCATCACCAAAACCCCCAGATTAAAAATCTACAGCTCATTAAACAAGAAGGGAGGAGTATCTTGCCTTAGAAATATTACTGTCTGTCAGGGTTGCCTTGTAGCAGAGTGAGGACTTATCTGTAAAACCTGCACACAATTACTTTTTAATGATTTTATCCTGGCTCATTAGGAGAGCAGCTACCACTGAGACTTAAGAGTAATCAGGCAGCTGTACCAGTGGCACAGCTACCATGGATCTTGGGGTGGCACATCAGCATTAACTGGACTGAAATTGGAAATTGTAAATGAGATCCAAGCCAGATAATACCAAGCTTGCAAAATGATGTTGTGTGTTGTAACAACACCAACTGTTCCCCTGCTGGAATTTCGTTGCCATTTGCTTTGCATATTTTATTGAAAAAATTCAATGGACACTGTTTAGAACGGTACACTTTTCAAATTTTGGATTTGAAGTTGGCTTCTACAAAGGATCATGATGAGTTATAGATTTGCTGAAAGTATCTGGAGTTCCTCCTTGCTTTTCTTTCAACCTATTCAGAATACAAGTCTTGCCTTTCCAGTCACGCATGAGAATTTCACACAATTGGCCTAAGAAACGAGAAGAATTTGGGAATTTCTGGTGAGATAAAGCAACTGCATACCCATAACTTATAGCTAGGGATTTAAAGTAATTCTTAGAAATGTGTCCTTAGAGAAAGTAAATTCGTTATGTGAACTGTGTTTTCCAGTTCACATCACCTCAGGTTTATGTGTGAATATGTGGAAAGCTCACCAAAATGCACACCAAAAACCACACAAAACACTGAGAGCAAGTTCACAAATAGGGAGAAATTGGTTGAAGATCATTACCCTATATCTTAAGCAATCAAAGACCAAATCCTTGGAAAGAAATTTAAAGTTTTAGGTAAGGTCTTCTTTTCTCATGATACCACATTTTGAATCTTCAGTTTTTCTGACTGTCACTGGGAGAAGCAGAAGCATCTTTAAAAAGACTTTAAGGAAGAAAAAGCCACATATACATAAGGTTCTGATAAACCCAGAAGAAAAAAATGCAATAATTAGAAGCTATGAATTAAACAACCCATCATGTTGCTTCCTTTTTATTTAAAAAGAAAACAGTCATAATTTTGTCCTTAAGTGACTCAGACTGTAAATCAAAATGCTATGAGCAAGCCCATGCAATTACACTTGTTACTTTTACTAGACACACAATTAATCTGCTTGGTCATGTAGAATATACTAACTACACAGTGAAAGATGGTGAATTTTGAGATTGCTTCATACACTAGAAAGTAAATAGTTGTAATAAATATTATTTCCTATACGTTCTTATAATACAAAAGTATCTGCAATGCCACCAAAGTTTCTGCAGATTTAAAATGATTAATTCCTAAACCCCACATTTTATATGAGAAAAAATGATCATTTTTTTCAGCTGTAATGAGATGACCAGATTAATGGATGAGGGGGAAAATGGTTTTCCTTACAAACAATTAATGTCTGTTGCTAACATGGGGAGGAATAAACATAATGATGCCCTGAAAGCAGTTGAGACTGGTGAACAGAAGCTCTACTTTAAAATGTCAGAGCACAGCTGTGCAGATTTTCCCTCCTCCATTTCACATTGCCTTCTAACAAATGCAATAACGAAATTCCAATATTTGTGTAAAGTTCATGTCATGCATATATGTTCTTATTTGCCAAGGATTTTATGTATTTTGTAATGCACAGAGATGGAGTGACTATACTGAAAATTTCTCACCTCATTCATCCACCTTCTAAAGACCCAACATAACTTTGTTATTATCCCAAATAACTTTGTGCCATTTCCTGAGCTTGGTGGTGACCTGACTGGGCAGGGGACAGGGTGACTCCATTGCAAGGCACCAGTGACCTCAGCTGCCTCAGCTGCAGGAAAACAAACTTTGTTTTATTGGTGGCTTATATATATTCCTATATGGTATTTAAAAGACCATATTATACTATATTTTATTATATTGACTGCTATAGAATGCTGCATTCTTAGACTGATAGAAGTAATGCATTCAGTGCATTACAGTTTCTCTCCTGAGTCATTATAAAACTTACAGTGTTAGAGTGGAATACAAAATAAAGCAATGATAGACCTTCCCTGTAATTTGGTCCCTCATTGTTCATATTTTTATACAGAGCAATGAGATTTTACTCAGCAAGGGTTATTACTTTTCGATTTGGAAATACTTAAAATTATGTTTACTTGAAAATGGCATTTAAAATTTCTCTTCACTTGGGAAACTACACTTCTGACAGTACAGACTACCCAGGATAGGCAATATATTCCAAATGGAGAGGCAGCTGTAAATGTTTTATATCTCTTCCCACTTTGAGAGGTTTCCTCCCTGGCACTGTAAAGCTCTGCTGGCTTGACGGGGCTACTGAGAGTCAGAATCTCTGACTGCAGATATATTACTGCACTCACAGCTTGAACACCACTCCAGGGTAGAATTTCAGCTGTACAGAAGGGTTTAGGTTATTTTTCCTATCTTATCTGCTAAAGAAGATATGTCAGGAAAGATAATATACTTAGATAAAAGAAACCAAGGCATTCTCGTGGCCTTTATTTTCCAGTCCTTACAGACACAGCTTTTCCTACAGTGCAACTCAATCTGCTTCTGGATTCTTTCTTACATAAATTCATGCTGTATTTTTCTTTCTTATATCTGTTTGATGGACTTTCTTGAGGACCACACAGTGATTTTGAGGATCTATGCAAATGAAAATGCTCCCTTCCAATAGTTTTTCTGCATTGATTCAGAACTGAACTTTGTAATATCCACCCTGTCTAAAAGCACCAAGGAGGAAGATCAATTAAAATCTCTGGAGGTTAGAAGTAGACACATTTTAAATTTTTTTTCCCCACAAAAATAACACACAAAATAGCAGAATGTGTTAAAAATCACCATGGTAAAACACACCAAAAAAATGAGATTAAATTTCTTTTGCAAAAACTGAGAGGTTATATATCTTTGGAAGAGGAAATGCATGTCCAGAGAAAAATAAAGGAAAAACCACAACGAGAAGAAAAGCAAAGAGAAGGTTTGGTACACCTCTTTATAAAAAATGGAAGTTGATCTATTTTAATCTAAGAATAAACATTGACTTGCAAATTCCAGAGGTCTGAAGGACCTGCCATTCTTTTTCCAACTGAAATTGGTACATTTAAGAACTTAATAACACAGCTAACAAAAAGGTCCAGGTTGCATACTTTAAATTAGTGAGGAATTGAATTAATGTAGGCTGAAGTTTATTATGACTGCCAACTTAAGAAAATCCCCTTGTAATCCCCTTGCAGGCATTCCAAAATTTTATTTGTTCCTCTGATGTTGTTCCACGGTGGTGAAAGGCTTCCAGTCCAACCATTCCTCATTGACTGGCATGTTCAAGGCCATATATGATTGAAAGGAAACATTTACCTGTCAGGAGTCAAATACTTTCTCACACGGAAAAAGACACAGAAAAACCTTGCCCTCTAGTGGCTGGAAAACTGGGAAACAGCCATAAATCCAATTCTCATTAATTGGTACCCAGCCAGGTCAGATTTGCTGGTATTTTGAATCATTTAGCTGGTTTGAATAACTGAAGTCTTCTTTGCTTCCAGATCTGAGAGCAGAAAGACATCCACGAGGCCACTTAGTATTGGAATTAATTTTTCCTTGGAAGTAAAAGAAAAAGTGCGGATAGAGTACTTGAAATTAAATGGTAATTAGGTTTAGAACAAGCTGAAGCTGGTTGCACTTGTAGCCATCAGAATAATAGGAATATCTTGCTGTAATGTGCAGCAGTTTTACTTTTCCAATCTTTTCTTCTGGAAAAGCAGAAGGCAGACATAATTTCATAGACAGCGTAATCCACTTTGCAATTAGTAAGGAATATCTGGCTCTGTCTGATGTAAATCTATTGTCTTCCATTTAAAACTAAATTGCTTAATAAATAAAATCAAGCAGCATTAATAGAGAGCCATTTAAAGAACGCTGGTCCAGAATTTATAGAAGTAACTCATCTTCTGGGTGTGCAATCTGTGTGTATCAAGGCAGGAATTAGGGACTGCTCGTTTCTGCTCTTTGCACTACTGCAATCCATTGGATTTGGAGATGGTTACTCTGCATTATTATCTGCAAATTATCCAGTTTAAAAGGATAATTAGGGCATGGCAGAAACCTCTCAAACAGAAGGATTAGAACAAAGAATATGACTGTGAAGAATCATGGCTAATCACATTCTAGAAAGCACAGAACGAAAAATCTTGCCTGTAATGCGTCTACTAATTCAAATAAATATCCATTACTAAATTGACTTCACAGCTGTTCTATTGTGTGTCAAACAGGGATTTATCCTTTGTGAGAACGAGGTTTTCACATTTTGTTCACTATGGGATGGTTTATGCCAGAACAGTGTCCCTGGATGTTACTGAACAGCCCATATGGGTCAGCAGGAATCCAGCTTTGGGCTGTTATGGGAGACAGTCTGTTAGTTTATTTTTTCTAAAGATTGCATAATTGTTCTTTCATTGGCCCAAATTTATTTGCCTTACTCAGAACATTTTCTTCCATAAGGTTTAGTGGAACTAACCTTAATAAAGCAGTATTTTCCATGTTGGATTGGAAAGCACCCAAGCCTTATTTTTCATGTTTTCACAAAGACTGAAACAAGAAAGAAAGATTATAGTTATTTTTCCAACATATTTCTTACTTGAAAAAGCAATCACACATTCTCCTTTTGGAATACAATTTTTTTATTAGTTCATGCAAGTTGTACCCTGATTTTCAGAAGAGAGCTAACCACTGCTGTCAGTTGCTGCTATGTAAATAAAAGTCAATTAAATGACAATTGTTTTAGACTGTAATCAAAATCTCTGACACGTTATAACCAATCAAATGGTAAATATGCAAGGTTTTTTGGTTTGGGAATGTGATTTCATTGTCTCAATTAGAAACCTCTCAGACTCATTAACTTCCTGACTTTTTACCCACTTCAGTCTTTTCCTTTCTCATTCTATAGTAAAGTTCCTTTAGTGCTGTCTACGAATTACTGGGGAATCCCATGTAACCAATAATATCAGTGCCAAATAAATTGGATTATTTTCACTGGATAGCCGAAAATTTGACAGAATATTGCAATTTACAATTCCACAGTAAATAAATTATTCAAGGCAGAATGTTCAACAGACTTAAATAATTTACAGTCTGAAAATGGTGTAATAGGCAATCTCTAATGAAAAAAATAAAACACTGCAGTTTATCTTCAGTACTTAATCATGGTGTACTTAAGAAATCAAAGTCTGTTATCAAACTATGCCCATAAATGTTATTCTCACAGCAATTTATTTAGTTTTTCAAAAGATAGTAAATCTAATAAAATAAATTACTACTGTGAATCTTGAGAGAATTCTGGGTTTTAGAAATTAGGAAATATATTACTTATTACAGAAAGAAGTTGCAAATTTCTAAGTTACCATTAAGTCCTATTTAAGTCATAAAAAGAGAAATATAACAAAGTGAGAAATATAACACTGAGAATAGATGGCTGAATATTTTAATGACTTTTGAACCTCACAGTAGTTTTTCTGAAACTCTGAAGGTTTTATATAAATTAATGTAAGATGGCATTTGTAAGATGACAACATATAAATATAGTTGTCCAACGATAGAATATACACTGCACAAATTTAAAACAAAAGGGTTTAAAATGATGTATTAGGGAAAAAAATGTCTATATGCATGGCAGGTGATAATATTACCAGGAAATTAATTGAATAGAATTTTGAGAAGGAATAATTTTGACCAATATCAAAACTGTAGTTCGTGAGCCTGTGGAAAAGTACATTGGGATCCATTGTGAGAAGATGTAATTAAAGTTGTACATCCTCATTGCAGGCGTTAAGCAACCTGTGATCAAAGAAATGAAGCTTAACATGGTCCATTTTTAAGATATGGAAATGTAGATTTTTTTCCCCAAAGGCTCTTTCAAGGCTCCTTAACTGTAACAGAAGTTCAAGGAGTTTCCTACTGCTGATAATTCAGTTCCCTCTGGTAACACAGGCTTTAACCATTGCCACACGGGAGATGTTGTGGTTTACATCTGTAAACTTGGGAAATTTTGGAAAAAATCTCAGCATTTGACATTGTTCCTTTGAGTTGTCTGCAGCTTAAAAGTTATATTCCAGTGTATCAGCTGTGATAAACACTTATTTTTACCTCTTAGAATGTGATATGCAACATTCTAGAGAGATAAAAACTAATGTGGATGATGGGAACAGCTAAAAGAGGAGAAAAAATATTCTCCCTAACACCCCACCCACTCTTAGACTCCTTGCATAGAAACCAGTCCACAACACAAATATAAAGGTATGGAAATTCCCTACTTAGATAATCTGAAGAAACCAAAACAACTACAATAAATAAAACCAAATAAATAAAATACCTACCCCAAAAAAATCTCAAGAAAAAGAAAATCAAGAAAAACCTGCATATGCCTCATTACATAATAAAAGAAACAATGGAAATTATTCAAGGGGCAAGCAACCCTCATTACAGATATAGGAAGCAGTTGTCCCATTTGCAGTGTAAAACACAAACCTTGCCCTCTCTTCCACCCTGCTCCACAAACCTGGGGCATTAAGAATCTAAAACTCTAACTGAAAAAATTGCATTTTAGAAGTCAACAGCAACAAAAAAGTTCTGATAATTTCCTATTCCTAGTTCAGCCATCCCCTGGTGTGTTACTTGTGTGAATTCCATTCTCAAGACTGTCGTTACTCCCATATGCATTCGAGAAAATTTAAATGTGTAAACTGAGACTAAACTCCACTCCAGGGCCCAGCCTCTAAAACTTTTATGCTCAAACACTGCACTCATATCTCAGTGCTCAAGCTTCTAAATGCATTTTATGCTCTGTATCCAGAATAAAAACTGGCTTTTGGACAACAAATCACCTCTGGTCTCACAAGCGAGATGTGTCCAGCACTCTCTGGAGCTCAGAGTGGGAATGCTGCGATTCCCAGGAAATTGTGATTATTCTCTTTGCTCAAACAGCAACAGCTGAGCACGGGCCAGGCAAGTGGCCCCTGGTGGCTTGTAAAGAGGGGGCTGATGTCACTGGGTACCCCAGGGAGGATTCATGACTGCACCAGGCTCTGTCAGACTCTGGTTTGATGGAGAGCGTTTTGGCAAGCGCTGCTGGAGAAGCCTCGAGGCAGAGGGCATTCCTGAGTGTGGGAGCTTCCAGAAGGGATAAATACAAAGGAAGACGTTTTCTGGCAAAATTACTTTTCTCATGCAGATCAATGAATTTCCCACTTAGTCTATGAAACTTGTGACTTGGGTCAAAAGATTAGAAGACACTGGAAAACACCGAAAAACAGAATATTGGAAGAATCTTCTGAACACCTGAAAGGGGAAGTTAGTACAAATACAACTCCATATGAACTTTTGAAATGAAGTATATTGTTAAAGATCCTTTCCCACAAATACCTCTTCCATATTTCATGGGTTTTGTTAGCAGAATTCATCTCCAAATATGCTTAGAAATAGCTATTTTATTTTTAAAAAATTATTTCCCCAAAGGATGTTTAAGAGCCTTACAGCATTCATATTAACAAGTTAGGGTCAGAGTTGTGCTCAAAAACCTCAAGCAAAATTATAGTTATTCTAATTAAGAATATATTTGGAAAGAGAAGGACATTTTTGATGGGAAGAATTAGCAAATTAAATAAAAGTTTACTAGCCATGGAATGACCATACCACAAAAGACTTCAGAAAAGAGAATTTTGATTGTGATAGAAAGTTATGTAAGAGTCCCCTTAAAATAAATGAAATTTTTACGTTTTCTCTGCTGAAGTCACCTTCAGAAGCCTGTCCCATCTATACACTGCCTTTGGCAAGATTAGAGTTCAAATCTAATGCAAAAACCTTATGGAGGCAACAGTAATCTGGAACACAAATTCTTTTTTCAGAAATATCCATAGTAAAATGATTAATAACTTGATGAAAGTAGTGTAAAACAAATTGGTTTGTTTTGTTTTGTTTTTTGGGTTTGTTTTTTTTTTTTTTTTTTTTTTTAAGAAGACCAAATGTCCACTTCTGGTAATGAAATTTCATCTCCAACAGATTTCTCTAGGAAGGGAGAAGGAAATGGGGAGAGGACCAAGGAGAGAGACAAGGTGAGAGAATTTAAATTCTCAGGTCGGGATGAAGTGGTTTGCCTTAAGATGTGCTCCCAAATTCCTAATGGCAAAATATCTTCTGATATTCCAATTACTGCTAAATGTTAATGCTTATTTTATAAATATAAAATAAATATTTATTTATATGTGTGAATTTTAACCTCTCCAAGGATTTAAAATAGAATGAATGGGGGAGAAATTGAACTGCCTCTCTTACATTTTTCACTTTTACCACTTCACACTCCTTTAGCAACAGTGCCTTTTTAGATAGTGTCAGATGATGTGAAAAAAAGACTATTCCATTTAAGCCACTTAATATAAAGAAATTATTAATTATAGATTTCCATAAAAACCTTTAGTTATGCAAGTCCTCTCTTCTTAACCTCGGGTATTTCTAACACCACAAGAATATATTTAGATTAATGTATCTAAAATGCAAGCTTCAGCAACTCCTTAAAAGTTAAAGTTGTCCAGTACTATCTTTTGTTTTCCCTTGTTGTCTAATGGGGTGAATTTTACTTTGGATGTCCAAATAATGCCAAATAAGTTTCTTAGCTTTTTTTTTTTTCTTTTAATTTTTTCTTTTTTTTTTTTTTTTTTTTTTTTGTGTGTGTCATTCCAGGAATTACTTGTTGTCAAGTGCAGTTGTACTGAACAGCAAAAAAATGCTCTTTAAGTGGCTTGAAAAAGATGTAGTGCAGAATTGCATATTTCTAATGCTTGTAGAACTTGGCTGCAAGCTTTGCCAGTCTGGATTTTGAATTTACAGTGCACAGCTGCTGAATGCTGCAGCCTCTCAGCTTTATGTGAGTTCTGAACAGCTTTTCCCTGCACCGTGTCCACTCACTGCTCCTGCCTGGAGAGCTTAGCTCTGCAAAAATAACACCTCCAATACTGCCTTTCACAAAGGTGAACCAGATAAACATTTGGTTCTTCTTTACCTAGTCACTCACAAGTCATTGGTTTTATATCTTGTTTCTTATAATTAGATTCAAATCCAAAATTTGTAATAAAAGTGGGAATATTCCAAGACATTGTTGGCTGAAGTAACCTTTCAGTAGATATAAGTAACCACCATGCCTCAGAACTTTGAAAAAAAATCAGATTTTGTCAGAGTGTAGACCCCATCCATTATTCCTCTTGTAGTAAGTCCAGCTGTTTGTAGCTAGAATAAGACAATACACAGAAGAATATTTGATAACCATCAGAGGCAGAGTAGCAATTCAGTATTTTTGAGCAGCTATTAGAGGCAGAAAAGTCAACTTATCTTTCCAGGCTAAGTCTCTGTTATACACTCAGGAAATACAGGAGATGTGAATTAAGGGTGAATGACACCTTTTCATGGACAAAAAGAGAGAAGAAACCACTTGTGTGCCCAGTAGCCAATAAATCACCACAATCCAGAAATTGCCATGTTTTACTCCTCTTGCATATTAACAGAGGTGGCTGGAAAAAACTCCTTGCAGGAAAGTTTTACCTATGATGCTGATTTAATCAAAATGTTCTACAAAGGAGTTTCCTTTTCATTTTTTTTTGTTTTCATTGAAGTAAGGTGAGTAATCTTCTCAATGTAATAGTCTGCTGTCAAATTTGCAGCTCTCCTTAAAATAATTAACAGAAAAGCCACACACTCCCATGAAATACTGGATCTGTTCTTAGGTATTTCAAGGGCAAAAAATAATTTAAATCAAATGGTTGTAAAAATATGAAGAGGAGATATTACCATAAAATCAAACTGTTGGTAAAACTAGGAATATATTTTCTCTGTACTCTTGATCCATTTTAAGAAGCACATGTTAAAGTTTTCTGCATTCTTCTTAAACGAATACTATTTTGGAGACCAATTTTAATATTTTATCTACTATAATTTAGTCTCCCAGTAATGCATAAAGATTTATCAAGTTTTTTCCATTTGATTCAGTCTAGAAATAGGAACATGTAATTTAAAGGTACTAGAAAGCAGACTTTTTTAGTGCAACACTTTCAAATGCAAGTTGGAAAGATTTAAGGGTGTTTCTTTTTCTGCCAGTGATTTTTTTTCTAGATCAAGTAAACACAGCTTGCATGAACTAGAGAGGTAATAGAACAGATAATGACACTTTCTGCTTTGAATTCGATCCAACCATTTCAGTAGGGCGAAATTATCATTATCTTAAATGACTCAACTCATTTGTGTCTGGAATTCCAGAGCAGTGATTTTAAAGTTTTAAGTTTTATAAGATCTAAAATTATAGCTAAAATTCAATTGTCTATAGCCTTTCAATGATAAAAGGAAACAGTCCCACTTCATTCTCTATTAGCTAATATAAATTGTCTAGAATAAACATGAAGCCAGTTATCAATGCATTTTAACCACACTTTGAGTTTTACAGCAGCACTTAGACAAATATATTTTTTCTGATAGTTTGGATACATACTTCACTGACAATTTATTTCTTTTTTTATAGTAGTACAATGTTTCTTTTCTTGGACTAATGTTGTATATTTTATTACCTGGATCAGATGTGTTGAAAAGCTTAAAAGGACAGAAATATCTTTCTAGTGCAGTTCAAGTGTTCATTTTATAAATGCAGGGTAGAAAATTCCTTGTCCCGTTTTAGTAGCTCGCTTATGTGGTACAGCCAGATCACTGCAAAGAACTCCTCTCAAAATTCATTTGAGAATTCTTCAATCCTTTTGCCTTGTGGAATATTCATGGTCTCTCTATATAGGAATTTCTCTGTTTACTTTGCCTCCTGTTTTATTACATCACCTCGCTTGCACGGAAACAAACGAATTCTTGGAATTGCACAAATTGAATTTTAATCAAGAGGAGCGAGGATAACTTTAAAGGCACTTAAACCAGATTCAGAAATCAAAACAGTCTATTTTTAGCCATGTGATATAATCGTAAAGCCATGCTTCTGAGGTTTTTCAGGATGTCAGTATTACAAATAAAATATATCAAGATACTCATAAGAAAAGATAGAGATGGAAAGGCTGAGTCATTTCAAGGTGTGATTTAAATAAATATAACAAATAAAGAAATAAATAAATGTAATATAGATATAACTACATTTTGTTCATATTTCTATTTTTGCTAATAAATTATCTCCAATTCTTTCTGAAGCCCATGTAAGTGACTCTTGGCTGTACATGTCCCTCTAGTGGCATCATGTATGTAACAGACAGAGCCACAAAAGCTTAGTCCTGTTTCTCATTCCTAATCCCTACAGTAGTTAGAATCTACCTATTAAACAAGCCTAAAAGTACTGAGCTTAAAGTTCATTTGATAGTCCCAGTAACAGTTCAATTGTGTTCATGTTATTCACATCACGTATCTTTAAGATTAATTTGTTTCCCTGAAAAATTAGCTTTGTTGATATCATTCAATATTTAGAGCAAGGTGTGTCAGGTCACCATTAGTTCTGAAATATTAAAAAGGTAAGGATTCTATGTTCTTACCTGTTCTTTGGCTTCTGGCTATAAAATAATTTAAAGTGGCTTTATATTTTGAGAACTGCTTGTTTAAAGCAGTCAAAAGTTATAGATTTTTTGAAAGCAGTGTCAGTGGCAATATTTTATTTCATCTTTCTCATCTCTATGAGAACAACTGCCCTAAGATTTCTTAGGGCAAAACCCATTAACTTCTGCCTACTGTTACCTTTCAATATAGCATTAAGTAAACATTTCAGAATTACCAGCAATCCACCTTGAAAAGATGTTTTTAAAATTCAGGCTTAGATATTAACAGCATCTGTGCCAAGATATTTACAATTCTTGCTTGAGTTATTATGAGTGACTGATTATCCCATGATCAGCAGTTCAAATAGATTTGCTTTCTTTCAAAGATTCTTTTTCTCTTAGCAGCAACTACATTTCTAAACTGAAATGTCTAGTTTATACTTATTTAATTGCTGTTTATTACTTTTTATGTCCAGTGATTATGGATGTCTTTCAAATTCTGGAATTAAATAAACATCACAGATCAAAAGATGAGGTTATTCTTACCATGTGATGGTAAACAATAATGTAAGATTTTAGCTACTTCTTCAGTTGCTAGGTTCCCAGATGCACCACCTACCCTTCATCATTGTAGTTTTCTCCTATTACATCAGCAGTTGATGACTGCAATAAGTATATTTAGTCATTTTTATTTACAGAAATATCTTATTCTTCACAGAAATAATGTTGGCATCCGGGTAGACTCTTTATTAGGTTTTTTAATTTAGAAGCCATTGTAATTTATGTTCATTCTTACATGATCTAGTAATTCTTAAGAAAGCTGACAAAGTGTTTAAGGTGCTCCAAATTCACAGATTTCAGGAACCAAAGTGGAATATTTCTGGTTCATATGAGGTTTGGAGGGTGGCTTTAATCATCTTTTAAAGCCCAAAGGCATTGTCCTACTGGAAGACTGTCAGTTTTCACTAAATTCAGTGGACAGGATGGTCACAATTGATGCTTTGTTGAGAACTGTGGATTGGAGATAAAATGTGCAAAATAAAATGTTGACAAACACTTGTTCCTCAAAGCCTGTGAATAACTTTGTTTACCCTCAGTCCCTCTGAGTCCTGACAAGATATTTTCGAACAGCCCATGCACATTGGTGATTTTTACATACCTTCCACATCACCACAGTAAATTATACTGTGGATAAACCCTGGTGAATAGAAGCAACCATGCATCTGCCAAGGAGGTGTTAAAATCCTGTTCCACATTATTAGAAAACACTGCAAGGATTAGGAAGAGGCAGCCAGATGAAGTTGTGGCAGGGAAGGATCTTAGCAAAGTCAGGCAGAAGTTCTTAGGAAATAATGAATCACAGCAAAGATGAAGTCACAGACACCTGTGTAGAGACAATCATTGGAAGCAGGGAAGTTTCAAAGTTTGAAGTAAGCCCTCCAAGGAGGTGGTAGCACAAAAATTGTCATACACACTTTGGATTCATTACTATTATTATTATTATTATTATTATTATTATTATTATTATTATTATTTAACTAAGCCCCTTCACATAAATTTTTAACAGAAGATGCATTTTCTTGATTGACCTCCTCTTAGATCCATGTCTTTACAGGAATGTGGTTCAGTAATTCTAGGGGGCTTCTCCTGTATAATGATATATTATGTGATAAATTTCATTTCATTTGTACCAGATTTAACAGCAGGATAATTGGTTCTTTTTGTTATTTCTGCTCCAGTTTAGCTCTGACTGTCACACACACCTGAACAGACCTAACCAGTAATATATTACAATGGAAAGTGGCATCTCTTTTTTTATTCTGAGCAATCCTCCTGTTCCAAAGACCCCTCACAGATCTGTCCTTTTAATTTGGTGGAAATTGAAGGAAGCAAACCTGCAATCTGACACAGAGAATTGGTAAGTGTGGGTCAAATTAGAAAATGTGCATCTTTTTTTCTCCTCATTTACCAAAGTTTTAATTAAAATCGTAATGGCTTTGGCATTGAAAAACTCGAGAATGTCTTTCGTTTCTTACTTCCCATCAGTAATGTGCCCCATTTTTCCTTAATGTTGTGTGTGATCAGTCAAGCAAGAAATATATTCCAAAACTTTATTCTCATAGAAAAAAAAAAAAGTACTTAGAGGAAAGATTATGGCAAGATGGATGGGAAGAGATTCACTCACAGCCCAGGAAAGGGATCAGACCTTTTTTAAACGACCTTTGGTCACTCCCTGTTTTATTATCCATTCCTGACAATTCCAGCCTACATGATCTGTTCAGCTACCTGTGATTAACACTGACTTCAGTGACAGTGTCACAGCAAAGGGTCAGGGCAGAATCGAGTTTGTCTTCCTGAAACTCACACAACAAGTGATGCTGGTAAGACTTTGCTGTCTCACTTGATTTTAGAGCCCTGAACACTCTGGTCCTGTGCATCGAAAGAGGCAGAGATCAGGTACTAAAACATATAAACTTATACTAGCAAAATAATAAATTTACAATGATTATTTATAAGACTAATGTTCAAATCTTTATTTTTAACAATCTAGTCCTTGTCGCTTTGACTGAAATGATTTTATTAATGTAAAAAATGGAATTTCCAAGGTTTTATAAAATAGCCTTGTAGGCACATAGCAACATTCTTTAACAATTCCCTTAATTCTTTATCATGAACAACACTCGGAAACTTATACTTGTCTATTGATCATAATGTCCCAATGCAGCATCTAATAATGAAAATACCTCACTTATAAAAACCATAAGAATGTAAAAAGCTGGGAAATTCACATGCAAAAATTATGGAAGTAGCTAAACTTTGAGGATGTTCCTTCAGTAGTACCTATCAGTATCCAATTTGTTATCAACTTTATCATCTCTAAAATCTAAAAATCTTTACACACACATAAATAAGGATTTAATGGTCCATCTAAAGGAATAAACCCATGTTGCCTTACAGTTATGTGCAGAATTCTCTTGAACATCCAAAAGGATTCCTCAAAAATTCAATAAATGAGTTGTCATTGATAGTGGAAGGCAACATGATGTCCAAGCAAAACTGTAATTTTTGGAGCTTCTGACAGTAATGAATATTGTGTATAAAGTGTTAGATATTTTGTGGATATTTCAAGTAAATTAACTCGATGACATATTGCTGTTTTGCAAAGTTTATGTCTCCATTCCAAGATGTCTTTTTCATGTTTTAATGGCAAAGTAAAGACTGCCTGAGAGATCCAAATTTACTGAAGTTACAGCAATTGGCTACTTCCTATATGTCAGTGTGAGTGTGTGCCAAGGACAGATGTTTTCAGATCTGGGATGGTCTGTTTGATGCTGATACTCTTCCCAAATTAGTTACAATATTTGGTGCAGAATTTAGGACTAAATGGTTGCAGCAGATTAGTGAGGTGGTGTGATGAAGGACCTTTGCATACAACTGAAAATCATTTCCAGGACTCATTCAGATTATATCAACTGTGTTGACATAATGTGCCCCCCATGCCTTACACATGATGTTGTTATTTCATCCTTTACCAGCTTTGCATGAGAATTGGTTCTTGTGGAGGAGGTCAGATCAGCTTGTGCAGAAATAGATGTATCACATCACACCAGTTGGTAAAATAATGCAAATACGTACAGGAGTCAGTGTTCTACCACAACATTAATCTGTGGTAATGACAAACACATCTGCTCAGGTGCCTGAAGCAATTCCTGCATTAAGCTGCAGTTGGATAAGGGCAAAATGATCCATCTTTATAAGCCTGGTTGTTTGCCTTTATTGTTATTTGTACTGAGGCAGTGTCAACGTTTTCTCATTTTCATCTACAAGGAAAAAATATCGAAAGGGAAAAACAATCAGGGAGATTTGAATCTTTAAGTAGATACAGTAGTAGCTCAAGTAAAATAGCATATAGCCACAGGGTTTGATTTCAGAAGCAATATCTACTAAATATGAAAATATTTCCATTTTTCTAAAGTATTATAAATCTCAAGTAGGGTATTTAGATACAGACAGATCCAATTTGTCCATGGCTAATGCCATACAAAAGCAAAATTCCAGTTTTATCAAAACCCACAAAAGGAATTAAAATTTCTGAACTCACTTTTGATTTCACCATTTATGTGGGTATGGTATAAGTTTTAAGTTCTTGACTCCTCATAAATGGGTCCAAATTTAAGTACCTTTTAAAGTTATAAATATGGGGGATATGTTAAGTTTTAGCAATAATATTTCAATGGAAACCTGAAATGTATGTCATTAAAACTGGGCTTATAATCTTTTTAATGTCACCCAAAATGCTAACAGCATTACCATTTCACTTTCAGTCATGTATTCACTAAACAAATACTTCCAGTGTCTAAACAAATATCCTGCTACAATCATTTATTGGTACTCCATGTTCTCAGAAAAGAACCCAAGAGGATTTATGTGCTGTTAGTCCTAAATCTTCTAATTTTCAGGAGATAAAGAGTTTGGACCCAGCCTTGTTGTGTGCCCTTCACTTACACCAAGGGGCCCTTTTGAATGGAATGAGTAGAATCTGGTTCACTCTCTAGTAACTATAAGGTTTTTGTCCCTTTTTTTTCATAGCATTTTGTATATTTTATCATTTTGAGACCCAACTCGACTTGCAATTCACTTAGCCGGAATTATTTAATTTAGTGAGACAGATAAAACCCTTCTAGAAAAGTTTACCTGCTTTGGACTTCGAAATTTGACTAGTCTATAATTCTGTTCTCTCTTGCATTTTAATTCAGATGCTACACATGCACATCTACATCTCTGAAAATACCTCTGCCAACACCATGAGGGAAAGTTTGGCTCCTTCACTCTCAATGAGGACAAAATATTTACTTTTTGTGGTCTAGATGTTCCAATCCACTCCTTCAGGATCTGTGATTTAATTAATTCTTCTGTTTTTATCTGGAATCCCTTTGCTCTGCACAGCAAGATTACACTCACTAAATTTAAATATTGAAAATACTCACTGCCAAGCAATTTGTTATTCTTGAAAGATTTCCAGGACAATTTTATTACTATTTTACCTCCTACAAAACATAAACTTCTTAGACTGTATCTACAGCTTTGCCTATTAATCCAAATAATTAGATTTATTTTAAGAAACTGCAAATGAAAAGCATGGAAACGAACTTGTCTATAACATGGCTTTAGAATTTGGATCTATTGTTTATTTTATAAATTTATACAGAAAAGTAAAAGGAAATACTGGAATTGAAGAAGTGTTGTCATATGGGTATTTCTGTAACATCAATGTGTAAACATGAAAAATGTGTAAGATTTTTGTACATCACACAATCTTCTAATCTTGGTACAGTGAAAAAAGAATTTGAGGCAGTTCTAAGCCTGTACATGTAGCAAGATGGGGATGAAAGCATACTGCACTTTTTATCAGTAATTTCCCTAAAACACGGCTTAGTATAATTGGTTCATTGTTGCTTAATTAAATTGCACAGTGCAGAATGACAGAATTAGTGTGCTCACTAATAGGTCAGAAGACGTCCAAACCATAAACAAGCCAACTGAAAAGAAAAAATGTAATCTAGGAACAGAATTAACAGGCAACACTTGGCCAATGACTTTCCTATATTTGTAGGAATCATTGCCTATAACAAGTGTTCTGCAGCACTGTAAATTCATAACAAAAGTGTTGATGTTGGTTCTATAATTCAAATAATATTTTAATGTCAGAATTCAATTAGCTGTTTGGCCTACTTTCAGTAGTCTTATCTTTCTAGACTTGTTGGAATAGGCAATTTTCTTTATGACTCTCATCCCTTTTTCTTTCTTTATCTTTTTCTCTACCTGCAATAGGAGAGGAAATAAGACTCAAAACTTACTAAACTTCTACTTTGCTTCCCTTGATGTGCACTAGAAAACTGTCAAAATCTGCAAATACTTTAAAGCACTTTATGTGAATTGCTGCTCATTTGGGGACCGTGGTAGGAAGAAGAAATATTGATAGTGACCTGGTGTCAGCCTGTCATCAAACACACTAAAAAATTAAGATATTGATAAAGTAAAAGGCCTGCTCATTCAAACAAACAAACAAAAAAAAGCATACAATTCTACAGACACAAGACTATAATGTGTAACAAAATGGAATTCCCTGTCAATGTTATGGGAAAGTGTAATTTATAACTCGGAATAAGAGAGAAAATATCGGAAGGTTCATTTCTGGTTACACTGCCAAATCAGCAGTGTGTTCTATTCACTGAAAAAGCTCTTGCCTCAGACTCCAAGAGATCAATAATACATTGTGTTTTCCTTAGTACACAGGTTGTAGTTAAAGTCAGCAAGTGTGAGTGCTACTCTTTAAAAAATCTTAATGCAGGTGTCTTGGTCCGAACATCACAGCATTTTTAACATCAGCAAATCCTAACGAGTGCTGCATGGAAATGGTGTTTTAAGTTTATTGTTAATCTGTTCTTGGTCAGTGTCCTAATTAAAATATTTGCTTTGATCACATTGAAACACAGACAGTAAGGAGTGATGGTTCAAAGGACTAATACGCAATACATTATGTTATGAGAAATGTAAATGAAACATTAATGGCTTTTGGGCTTTTTTTTAGAGAAAGTCAGAGTTTTATTATAATTAACAGCACTAAAGATAAATCATATATAGTTAATTACACAAAGAAAGAAGACAACCTATTATGTGTAATTTATATCCTATATTTTCTGTTTGGTTTTTTTTTGTTTATTATTAGCATAAAGATTATCCCTTTATTTAAGAAAATAATAAAAATAGAACAGATGTTTTTCTGTTCACAGGGCAGATCACATTCAGGCTTGTTTTAAGAACGGTAATATATGGAATTACTTGCTCCTACAAAGCACACTCTCCAGAAATCTGAGGATGAAGGCATTCAAATTATGGCTCCTCCTCTTTATCTTACCTGGTGCAATCATCCTGTTTAATACTTCAAAGTTTATTATACAAAGTGACGTAAGTTTCAGTGGGAGAAATGTATTTTTTTATATTTAATATTTTTGCCATCCTATATTGCATTTAGTATCCTTGCATACATCTGAAAAAGCGCCATGGTTAAGATTTTATTTGGAATTCAGAATAATACACAAAGTTATAAAAATTTAATCTGTATGTAGATGAATGAGCACTGTTCTTACAAAGTTGTTCCCCTGGAAATTGTGTTAAAATTGAAATGAAAATCTGGTGCAGGAACACCGTGGAGGGAATGTCACTCATCCTTTATAGCTGTTTGGTTCCCCAACAGTTTCCTGTGACTTGTGGAGTTCAAGGCTGGCAGGAGGCAAAGCTGTGAGAGCAAACACACTCACTGTCTATGCTCTTGTCACATTTCTCCCCACCTCCTTTTGGTATTCAGCTGTAGTCTGACACGACTTGTAAAAGCAATGGAAATGGGAAGCCAGACCTTCCAAGCTCCTTGAAGAAGGAATTGTCTGCCTGATGTGCACACAGGTGTACATGAGGATGCACAGGTGCTCACAGGTGTCTGGAGAGTGCCTGCACAGATATAAACATATAAATACAGATATATACATATAAATACATGTGCTGATGAGGTTGTCTGAGGAAAGCCTGGTGTAAAACCCCAAATCTGTACCATGCAACAGCAGAAGTGGGGGAAGCAATCTCAGTTCACATCTGCTGTGCTAAATAATTGGCCTTTCCCACAAATGCATGAAAAATTTTTGACCTCTCCAAATGATTCATCTTCACCTGGGGGCCTTTTTACTGGATGTCCTGCATTAGTATTTTATGGTTGGGTCTGGGAAGCATCTTACTACTCAACCAGGAACTGCAAACAAATTAAAACCTGAATTCTCACCCCTTACCCAAAAAGCAAGCCTTGGTTAGTGCTACTTTCCTTTTGACTATGTAAATTCTAAACCAGAATAGTATTGAGACTCATGGCATCAAAATAATTTGTGTTGGAAGGGATCTTTAAAGGTCATCTAAACACCCAAACACCCAAATTCTAAAAATTTAACTTTATCCTCTTACCTGCCCTTGAACCTAAGGCAAAACACTAATCACTTTTTCACTATTTTTAAATATTTCCTCAACCTTTCTTGTTGACCTTTTTTTTAAATAGAAGTTTTCCTTACAGGACATTGTTACCACAGGTAAATATAGAAAATATTGCAATGTTGTAGGCTCGCTGTATTCTTTAAAGATCCTTCCAGATACCCACAAATACATATTTCTGTGTAGGCTTTGCTCATTGAACAACTCCTCTGAAAATAATCCTTAAATTAGTACTATTTAAAACATTCTTTATTCTTGCATTACAAAGTTAAGTGTTTTCATACAAAGCTTCTCTGAACATCCATTCAGGCATCTCAGTAGGAACTTTGGTATTCTCTGGTGCAGACTCTTGTAGCTGCATTACCCACTCACTTCAATGGGATTTTTGAACACTGAGAAGCACTGGGAATTAGCTTTACTTTCTTTTTTCCCTCTCGCTTGTGGATTCAGACACCTGGTTGGATTCATATGCAGAAATACAGATATCTTCCTCTGGGGTGTTTTTTTTCCCCTGCCTTTGTAGAAATCCAGAAATTGAAACAGAAATAGGATAGAATGGATAATAATAAAAAGATAGAATAATAGTTGGATAGAATAATAGTTGGATAGAATAATAATAATTGGATATAATAATAATAATAATAATAATAATAATAACAACAATAGTAATATGACAATAGGCCGGGATGTGGAGTGTGGCACTTCCACAGGGCGCCCATCCCAGGTGCCGGCGCACCTGGGCGGGGGGGATGTGAGGATGTGAGCAGCCGGCAGATCAGATCAGATCTGGTCAGATGAGCGCACACACACACCCGAGGAGGCTTCCTGCACAAGCTCCTGGTACCTGGCAGAGAAATGATTTAAAAAAAAAAAAAAAAAAAAAGAGTATATGTGTAAATGTTCCGGGGATGCCCGGACGCGGCCGGCTCACGCTCGCTTGCTCCTCGCATCCCCTGAGCGCAACTTTCCGGAGCGCAGCGCTGCCCCGGACGGGTCCCCGTGTGCCGGATGCCCCCACCCCTGTGAGCGGCGGCCGCGGCCCTTCCTTGCCGAGCCGGGAGCGCAGTGCCCGTGCCTTGTCCGCTAACCCCCTCTAGCGCCGAGCCCGCCGCACTCGGCCCGGAGCTGCCGGCAGCGCCGAGCGAGGGGGCGCTTCCCGCGCCCGCCTCACGCACCGCACCGCGCCCCGCGCTCCCCTCGGGCGGGCGGCTGAGGAGGGGCCGCCGCTCCGACGTTCTCCTTCCTTCCTTCCCTCCGTCCCTCCCTCTTTCCCCCGCTGCCCCCGGGCCGCCCCTGGCTGGCGGGGCGCGAGTGCCGGAGCGCCCCCGGCGCGGGGCCGCGCTGGCTCCCGGCGGACCCGGCACCCGCCGGGCTGCGCGCAGCGGGGCGGCCCCGCGGCCGCGCCGGAGGAGGGGGCGAGCGAGCGCTCCGCGGGCGGCAGGGGAGCGGCGGCACCAAAAAACTGCAGCCGGCAGCGCGGCACGCAAATCAGGAGGGAGCAGCGAACATCACACCAGAGCCGCCTGGTTTCTGATTGCTGCGCGGCAGAGGGGGAGAGACAGAGACTGACTGAGAGGGGCGAGCGGCGGAGCCGGGCACGGCGGCGGAGGGTCGGGGATGCCGCCCTGCAAGTTTCCTTGATGCATTCGGGAGCTTGAGGAGGAGCCGCCGGCCGTTCTCGCCGTCGTCGCGCTCCACCTGGGGAACCTGAAGCCCCTCGGCGCTGCCTCCGGCCGGGGATGCGGGGCACGGTGCGGCGCGGCCGGGGGAGGAGGCTGCTGCCGCGCAGGAGGCTGCTGAGGCTGCCAGGGGCGCTCCTGCGGGGCTGAAGGTGCCACCGGCCCGAGCCGGCGGAGGGAGCGGGGCGCGACCCCCCCGGCCGCCGCCACCGCCTGGAAGTTGCCGGAGCTCTCCCCGTGCCCAGCGCCGCCTCCCTTCAGGCAGGGCGGCAGGGGTGTCCCGGCGCCCCCGCCCGCCCTCGCCCTCCGCGCTGCCGCCGTGCCCCGGGACCCCGGCGGTGGATGCGCCCGGCCCGGCCCGCGCAGCCCCGGGCGGCAGAGCAGGCAGCGCAGCCCGGCGGGGCGGCGGCGGTCCCGCCGGCCTGAGGGAGCACGGGCAGCCTCGGCGGGCCGAGGTCGCGGGGCGCTCGGCGGGCACCAGCCATGGGGTGTAGTGAGGTGAGGGCATTGCTCTGGAGAGTCGGCCTCTTCCTCCCCCTGCTGACAGCGCGCCCCTCCGCCGCCGGGCACGTCGCCAGCAACCACGGTGAGTGAGGGCGGCCGCGGTGCGGGCTGCCCGCAACTTTCCGGCGGGCGAGGGCTGTGAGAGGATGGAGGGAGGGAGAGAGAGAGGGATCCGCACCTGCGGCCGCCAGCTCGGCCTCACCCGGGCCACAGGGATGCAGGACCGGGCGCCTCCCGGCGTTCACCCCTTCGTGCCGCCCACAAAAGTTGGGTGTCTGCGGCCGGAGCAGCAGCGGGGCTCCGCTGCCGTGCCCCGCCGGGGATAACTCTGCGCTGTCCGCCCGGACACCTTCAGCCGCCGGGCTGCGGGAGTGAGAGCAGGGAAGCCAAAGTTGCCTCCCGCCGAGGCGGAGTGGTAGCATGGTTTGATTTGAAATGTGGGTTTGAGGTGTGCTTCGGTCCTGCCGAACGCAAATCCTGTTAGAATGGGTTTGAGAGAGCTCATCGCGCCTTAGGGGGAATTGCTGCTGGTGAGCGAACTGTTCAAAGGTGCCTGACTGCCCTTAATACCTGATTTCTGCATACTCCGGGCTGATTGTCTGAAAAAAAAAAACATTTAAAATGCTAACAGGTAACATGCTCATCAGGTCGCACTGAGGACGGTGTTTTAATTCTTCGGTGTGTAAGGTGTGCGTTTTAGAAAATTACCTCTGGATTAAGAAGGGAACTATCCTGTTTATAGGAATAAAAATGCGTAGCACGCCCAGAGGATACAGTATTTTGTTAGGAAGAACTAAGAAAAAGAGCCCAGACCTGATTATGAAACATCATGTTACATGTTATCAAACATCTGGATAGAGCAGAGAATTTCCTGAACTGCTTGTTTTATGTGCATCAGTGTATTTAAGTTGCAGAGGATGCATCTATTCCCACAGTATGGGAGGCTTCTGTACCTTTATTTTTGTACAGTTTGGCTTTTTCAGCGTTTTAGTGTGATGGGACTGAAAATACGGGAGCTGAAGGGTAGCTCTAAATGTTGCTGCTGACAGAAATTGCTTTACCTGCTGTATTGAAATTAACATTGAAATTGACAATGGTGGAACGTAATGGTGAAAGAAAACAAACTGGCTTTAGTCGTGGAGTACTATCAAGTCTACAGTTCATGTATTTTCACAGTTTTGTACTGCAGTCTGTTTTCAGTGCTCTTTGTATCGACCTCAGTAGCAGTAAAATCAGAGAATAAGATCTCTAGAAAACAGGGAAGAGCTATAGTATGGCCACAAAGCCCCTGTGCCATCAGGATGAGTTATGGCAAGGACATTCCAAGTTAGTAGGATTCCTTCACCTCTCCCATGCTAAATGTGATGAATAATTCCAGTTTGTAATTGTAGAGCCTACAGTCATATCAAGGCTGATTTTTGTCCTTTCTTATGTCTTAGAAGGCATCAGACTCTCACAGTGGCACAACCCAGTTTTCCTTTGATGGCACAGGCATTAGAGCATGCTAATGTCTGCTGTATTATTACAAGGCCTAACACCACACTTGAATGTGATTTTTAAAAATATGTATTATTGGTGTTGTAGAACAGCTAAGGCAGTATAATAGCATCAAAGGCAAAGAGTTTTTCTCGATTCATGCAACTTAGTTTCGGTTTCTAAACTAGTATTTTATATTCTGGGATTAAATGAGTAGTGTTTAAAAAGTGTTTTAATCGTGTTTTTAAAGGATGGCAAAGATAGTTGCCAAAAGTCTGTCAGGGATGAAGTGGTTTCTTGATGTTGATGTAACTTCACCTAAAAAGTCCAGGTGTTGTGGTGTTGGCTGCAGAGAGTACTAGTGAATTTCCTGACTTCTGAGTAACTTCTTTTTCTGCATGTTGCTTCCAAACTTCAGTACAACGAGTAGCCTCTTACCTTTGATACTGCTATATCACCACAGAAATCAAATAATAAATATAACTCAACAAAACCCAAGTGAACTGAAAATGGACTGAATTAATACAGGTGCTTTCATACACATACTCCCACCTTGTTAATAAAATGCTAGCAAAAAGAGTCTGCTTTTAATGATAACTTTCTCTAAATCCAGGAATTGAAGGAAAGGAAATTACTACAATAAAAAAGTTGCCCATTGTGTAAACACTTAAATGTGGAAGGTTAAAATGCCAGTTACTAATACTTGGAATCCCAGCTGCAAAGAATTTTTTAAAATCTTCTGAGAAAACATAACTTCTTTAAATTTTCCTGAAGTGATAATTTTCAGCATGCAGGTCTTGAAAACGTCTTTGCAATAACTGCTATTGCGTTTTCACTTATAATTATTATAATGATATAGTAACTTTGCTATCTGGTATATTTTGTCTTCTGTTTTGTGTTCAGAAACATACCAGCATAAATAGTAAATTGCAAAGGAATGTTTTGTTTTGTCTCTTGATTGTTGGGGTGAAAAGGATGGAAGGGTTTATTAATCTGACTTGGTAGACAGACAGCCCTTCCACTTCATTCTTAATGGTTTGTTTCCTGTTATTAAAGAGGGATTTTCAGAAAAATAATATACTCTGGTCTTATAAATTGTTATTATAACCATGTTGGGATTAATCTTTTTTGTTCTTGTCAGACAGAAAGAAATACATATTTTTTCTTACACAGCTCAAAGGCTCTTAGGTTGTCATTCTTCACCCAGTAAATCAATGTGTGGTGTCTTAGAGAATCTGTAGCAAGGCAGGCACAAACAATACTATTGGCAGGGAAGCGAACTTACTCATTCATCTTCATGGAGTGGCCAGTTCAAAAACATATTATGACCATGCCAAGGGCTAATTTTTACTGCTCAGAAAAGCCCTGTAGGGTTTGGAATTGCATAGGAGGAGTAACCAGTGCAGTGTGTGGCAGAACTGCTTGGAACAGAGGGCTCAGTTAATGGTGGAGGTGGAGTGCTTGTATGTTCATACAAATTTCCAGTGGTTGTCCCTGACATGCACTATGAACGGGCTATTGGGCAAGGTTTCAGCGTGCTGTGCTGTAGCTTTGTTTTTTGCTTGTCAGAACACCATGAATTGGGCAATTGTTGTCAGACCTAAAATTACAGATAATGGCATCTGAGCAGCTCCTTGTGCAAAACTTGTGGGAGCTTTCAAGGAAAAGGTCACACCAGGTAAAGGCTCAACAGTTTCTTGTGCTAAGCGTGCACACATAAATGTTTGTACGTATATAAAAATCAGAAACCGTATTTGTTTGTATGTATATGTCAGCCAGAAAGAATTTCTGCACCCTGGCTCCTTTCAGGTTGTATCTGCCGTTATGTATCACCAGACAATTAACTCCTGAAGCCAACTATAGAACTTGCAGAGTTTATAATGTGTCATGCCTATTAGTGACGTGTAAAAAACTTACTTTTTCCGTTTCCAGGTATCATTACTTCTTGTCAGATTATGCAAGCAAGGTCTTTTTACTCATACCTCTAAAAGGCACCTGCATTCATTTTTCTCCTCTTAGAAAAAAGAAGCTGAGCTAAGAAATAATGTCAAATGTCAGTTCTGAAATTCATATAGCCTTTATTTTCACAATGATTACACTTGATATAAATTGGGTGGCTCAAAGTAGGTAATAAAGTTTCTTGATTCTGGTAGTAAAATATCAGGTAGATTACTAATGACCTTGAAGGATTCATCAGTTCAAAGAAGTTGGCTCATTTTCATTCTCATATTTATTTTTACAGAAGTGCAATCTACCACACATAGGCACTCTTTCTGAATACAGAACTCAGATTTTTTTTTCTATAGCAATAAGAAGACCAAGGACTAAGTGTGGAGAGATTGAAATTCTCTCTGAATGAAGCTGATGTTTTACTGTTAGGAGATATCTCTTACTTTGAGGACTTAAAGTACTGTAGAAAAGCTGTGCTGCTGCCTGTGTTGTGCTAGTCCTGCTGAATTCTGATGTGCAGTTGTCCAGTTTATACTTCAATAAGCTTTTACATCATTACAGAAACATGAGCAAGTTAAATAAACAAAGCCATGCAGTAAATGTGTGTCATTCCCTTTTCAGCAGGCAGATAAAATCATGAGCATATTTTAGTTTCGAGTCCTTATAAAACTTTTAACAATATTTTTAACAATATTTACAATAGTGTGTAAAATCCCACATCCATATGGACTTGTGTGCTAATGAAGACTTGGGAACCTCTGCAGTTGTAGATATGCATGAAATGATTTGTTATCCAAGAGCCTCAATTTGTATGCCATGAAATGAGAAAAATTGCAATTAATGGTTCAGGGTACATTCCTGGTGTTGTACTTGGCAGTATTGAAGGCTGTATGTATATATAAATATCGATATATGGATTTTTATTTTTTTTAAGCAGATACAATTTAAAACCAAATCAGTACAGTAGTTTTCATGTAATTTACAGGAGTGAAAACACCACAGAGGAATGGAAGTGTTTCTTGAAGTTTACCAATTTAACTCTCTGGTCAGATCTCATTCCCTCTAGGAGGTCAAAAAGTTTACTGAGGAAAAAGAGAGAAGGAAAAAGCATGTAGGAAATTGTTTTTCTTATTAAAATCTCCTCTGTCTTTCCAGGTACATACTTTTAGATCTTAACTCTGCTTGAGGGTTTGTTTGGGGTATCTGATGTTAAAATTTTTCACCTGAGAATTCTAGAAAAGTCAAAAAGTTCAGCAAGTTTGTCAGTAAGATACACAGTAACTCAGTATCTATTTTGTTGGCTGGTTTTTTTAATGAAAAGTCTAATGTTTAAAAATCTCATTTAACTCACTAGAAATATTAAGAAAATTATGTTTGTGTACAATATGGGAAGCATTTTATTGTTTTTAGATTCCAATATAGCATAGCTGGGTTAGGATATATTCCTATTCCAGTGTTAGCTGGAATGTTTCATTAGGATCCTTGGATTTCCCCAACATGATGTTGACACAAAGATGAGTGGGCCTTGTGTTTGATGTGCCCCTTAACATGCTGAACTCTGTGACAGAGAGAATGCTAAAATGGATGGAAATAGACACCTCTGGATAAATTATTTATCCATAATCTATCCTGCCCTCCAGAAGCCACGTTATAATGCAGGAGAGGTCAACAAAAAACTATCTGTTGTGAACAGTATGCCTTCAGAAGCTGGTCTTTAACTTGTAAATGATATGTCAGTCTCTATGATAAGGTGTTAAAACTGAGAATTACTGCTGAAAAGATGTCTCTCACGTGATAAAAACATGATTTTTTTTTTTGCAGAATTTCTTTCTGTACCATAAAGAAATGATTAAACAGTGAAATTATCTTTAGCTTGTTTGTTTCTTATAATCCCCTCAGTCTTCCTAACACTTATTCCAGGTGTCCTTATTTTAGTTCCAAGGATGCTTTCATTGTCAATATTGCAACACCTTTTGTGTAGGTCAGCTATTGATCATTCCCACATCTAAGAACCAGTCTGTTCAAAATAATCATTAAGAAGAAGTCACTTCAGTTAATCCAGCAGCCATTTGTGACCCCAGTGCTAATTTTAATGCGGTACAGAGCAAAGCTTAGAGACCAATCTTGGCTTTAAATAAACTGCATGTTCTATATTTGAAGCTGGCTCTAATGCATTGTACAAAAAACCCAAAAAGCCAAACCAAAACTAAACCCAAAATTATCTAAAACCCCCTAAAGATTTTCCTAGTCAGTACTTCTGCTGATTTGTCTCACTCATACAATGTAATACTTCTTGAAGTAGTCAGCATTTCTCTCACTTATTGATATCTGTGTTTGAGCTAAATTCTGTCATCCTGTTTAAAAAAAAGTGCTGAATACTTCGATAATTAATAATTAGAAATTTGTTCATTTTAATAAATGAAGGTGTTTTAATGAGGCTGTAGATAATTTTGTAGATAATAAAAAAAAACTCTGCCCAAGGAATGCATGGATATTTCTCTCCCTCAGGTTTACAATACTGTACAAAGTTTTCTGCTCTTTAAACAATTGTTTTACAGTAGGTCATAGTACTCCTCCACCTTCAAGCCAGTAGCTACTCTTACTTTCTTTTATGGTTCTGTTCCCATTCTAAATATATAAAGCATCGATAGTTATTTTGTGTTTTTAAAGAAAGTTAGGGGTATTTTGATCTTTAAATTTAGACTAGATTTTAAAAAATGCTATAATATTATTGACATTTCTTTTGATGGTCGACTAGGGTCAGGTCTTTAGAATTCCAAAGCACTTATTCCATGAGGAGATTAGATTGAAAATAAAATTTCCTTTCAGTAGAACAGTGTGAGGATTTAAAATGTATTTTGTCTCTAAATAGAAATTCCAGGTTTCTCTTTAGGTAGATTCCTAAGAAGCTGACAGATTTTTATTTTCCTCCTGAGAGATGGTTTTGTTTGCTGTAAGTTGACTGAGCCCCAGACACTTTGAAGGTGTCTGGTGTTTGCTGACAGATCCTCCAAGAGGAGCAGTATCCTGTTAATGAGGGGAAGTGGGACAGCAGAAGCATCCTTAGGTGAGAAGCAGTGACATAAACGCAGCAATCCAGAAGGAACATTTTAATATGTGGGTATGTTAACTGCGCTGATAGCACAGCTTTCCTTCACGCCAACATGTTCCTGACATTACACAGGGTTTAGACTGAAATTGTGCTGTGTCACTTGGTGCAGGAGGAAGGGTGGGCAGCAGGCACTGTGTGTAACAGCCGCCTGTGGAGATGCACACACACACAATGAGAACACAGCTAAGAGGTGAATTTGCTGGGAGCTCCACTGCCTCAATCCACTTAATGGCTTCTGCACCTAGAACAAAAGGGGAAAAGTCACATACAGCAAACAGTATCATTGATGCATGTAATGAGTGATTTGTTTTGGCTGGGGACCCTTGGTTAGAGTGCACTTGCTGCTGTAATTTGTATTCTCTGACTGCTAGTTGCTTCTTGCTTAAAATAAAGGAATAAAAGAACAAATTAGAAAGCGTTCCATAAGATAATGCACTAGCATTTTAATATGGGTAAAAGTGGTTATCTTTCTGAATGGTCCCCAGGCTGATTTTCTCAGTGGGTTTCACTCGCTGGTTTAAAATAGGAAAAAAATTTCGCCAAAATTTAGAATTGTTCAAATATGGTTTGGACATACTAAAAAAAAAAATTAAAGGGACCTAGTTATTTTCTTCTGTAGTGCTTCCAGTATTTGTGGCTGGAAATTGATTGCATGGAAAGCACTTGGATGAAGGATTCATATTTCAAAATGTGGTTTGAATTCAGCACTTTCTGCTAAACAAAGTGGGACCATATAAAATTGCACAGTCCTTTACTCTCCCTTGTGTGTGGCTGCTGAAGACCTTTGAAGAGGAAAGCAAGGGAAATGTAAAACCTTTGTCTCTGGTAGATTGCTTTTGTTTGTATTGCAGAAGTTTCTAAACACTTCCATGCCACAATGATACAGTAGAAACACCCACTTAGAGGGTTATTTTAATTTTGTTTAGTGGACTTTATTTTTGAAAGGACCATTTAATTTAGGTAAATAGGAATACTGTTAGCATTTAGGAATGGAGAAACATGATGAGAGCTGTGGCACAAGAGCCTCTCAGGCTCCATCAGATGTGATGGGAACCCAAACTCTGCTGCTGTTGAGTCAACTGTAGGAGTGCTTGCTCTCTGATTTTGGTATGTGGTAAAAAAGTCATTAAGTTACAGATTTCTAGACACAGAATTTCAGAAAGAGTTAAGCAAATTCCCTTCTTTAAGAAATATTGATAGACATCTCAAGGTAAGGGTAAGAATTTGCATTTATAAAGATGGTGGTGTTCTCAAAGAAAAAGGAGTGATTGGGTGCACTACACAGAGGAAAAATAGTCCACTGGAGACAGGTATCATATAAAAGCTGCATCTGAAGAAATCTGGGATTACAAAATGCAACCAGGAAATCAGATGGTATTCCATATAATTTTAGTGGTTCCTCTTGATGCAGATAAATATAATGATATTATATACTCCAGTTTTTCTACTGACTATATAAATGTTATCTAGTGTAGAGAGATGAATGCTGGTGGTTGGAAGGAATCCAGCATTTTTTGTCACTGTTGTTTAATCCAAGCAAATTTTCGGCTGCATGCAGAGTTCTTTTTTTCAGTGTTGTATCTCTTCAAAACTACCATTTTCACAATATTCTGAGTAAGCTTTCGTGCCTGTATAGCACTGATCTGAGAAGAGTTATAGGCCAAAGCTTTTAGTTCAGGTGACCAGTCTGTGACACCCAGTGCAAATTCCAAGGAGTTAGGTTTTGATGTGCTCAGATGTAGGTTGCACCTTGGCATTGAGTGTAGTTTTCAGTGAAACTCACTGTTATTTTTCTTCCTGTCCATAACTAACCTGTTCTCTGCTAGGAACACTGTCTTCCTTTTTTAAAAATCTCTGAGATACCAGTTTCTGGTATCTGACTGCAGATGAAGTAGGTTTGTACCACACAAATTAAAGACCTGAAACCTGTTAGCCATTTTGTGTACCTGGTCTCTTAAAAGCCTTCCCGAGGGCAAGGTCTGAACCTCTCAGTAGGAACCTTGGCCAGCTGGCCCAGGGAGATGCTTGACTCCCCCTATGATGGGAACCAGCTCTCTTTGATGGAGACTGAGCCACAGGGACTACTTCAGCTCTGGCTTTGCCTGACTTTTGGGTGTGGGAGTTGCTAATCTCAGTAGTGCGAAGAATGTAGGTAATACAAACTTTCCTACTGCAAATTTTATATTTTGAAAGTTTCATTTTTCTTTTCTCTCCCTCCTCACATATCATTCACATAGGGTGCTTTATTTAGACTGAGAGTGCAATCCTCTACTAACTCACCTGAATTACTTAAGGCAAGAAAGCTGCCATCTTCCAGGGTGTCAGCATTAGATGATGAAAACCTGCACCTTACACATGGTTTACATTAAGCAACAAGAAGTTTTGAAACTTGCATGCTCATGTTTAAACTCCACGTTTAGGAGGCAAAAAACTCTGTTGGAAGTTCAAAGAGTTAATTTACATGAGTCAAAATCATAGAAGAGGCCAATGGAGGCCACACTTGCAGGGAGTTTCCTGCTTTGTTCCTTTCTCATGGCATCCCTTCAGCATCACTAGGTACATTAAAAGTTCCAGTAATGCCTCATCCTACTCACTTTACCACTAATAATTTTCCTTACAAATTTTCTAACAAGTAGTTTGGATTTTAAGTAATGCCCTGAGGCCTAAGCGTTAGTAGGTTTCCATTACTTTAAAGCAAATTAAGAGATTATTTTCAATAGCTCTAGTCTGACAGATGCGTTTTATACTTGAGAGATGTGCCTGAAGAAATAAAAGCCAATGGAAATTCGTGTCATAGATGAATATTTTGAAAACAAAAAAGATCAATAATATATTAGGCTTGATTAGATGTTGACATTTAGAACTGCACATAGATTATGTTAAATGTAGTGACAAGAGACTGTGTTCTTCTTGATTTGCATTTGTCCCTCCATTTGTGGTTCAGGTGGATCATGGGACACACATTGTAAAGGTTAATGGATAAATTACCATATAGCTCATCTGATTGTTCAGGCTTCAGCCTGGAGGACTGGATGGTTTATAATCTAGTTTGTTTTATGTGGAACAGAAATTGTTTAATTCTTTTTCTATGAAATTCTGAATTGCTTAAGTGTTTAGATGAGTCCATAATACCCCTACAGCTTCTGAGTTTTGATAAAATCGTTAAATCATGGTGTGATTGCATTGACAGAGATTCTAGTCTGGTCTTGTTTTCTCTCCCGAGCTGTCAGTATTATTTCCATGTTATTTGAGTAAATGTGAAATGTGGCCTTGTGATTAAAATGTCATTCTTAAAACCATGTGAAGATGTTCTTCTTCTTCATTTGTACAGAAACCTCAAAACAGGAGTTTTCAATGTGCTCTATTAGCAGATAACCTACATTAGTGTTCACGACAGCTTTCCTCACCACCCCTTGGTGTGTTTGGTAACTGCATGTGTCACTGTTGGTTGAATCAAATTACTTCATTTTTATAAGGGACTTTTAACCCTGTTAAATTGGTTCCGGTAATTCACCTGAAATTCCAGAAGCAGGAAGAAATGAATGAATGAAAACATCCCCCAACAGTCAAATATTTTCCCTGCACACAGATAATTTACTGTGTGTCCATTTGCAAACAAGGATGGCTGAATTGAATCATCTGGAACTGCATTCCACTGTGTTAATAAAATCAAAGTTACACTGTAATTCAAAGATGCAGTATTTTGTTTATATAAAATAATAACCTTAAGTTAGGCATTGCTTAGTTAAGGATCTTCTTTTCTTTAGTGTCTGTAGGAAAGGAGAAAGGTAATGTTCAGTCTGTGGAAAGAGGAATTGAACAACTGCTCAGTCTTCTGCACTAATATATTTTACCTTTAACTGTGAGTTTGTGCTCTTGAATCTCTCACTGACCCAAATGATTCTTTTTCTGATAGCTAGTGTTCTTATCTCCAGATGGGATATGATTGCATCATCCAAATTACCTGATTATTTGAGCTGCCGGGTAGTAGCTCAGGTTGACTTCACACTTACTCAACATGGACAAAAAAAAATTACTTTGAATATTTGGGTTTCGGGGCCTTTATTGCATGGGAGATATGTTAATAGTTTTTTGAGCTGGTTTAAACTAAGAGAAAACTATGGAAGGAAATGAAGAAATAGTCTTGCTATGAACTGCTTTATGTATAAAGGAAAATTCTTTTTGGTGAGCTTCATGGAGGTAGTGTTCTTTGAGCAGAACATTTATGCAGTTGTGAGGCACATCAGTATGATTTTCATTACACTAAAGTAATGAATTTTTATGACTAAAGCTAAAATAGCAGTGAGCCATCCTTTATTCAGATAGTGAGATGGAACAGTACATTTCTGATAAGGGAGAGGAGGGGGGAAATAGGAAGAAGGAAGAGAAGATAAAAAATAACCTAATTTTCCTGACTTTCTGACGTGAATATTGTAATTTACAAATCTGTGAGTCTAGGTTGGTGGTAAAAAAAAAGTTTATATAACAATATGTCATGTATAGCTGTAAGCATAGAGATTTGTAGATTCCAAACAGGAAAAAATGTACATAATTTAAAAAATATTAAAATTAAATTAATTCCAGTGTAGAGTAGGAAAGAAATGTTATCAACATGAGTCCATTGATTCTGTTTTTATTGCTGAAAACTGCTACAGTTCATAAAATGCAGTTTTACAGGCTATTAGTCCATAATGTGGATTATGCCCTTTGGACGCTTATGTTGAAGATAAATGCAGTAGTTTGGAGAGATCTGTATTGAAATTCTGTGAAGAGGGTTCAGTTATTATTTAAGTTCTTTTTACTATGAACCAAAAGCAAATGGGTTGGAGGGAGAGATGACCCTTGGCTTCCAAGACAGGAAATGAAATTAGCAGTGGAAGAGTCAGTTTGTCATTCAGGAAGTGGCTTCATTTCCATGGAGGTGAGGAAAATATGTCGCTGTGACATTACTGGCATTGACAGCTTTTTTTAATTGTTCTCGAGAGAAAAAATTGTATTTGCATTATAGTCGTACCTGACAAGATTATTTACACTGAATTGAGGGGCTCTGTAACACAGGATTGGGAAAGAGCTCTGTTACCTCAATCAAATGCCTCCAGTGATGCTGGATAAAATTATTCATTTTCATCTTCAGTCTAGTTAAGCCATGGTTCCCTCATTGCTCCTGTTAGGAAGGTTGTTCTGAACTTCAGTGCTGTGAAATTCAAATGCATTTATGGGCTGCATTTATTAGTGAGTGGTGCTTTGTCTCAAAACTTCAGAACATCTTCCCATTCTCATTTTTTATCCAGCTCACTATTGTAGGAGAAGACACATCTCTTCTTTTGGGTTGTGGTGTGTGATGTTCATCTTTCACTCAAGAGATTTCTGATCTCTGTGACATTTACAGTTGCCTTTGCTTATTCTTCATCCTGTTTAATTCACTCTTTCTTGAAAAAAAGAACCACATACAGCTTTGCAGGTGGGATCTTACTGGTACTTTATGTAATAGTAACATTTTTATCATTCTGAATATTGAACAGTTCCTGTCATTTTTGTCTCCTTCATTCCCGTGTTGTTGGATTGATCCTTGGTTGGCCTGTCAGCAGTTAATATGCAGATGTCTTATCTTCTCTGGCTGCTGCTAGACTCCCATTTCATAAAAGAAATTCTGCTTGGCTCCCTTTGGGTTGTCTGATATTTTATATTTAATGTCCTTCCTTCCTTATTATCCCAGAAAAAAATTATTCCACCTCTTCCCATAGCCTCCCACCCATAGTGTTTCAGCCTTTAGTTGAGTTGAAAATGCCTCCCAACTTTGCCATGAAAAAGAATCCCATTAGTCCAAGGCTATCCTGGACAAGGACATTACTTAAATAATAAATAAGATCAGTCTCATAACTTTTATTTGAGGAATTGCCTCACAAATTGCACAGTTAAATCTATCTGTCTCAAAACCGTGCCTTTTATGAACTTGCTCACGTCTTTAGCTCTGTATTTCAAGCAGCTAAAAATCTTTTACAACTTGTTTTAGTTTCCTAACCCAGACTTATTTCTGACACTTATACAATGAAATGTACAGGATAAGCTAAAATGTTTATTACCAATATGGTGTTGTCACACAATCAATAATTTAATTATATCTTAAAAGAAAACATAGATAATTTTTAGACATTCAAAACAGTTTTTGGTTTGTATAATTCTGAATTAATGCTGAAAGAAGTACTGCTTTCTTGAAGTCAAATTGAATGAAATTATCTTCAAATTCAGCTGTAATTTTACCTTAATGCATTATAATTCAGATGTCAGCTTTTTCTTCCATAATTTGATTCTGCTTGGCTATTAGGATCACTCAGTGCTTACTCTGTTTTATTGCTCTTAGATGAAATAAATTAAGCTGTGTAGCAATATAAAAGATAATATTCATTGTTATAAATTTGGTATTTACACGAATGAAACATCTTAAATTCCTCCTTCATCTGTTTTAAATTAAGTATGAGATTTAAATCACTTGATCTGATTGAGAGCAAGCACTGGAAATGAAGGGACTGTGGGCAATCAAAAAAGCACTCTGAGATTCTGATGAAGGCATTCATTACTGGTGGTGGGAAACAGCGGTAAATAATAATTGATTGCATTATGGAGAGCACAGAGAAACCTGCCATGAGAAAATATTCTATTCATAGGCTGAGAATGATTTTGAACACGTGGGAAAGTGAGAGCAGTATTTCTAATTGCTCAGGTATGGTGGTCGCTAGCTCTAGTGAAAAAGGAGGCTTTGGATTTATGAAAAGGAGGCAGTCTGGATTTATGAACTTTATGTGATAAATTTGTATTCAATTTTAAATGCTATCCCCCTTTATAGTTGCTCTTTTAACTAGGGATATAATAATATATTTAATTTTAACCAGAAAACATTTCCTTTTAACTCTCATTTTCTCCATCTGACTCCATATAATCCTCAATAATTCTTTTTATAGGCAAAAAAAACCCATACATGAGGTAAAAGAATGCTTGGCCTGAAACTGTTCATAGATCCAAGAGTCTCAATTAAATGTATGCTAACTCTCTCAAGGATGTTGTTTACTCCAGAATAACTCTATCATTAATGAAAATGAAACCTTGCTTCTTGCAGACAGCCTTCTGCCATGCAGTCTGAAATGAGAAATGGAGACAACTTCAGTTGTCTTAGTTTTAGTGTGTCTGGTAAATTGCTGCATTTTGAAAGACAGTGATTTAGACTTTTACACAGATTAGTTACTTAG
This sequence comes from Acridotheres tristis, assembly GCA_037013685.1. Classification (NCBI taxonomy): domain Eukaryota; kingdom Metazoa; phylum Chordata; class Aves; order Passeriformes; family Sturnidae; genus Acridotheres; species Acridotheres tristis. The sequence continues at coordinate 3,471,881 of CM072884.1, forward strand.
AGCGATTTTGAATTTTACACTGATCAGTTACTGATGATATATTTTGGATTCTAGCTACAGTTATGGTGACAAGTTGTCTTAATGGAAGCAAATCTCTGCAAAACCTTTTAGCTGCATCCGTTTTCCAACTCCTGCCTCATTCCTGATGTGCAAAGAATAGCATTATCTCTTTTTAACAGTCAGTGTTCATTGTCTTCCTGTACAGCCTCTAAATATAGTACCACTTCTCAGTAGCATTCTCCAATCCCTGTTTTCCTTCAACTCCAATTCTGCCTTCTGTTGTGAATGTTTTTTGGCTTTTCAGCATAACATCTCTCTTCCTCTCTGGTTTAAATTGATAGGGGGTAGGTCTAGATTGGATATAAAGAAGAGATTCCTTACTGTGAGGGTGATGAAGGACTGGCACAGATTGCCCAGAGGAGCTGTAGCTGCCCCATCCTTGGAAGAGTCCAAGACCAGACTGGATGGGGTTTGTAGCAGTCTGGAATAGTGGAAGATGTCCCTGTCAATGGGATTAGGACTAGGTAATCTGCAGAGGACCCCTCTGACCTGAACTATTCTGTAATTCTATAATTCTGTGGTATGCTGGATAGCCTTCCCAGACAAACTGAGCATTTTCGTTGTTGCAGTCTTCAGATAGCAGAAAATAATTTTTAAATAAAAATTATTGCCTATTTTTCTCTTAATGGAGTAATTAATCTCCATAGCCATGGTGCTGTTTGTCCCCTTCCCATGTTTTCTGTGCTCAGACATTTCGGGCAGAATAGCAAAAAAGGGGAGAAAAAAAAGTTTCGGAGAAAAATGTCATAAAGCACATTTTGATTCAAACATTTCCTTTGTGGTAATCATTGCAATACAAAGGTTCCTGTCTTCTTCACTGGCAGTGTGCTTGTATTATTATATAATCTATATTTGGCCTTGCCTGCAGAGTCCCTGGGCAGTGCTCCAGCCATCCTCGGTGACATTGCTCTTGCATCACTGGGTTGTGTAACAGACACTTAAGTCTCAAGCAGCCCTTTGAAGCAGTGCTTTGAGCCAAGCCCCAGAGAGCTGCTGCCTTTCCAGCACTTGACTACTGATGCAGTGCTGTACCTGTCTAAATCACCTCTTGCACTACAGAAAATCCGAAAAAAATCCTCTTAAAAATGGAAAAGCATTCTTTTTACTTTCACTTCCTGAAATCAGAAAAATTAGTTTATTTTACCCAATTAGATTATTTCATAGTACAAAAGGAAAAAGGGGGATAACTATATGCTGTGGTATACAAGCCCAGTTACTCAACAGTTTACTACATGAATGATTGCATTCTCAGATCTATTTAATGCTCTTCAGTTATCCTTGAAATTTAAATGTCTGTGAATGTGCATTAAAAGTATATCATTCAAAGCTCAAAGTCTGCATAGTAGAGGTGGGTACTCCATGCTGCCCAATATTTTTAAATAATTTGATTTTTGGTTAGATAGTCAAACTTATTTCCTGTCAAGTAAGTGACAAGATACTGTATATTTATTTGTTTATAATGTGAAAAGTATTGCAAACCTGATTAATTGATAACAAGTTGAGTCTTCATGTTGATGTTTCACTGTAACGAGACCAAGATTTTTCAAAGCCACTGATTATTAGTATGTACTTTAGCTTGACAGCCTGACCTAGCACCTGTAAAATGTTCATGCTGTGAAAACTTGGTGCTTGACACCATAAATTATAAATGAAGAGCTAGTGGAAGAAGTGGCAGACTGACGAAGTGAAACAGAGAATTACAAAGCTCAAAAACATTAAACTGACTGTGTGGATATTTAATCAAAGCAGATAATAAAAATTTTAACATCATGAATATGAACCTAGGAGATATCTCTGGGAATATTTGTCATGTGTGTAACAACTCTGCTTTCTAAGAAGTTCCATTTATTTTGGTATATTTTTGAGGTTCTGCATTAAAATAAAACATGTAATGTAGCCAAATGGTAACCTCATTTTCTGAGTTGCATTTATGTTCCATAAAGGAACATATGGCTTCTGCTGAGCTCCTCCTCTGTACATCATGGTCACTTTCAGACTACAGTAGTAAGGTCAAGTGTATTCAATATTTCACTTCTCAGGCAGGTAACCTATCAAACCAACAAGATACCACTTCAAGAAGCACAGCAGAAAAACTGCTCAATTTGCTTGAGAGTATTTTACATACTTGGAAGTCATGGCTGCTTCTGCTTTAATATGCCCTCAGCTTGTGGCTCTACTGATGACTTTTCTTATCTACTGACAGCTAAAGTCATTACTAACCACATTACCTCTAACCAGCAGGAAAAAACCCAAATGCAGCCTTAATAGTTCTCCTTTATGCTTTGTATGTCACTTGCTTTCTTAGGAGTCATTATTGCAAGTACAAGGCAGCCACTTGCTCAATCCTTCCAACTCTCCCAGGTGGAATGGGGAGGAGCATAAAAAAAAGTAAAAAACTTGTTGGTTGAGGCAAGAACAGTTTAATAATTAAAACAAATTAAAATGTAATAGAATAATAATAATAATCGTAATAGTAATAATGATGATGAAGAAGAACAGCAACAACAGTTGGAAGTAAAAAGAGATATAAAACCTAAGGAAAGCAAGTGGTGCACAACACAGTTGCTCATCTCTCACTGTCCAATGCCCAGCCTGTTCCTGAGCACTGATCAGCCCCTCACAGCCAGCACCCTTCAGGTAACACACTGAGCATGATGTTCTGGGGTATGGAATATCCCTTTGGCCAGTTTGGATCATTTGTCCTGGCCATGCTCCCTCCCAGCTTTTTGTGCACTGGCAGAGCATGAGACCCTGAAAAGTCCTGGATTTGGGGTGAGCATTACCCAGCAACAACCCAAACATTGCTGTGTTACCTTTATTAACCAGGAGACTGGGTCATTAGGGAGATCAGGGAACATGTATTTCTATTTTAGTATGAAATACTAGCCATAGGTCTGGAGCTATCTCATTTGTATTTATTGTGGATGAATTCTGAGTGGTAGTTCAGAGTACAGCTCTGCAACAGATAGGGATTCAGCAGCTGTGCTTTTCCACCCTCTGCACTATTTCATACAGGCAAGTTTAACTTTCCTGTTGGCTGGGAAAAGCAGGCGAGTCAGGATCTGCCGTTTCTGGGCTGGATGTTTGCTTTGCTTTCCACATTGTAGCTTTTCTGCCTGCGAAATAAGGATGAGCCCATTTCATTTTTTATGATGTCAAAATATGGACTGCATGTAGGTAAACTCTGATTTAGCTGCCTGGAGTTAAAAAGTTAGGCTGAATTACAGAAATAGTAGAAGGTGGTAAGAGAATGGTGAAAAGAATGGTAAAGTTTGGCTTCAATGGGTGGGTCTGTGCACTGCAGAAGAGCCCTCCTTTGTGTTTCATGTCTGGAAGTTCCCTGACAGTTGTTCCCATGTCAGTTTTGCCTGTGTATCAGTTTCAGACTCCCAGTTCTTGCTCTCAGCCTGTCTGAAGCAGCTCTGCAGCTTTGAACACACCACCCTCAAGGCCTCTGCCAATAATCCTGGACTGGTCTTATCCTTGAGCTAGAGATTCTCAAACAGCTCTTCATGTGACTGTGCTGCCAGTCAAGCACAAACTTCACTTGCTTTGTTCCTCTCCTAAGATTTGTCTGTTCTGTTCCTCAGAGTCACCAAACTGCTAATTTTTCATTATGGTTATTAAGTGACTGTTGGAGTGGCCATCTGTCCTCCCAGTCCCTATTTGTGACATTATCAGCTGTTCTGTTCAAAACCTCTTTATTTAAAGGGACTGCTGTGCAACACTCCACTCTCCACACTTCCCACTCCACTTAAAAAGAGACAGATTATGAGATTGAAAGATATTTCTGTATCAACCTTCCCAGGCATGCACTGGGAAAAGGCAACAAACCTTTGCAATGCCATTTCATTCTTCACTATTGGAGAGGCTGCATCTTTGGATCAGGGCAGGGCAAGGAAGAGAGGGTGCCTAGGGTGGGTTTGATTATGCCCATGAACTCCAGTGGAAAGTTTCTACCCTCTTTGAAGAGGAATTCCCAAAATATATGGAGTACAGTAACAGCCATGGAGCTATTAACTTCATGTATATAATTAGTTTGGCTGACGGTTATGTATAGGTATTGTTATAATTTTCCAAGACCTTTTGTATGTTGGGGTTTTTTTTCACTTATGGATGTTGTGACATCAACTTTTTGTTCATTTTATCACCACTCAATACAAGTATTAAAGTAAAAGACATAAAAGAAACTGCTTGGAAGAATGCAGAGTGAAAAAAGGTTAACAGCAAAGTGAAGAATATTAAATTTAGCGTTACTCCCAACCTAAGAGAATTGGCTTCAACACACAAGTCATTTACCAGTGCAAGGAAAGATAAATCTATTTGTCTGAATTTCAGTTGTTTCTAATTTCCCTAATGAAGATATACTTAGGTTAATAAACAGGGCTGACAAAACTGTCAGGTATTCGTGTTCATTTAGGAAATGCTGCCCAGTAATCTACTGTTGACATTAACATGATGGTGAATTGAATATCAATTAGTATTTTCAAGGCAGATTGAAAACTATTAAATACAGCAGCTGGGCTCCTATCATCATTTTGTGACTCCTGTTTTTATCAGGGTTAGCTCTTAATCTTGTTGTATTACACATGTGGAACCAAAAGCATAGAAAAATAATACAGCTCTGGTTTTCTGGAGCTGTGAATAGCATTCATTTGTCTCACTTCATTTTAACAGCAGTCTCTGCTGTAAAGGAGTATCTTAAAGCTGAGTCACTGGTAGGAACACATTGTTTCCCTGGCACATAAAGCCCTTTTTCCCCATCTCATTCTTTGTGAGGAGCACATGAAAGTAGAGCAATCTGCCTGTGCCTGACAGGACTTCCTGGGTTCCGTGTTCAGTGCCTGTCCTGCAGGGCTGACATTGCAGTGCTCAGCCCCCTCTGGTGCATTCCTAACGTAGGAGTCCATCCCTCCTGGCTGAGCGATGGATTTCACAACCTTCTGCTTTGCTTTCCCCTCTGAAAGTGCACTGATCAACGAAATCACTTTGAAATCCCTTTGACGCTGCTCTTGGGGAAAAAGCTCTGTTACAGGCCGGGAGAGGTGGGGCATTACCTACTCATTTTCCATCCCACAGTTACCTGAGGAAAACTTGGGGCCTCATCTTTTTCTGAGGTAAGCCCATTTATTTTGGATGTGAGTATGCTTTCTTTTTACCTCACTAGTTTTATTTTTTCTTGTGCTGATGAGTAAGACTCACATGGGAGAAGCAAGTGCATATGTGAGACCCCAAAATACAAAATGTTTACAGCTGTCTTAGAGCAAAATAACCAGCTGGGTGGCAGAATAAGTAGTTAAGATCTAACCATGTCCAATTTGGAATTGTAACTGTTACCCTAGAAAGATTTCAGTGCAGAAATTGTCACGTGTTTCTGCACTGACAGATTTTCTCTATGCATTTGGTGCCACTCCATGTATCAAGTGGATTTCCAAGGCTTCATTTGGTATTTGTGAAATAAAACTTGGAATCTGCCTTACTGGAGAAGACTGAATCTTTTATTGACTTTTACTATGTGCCTTTAACTGATAAATTATTGAATTTCTCCCCCGACTTTGATATCTTGGCCGGAATTACAGACAGGCATTAAAATAATAGAAAGAAAACACAAAATTTTACTGTTATCTCTTTTGGGTGCAAGGATTAGTGTTTATTGAAAATAAGTCTGTCTTAAATATTTATAAATTATAAATTACAGTAATTGATTATCAGATACTTTGATAGGTGTTTATTGCAGTTGCTTATTTTAAAACGAAATGGCATTGGTAAGGGAGGAAAATGCTCGTTAAAATATGCTTGTGGTTGGAAACTTCAAACCCTGAAGTTAGAGCTTGCCAATTTTGTTTTAAAATATGCTTTTAAATCCTACTTTCAGAAAGACAGGTGTAACTCATGTAACTGAGGGGTCTGGAATGGTTGGCAATGCTAATAACGAGAGAATAAAGGGGTTCATGTTGATTTTTAAAGTGAGAATGGAAGACAGTATGAAAACAAGTTGTAGTAAAACTGAACCATTGGGTAAGAAAATGTTGGTTTCCATTCCAGAGAGAGATGAGCAATAGGGTTACAGCAGCCTTCTCCTCCTCCTCTAAGGAGAACATGCATGTTTGCATTTGGAAAGCATAATTACATTGGTAATATGATAAATTTTAATTTCATTTAAAATTGATCTTCGTAAGAAATAGGTAAGAATGTGTTCTAGGGAAAAAAGGTTGAATGTAAAAGGTGGGTGGTGGCCTTTCTTTTCTTTTCTTTTCTTTTCTTTTCTTTTCTTTTCTTTTCTTTTCTTTTCTTTTCTTTTCTTTTCTTTTCTTTTCTTTTCTTTTCTTTTCTTTTCTTTTCTTTTCTTTTGTTTTCTCTTTTCTTTTCTTTTCTCTTTTCTCAAAAGAACCATTGTTTGTTTTACTCCTGTTTTCTCAGAGCCACAGGATCTCAAATTATATCTGTCAAGGAATTATATCATAGGAAACATTAAGACTGAAACACATAACTGACTCAAAGGAGAAAGAGGGGAAATTATTCCTTAAGCATCTGTATGCAGTGTATGGAAAGAGAAGTGGTGCTGTGGGGGAATTGGGTTTTAAGATTCTCACTGGAGACCTCATGTAATGGAGTAAAACAGTAGCAAGATAAAGACAGGCATTTATCCAATATAACCCCATCTAATAACATTGCAGACTTCTTAGCACTGACAAGATAAATGTATCATGAATAGAATGTTTGGTTTAGTACATGAAAAATTACTCTGGCCACTTCTCATTCATCAGAAGAGAATTTTAAGAGTGTTTGTGTGAGTGTGCAAATATGAGAATAAGAAAGGTGAAAGGGGAAATTCCTTTTAAAAGTTCTTGATTAGTAAATGATTGATAAGTAAAAAAAGGCCAGTTTTGGAGAACAGCCCAACCTACATTGCAGGTAACATGAAAGCACAAACTAGAAATAGAAATATTTCTCATAATTAATGGAAAAGAGAGGACACATGTGGAAATTAGCACATGTTAGAAAATAGGTAGTGTAGAAAACTGAAAATAAAAAGTGTGTTAGGTAAAAGCCAGAGTCTCACAACACTCAGGATAATGGGAATTTCTCTATTGCATTGTGAATAAAAATGTTTGAGCGAATAGTATTGAACTATTTTTAGAAAGAGGCAGAAAATAATGTGTTTGAAATTGGGAAAATCAGAAATTAGTGATTTTTTTCATATAACATGAAGAATATGAAGTACTCCCCATCTGGTGTAAATAGTTCTTTTCCAAGAGTCCTGAAAGAATTGGCTGAGGACATCTCTGGGCTATTGATGATAAATTTAATGAGTTTGGGGACTCGGGGAATTCAGGAATACTGGAAAAGCAAGTGTTAGAGTTGTGGTTTGAAAAGAAAAAGGAAGCACCATGAACCAGGTAACTAGATTTTTATAAAACTCACATTTGGAGAAGTCATTTATCTCCTGTGCTCTGCCCCAAGGCAACAGAAGATTATGCAGAAACCAGGCCTGGCTGTGTTCAAGGTGTCTTAAAAGCCTCCTGGAGTGGAGATTCCCCAGCTTCCCAATTAGTCACAGCTCTCCCTCTTCTTTTACAACTCTAGGGCAGCAAGGATTTTCCTGGAGTCTGACATAAAACTCTTGGAAATGTTGAGGAGAGTGGAAGGATTACTCTCTCTCTTTTGCTGGCTCTAATCCCGCTTATCTCAGGCAAACAGCATTGTCAATACTTTGTTTACTCTCTGATTTGCTGTGACTCCTGTACACTTCCCTGGCAGAACTGCTATCTAGACAGGTGCTCCTCATACTTTATTACTGCATCTCATTAATCTTGCCTAAACCAGATAGCTGTTGCATGCAAAATAATGAAAATTATGGAAAAGGATTCAATTGATATGTGTATAATGAATGCCAGTTTATTTGCTTCATGGAAAATAGGCCTGGTCATAAAAACAAGCATTTAAATAATTTTTCCCAGTTGATTGCACGTTAATTGCCAGGGTAACTTGGATATTGCATATCCCCTTCATTGTGTCTTCCTCAGGCAGGCAAGCCACAGCAGTAATATGTTGAGATTTTTTATATTATAACAGAATATGACAGAGTCTTCTGGCAGTAAAAAGCTTAAATTTTTTTTATGAAATTACTTTTTTTAAAAAAACCCTGAGGTCTAAGAAGCTTTAAAGTAGTTTTAGTGACTGTTAAATCACAGAATTTGAGACATTTGTTAGACACCATTCAATACTCTAACATTTTTCATTAAAACATGAAAATAAATAGAAACTCAATACCTGACAAAAGAGCAGTAAGTAAAGAAAGAAGGAGCATATGCAGCAAAGAATAGGCTAACGTGACCTTGGATATATAAACAAGATATAAAAATAGCCCAGACTCTTAATATATATTGTTAATAGGAATGATTTCAGAATATTGCATATGATCCTCTTTTGAAAAATGAAGAAAACCCATAAAACTTGAAAGAAAGTACAGACACTTCAGAAGAGAGCAACAACTCTCTTGAGGGCTGGAAATGAGAGGCTTCAAGAGGTCTTTGTGTTTGCCTCATAAATGTAAACTTTGCAGTCAATAATAAAGTTCTCAGGGACAAGAAAAGGTGCCAGTTTTGCCCATTTCTGGGGGTCTTCTGTAATGACCTACCTTGCTGGAAGATACTGAAACTTTCAGGAGATTTTTGGGTGTCCTTTATCAGTACAGACGAGATGTTCCTGGGTTATTAGTGCTGTCTTCAGAGATTAATGTCTGTGTGTGGCTCTGCTTTCCTTATAAATCCTGGGCTTACCTACCCTAGAGGCAACAATGAAATGTCTAAAATGAGCAGATCAAACTGGGTGATCTGATATCAGAGTGTGATTCCAATAAGTTGGCCAAAATCATGTATTAATCGTGTTAATTTACACATATCCTGTCTGGAGATGTGTGAAAAAAGAAGACAATAAACTGGTGAAGTGACTATTTGGAAGGCTTTTTTCCTCAGCTGTAGAGACACGATTGCAGAGTTCATCTTTAGAGGAGTATTTTGGAATGAAAATTCAAATTCCACCCTGTCAATCCTCAGAGCTCTGCCTATCGTAATTTTAGGTAAAACAGTTTCCTTGGGACCAAGTAAAACCTCTGAAAAGATTAATTTTGGTTGTAAAGTCTAATAATAGCAGTGTAAGATAATGTCCAGAAGAAAGGAAACTGAAGCTCAATATGACATAATGAGTAATAATAATAATAATACAATATATATTAAAGTATGTGCTGGAAAACAAAGCTAGACACTTCCAAGAATGAAATGAGCAGGTAATTAACCAATAGGCTTACAGATGTATGTTTAAGTCTGTATATTATTGTTGGGCAAGTGTTAGTATCCCCAGTTCATTTATTTAAGAAAGAATATTGTAGTCCTAAATCTGAGTTCTTTTTATCCTAAGAGTTTTTTTAAAAGGGCTTTTGAGTTCATTTTGAATCGTGACATGACTTTGTAATGGCAGACCTAAACTCTTGTTCATGGGGCAAGTTTTAGAGGCATCACCTCAGAAAAGTGCCTGCTAAAAGTAGAGGTTGGATGTCACAAATGTCAATAACATTGCTGAGTCTCAGCCAGTGTACTCAGAGCTTTTCCCATAAAATATTCACTGCAGTCGTTCCAGACACACTTCTGTTTATGCTGGCAGCTAATGGCTTGTCCATAATGGACACTTTTCATTTTTTTTAAGAAGGATAGAGCTTTTTTTGTGGCATAAATAAGTAAATGTAGGGAGAAGGGTCAATAAATATGGCTTAGTGATCCCATTAGCATTTTAGGGAATTTTCTCATTATAAGCATCATAGGAGTAGTGCCCACCATCGTTTTTAGTCTCTTTGCATGTCAGTTCCCAGTTCTTTTGAAACTTCTTTCCCTGTCCTGCAGGCAGAGGGGAAGCCTCCACTCCTGTGTGTAATTCAGATGTTTACATGCTGCCATTCCTCTTAGCCTGGAGCTCTTTGGCAGAGGGAATGTTCTGCCATAAGAGCTGTGAGTTGGAAGCTCCTTGGCAGTGCAGATTCGTCTGCCATCAGGTCTGTGCTGCTGGGGATAGGCTGCTTCTTAATCACCTCGTTTGAAGATAGCTTGGCTGTCTCTGTCCCACACTGAAGTCTAGCATGTAGACATCTCCAAACCTCTGAAGTGTGCAGGATTTCATTGCTTTATCTGTGTCCTCATTTGTATTCACCCTGTTGAATGCACAGCTTCACTGGAGTTTGTCTTTCTTTGGCATAAACATAAGGTTTACTTGATCTTTTGTATTTGCACATTTTTGATTGATAATTATTTCATGTCTTGTAATACAAGAGCTGTTGGAAAGATAGTCTTTTCATTTTTATGATTTTCATTTCTTAACCTGAAGGTGATACCATTCTAGTTCTGGTTAGTAGTTGTTTGGTGGTTTGAATTCTCCAGTTCTTACAGAATTGGTAGCTACAGGTGAGAATACGTGAGCAGTCAAGAGTCTCGGTATGTCAACTGTATCAAAAATTGTATTTTAACAAAACTCAGTCACTCATTGGGAATCATTTGGGAAATGTATACGAGGAATATTACTAGATCATGGCTCAACTAAATCTAAACTTAATATACTTTCAGTGACGAATTTACTCTAGTTTTTAATTTTTTAATGTATAGCTTTGAGCCTTCAAGTAGTACTTGATTAATTCAGGCAAGGAATATTAATTAATTCAGGCTCCACTGAAGAAATGAATTAGTTTCCTTTCTGCATTTTGGCTCTTGTTCCACAGAAGTATTAATTTTGAATACCTGGATGATGTTTATTAAATTGCAGTCTTGCTACCACAAAAATTGTAAAACTGAAATGACACTTCAAACCCTAATGCTGCTTGTAGAAAAAGTTATTTCGGCCTGCAGATCCAAAGGAATAGCCCTTGACAAAGAGCAAGATACAACTTGAAACTCAGCTGGAAACAAAGTACATAACAAATAGTCCATGTTTTCTGGGTAGAGAGAGGATGGGGGGAGAGATGGAAAGAAGGGAACAAACACCTAAGATGAACTGAAATAGTCTCAAAAAACTGCTGAGCAGTTTCTCTGTCAAAAAGAAATATGTAAACCCAGTTTGTTAGGTTTTTTTGTTTTTGGGGGGTTTTTTTGGAGGTACCAGATCTCCAGTAGATTATAACGTAAAAGTTTTACACAGGAAACTGCTACATCAAATGTCAAGTGAGAAGATGTTTCTTTTGACTCTTCCACAAGAGCATGGTAGCCTGACACACATAGAAAATACTACGACAGCTGTAAATCACAGCTTTTTAAGCAAGTGGAGGACAGCAATAGTCTAAATGAGGACAGTAATTATTTTTTTTTTGAAAACAAAATAGAGATTGTTGAAAATTATTAATGTATACTCACATTATTCACAAAGATTCATACAGTGAAATGGTGAAGAAAGGAAGAGCAGAATACTCCTCTTTGTTGAATATATTTTTTAAATGTCATCATTTATTCACATAAATCATTAAGCTTTTATGTGCTTTATGTTGAGCTTTTTACTTGCCTGTAAGTCTGTTGATGAGACAACAAACTTCAGTTTCAGGTTAAAAGTCACCATCCATTCAAACGTAGAGGAGCCCAAAGTGTCACTAGTACAAAAGAGAAGGGAAGGTGCTGGGTCAGGTTTTCTCTAATAAGCTGCCAAGTTCAGTGTCCATGCCAAGGTGACTTTTCCAAAAGGCAGAAGAACATGACCAGGCTTCTGCTGCTGCTGTACTGCTTTATAGAAACACATTATAGATAGCTGTACATGGATTATTTGGACAGACAAGAGGTGGAAGATAGCACACTGCAATATAAACCTCAAAAATGTGTGACCACAATAGTGGGGTCATGTTTAATTGTTTAATTATTTTTCTCCATCATTTAACCATGCCAAGAACTGGAATTAGTGAGATGTCAGGAGGAACTCAGCAGTCAAAACACACCAACTCAATAATTAAAATAAACTGCCCTGTATAATAATTTTGTGGTTAAATCCTAATACAGATTTATGAAGTTAGAGGATTGGATGGAACAATTCCATTAGAGGGCAGTAGTACCTGTGGGTAAAATGTCTCATGTGCTGTGTGCATTTTGTTTAGCATCAGTGAATGGAAGTGAAAAAGGAAATTAATGTAATTTAACATTAAAATAGTGCAGAAATATTTTGTAATATACAATAATGCACATCCCATCATATATCCAAAAAAACAACATGAATATGACAGAAGTGATGCAAAATATATGCAGCAGATATTTGCACTGTGATACTCTCTCCAAGAGAGAAACTGAAGTTGTTTGTCTTTCTATGTTCTCCATTTGTAAATTGTATCACTTTATTTCTGGGAAGTTTATGGGTTTTATTAAAGAAATCTTAACTTTTGAAACTCTATTTTATTAGCTTTAATGCTGCAGACTATCCAGATTTCCAGGCAAGGGATTGCAGGAATGTGCATGTTTGATCAGCATCTTTTAATGGCTAAATAACAGTAATGTACTGTGATTTGACAGTGTTTTCTGCAAAAGATTTAGGGTTTTTTATGAGTTTTGAGACACTTTTTAGGTAAGAAATGTAAGCCATGAAAGCCCAAATGAACCTGGCTAACATGGCAAGTTCAGTCCTTCCTGTTTTAATACTTTGCTATGTCTAATCCAAGCAATACCACAAACACCTTTTTTTTTTTCCATTTTCAGTTGTGTTACTTGATACTACAACTGCCCTTGGAGAACTAGGATGGAAAACATTTCCTTTAAATGGGGTAAGTCTCTCACCATTTTGGGTTTTTTGGTCTGGATTTTGGCACTCTGACACTGTGGAAGTTAATGGCTCTCGTACCTGGGTGGATATTCTTGCAATATCGATTTGTCTGAAAGATTTTAGTTGTTCTTGGGACTGGAGTTGGGAGTAGAAATTACAGATGCAAGAATGACATGAGTACACATTATTGTGTTCTTCTCCTGCTTTTCTGAATACTAAGTATCTATCTTACTTTAAATCCAATTCTAACTGTTACACATCATAAAGTTTCATATTTAAAAATGCCTATGCTGGAGGAATGTGTTATGACTACTTTTTTTTTGTGTGTGTGAAATAAAAGGAAAAATAATTTTCTGTTTTGCAAATTGGAATAAAAATTTGATGGTTTAGGTGAGAACCAGTATGGAATTTAACATCTGATAATATGGTATCAGATTACCTAAATCAGAAAAATGAAAACATTATTAGTGTCTGTTATCCTTGGGGACAGCGAGTGTGGGGTAGAGCAGCTTTTTTATACTGTAAAGTTCAGTTATCAGTGCTTTTGCCAGCAGCTACACTTTCAGAACCTGTTTTTTTTTTTTTCTTTTTACCCAGCTAAGGCATGTCACAGAGTATCAGGGGCACTTGGGAGTTTCACTTTTAAAGTAAAATGCACTATTCTGGAGCATTTAACATGTTTTGTATCAACTTGTATTTCTGATGTCACTTTGCATACTGTATATCAATTATTTTTATACTAGCTTGCATTATCTCTTGATTCTTGTGTATGAGGCATATAATTACTTGCTTCTCTGAAATGAGCTCAGAAAATACAGAGAGAAACATCTTGTTCCATTTTCAGTCATTTTATTTGCCATGTTCTCTTCCAGAAGGAAGTAGAAACTGTCTACCCTCAGCACCTTAATAATCCATTTTTATAAAATGCCTTCTGTGTCTTTGCCTTCGGGGATTTCAAGCAATATGACATTTCCTAATCTCAGCCTGTTTTCAACTTTATGGATTACTCTTTTTCTTTATATTCCTAGGCATAATTTCCATCTCTCACAGATACTTCTGTGGTTTACATTTTGTATGCACTCTCACGCAATGATTCTGAAAGTTTTATTTCCTTTAAAAATCCCACACAAAGTAAATACTGTCATACACCACAATGAGAAGTGAAACAAGGAATTTTTGCTCTGGCAGAAGGTAAGGAATGTCATCTACCATGATGAGAAAATCCACAATTGAGGAATGTTTTGCTTGAGCACTGGGATGAGCTCCATTGAAGTGCACAGTACATTTGGAAAGCACAAAAGATATAATTGCAGTTATTGTGTAAATTCTTAAAAGCTTGAGGTGCTCCAAAATAGCCACACTATACAAACACAAAAACGTGAGCACTCCAAGTTAATTTAGAGTACAGCTATTACAACATGTATTTTTTTGGTCCATCATACATACCCTGAACAATAATTTTGCAGGGTTTTGGGTGTCTCACTGTATATTAAGAACTGGCAGCACTTACTGGAATACATAAAGGAGTTTATATTTCAGTATGAACCTGGAATTCAATTATTAAAATATTTCCCAAAAATGTACAAAGTGATTTGAAATAAAAAAAGAGCTGGAGTAAATATGGGGGAGAAAAGTGATTTGTAGCATAAAATCATAGAATCATTTATATTGGAAAAGACCTTTCAGGTCACTGAGTCCAGCTGATAACCCAACACCACTGTGTTCACCACGTCCCCAAATGCCACATTCACACACTTTTTGAACGCTCCCAGGGATGGTGATTTATGTCCACAGTGCTACCTAATCTGAGTTACTGTTGTATCATAATATAATCCAGAATATGGCACAATCATTGGTGTGATTGAGATTATCACTGTGGGGATAAGAATCTGTTTTATGTCCCATGATGGGCACATTAGGATTTTCTTGTTTCCTGTAGGAGAGTGACAGATTTTGAATTGTTGGTGTTTTTTGAAAGAAATTTTTGTTCAGGTGCTATTGAAATCTAGTGTGTTACATTAATCAAACCTTTTTTTAAATGTTTGTGTAGTGTTTATGTGTGTAAGAAAAATGTCATTGACATGATTACTGCTCTGCTGAATATTTTTGATATTAGGAGGATAGGATGATGGGTTTTCTTGAGCCAGTGACATTAGTAGAAGTCATTAATTTACTGGCATACTCTGTCACAAGGAATGTTTTCATTAAATTAAAGAGCAACTGAAATAATAATGCTTGGGATTTGGATAATATTGACTATGCCTCAGAGATTTTTAATGGGCCAGGATGAAGTGGGATAAAAAAATCAGGAGGTTCTTTTGGAACTTGCAGAAGCCAACCTTTCCCTCCCAGACTTTTTATTTATAGTAGATTCATGATATAACATTGGTAAGCTTTCAGCAGTTTTGGTCATCACTGAGCTGCAAAGATAACTGTGTTATCCATGTTTTGGGAATACAATATGTGATTTTGTTTTTAAATTTTTTATCCAGTTATTTGTGCATCCTTCCTGAAGCACGAGAATGCAATGGTTTTTTCTTACAAATGTGTTGTATTTGTGTGTCAGATTTTTTCCTTGTATTTTGAACAGGCAATAAATTTAGTGCTTAGAGCTACAAAAATGCAGCATAAAACATTAATATCTCTGAGGTCAATAGCATCAACTTTTGTTGACTGAGTTCCAGTTTAGCTTCTTAGTGATGGGCTGTCTAAAATTTCTACCTTAATAATGGACACATCTGATACTTCCTCTGTTCTTTGGGCTATAGTTCAAAACGACCGATTGATTTATGAAAAAGCATGCACTATGAAAGGTGATCTTTACTCATCAAGCTGTCACTCCATAACCTTGAAAATACAGAACAGAGGTTTGGGTTTTTTTGATTGGTACAAAAAATGGGAAGACACAAGTTCATGTGTTTCAGAAGAGGGTGTAAAGGGAGCTAGTGGGCAGTCTCAGTGAATCAAAATCCAGCATTCTAACCAGAGTCAGTTTGCTGACCTTGGGGACACAGTTAGGAACTAGAAAAGAAATTAAAAAACTTGGAAGTCCAACTGAAATGCAGTGTCCACAACCTTCCTTTATACATTAGCAGTAATACTAATAAAATAACATACCTTGTTCAACTGCAGTTGGTGGGGTTTTTCCTTCTGTCTTCAACGTAACTTTAAAAAAATATTATTTATTTCCCATTGCATTAATCATTGCATTAATCATTGCAACACAATTTTGTGAGCAAAGTTTGCTCAGAAGCTGTGGTTTGGGAACTGCTGCTGTAAGGGTCTGTCCCATCCTGATAAATTTCTGCCATAGAATCATAAAATGGCTTGGGTTGGAATGAAGGTCAAAGATTATCCAGTTTAAACTGCCTGCCATGGGCAGGATGCCACAGGACCACATTGCTCAAACCTCAAACCATCCAGTCTGTCCTTGAACAGTCCCAGGGATGGGGCAGCCACAGCTTCTCTGGGCAACCTGTGCCATGGTCTCACCAACCTCACAGAGACAGAATTTCTTCCTCATAGCCAATCTAAACCTCCTCTCTTTCAGTTTACATCCATTAGCCCTCATCATATCACTCCATGCCCCTTGTGGCCCCCTTAAGGCACTGAAAAGTGCTGTAAAGTCCCCCCACAGCCTTCTCTTCTCCAGGCTGAACAAGCACAACTTGTTTGTAGCCACTCCAAAAATCGGTTTAAAAAGAGGGCGTGGTGACTCAGAGCAGGAAGCCGTGAGGCATTTCCAGGTGGAAGAGACTTGTAAAAGCTACCTTGACTTGCCATAGTAGACACAATGTATGGCCTCAGCAGTAAAGAACCTACTAAAAGTCCTCTAAATTATTTGACAGCTCTGTGAGTGATGAAGGTACTTTAGTTTTCACAATTATTTGAACACTTTCCTTGTCAACTGGTAATTTTCTTATTGATTTATCCAGGGAAATAATTTTGGTTTGAATATCTTCTTTCTATAGGGGATTTTTTTTTTTTAAATAACTGTCACTAATACACAGTATTACTGTTCTTCTTATGTTATGAAGTTTTTGAGACTAATCTTGTCAAAGTACTGATGTTTTTCCCTTACCAGACTGTTTATATTACCCTCTCAGTTAAAATAATTGTTTTACAGTATATGCATTAATCACCAATTTATTTTTTAGCTACTTTTTAGCTAATTAGGAGACATTTCTGTAGTTTATGGTAACAGGAGTTTTGAATGGCCTAGTACTGTTTTTCGCAGATGGCACTGAGGTTTTCCTATGCCAGCCTGCAAACATTTCTTTCAATGCAGCTGCATCCATTTTCACCTTCATCTTTTAACTTATATCTCAGAAAGTAATTGGGGGAATGTATCTTGGAACATTCTTCTACAATACTTAACATTTTTAACTATTCATTTTCTTAAGTAGACTGTCTTTGAACTGTATTTGTAAGTGTAAGGAGGTTTATATACTTAATAGTTGCTTCCTAAATAAAACAATGGTATGTTCTCAGCACTGTTTTGGTCAGCAAAAGGCAGCTGAAAAGAAATTAACTCTGTCCCAGACAGACACAGTAAACATATTTAAAATTCAAGTTGCGTGAAAGTTACCAGGATAAAACAGCAATACCATAAAAAGAATTCAATCTGACAGTATTTCACTTTTCTTCCAAACAAATCATAGAATCATTTGGATTGGAAATTATTTGGATCACTGAGTCTGACTGGAAATTAGCACTGCCAAGTCCACCACGGCCATGTCCGTAAGTGCCATGCTGACTTGTCTTCACACATCTCCAAGGCTGAGGACTCAACTGCATCCCTGGACAGCCTGTTCCGATCCTTGGTACCCTTTTCCACGAAAAAAGAGTCCTAATATCCAATCTAAACCTCCTCTGGTGCAATTTCAGGCCATTTCCTCTCATCCTGCCACTTGTTCCCTGGGAGAAGAGACCCAGCCCTGCCTGGCTATACCCTCCTTTCAGGGAACTGTAGAGAGTGATAAAATCCCTCCTGAGCCTCCTTCTCTCCAGGCTGAACCCCCCCAGCTCCCCCAGTGGCTTCTCAGAACACTTCAGACCCTTCCCCAGCTCCATTCCCTTCTCTGGACACATTTCAGCCCAGTATTCAAATTGTGACCTCACCAGTGCCAAGTCCAGAGGGACAATCCCTGCCCTGCTCCTGCTGGCCACGATATTCCTGCTCCATTGGCCTCCTTGGCCACCTGGGCACACTCTGAACAGCCTGTGGAACAGAGAACTGCAGCTGTGTGGGGAGATGTTGCAGAAGCAGCAAGAAGCAAAGTTTTAACTAAGAACTGGGGATGTTTTTTGAGGGGGAAAAAAAAAAAAAGCATGTGAAAGTCTTAAGTTCTTCCCCCTATTACAGCAGTTCAGCTGTGGTAAAGATAGGTAGTTACATCTGTGAAAGCTCACCAGCAGAATTTCAGAGGTGTTACAGAGGCTGTGGTTTTAATAAGATCTGTAATAGAAGGTAGGGATTTAGCTGTCAGAACATTTAGCAGGGATGAAGGGAAGGAAGCAAATCAGATTTTCACACAATATGGGGAATTTACAGAGATGACGTTAAGAAAAAATATTGGCAGCCACGTATTTGAGCTGTAATTTGGGCATAATCAGATACCATCCTCTGCAATGCCATATTTAGAATCCTTTTTGACAGTCAAGTCATTATTTGAGGAAAAAGGTTAAATCAAGGGACAAGTTTTTTGAGATTAATTTCCATCTGCAGAGATTAAATAATTAGGTCTATCCATGATCCAGTTCAATGTCTAGGAAAGCTTTCTTAAAGGAGTTGCAGTTGCTCCTATGAGATGCACTGCTTGTGAGAGTCCAGTTTCCATGTTTCTTCTTGGAACATCTCTTCGACCATAAAAGTTGTTCTTGAAAACTGAATATCCCAGAACCATCAGTGTCCAGGTAGATTGGTGTATGTCTAAATTTTTTGGTTTTGCCTGTATTTCCTGGTAAAATGGCAAAAATCTTAATTTTCTTGGAAAACTCTGGGGCCACAGAATTACCTGTGGCTGTGCTGGGAATTTGAGATGGATGGATGCAGGGTTATGGTAGCATGGTCCATCAGAAATAGGCAAATTCACAAAATTTGCTAGGAACTCTAATGAGATAGTATTTGTCATCCCCAGTTTTTTTGTACATACATTTGTGCAGTATCCTGATTATTTTTGTGTGGAACATCTAATTGCAGAGGCTTGACTAAATACATGGCCATGTTCTTATCTGGATATTGCAAACACATTTTGGGCCCTTTGTGCTTGTCACTATGCAGTCACAGATCTAAGCCATTCCTAGTCTAAATAATGACATGTCATAAAAACAAAACAAAACAAAACAAAAATCCCTAACCTCCCAGAAAAGAAAAAAAACACCAAAAAACCCCCCAAATAAACAAAAACTAAATAGACACCTACAAACCACTTACAGGGAAGCAGATATAATGGAGGAGGATTATAAACAAATTTGTATGCTCCTGTACAGAACAGCCATATACTTACAGCTCATATATAATCTATAATACTACAGCATTAGAAGCAGTCTCTGAACTGCTCAACCAAATGCAATTTATTGTATTTTTATTGTATTGTGTGGTAAATCTGAACTTGATGATAGTAATGTTGCATATACATTTTGCATTAATTTTGTATTCCTGTTTAATTTAAATAGTCTTATGTACATACATACTCCTAGTAAAGGCAAAATTTATTATATATATTGATTATTTTTCAATGTATATTGCATATTATATAGCAAAAGAGGGCAAAGAGTGGTGGTAGCAGTACTTCTATTTTCTTTTAAGCTTCTCATTTTAGGTGTGAGAACAATTCTTACTGGTGGAGCACAGTAAACATGTAAATTCTTCAGTTGTGCAGCCTCACAGAATGAATGCTAATTCTGTTGTTTGGTTTTTTTTTTAAATAGACTGGTTGGAAATTTAAATAAATAAGAGTACTGTGAACGGGTTGCACATTGATGCACTCAGTGCACAAAAAATAGCTTTTAAGTCTGTGTAGGCTGCACATTCATCTTTTGCATTCACAAGGTTACATTATTTTGGCTTACCCAAAAGGGCAGTAAGAGGTAAAAAAAAAAAAAAAATTATAATTTAGTGAAAATTACGACTTTTTTTTGGTAGAGAAGGAATTCCATTTTGAGAAGGAAAACACAGTGGGTTGAAGAAGGAAGAGTGATTGATTTAAGTTCTGTTGGGCATATTTTCAGAAGTGTTGGATTCCAGAAGTTAGTGGTTTCTGTCATGCAAATATTCTGAAATTCAAAAAAATTCACTCATATGTGTATTACAAATTAAATACAATATTTTCTATTATAATTCAGCCTTCACTGTGCAGACACATAGAGCAAAAAAGAATGACAAACTGAGTGTTGCCCTCAGTAAAAAATCAAGGAAAAGCCAGAACAACATAAAGTGGAAGAAAAGCAATATTTATGGAAATACCAAGTGCATACTGAGCACCTCTTTATCTGAACCATTGTATTTTCAGAGGTTTCAGAACTGCTGCACTGAACTCTTGGGAAATACCCTTTGAAATTCCTGTGTGCTTAGGAAATGGTCTCATAAATGCTAAAGTAGGTGATAAATATCTGGGTATTCTGAAAAGAAATCTCTCCAAATTGTTCTGAAGCCACGTTTGGGTGGTTTTTTTTCTTTTTTTTTTTTTTTGTTTTTCCCCCAAGAAGAAAGGTAAAATTGGCAGCAGCAGCAGATGCTTCACTCTTTCACAACAAGGTGCTCCTTTTTGCTTAGATGCTGTGTCAGTAATTTAGGGAAACTCTAACCAAATTGCTTTCTTTTTATCATTTTTAGTGCCAGAAATAATTTATATTCTAAAAGTGGATTTCCTATGTGTAATGAAAAACAAAAGAATTAATATATTCTTAAGGATTTGCAGTAGCCTGACCTTATATTGGAAGCCTTTACTTAGACTTAACAAAAAAGAAAGCTAAAAAAAAAACCAACCCATACCATGCCAACTTTACTTTTGAACCTTTTATAGATGTTTAAATACATGGAATGAATTTTTAAAATTACAGAGAAGTAAGCAGATTATCAAGCTTGAAGCATTCTCTAAGCCTCTTTTACATACTTAGGCACACAGAGTCCCTTTTGTAAATTGCAGTAAATCATTTGTGTTCTGATGGTGCTTTAAATGATAGGATTATAGGATGTTTGTGGGTACCAGGAGTTCTAACCATTGCCAGGATGAAAAATACAGTATCCAAACAGTTTTTCTGCTCCACTGGAATTCTCACCAAGTGAGAAAAAAAAATACTCCAGCTGGACTGGCAGTGTGGTTGTTGGAGAAATTCTCCTCTGCTTTGCCCTCTCTGCCAGTAGGTGTCCAAACCTCTGGTACAGCATTTGAACTTGAAAACCCTTCTCTGGAGAAGAGTTAACTAAATAAAGCGTGCAGCAATTGCTAGTCCAAAATACAGAGAATTGTAAACTTCAGATTTAAGAAGATACACTTCAGACAGTAATTTTCTCACGATTTAATATCCTGCAAAGGGATCCAGGTGGGTACAGAGGCCTTTACCACATGGATTATGTATTTATGTAAGCAATCCTAGCAGAATTGGATACTTTCACATAATCCTAGCAATCTACTTTAAAAAGTGGAAAATAGATAGTTTGTATATATGTCTATTGGCTGCTAATAAAGAAACATAATTATTTTTAATAATCATAATTCCATGGAGAACAAAATAGAAAGGAACCCAGTATAAAATCCATGTATTTATGAATAATAATTTATAACCGTATTTTAGATTTAAGAGCATAATCCTCTGCCATTTTATTTAATCAAAAGAATCCTATCCTAAGAGTTTAAAATATAATAAATGACTTGCAGAAATAAAGTGAAAGATCACAAGGGCTGTTGAGATGTAGAACAGAGTTTTAAGAGCACAGGTCTTCTACTTGACCTTTTGTTTTGTCTTTAAAAAGTCCAATAAATGTTTGTTTTAGATTTCCTAGTAGTGTTAAAAGCTGGGCATATTGTAGAGGAAGTAAAAAAAAAAAGAAAAGTTAGCAGACAAAACAGCTGAATAATGTGATGATATGCTCAATATGGCCTTTTTCAGTGATTTCTCTCCATGTCTGTTAGTAGTATTCATCAGCTTTCCATGCAATAAGGAATACTCCAATTTTCTTAATTTTCTTAAGGAAAAACTCCAACATTTTTTTTCCCTCTCAGCTGATAGATAGATGGATGCTCTTGCATTATGCCTATGACCAATAGGTCATGAAGTGGTGAGCAATAGAATTTTTATGCCATAAAAAATGGATAGAAATGTTGTACCATAGGTGTTACTGCATCCTCCTCTTGGTTCTTGACATGTCAGAAGAATGCTACTAATAATTTCATATCAAAGTATTTAAAGGCTTGATAGAGTTCATTATTAACAGTAGCATAACTAAGGAGATTGCTTTGATTCCCTTTTTCATGTAGGCTACTAAGGGGATTGACTTTAGTTCCCTGATTCTTGCCATGATGATTAAGGGGATTTGTTTAAATACCCCATTTCATGTGGTATAGCTACTGTAAAAGGATTAGTTTTGGATTCCACTTCTACGTGGGAAAGCTAAGGGGATTAGCCTTAGCTTTTCATTCCATGACAAAATAACTAAGGGCAATTGCTTTCACTGCCCATGTGGTTGCATCAAGATTTGTCTTGCTTTTGCTGTTCTTGTTTCAGTTTCTTTCCCTCTGCTCTGATTGCCCAAAGTCATCTGACTTCAGGCTTTCTGCTCTCCTGAAAGAAGTTCCACTGCCCATACTCAGCTTTGCATCTGTTAAGGAAAACTAAAGAGATGTAATGAAATCCTATGTGTTTTGTTCTTTTCCTCATGGAAGCTCAAATGTTAGAATTCCTCGGGATAAAATCAAGTGTAGGACTTGTCATAACTGATAACACTGCTAGTCCATGTAATGCAATATTTGATTTATAGCAATGAACAAGACCATGAGCTTCACCTGTAGGTGAAGGTCTTGGGGCACTCTTTATTCTGCCCATTGGAGCAAAACCGTGGAGATTTTTGACAAAATCCAACAAAGCCACGACCTGAGCCACAAGTGGTATAACCAATTCAGTGCAGCACCAAATCCACAGCAACAGGTGCTCTGTAAGAGCAGAATTTGTTATCTAGGGAGAAAAAACCCTAGACCTGAGTGCTGGCAGAAACTCTGCTTGTATTTCTGCACAGCCTTGCTCCTGTGAATACACCAGTCCCAGGAGAAAAAGCTCTCTGAGGTCTTTGTACCAAATTGCATTGTGCAGCCAGCACAAATTAATATTTTCAAACCACTTAAAAGCAAATAAGATGTCTACATGTAAATTCAAAACAGGCACTTCATGCACAGCTAATGAAATTATGTCTGAGCTATTAAATAAACCAGGATCTGTGTCCTGGCTTTGAAGATGGGTATCTCCATAAAGCTGTTTTAAATACTTGTTCTTACCTGAGCCTCTGATGGGGGAATGAGCAGGTTTTAGTCTATAAATCCAGAAACTAATGAAGTCTTTCCTTTGGCAGTCTATTTATATGTCTTTTTGTCTGTTTGTTTGTTTGTTTGATTAATTGTTATTTATTTATGTAGTGGAAGTGCTTGAAACTTTATCTTACAAAAGCACTTTAACATGTCGATCTTTAAAAGTAGAGGAATTCCATTTGAAGTAAAGCTTAAAATTAAAAAAGGTGTTTCAATTTTCTAAGGAACTGACCTTGTGTAGCCATCCTGTGTCAGAACAATCATAGATGTAAACAATTAGGGAAAAAAGCAGATGTGAGGCACTGCCCAGCCCTGGCACTGCACCGGCACAGACAGAGCCTTAGGAGCAGGGTTCTGAAGAGAATCCTTCCAAAAACACGTGCTGTTGTTCCAGTATTTCAGTTCTGCTCAATGGAATAGAGCAGGACAATTTCAGCAGCTGTAGTTCTGAGCTGTCAGCTCAAAAGCTGGTTATTTCTACAATGTGCAGCCACATGAGTTTTATATATACAGTCATGGCTGTATATGAACATGAGATGTACATAGAGATCCACACTCCTCTTGGATTGCCTGTGCTTAGGTCTGGCCTACTTGAGTTGTACATTCACCTATTCTGAGCTCACAGCACATTCTGGAATTTACTTCACTCTTTGTGCTGCTCAGTAAAACCCAGTGTTTGAATTTGTCCCTTCAATGCCCTACCCCAGCTTTAAATTTCCGAGTTTCTTTTGCTGTCACATTTTTCCCTTTGCTTCTAAAAATAAAACACATCAAAAACAACTGGAAAAGAAAGCTAAGCTTCTATGATATTTTACATATTTCTTGAAGAGAAAAAAAATGAAAAATGCAATGGAGATCTTCCAGAAGCAGTCACCTGCAGAATACTGTCTATCTTTAGTCACTTGTGTAGTAGATAGTAGTATGTTAAGACAAACATGCAACAAAGCACCTCAGTAAAAAAATCTAATTCTCTGTAATGTATTTCAGGTAGCAGTGCCATGAGAAATTTGACTTTATCTCAAGTCTTGCTGATTTACAGTATACAATCAGTGCTTGATGCAGATGAAAACAATTTTTTTCCCCACCTGGGTCAGTGCAGGAAATTTCCTGAGGGAAAATGTTTTGTTCTTCCTAATTTTTTTGCTTTATATTGTGAAGATTGTTTATAAGGTTGAAGGATTTTCTGCTTTGACTGCTGAAGAAGAGCTAGGATAACAGGGTAAGAGTTACTGCAGTGGCTTTGATCTGAATATTCCCTCCTCATGGGAATCATCCTGAATATACAACCTGGTTGCCTGAGCTAGAGATCATTTATAATCTGTGATTATTAAATTTTATATCTCTAGACTCCCTTGGAGTACTGCCACTTCCTGCATGTATTTTAAAGTTATGAATGAATATACAATAAAATAAAAGTATATCAAATTAATCACAAGCAATGAGATAAGTTTTGTGTAAGAGTAAAGCTTGAATCTTTATAGAGTGTTGAGGCAGGTTTTTCACTGCTATCATATTTATGCCTTTTTGGGTAGGAATGTTGTATATAGCAGGGCTTTTTAAAATTCTCATCACGTGTTTTATGTCCACAGAGTTAAGGTTAGTCAGGAAAATGACAGAACTTCTTCAGTGAAGAGAAATTTAGGCACAGGAGCATTTACTAAGGGTAATGAATTGTAGTTTTGGTTGGTAAAATGACAAAAATAGAATAACAGCATAACTTGTATATGTGGTTATAGTCAACAGCATTATGTTACAGAGAGAATAGAGGCCTAGAAAGCTTATTTGGCTTGCAGCCTCAGAAAAATGTTCTCTTCAACTGTTCCACTGAAAAAGGGAGTTTTTTTTCCTTTTCAATATCATTATTTGTATTTTGTCTTCACAAAGTAAAGCAGCTAGTAGTGACATATTGGGAGTAAGTTAAAAAAAAACAACCTTCATTTGGTTGCCTTAGTTCATTTGCCACCAACTAATGGAAAGTTTCACAACAGAAAATTAAACTGAGAATGGACAGTTTTTTGAGAGCAGTGCAAGAATTATTTAATATTTATATAAACGGTAGTCCAAAATCTCCTAGCACTTTAATGTTCAGTGAACATTTCAATGAAATTTTATAATTGTGTGCAACTTTTAATCTACGTCCTGCAGATATATAAATTGTATAAGCTTAAAAATATCTAATTACATATTCTGACTAAACAAGATTTTTAAATTTGGGTTCTTGTAAAATTATCGAAAAGTATATTATTAAGATTTTGTGTTAAACATCAAGTAGAGTATGCTTTTGGAAAGCTTCTAAATTTAGCTAAAACCTAAATCCAGCTGTTGTAGTTGCTATGTAGAACTGTAATATTTTCAAAGAAAAATGCAATGAGTGTTAAGTCACATGTTAAGAAGCAAAGTACTTTGTTGAAATCACTCTTTTTGGTGATTTTAGTGAAGAGGAAATGGATTAGCTTCTAACTTGTGGTTTAAGAATAAGGTCAAGGATATAAAAGAAGCCAGAAATACTTCTGGAGATTACTGAAAATTGTTTCTGTGCAATTCTGAGGGTATTTTATACAGTTTTCAGTTACTTTGGATAGATTTTTTTGGCTTTTCTTTTCACTGTGTTTTGATTTCTTGAAATTTCACTTCATTACAAAAGTTGAATATTTATTATAATTTTTGATCTTTTTACATTTGCACTGATACATGAAAACTGTTTAAATATTAGGAATGATGCTTGTCACAGAACATGTGAAGAGTGTTGAATACTGCTATAAAATTCTGCATCAATTACCTCCCACCTGGTGGATTCCTTGGAAGTGGCATTCAACAATTTTTAGATTCTGTGTGGTTCATATTGAAAGGGAAGCACAGCCCTGAAAAGCTCATAGCTTTGTGTGATACAATTTATGTTTACTTTTATTACCCTTGGAATGTGGCATTTTATCCAGAATCTTAGTTTGTCTAAAGTAATGCCACAACCAGTGCTAACTGACATGATATTTGAGGCAGCAACTTTTTTAATCCAGGATTTTTAAAAATCATTTTAAAGAGTGAAGGACATTTTGAGACCTTAAATTAAAGGCAGATGTAAAGTTCTTACCATTCCTGGATTCCCCAGCTCTTTTTCCACTTATTGAAGAACATAGGAAACTAAATTTTATCACTTTTTTTATTTGCTGCATTTTCTGTCAGAGAAGGAAGCACACTATAACAGGGGAGCTGTTCATATTTTTTAAAAAATCTGTATCATTTGTTTCAGACATATTTCTTCTAGTGCACTTAATTTTTAAAGTCTGCATCCATGGATCCAGCTCTCCATTCACCCTGGATGGGGGCTTCACAAAGAAGGTTTTTCAGAAATCTCTAGCATTTTACAACAGGAACTCAGATGTAAGGTATGATATCATACCTTGTTAAAGAGCAGTTCGATTTCAGCTAACTCGGAGAAAAAATAACACTACACAAAACTACTAAAGCAATTTTCCTGTGTGAATGCTGGAAGTAGCCAAGAAAAAAGGAGTGATGGATATGTGCCACATTTCTATTCTGGTTCTCTTTGTAGACAGATAATGAAATTCATTTTCCAACAGAAAATTCACAATGTTTTAGGTAACCATGACTATTTATAGCTTAATTAAAATACTATATTAAATGCAGAAAGTATTTTCTTAATTAGCTGGGGACTTGTTAATAGCAGTAATGGTATCTAATATAAATATCTGTAGATCATTCTCTATGATAATGCATTCTTGAGCTGTGCTGCCATTCAGAAATAGCTATTATTTGCAAATTGTTACAAGTCTGACTTTTTTCTAGCTGTTGTCTCACAAGTTTTCTGGCTGCATTTTCCAGTTCCTTTGGCTTTTCCTTCCTTCCAGTCTGTCAGCAGGCTTGCAGCATTTTCATCTCTGCTACTTGCATTGCTCAGATTCCCCTCAGTGCTCAATCTGTTCTGCTTTCACTTTGCCACTTTCTGGGCTGCATTTGTAATCTGTCCAGAAACAGGAACTGACAGCTGGTCAGTTGGAAAATGGGACAACCAAGAAATTGTGGTGACATCAGTTTAATGGACTTTAAACAACAAAATAAGACAAACCATATCTAGCATAATTGAACAATAAAGTGGTTCATTTATTAACATAAGTATTAGGATTGAGTTTTCTGAGTCAATGGTGAAATTTTGCTTTTTTTAGAAAATATTGATACCTTGTAATTAAATATGTAGCCTCCATCTTTAAACTTTCACCAGCATCTCTAAAATACCCTCAACTACAGCCAGCCTTTGAAGTGAAAGGAACCCATTTATCCAACACTGAGTGAAGATTTGCTCTGGTCTCCCAAATCATCAGAATTAGGCTAACTGGGAGGGGTTTTTACTGCCTATTATGTTTATATTATATAACTCTGTGTGTGTGTGTGTGTGTGTGTGTGTGTGTGTATATATATTTATATATACACACATCATTCTATATCACTTGAAGATGGTTTGGGACTCGGGGTTTTTTATCCTGTTCATGTTCATATGAAACCTTAAACGTGTACTATACATAAATTATCTTTACAGCATTGAACACCCTTTAAAAAAAGCCCGAATTCAAACCAATACAAAGCTGGCCAGGACCCCTGAAACATAACTTTTGGCCTTCCTCTATGCAAGTACATATTAAAAACAAATGTGCTGTTTTCCAAATAGCAATAATTTGGAGAGATGTTTGTCTTTTAGCACAGTGACACGGTATGATAACACCTACTTGTTAAATCTGAAGTGCTTTTTTATTACAACTATGCATTTGTGTTAAGAGGATGTCAGCAAATGGATGCTAAAATGCTCCCTAGAAAATTTCTGGGGAAAAAAAAGATTTGTTTAGATTGTTTGTCAGCAAGACTGTTTGCATGAAAACTATGCTGGAAATTATGGTAACCACTTCAAGGAACAGGACTTAGTAAGACAGTGCATCCCTTTTCAGGCCATATTGACCAGGTAATATTGCATGTGTCTCATGCAGGAATCATTGGAAACAACTAGGTTTGGACACATGTTCAAGAATTGAGAATAAAGAGCCAGAGATGTTGACAACTAGGCTGACACTATTTAAATGATGAAATCTGCACTGAAGTAGCAATACAGGGATTTTGAAGGTGTTATCTTTTGAGGGGAAAAAGAAAACTAAGAAAAAACAGTCATAATGTGAAAGATTCTTGTCAACAGATAATAAAATGTTTTCTTTAAGGTTATGAATGACAAGGTCATCTTGTCTTGGTAGATATTGCTGTTACTTTTTGGTGTTTTGTATGATTTTATTACCAAATAAGAGTAATATATGAGGATTCTGTTTTTTATTCAGACTTATGAGTAAAGCAGGCCAAATGTTTATCAGGTATCCAAAGTGTCTCAGAAATATCATGTGTATAAAATAAATAATTTGCAGAAAAACAGCTAAAGATAATCAGTACAAGTAATACAAAAGTGCATGAAAGTGACAATAGGACAATTGATAAAACTGATGCAATAAAGATTAGACAGTCATAGTCAAAATATTTTAGCTTACAGTGGAATACATTGGTCTGAAAAGTACACAGTGATGTTTTGCTACAATATTAATTTCAACAAATCTTAATAGTTAAGTATATTTTCAAAATAAATTGGACAAGTTGTTTTTTGGGAGACAGTTTGTATTAAAAAATCAATAAAAATGATGGTATAGGTTTAATGTAGTATTGCTTCAGATAGACAAGGTGATAAAATGCGTGGCAGAAATCTTTCAGATCAGTAAAATGGATCATCTGGCAGGTAGCTCCAATTGATTCTGGCACACTGGAGTTAGCTACAATTTTGGAAGTTTGGCCCATTGATAAATTTAAGAGATGATGAAATAATTAGGATAAATGTAAAAAACGCAAATGTTTGTGTCCTTTCTCCTAACACAAAAAAATTTACCAATATTCTTATGCTGAGTGATGAGATTAAAAGACTGCTAATTTTGCAAGAGATAGGCTGGGAGGGCTTCAGGTACCTTGCAGGGTAGGATTTGGACAAACTGCCTTTTGTGTCATGAAACATTCCTTATTTTAGACTTTTGAGACACAAAAAGTTGAATCAATGGATGGAATTGAGAATGATAAAACTTTCCATTTAATTTGTTCATTGACAGCGCAGAAAGGAAAGAAATACCTAATTTATAAAATACCTAATTTATAAAAATTTCCCATTTCTATGGAGAGGCGGGTTTGTGGTCAGTTAAACTACGTGGAGTGGGTAGGTCAAAAAGTATGGAAAAAATAGTCTGCTTTTATGTAGAAGATACTGTTCAGGTGGAGAGTTTGCATATGTGAACAATGAAAATTCTGGTCAGCTGTAAAAAAAAATGTTCACCAACGTTACTTTAAACTAAAGGCTGTAGGTGTGAGATCTTTCCAAGATTATGGTAACATATATTAATTTTTATTATGTTGGCATTTAAGTTTTTGAGAGATTTTAAATATTTTCGTCTGGTTTTAGATGTTTGTGATTTTACTCACGTTAACTGATAGAAATATTATGTTTTGTTTTACTACTGCAAAATACACTGGTTGAGAAATTACTTAAGCATAATGAATTTTGTGGTCATTTTGTAGGGCAAGCACAAAAAAAAATCGTATGATGGGTGTCTTTTCTCTTTATACCCATGATTATGCCACAAGTCAAAAGCTATTTTGCCATAATTTCATTTCACATCCTTCTGGTCTCCATATTTAACAAGAGTCTTGCATATTATTGCCTGTGTGAGGATTCCAAAAGATGAAAAGATCAGCCCATTCCACATCAGTTTGTTGCTGAATTTTCTCAAGAAACCAAAATAGAAGGATTATTTTAATCTGTGAAACACTGTGCCCTCTATTATGACTCATGTTTACTCATACAGTTTGCTCCTCACCACTGCTGCTCTCCTAAGAAACTCATTAGAAGCCAGGAAATTACTGGGAGCATTTATCAAACCAGTCACATTCCACTGGAAACACCAGTAAGGAACTGGAGGCTAAGGAGCCTTTTCCAGATTATTCTGTTGGTCTGCAATAAAGGGAACCAGCAAACGAAACATTACCTGAGACCCTCAATATGAAAAAGAAATTCCAACCATAAAAAAACAGAGATTAAAAAAAGATGACAGCAAGCACACTAAAACATTCCCAGGTGCTCCAGAAATAGAGTCTTGATAAAAAACCAGAAAGTTCTTTTTGGATGAATGCTGATGAACTGGGTCCTCTAGAAGAAAGACACTATCTTCTGTTTCTTGATTATATCCTTATCCAAAGAACCTCTCTTTATTACTTTGGAAAAGTAACTTCATCAAAAAAGTAATTAACTGCCTGTATTACTTCCTATGCTTTCTACCAGGAAACTGAATTTTGATCAGTTTGCCTTTTTGGGAAAGAAAGCTGACATCAAGAAATGTTCACACAGATAAATATTAACCTCGTAAAGTTTTATGGTCAAGGAAAAAAAGTAATGTATCTATTTAAAATGACTCCTTTGGGAACATAGATACTGGAACTTCATTTTACCAAAATACCTTGGGACACTTGGAAATGCTGGGTTTTTTTCAATTAAAGCAGTAATTTACATGTTAAATAAGACATTTATATTGCCTTTATTGACATACAAATAAGATACTAGAATGCTCAACTTCAGTTAATCTGAAGATTCTTTATCTTTGGAAGGTGTTGAGATCTGACTGGACAAAACCCAGAGCAGTGTAGTTTGAATTCACTGTTGGTCGTGGTTTGAGCTAGAGGTGACTTTGCAAAGTCTCTTCCAGCTTGGATGATTCTATAATTAATGCATCAAAAAGAAAATATTTCTGCCTACATCAACTCATTTTAATTTGTTTAAGGTAATTTCTTGTCAGTTCTTCTCCATTCTTTTGCCTCCAGACTTAAAAAAAATAGGTGAAAATGCAGCATTTTTTATCAGCCTTTGTGTTGCCACCGTAAAAGTTATTAAATTTATGTGATGTAGTGACATGTAGTGCTTAAAGGTGCACAGATACCTGAATGAATACACACAGTGATTGATTTTGACCCAGTGACCCAACAGCATTTGGGAACAAACAGCTAATTTTAACAAATGACAAGTTGCTTATTTTTCCCTTCTTTGTGAAACATTTTCCAGCTAATATCATTGACCTGTTTGGGCTTTTTTTCTTATCAAAATGACTTGATATAAAGCTTGTATTCATTATCTGTCATAAAACGGAAGGCAAAAGATGCAAAGTTTAAGCATCGAAAAAAAAAATAAAACCTGACACTTAAAGGTTTTTCCTGCTCTACAGCACTGAATCTGAGGTGTAAAGCTGTAGTGTCTGTATCTTAATCAAGTTAAAATGCTTTTGCCATCTTGATTGTAAGTAGCATCACAGAAGGGAGCTCCTGACAAGGGTGAATCCCAGATGGAGTGAATTTTTCTCTATGCTCT
Organism: Acridotheres tristis; assembly: GCA_037013685.1. Lineage (NCBI taxonomy): Eukaryota > Metazoa > Chordata > Aves > Passeriformes > Sturnidae > Acridotheres > Acridotheres tristis. The sequence goes on from CM072884.1 coordinate 3,503,678, forward strand.
ATAACCTCATAAAACTGGGGTTTTTTTCTGCAACATAATCTCAAGTTTGAAGCTGTGATGCTTATCCTGTGGGCTTTGATTCTGTGGCAGAGCATCAGTTAGAAAGATTTTCTGTGGGATTCTTATTACCTTTATTAATTTATTGAGTTTCTCAGGCAGTTCTCCAGAGCAGGAAGAGGAGAACCTTGGTGGAGCTGTAGTTGTTCTGGGAGATGCATTCCTCTCCTGCTTTCCACAGATTTCTCCTCTGGGACTCCAAAAGGGTTCAGCTTACCTGATATTTCTGTAAAGCAAACAGGTTTTAACCTTTCAGGCTTACAGAGGTGAACATTGTGCTGATGATATAATGGCAAATTCTTCCCATGGAAAAGATCAAATCTTAGTTGGGAAATGCAACAAAAAAAAGAAGTGGCTTATCTCACTGCAAGCTACCTCAGGGTCAGCCAGTAGTAGACCCGCATTTGGAATTAAGAAGCTCTTAAATCTTGGTTAAAGCTTTTTTCTCTCTCTTCCATTCTCACACCATTACATTGTATCTAATGATCTGCCTTTCCACAAGAGCTGCAATCACTGATCCCACAGTCAGGTTTCTAATCTGACATTTCAAAACCAATATTTATTATAGTGAGAATTTACATGGGGACCTTTTTTTCAGGGAAGGCTCTGGACAATTCTACAGAAAACCTGATTTTGCTTCAAGAAGCTAGAAAATTTAATTAAAACATCTGATCTGTCTTTTCTCTTTAGCTTAATCCCTTAGATCAGTGGCACGTGAAAAGTTCTCTATTTTACAGGATCACAAGTTATTTTTTTCCCCACACTTCACCTGAAACCCACATTCAAGTACAGAGCTCTGCACACTGTCTGATACAGCTCTCAGCATTTATTTGGTTTCATCAGAGGCTGAGGAAACTGAAGGAAAATCTGCAGATAGGTGACAAGAGTGACCCCAGCAAAGAGCAAATCCCGTGGAGCTCAGAACTGGAGCCCTGGGATGGAGGCTTTTAGGAATAACGGGTCAAGAGGCAAAACGTGCAGATCAGCTTTAAAATACAGCAGCTGCTTTCAGATTTCCTTCAGCCACAGCAAACAGCACTCACATCTCTACTCACAAAGAAAAAGAAACTCATTGTCAGGGCAAGGTGCTGAATGCTGTATTTTAATATTTTTATTTTAGTTCTATTTTTTATTTCCAGATATTGTTAAAGAATGACAAATGGGATAAACATTTAAATGGGGGAAAAAAAGGCTTTATTAAAAGCCTGCTATTCCACAAAGATGAGCGTGCTTAAAGCTTTTTTTTTAAATAGGTGATAACCCAAATCATCTCGAGTTGGACTTTTTAGTGAGTTGTGGGAAATGGAGGTCAGTAAAGGACAAAGCTTCCTGAGAGTTTGCAGAGTACTAAAGTCTGTGAAAACTTAAAGTGTGTTTAAGCAGAGCTTTCCTGCTGCCTTTGATGTTGTAATTCCCATCCTATTGAAGGGAGAGTTAACACTGGATTTTCTTTTTTCACATAATGAGTGTTTTTCATATTGATAAAAACATTAGCATTAATGTTCAGTAAGAGTTGTACCAAAACCTGAATGGCCCATTCTCAGTTGCAGGTAAAATAATAAACATTTTTTTTCACTGTAATTAAGATGATGGTGCTATGTAGACATAAATTAGACAAAGTTTGTAACTAGAATGAATTTAATTCATTAGACTCCTTCTGCACACAATCTTCCATGCACAAAAGCTTTTCTTCTGGTCTGCTTGGGACAGACTAGAAAATTTATCTGCTTTTTCCACTATATCAATTAATCTAGTAAAAACTATAGCATCCACTCCACAAATCTTTAGTTAACTATAGAATGAAATAGTTTGTTTCAACATCTAAACTTGCAATAATCTAAACAATAAACAGGATGCAAATTTTGAATCTTTAAAATCTCAATTATGGCAAATCCTTAAAATACAATTAAAATATTTGGCCAGAAGAATTAGTTAAGCATTGGATATTTAGGAATACATTAGGAATATTGTTTTGAACTGTGTTTTTATTCAGAATTTAATAGAATCTTCCAGATTTGCATACTTTGATGGGAATAAATAAAAATGCAATTTTCAAAAATACGCAGTGTACAATTAAATGTATAAAAATGCATTTATAATAAAAAATCTAGATCTCTGTGGAGATTAACTAGGGCTAGTTGGAGATGATTAAATCTTTAGCCTGAGTTCATTTAAATATATGCAGATTTTTTAGAAATAGCTACAGTTAAGAAATTCTTGTAAAAAATTTTTCATAAATACTTAATTGTTTGCAATAGAAAGGCTTAAAAAAGATTTTTTGTTTCTAGAAAAAATGAGACATGGATTAAAACGAATCAAATAGTTGAAGCTGGTTTTGTGTGGACAGCCCTTTAAATAATAAATTAGCCCAAAATTTCATTTAAATTTGTATGCTTCTTCTGTTGTTTTACTGACACTGCTCATACCCCAATGCAGGGCATTGTCTTTAGACCTCTCAGTGATAATAAGTGGATTTTCTGTATTTCACATACAGGCTGAGTAAAATAACTGTAAAATAAAATATTTTAAGCCGTTTTGTAGACTTGTAACACAGTAATTTTATGAAAATTCAGGAAAATCCCACATTTCCAGTAATACTGTTCCTCTGCAGATGTATTTTTAGGTAGTACTTTAGGACCTGTTTACTTAAAAATGCAACTTCTGTAGTTCAGTTCTATAAATGTAAATGTCTCTGACCATTGTGGCAAAGACTGTACCATTCCCATTCTGGTTTCTGATAAAGTCAGCAGGAAGAGAGGAGGAAAAAAATTTGCTTTCTGTGTCTTTCTGAGAGTGCTCTCTAGAATAGCTCAGTGCCAGGTGTTAGTTGCTATGAAGGAAATTTATGTTAAAAACAGCACAGATGAACAGATGTACATACAAAGTAGGGAGTTAGTGTTTAGTCTATGTGTTCCTAAAATTGATGGTTTATTAAAAAAAAAAAAAAAATGCTACAGTATATAGTCAGCTTAGAGCAAACTATATGTGCTTGCTCATTAGTTTGGGAAAAGTTAATCCATATCCAGCTACAGCATTTCTTCAGAAGTTGCTCCCAAAAGGAAGAGTGGAATTCCAGCAGCTTTCTATCTAATGCCTAAGTCTGGCTGGAACAACATTCCAGGTGCATGCCTGACAGTGGAATCCCAGAGCTGGATTTGAGTTTTCTTCATAGCAATGTTACACTAAATCAGGAGAATGTGCCTTTAATGATACTGTTTTCTTTTCCAAATAAAGAAAATATCTTTCTTTACCTGTCCTTGGAATACTCCATGGCACAAACAAATCACTTACTTAATGCCATTCCAGTTTACTGATAAAATGAAGCTCTGTAATCAACTGGGTTTTTGGGAAAAATTGATAGAGGCTGATGAAAATACACCAGACTCTCGACAGACTGTCTTGGAACCTGCTCTACTCAGCTGTGATGACGAATATCTTTTGTCACCACAGTGTAGTGCTAATCTCTCAAATCAGTGCTTCCTATGCAGTAAAGCTTCCATCAGAGATCTAATCCTGCTCCTATTTAAGTCAGCAAGAAAAATAGAACAGGTTCGAGGGCAGTATATGCAGAGAATTATAATCTCTGTAAATAAACAGACATTCTACTTGTAATCAATCATAGGGCAAGGAGCAGCAAATATTAGAGGGGAAATACAGATCATTTGCTTCCATTACTGTATTAGGCCAATGGTTTTACTGGCTTAAGACTTTTAGTACATAATAGTAGATAATACTGAAGTTGCAAGGGCAGAAAATTCGGTTTTTGTCTATTGCAATGCTGCTTGTCCCTGAAGAATAGAAAATAACAGAATGTGGTAGGACCACCCCCCCTGGGGGTTATATTCAGTCCAATACACAGCCAATAACTACCCATGCTGTTTATTTATTTGTCTGATAACTTGGAACATCTATTCTGTTCTGAACAGAAAATATTTCGCCTGTCTGGTGCTGACTGGGAGGCTGCAGTTGTGCATCACATCATCTCAGTAAGAGAGCTCAGCTATCCAGTCACAAATAGTTCTTCAGAAAAGCTAATGAGTTAGAAAGTTGAAAGGAATTTTTTCAGCAAATTTGCTGGCTCCCCTTTCATGTGTTTTTATGGGTTTTTTAACATTAAGCGTGAAAAATAAAGTGTGTGGTCATGTCTTGGTACACAGTTCTTTGACAGTTTCATTATTCAGAGGCACAGATGGCCCATTTGTAAATCACAGCAAAAATACCTAATGCAGGTATTTTATTTTTTTATGAGACTAGGTTCTAGAGAAATATTGACATGGCTAATGATGACTATGCTTTCATTGCCAAAATGAGGAAAAGTACATTAATTCTGTGTACAGCAATAAGCTCTTGATTTTTTTAATCTTAGATGCTGATATTTAGGGCTAAACATAAAGAATAATAGTTCCCAGCATAAGCTTGCCAGAATGCACATTCTTTCAAGTGCATAAATGTGCAAAAGGGATATCTACATCTTGTTTTCCTGCAAATAGGGGGGAAAAAAAGGTGTGTAAGAAGATATAAAACACAGGATGGGTAACTCAAGCTCTGGGTGCTTTTTCCTTCTTACTTTAAAGTCTCACATTTTTTTTCAATAAAGGCAAATGAAGCACTACTATTTAAATAGCATTGCAGGAGCTGAATTGAAGTCATTTCAGTGCCTCAGAAATGCTGATGTGAGGTGGCAGAGCTATCAATAAAGTTGGCTGCACGGAGTTTAATGGAGCAAAGGCTGCCTTGGACAAGGAATAAAAAAATTATGAAAACACCAGAAAAAAAAAAAAAAAAAAAAAAAAGGAAGGCCCAAATGACAGGGAAGCAGAAGTGGGAGTGGGATGAATGCTGAGCCTTACAGATGTTTATGTGAAATATGGAAGTTCCTTTCATCTATGTTTTGTGATTTGTAAAGAAGGCATGAAAATAAATGAAGCAAAACAAGAAATGCATATTTGAACATTTCAATACCTAGTGGGCCTGCATCTCCCTCTTTCTAGGTAGATGAATTTTTGGCTTCATCTGTAGAAATCTATATCCAATCCAAAACATCTGTACACCCCTCAGGATACAATCATTTAATTTATTCCTTAGTGCAGTTTCATACTGATGATCCTTTGTATCCCAGACAAGTTATTTTAGGCTGTTCAACACCTCACAACAGTTGATCCTCAGACTGTTACGTTTCTTCTACCAATAATTGCACAGAATGTAAGAGTTCAGAAAAGCCAGTGGTGGTTTCTTTTAAATCTTCTTCCACAAATCAAAGAGATTTGTTGTATATTGAGAATTTATCTTCACATATACACTTTAAAGAAGGTTAGAAAAAAATGGTTATGTTTGCAAATGCTGTAATTAAAAATAACAATCTCAACATCTTTTTTAAACAGCAATTCTTTCAGTAGTTTGCCATACGTAAATTACCAAGACTTGCTTCTTTGACATCTTGAAGATTCCTTTCTTCTGTGACCTTAACATCTGTGACAAGTCTAATGAAATCCAAAATACAGCTTGATGGAAGAGAATAATTAAGAGAGTGTTTTCACTCTGTGATGCCTCAGAGAGGGATCATCACAGAATCTTTCATAAACTACTTATTATAAGTAAAAAATCAGTAAGATTGATTAGATCAATTAATTAGACTTAGAGAACAGATTGTTTTATAAGTTGTATTTAATATGCAAAAAGACATATTTTCTGTCAAATGAATCATAGAAGCATTATATTTAATTTAGGCTTACAAAAAAGGCTACTGAGATTTTATCCTTAGAATCATAATAAAAAAAACTCCTACAAGATAAACAGTGTAGGTGATAGACTGCACAGCATTCTAAATATATCACTGAGCCTCCACCAAGCATTCCAGTGATGGATCAGGATTGTTTTGGAAAGTAATCAGATAAATCCTGTTGGAAAACCTGCATGGGGAAGACATTATTTCAGGAATTTTCTCCTCACTGTACATAAATATTGATATTTATGGGTGTAGTGGTAGGATATGCCATGATGGTGGATCACATTAAGTCACGGACATAAGTTTTATGTGCCATACATAAATAAATAACAACAAAACCAGCAGTTTCTGCTATTTTAGATTGACACAGCTGTATATTCCTTGTTACTGTTGTGGTATTGAGGCAAGTAGTACCTTCCTTTTAGACAGCTAAACACTTTTTCTCCATAGATTCATGTTCAGGTTTAGATAAAATACCTTGAAAAGTATTCATCTTCATATCAAAGCTGAACAGCACAACTAAAACCTTTTCTTTTAAATAGTGGACATAAACAGAAAACTGGAAGAAGACTTGCTGAATTAAGCCCAAATAATGTCCCAGATAAAAACTTCTATAAAAACCCAAGCTGACTTGCTCTTGATGTTGATCTGGAATATATCCTTACAAAGATTTTAGAATCCTGCCTCAACTGTGTTTCCCAAGAAGTGCCTCATCTCTCTGTTAATACATGAGCCTTTTAACTGTCTTCCATACCCTCTAATAAATCTAGTGAGGAGCAGTCCTTCCTTTTGAAACACATTTGATTGGAATTTATTCAGGGGATAATTCCTCTACCTACTCTAAGCAGCATTTCAGCCTTTGAAGCAGCTCTTGTCCTTGTGTGAGACATCAGGGGTACTCGAAGGCTTGTAGAGGAATCCTTCCCACAGCCACAGCTGATCCATCATCCCACATCCTCCCTGACCCTGTGCTCTTCCATCTTTTCTGATGAGCCTCCCTCATGACTGACCTCTCCATTCTGTATCAATAGATGTGTTATCAAACATACTTGATGAAAACATCGTATTAGGACAGGTCCTTGCACTGAGATCAGATTTAGGACAGTGAACAGCAATGTAGCTGGAGTGAAAAATCCCTGAAATCCATCTTTTTCACTTTGGAAATAAAGCAGTTTTAAGAGTTGGCTGTTTAAAGGGATCTTTTGCTTTAGGCAAACACACTGTTTAATGTAAAAAGGCAAAACCTTCCTTCATATTCTTTCATGGTGAACGTGGGCAGAGTCCTCATTACAGAAAATCCAGTGTTCTAGACAAGCAGAAACACAGTGTTAAAATACATGTTTTCCACTCCCTAACCTCTGTTCTTATCCTGCCAACATTACATGAGATATAAATAAAAGGAAAAAGTGCATTGAAGTGCTTTGCAGTGTTGATTTATAGAGACTTGTACTTCTCTAAACCGTCATCCTGCTTGATGCAAAATGGATGCAGGCTTTTTTCTCTTCTTTTTCAATTTCTGTATCTTAGATGAAAGCTACTAGATGTATTTTTAATTCAGAAAGTGCCTTTTTGAAGTCCTGCCTGTGTTTCTCTTTAATCTCTTTTTATATTATTTTGTCTGATTTTTCTATTTAACATGTAAGTCGAAGTGAGGCAGTGTACCTATTCTGTACTTTTACATGCTTCCAGCCCTTCCCTACAGCTGTCTTTTCTGCTACATTGATGATTTTTTTTTTCTTTACCTGCCCACATTTCTGCTCTTTTTAGTCCTTGGATGTGTCAGTATAACTCTTTTTTATCTTCAAAAGTTCTGCTCTTGCCCAAATGCTGTCATGTACAGTAGGGCTCCTCTAAGTGCCTTTCTTTGGCTGGATATAGATTTTTTTTTTTTCTTATATTCTTTTCTGTCCTTTAACCTGTTCTTTTTAATATTTCTATTTCAACTTGATAGCTTACTGCTTTTAGCCTAAGTAATTCATCACATAGGACTTTTAATTAAAACTTCCTTACAAATTATATGAACTGTGTTCTGTATGCAGATGTTCCTTTACAAATTATATGAACTGTGTTCTGTATGCAGATGTTCCTTTACAAATTATATGAACTGTGTTCTGTATGCAGATGTTCCCTATTTTGATGGTTACCCCTTCAGTAATAGAGGATAAAAAATTACATGACTATATCTGCCTGCATGATCTAGATTTCAAACTGGGGCTGCTGTAGTTTCCATGATTTTTTCCTTTTTTCCACAAAGTAAATTTAGCTTTCTATTTTTTTCATACCATCTGGAAAAATTTTCCTTTGGTTTAGTAGCCATAAAATTTACAGTGTGGCATAACTTTTTAATGCTTAATAAATATGCAGAATGGAAATTTTTTTCCAATAAAGGCAAATAAGGCTCTACTATTTAAATACCCCTCTGCAGTCTGCTGGGGCATCTTCAACTCTGTTAGTTGGCTCAGAGCTCTGTCCAAGCCTGACCTTGAAAGTTTCCAGGGATGGGACATCTACAACCTCTCTGGACATCTTCCTCCATGTTTCAACACCTTCCCTGCAAAAAGTTTCTTCCTCAGAACTAGTCTGTACCATCTTTTAGTTTAAAAACATTGCCTCTTGTCCTTTCACGACATGCCCTGCTAAAAATTGTATGTCTCTATCTTTTTTTAAGCCCTCTTTCATTATTGAAAGCGTGCACTAAGGAGAAAGTGTGCCAGCACATGGTTTGCCTAAATTCAGGTGTGAGAGTAACTTGGGCATATTCACCTAAAAGGAGCTTTTATCAGATCTGAAGCAGCCACCACTGTTGCATTTGCTTAAATATAAAGCAGATAACTGAGGAAAAGACCAGGAAAAGATCACCACTCCCCCATCACCCCACATCTGTCACCACACATGCACCCATCCAGGGGAATAGCTAGATGTAATGTCCAAGGAAATAACTGCTTCTCTTCTCAAAAAGGTTTCTGGCCAGAAATTTAAAAAAAAAAAAAAAAAAAAAATTAAAAAAAAAGCGCCTTTATTCAGCTGCTATAAGCTAAAGTTGCTTTTAACCATGTTCTTTGTTAACTGAAATTATACTTCTGTGACTAAGAAAATAAGGAAGTTTCTCACTGAAAAGCAAAAGTGAAGACATAAAGTGGCTTAACACAGTGACAATAGTGTTAATGAAGATAAGAATACACAGTTTGGCTGGTGCCTTTTCTGAAAGGAAACTGGATGATTTTTGAAATCCAGCTAAGAACTGTCTAAATGATCAAATGAGTGAATGAAACGAGTATTTATGTAAACCCAAAATCTGTTTCATTGTCCAGTTCTTAGTGATGCAGGTATCTGGGAGTGGGGTTGTCTCCAGTATCCTGTGTTCCTTGAAGAAGAGAGCTCTGTCAGTATGATGGATTTTTTAATGCTTTGTTCTCCTGCTTCTTTTCTCTTTGGATTGCCCTTCAATTTAACGTTGTTAAAATAAATGTCCCTGTTTTGCCAACAACTTTGGCTGAACAAGGAGGGAATGCTTTGTCCATCTTAATAAACAAAGGACGCATTAGGGGTGTGAAGTACAGGCAAGTTGTCTGGAATTTGCTGATGTCAGTTTGTGTGTGTACCCCAGCTGTCCTCTTCTATTACCTTAGCAGATTAAGCTCCGTGAAAAATTTCCAAGGGTGAAATAGTTTATTTGTGAAAATGATGTCAAATGGATTGTTTGGGCACATACATCAAAGATCTAAAAATGTGGCCATTAGCATAATCAGTTTGTAAGAGAAGGTGCAGCAAAAATATCTTTATTTCCTCTTCCCACTTTTACCTTGTTTGACTTGCTAATTTAATCATTGGTGCTGAAGCTAGGGCTCAGATATTCTGTGGAAGAGGTGAGTGTTTCCCACTGATGTTGTTAGTTAAAATTTCTGCCTGATTTGAATGTAAATCATGAATAAAAAACCAACCAAACAATCAGGTTGGGGGCACTTCATTTCTCCAGTGGGAAAGGGAGTGTGTTCTCATCAGGGGTATGAATTTAATTAAGAGCTTCTGCATTAAGAGCCCCTGTAACAAAGTTCTGGTTTTCAGTGGCTAAAAAGAGGGTTTTACCACTACTTCATGCATGGTTTTATAATATGCACGATTATCTCAAGATAAAAACGCGATGGCATCCTTCCCACTTGCCTTATGGTTGACCATCTTTGATTTGGGTTGCAGGCAAATTGATGTCTTGTTTACTCCAGAAAAAAAATGCTTCTGAAGAGTGAAAACAAGGTGTTGTATAACTGAAGGCAGCAGGCACTGTTGAGCAGGAGTGCCTGAAGGGAGATATCCATATTAAATACTTCGTTACTTATTCTGTTGCCAATTCAGAGATGAAAATCATACACCACTTGGCTGGAGTTATTTGGTAATAAACATAATAAAGCCATGAAGTCGTTCTCAATTCATGATGTGGACCTGCATTAATTTTCTTATTCATCAGTGTAGGAAGGAGTAGTGAAATCACCAGCACTGACTGCACTTAGAAATACAATTTTTGTTGGTAAGGGGAGGGATGTAGATGTTGGGAAGTGAATCACTTTCATGGAGGGAAATCATATTTTGCTTTAGACTGAGGGAATCAATAACTCAGAATCCTTCTTTACTATTCAGAAAGGCAAAGTTTACTGTTAGTCGCTGAGTTATTATATCTTTAGAACTTCTGGTAATTTCTCAGGACTCAGATGTCATTTGTTAAACGTACTGGCAAGGATTTCTGATACAGGCAGATATGCATGGTATATTAAAGTCTTAAGGAGCTGGTGTAGAAAAGGAGATTGTGGTCTTTCAACAGTGTTCAATCCAAGTTTTCTGAAAATTCTCATAGGAATCTCTTGAGTCTTCTTTTTCAGAATTGAAATGTGAAAACTATAAATATTCGAGATGTTTGAAAACCTACATTGACCCTATATCTAGAACCTGCAAGCACAGTGACCTTCCATACACCCGATACAAACCTAATTACTGAGTGCTTTTTTCCAAGAATTAACATACATGCATTGGAACTTACGATGTATAATTTAGACCAGTTTGCATACAGTGTGTGTGAAATAATGAATGGACTTTTCTTATTCATTCTGTGATGATATACATTTCCCTGGTGCTCATCCTGTCACTAATTCCAAAACTTCACGCTAGGAAATGAATCTAAATCATACAATAACTCTTAAGATGGCAGTCATGTTATTGGTATCCTAGCTTTTCTTTCTCTCTTCTCTTTCCTCTACTAAAAAAAGAAAAAGAGAAAATGGTATATCACAATATATTTTATCTGAAAAAGAATGTATTATGCTTAGAGAGAACTTGCTATTTTATTTCTCTGCTTGCTTATTCCATCTGTTCATCTTATTAGTAAATAATGGTTGTTTTCCATTTGTAGCTTCCATTATTTGGCCAATCCTGTAGCTCACGTGAGACCTGTAAGCCTTCAAAGCTTGCTTGGTGAAAGAAACTACTGATTTTGTCAGGATTTCAACCAACTCTCACGTGATTTACCACCATGGCCATTGCAGTGCTGTGAGGAGACAAACCATAAGAAAGAGAAGGGGTTCATTTCCCCTGCCAAAAGTGCAAAAGCCTTGTGGCTCTGCAGTCCCTTCATGTCTCCTGAAAGCTGAGAGTTGGAGAGGAGCAATGCAGGTTTTTGTGTTCGTGCCCAGCTGCTCCCAATGTGTGTGTCTGATTTGCTGCCCTGCTATCAGGATCATTGCTTACAGCTGGCCATGCTGCAAAAATAGAAGTGAGGGGACAAAGGAGAGTGAAGGTGTGTATTCAATTCAGGGAGAGGTTTTTTATGTAGTGAGAGTTGGTTTTTAATAAGAGGCAAAGCTGAGCTTTCATTCTTGGAGCATTTCTTCAGGTAAGTCCAGTGACTGTTGTTTGGAGAATGTTGGATTTGCAGGTGTTTTTCTCCTGTGTTGTGCTCTGTGCTTTAATCTTTCTGAGTGTGTAAGTAGCTTCCTCTTCCTTCACTCTGTTTTTCAAGATGCTTCTATGAATTTTAATCTCAGTTTAGTTACACGACCCACTTGTGAGTCACACGAATGTTTTGCTGGTAAGCCTGGCTGAAGGTCAGGTGCCTTCAGAATTTATGTGTTTTTGTGAAGATACATCAACAGCTAAATCCTTCTTATCCTTGTTTGGTTTTCATTAAGGCTGTAGTAGTTGCTGTATACTGCACTTCAGTAGATCAGAGTCTGGATCCATCCTGAATAAATTCCTAGTGAGGTTCAGTTCTTATTTCATAGAGTTTACAGGCTAGTTCTGGCATAATACTGCTATCTTGCCTCCATAGAGAAGATTTTTTTTTTCTCAGTCACTTAGTGACTGGGAGCTAAAAAAAAATCTTTTTTTGATGTGAAAGGCTGAATTCCTGATGCAATTGCTTTGGCTGGAAGACTGTGAAGTTCAGGTAGGAGTAGCTAATCTATTGTGTGTGAATACAAGCAGGCAGTACCTCTGCTGCTGAAGTTCCTGAAATGATGTGAATATCCCTATTTAATTAGTGCTTTCTGATATTTTTGCCTGTGTAACTTGTTTTTCCTAGCTAGACAGTTTGCCTTAGCTATTGTCAAAATGCTTTTAACTGGAGTAGAAAATTCAGCCGTGAATTCAGTTAAACCACACTCTTCTGTCTAGCTCTTCCTGCAGTTTGCAGTTTTCTTGTACAATTTAGTACCTCCCTCCTGCCAAACCAGGTTGATAGATTTTAATCTACAAAAAAGCTTTGTAAAAGCACCTCTCTACAACTCTCCTGCCCCTCAAAATTTTTCTTCCAGATGCCCATTTCTGTGTTGTGAATGAGTACTTTCCAGCAATACATTATTAAAATATTCTCTCTACAGCATTAATTGAGGAAAGGTGTTTGCCTGTTTTGAGAGAAGGAAGGGGTAAAAAGGCTGAGTTTTGCATGTGAAGACCTGAGATGGGCACATTAAGGAGCGCTCACAGGTGTAGGATTGGGCACCAGAATGAAAAATCAATTCTCATGCTTTTAATTATTTATTTGTGAAGCAAAGGGCTCATGAAATTGGCTTCATCAGAGCATTCCATGTAGGTTCTTTAGCTTTTTGGAAACTGAATTTCAGAATACTTGCAAAATTTTGACATGCCGTGGTAGTAAGTGGTTTAGTTTTTCAGGTCCCATCACAAGCTGTGTTCCCACCATTCTGAAGAAGCCCAGTTGGGGAAATTGGGTAAATCCATCTTGTTTTGTGAACAGTATTTCAACAAAATGATTCTTTGCAAAGAAGTAATGAATTTCTAAAGCCGTGGTAAATGCTGAGTGTTTTCTTTGTGATCTACTGACTAAAATGCTCTGACAGGATGGAGATAGTTATTTGTCATGGTGGCAACTGAAAAATAATGTGTAGCAATTAATGTAAAATTTTTTTATGCATCATTATAACACTTAGCTCAAGTAAAAAGTAATATGTAGATAATTGGTAGAAAATAATGCAGGTAATCTAAAATCACACTTCAGTCCCGAAGTGTATCAATAAAGATGTTTAAGAACTAGAATTTAAAACCAATGGGGAAGTTGAATAGTTGAGCTACCTAGCATATTAAAATCCTAGAAAGGATGAAAAGACTGAGCAGTGAATATTTCCACATAAATGAAAAGTTTCCAGAAATATGTCGTGAAAAACTCTTTGCATTTGTGTGTTTTAAATATTTAAATGACTCTGCATATTAATGTAGTTTTCCATAGTGGAAACTGCATTTTCAAATTAAATTTATTCTTCATGTTCCTCTAATTTACTTTTGTCAGAATCAACCTAAATAAGCAGGTTTGAATTGAATAATATTTTCTGAAAGTGACTTTTTGGTTAAGAATTTTTTTTGTCCTCTTTCTATCCTTATTTTAACATATGCAGTCCCAATAGTTCCTTCTGGTAATGTCCTGATAATTATGGGACAAGTTTCTCAATGAAACTTGACACCAAAAAATAAAAAGCCTGAAATAAAACACTTCTCCTTACACAGTTGTAGGTTAAAATGACATCAGAGTTATGTATCTTTGTCTTTGTCTCAACTTTTCTTACAGTTCAAGTGGGATCTTGTGTTCTTAGAAATCTAATTTGGTTTTTATATCCCTAGGGATGACTTCTGTGTTATCATGACATTTAGACATGTTATAATGACGTATTAATGACAATGAATAATACTGAATTTTTTTTTATATCAACACTTTTTTATTTGAAATGTGACTAGCCATTTATTTTCTACTTAGTCTGCATGCATGAGAGTTTGGGAAATTTTCTTAAGGTTAAAACAAAAGCCTAAAGGAGTTGGGTGAGGCACAAGACCTCCAAAACACTCTTAGGTTTTGAAGACTTGTAGTGTTCAGGGGGAAATCTGTATTAAATACTGTGAATTATTTACTCTTTAACACTGTTGGGTTCTTAATAATACTAATAATAGATATTCCCAATGACTTGGCTCTGGGATGTACTGCCAGAATAATCAGAAAAGATTGGTTTTGTTGGTAAAATAGGCAACAGCTTATGAATACCCTGAAGGATTGCTTGAAGGAATTATCCTTCATCTACTTGCTGGTCTGGAATTTCACATTTGGTCCATGTTTATATGAAGACTTAACAAGTCTAATCTAAAAAGCACATTTGGGGGAAAATTTTTATGAAGTTATGAAAAAACTTGCATTTACTCTCTTGACATGAGGTTTTATTTGATCTAGAATTTTAGGGAGCTGCATCCTATTACAGAAACATAACTTGTATTTCATATAAACATCAACAGATGGATTTAACATCAGACTAATAAGAAAATAAATAACTTCCTAGATATTTCCAAAAGCGAAAATTGGCTCAGCATTGAGTTTAAAACTTTCTAGGCAGTACTTCACTTTTTTTTTTTCTGACAAACATATACTTGGTGTTGGTAGTGTGACTTAATCCCTGTGAAGTTAAAACTGTTTAGTATTTCATTTTCTACCAAAATGTGCTGTCTAGAATACTTCTCCTCAGAGGGTTTTATGCTATGTTACTACTGAATTACAATGCTAAGTGTTTCTGAGCATTAACTTATTCCATGTTTGACTTCAATATTGTTTAGACATTCTAAATATGGAAACTCATTTAGAACTGGACCCCAATAGGCAGATGGTGTAAAAACGGGCTTGTTGCATTTCTGTGTTTGCATTTGGGTGACTTGCAGGAGCTAAAGCTTCTCCGTCCAGCAGCTAAATAACAAAGGCTATTCTTTGTCAGCTACAGCCATGTAAATGTTCCTGGTAT
The DNA here is from genome assembly GCA_037013685.1 of Acridotheres tristis. Classification (NCBI taxonomy): domain Eukaryota; kingdom Metazoa; phylum Chordata; class Aves; order Passeriformes; family Sturnidae; genus Acridotheres; species Acridotheres tristis. The sequence goes on from CM072884.1 coordinate 3,518,735, forward strand.
GGATTTTGAAGCTCTCTTAGCACCTCTCGGAAAGTTTCTGTGTTGTCAGCTTCTTAAATCACTTTTATCTGCTAAACCTCATCAGCTACTCTGATAATCAGGATTTCACCTCTCCATTTATTAATGATTGAGTTGATGATTTCTGTGGCAGCTGGTGGGCATGAGGCAACAATTCCTGTTACCAGTTGTCACCAGTTTCAATGAGGGTTGCATACTCTGGTGGCTGTCACTTCCCAAAACCCCAGCACTAAGTCTCTGTTGGGTTGTGCCCCTCCTTCCTTGGGCTCCTAGCTGTGGTTTAATGTTCAGATCCATTCACTGCAGAACATCAGGATGCCCCAAGACCACTGTGTCAATCCTGCTAAAGCTTTCTGTTGTATTAAAAAATTTAAACATGGAATACTTGAGCTGCCGTTTATGGATGAGCCGTTTAGGGCTTATTGAGTTTAAGTAATAAAGGATTCATAGCTTAATAAATTTCCATTTGCCTTACACTTTTACAGCATGACATAAAGGCAAGCTTGGAAGATGTACTGAACTACTCAAATCAATTGGGATTAAATGTAACAGAGTGATTCATCGATTCACAATGTCAGTTTCTTACCACCCAATAAACTTTTAATTTGCTTTTCTGTTGTTTTGTCTGCAAATGATCAATATTGAGAATATCAGGGCAGCTGTGGGGCTTAGAAGATACAGATTTCCTTAAGGGATTCAAACCTTTTTGTGTAGTTTTCTTGTCATATTGTTCATTAACCATTTGATTTGGTGCATCTCTTTAATGCCTATAATTAGCAGCTAAGTATGCATAATGACTTCAGAAGTTACCTGGAGAACTGTTAACTCCCTTTGGGAGACTGCTGTTGAAAACAAGTAATAAATTAGGGAAGAGGGGCCCAAAACAATATCAAAGCATCCTTTATGTGCTAGGGACATTTACGAAATACTGTGCTAGGGGTGAGATGTTGCTGCAAAGGGATGGCTCTTCTAGGATTTTGTCACTGGAGTTGTCTTCAGTGGGGCTGTTTGTAAAGAGATCAGCTTCTTAAAAAGAAATGTTGAGATTGAAGATGATTAAGCATTAAAAAGTTGAAGGATTTGGTGTCTGTTCAGGACAGTTGCATTTGTATATTGCTTTAAACCTGACTAAATTTCATTCTCAAGGGTTTCTTGGAGAGGAAAGCAATCTTTGGTCAAACTCTGGTGCTTTTCTGTTGCTATAAATACACCTCTGTCTTGTAAAAATGTTTTTCTGCACCTTTATATTTCTGTTAAACATATCTCTTTGGTCTATTAGGATAATATGTGGGGTGTAGCTTTCTGGTTGTCTTTAAAATACGAATTGGCTTTCTGTGTTGTCTCCTATTATAACTTAGTTCCTCCAAATGAGCCAACATGTACTTCCAAATTTCTTGGGCTTTTTATTATGGAGAAGTGTTTTACTGATTATGTCACTTGATATTCAAAAGAGCTTTAAAAATCTAGCAGTAGGAAAAGAGTGTACTGTATTGTAAAAGGAGAATGATCTTGATGCACTTTCTTTAAACACTGGCCTTTCTTGTGTCTTGACTATAAACACTGTGCTAGAATATTTTACTGTAAAATAATTAAAATGCATGTAGACCTCTAAGACAGTATTTATTAATTCTTAGATATAGTGATTCTAAATGTGCAGATACCTCAGTAAAATTTAAAAGAATTCTGTAGAAAGTAGGATTGTAAAGATACAAAATGCAGCATTAGCATATTGCTTCAGCACTAATTACACTGTAATTACTATTTCATTACACCTGTTTCAGGAAAAGTAAATTTTAAAAATAAAACCGCAGCTTTATCAATATTCAGCAGTGGATGAACTTTGCAGGAATGAAAAATCCTAGTTGAATATTTGCCTCTTATATTTTTGGCCTCTAAGGGAAGGCTTTTTGATGTTGGATACCTTAATGTGAGCATTTGAACTGTAGTTCTTTGGTAAAATAATATGAAAAAGTTATTTGGTTTTTAATCTTTTTGTGAAAAAATTGTAATCCAAAATAAAATCTCAGCTAGGGAGCTTATTTTTCCTAAGAAACTGAAACATTGATTTATTGCTAATAACAGCCATGGGAAAGGCTTCCTGTTAAGGAGGAAAGAGTGCCACCTATTTTTAATTGCACTTCATTTGTTTCATTGTATTTGAGTTTTGAATTTTCTCATGATGGAATTTCAAAAAGGAAAGTGATCTTCCAACACACATAACTTGAGAATAGTCTTTTTTTACCAGTATCTCTTGCTAATTCCATTGTCTTTGTTTATTTACTGTGCATGCCATGTATTTACCACAGCTCACAGTATATTCTTATTTCTCCTGTACAGGGAAAATATGTGTATTTCCCCTGGAAAATTGCTGCAGAAAGGGAGATTATAATGAAAGATAGGATTTTGCTATTCCTGTGTGAGGTATTGAGGATCAAGAGTCGGGCACTGGATATCCATTCCCTGGTGGACGTGGCAGAGGGCAAAGGTGGCACTGCTTGATTCTTAGTGTGACTCTCCACTCCTCCCTGGTGCAATTTAACTGGATATTGATACAGGTTGTTAGAGATGTTTCACAGCTGATGAGAGAAAAGGAGTTTTTTTTATTCTTGGTTATCACAAAACATCAGCTATAAATGTATATTTAATATTAACTACAGAGAGACAAGCAGGCTCTTTAGGTTCCTTAGAGGTAATGATAGCATAGGAGATATCAGTAAATTAAACATGGCTGGGGATGTTTATTGGAATTACTCGCAGCTATTTTGGAGTGTCTTGGCCTCTGGAAGAGGGTCAGTGTGTGCACACTGCATATTAAAAAGGGCCTGTGGAAAGGTTTGATTTTTAACTCTGAAAACTGTGCCTGGTAGTCATCTGGGGAATTGTTCAGATCACAGAATATCCTGAGCTGGAAAGGAGCCACAAGGATCATGGAGTCCAACTCCTGGCCCTGGCCAGGACACCCCAGGAATCACACTGTGTGCCTGAGGGCATTGTCCAAACACTGCTTGAGCTCTGCCAGGCTGGTGCAAAATGTGCAAGGGACTATTCTTACACTATGTAATGGTACAGTAGAACATCACCTAACAGACCATTAACAGGAAATAATGGCTCCATCATATGGCAGTGCCTGGCCTTTTTCCTGGACACTTCATTTACCCATTTACTGACTTTTTGGGGTATAGAAATGATGACCTGCCTTTTAAGCTGATTTGAAGAAGCTGGTTGTATTTCTGATTGATCAGAGGAAAACTTGCTATCCTGGAAAATCCATGAAGCAGGTTAGAGAATTAATAGCCCAGCTGAAAGGCACCAAGAAAAGAGGCTGAAGCCATGGTGTGTAAGGACCAGTGGGAATTGCTCAGCTCCTCTCTGCCTGAAGAGGAAAAGGCTCAGGGGACCCAGTTGCAGCAGGAAAGTGACCATGGGCCTGTGACAGTGGAATTTTAATTGCACGGTAGTTTTTTCACTGTCAAACTCGAAATCAGGTGTCAAGGGGAGGTAGTTGGATGCTCATCCCCAGGGATAAGTTGAGGGGTGCTCCAGGCACCCTCTTCTGTATTTGCTGTATATTTGCTTTTATATCTGCTGGGTAGATAAGGTGGTAGTAGACACCTTCCAGATGTCCCTTTTTTCCCTTTTTTTCTCCTTCTCTTCTCTCCGTCTCCACGTAGACACTGCTTTTCTCCAACAGTATGAATTTCCTAAAAAAGTAGAAAAACTGTTACTTGGTGTACTGTAGCAGGTTGTAGAGAGGGGATTAAAAAGTACTGTTTACTGTGATAAATAAACTACTTGAGACTAGCTGAACTCCTGCTGAGTAAGCCCTTCTAGGGAAGCAAAAAAGCCACTTTTAATCTGTAAAACTAGATATTGTTATATGGATATACTCCATTCTGGATTGTGGACTCAGGTGTGCAAAGCTGGATCCTAATGTATAAAACTGAAAATTAGAAGGAAACGTGTTTTGCAACCTTCTTGTTTTGGTGTACTAAGTCTGGATTTTGAGTAACAAGATGATACCTTTCCCTCATTCTAAGATTGAGGTGTATTTTCTGAAGCTGTGACAGTGTTTCATGAGCTGTGTGGTTGTGGTTATTTTAGTGCAAAGAAATCAATCACAAGGCACTGCTAATTGCACCTTTTTAAAACTTCATTACATTTATTAAGTGCAGTTTGAAATACCTTGTCATTAATACTGAAATAAAATTAGTTAGCTAAAATCAGATTTTTCAGAACCTCTATCAGATGTAGAGTGTACCAAATGTGTTTCTTTGGGGGAGTGTCTTTAGTCAAGTATTTGACCATTCAGTTCTTCAGTGGCAAACAAAGAGAAGAGATCTGTTTGGTTCTTTTTTTTAATTTGTTTTGAGCATGTTTGCTTTTAAACCATAAGCTTCACTTCCCTGTTTAATCACCAACATGTTTACTTTTAAAATATTACCAGAATAAATCATCATTTAGTTCTGAGCAGTAACTCCATTCCATAACTCCTTAACAAATAACATAAACTTCTAAAAAGCATTGGGTTGGGGATTTTTGTGGAAAATATCCAGATGCTTTCAGCAGGCACGTGGCATAACAAATATTTGAATTAAAAGTCTATTTCACACATTCTTCCCTATCCCAGATTAACTCCTATTATGGTTTGCAGTATTTTTGTGTGATACTGTCCTTTCTATGCAGATAAATCACTATTGATTTGTAATGGTAATGAAAACTCTTGAAGTAGGATCTCAGTAACTAAAAGGAAATGCTTCTGGATTTATTTCCTAAGGGCCTCCCTTGTGGATTTGCCTGAGCTGGGGAATAAGAAATGCAAATTATGGATTTCTGTAACCATTTCACAATATGACTGTCATTGCTAAAGACATATTTTGGTTTTCATTACTTATAAAATTTCCATAATTGGAGGAAGTAATTCCAGAATCAGTAGCTCTCTGTTAGCAGCAGCAGCTGAAGATGATTACTGGGGAGTAGAGAGCAGGGAATGTGAAATGGAGCAGGGAAATTCAAACAGCCATTGAGAAATTCTACTTGTGGCTCATCTTTTCTTCTATATTCTGTTCAGGAACATTTATTTTAAATAAAGGAGAGGTATGAACGTTTTGTCATCCTGTGGAGCTGTGGTTGATGCCTTACTTTGTAATATAAATCCTACACTAAATGTACCTTGGAAGTCCTATTTGTGTATTGCCACTGGGAAGTACCTTTTGAATGGACTAGAAATAAATAAGTAGCTGACATCTGAAAATATTACTGTTTAAAATGAACAGTAAGGAGCAAATATACTTACTCCTGATATTGGGAGACTATTTTACTTGTGGCAGGGATGTGGGAGGCAAGAGACAGGCTATGACCAGCAACTGAAATAAAATTTTTATATTTTAATATTAAATATAGATTTTTTTTTTTTTTTTTAAGAGTAAGGCACTGTTGTGAACTGCATCTCTACAAAAGATGAAAAGCCTTTTTCCTTTTTTTTTTAAAAAAAGAGTATTGTTATTAAGGGTTATAACCTTTGTCATGACTGTATGTCAGTCATGAATCTGGAAGCTGGGCATGAGCTGACCACACTGCTTTTGTTAACAAAGTAAAAGAACTAATAAAAGAGTAGTTTTTAGTGAAGGCTTTGTGACTGAAGACAGAGTTGTGGGACAAGCACAACTTGATGAACACTGGGAAACTATTGCTCCGTGAAAAAAATTCCGGTTTGTTTTCTGGTTTTCCACTTGAGTGGTAGAAAAATCAATGAGGCTATCTGTATTTTATCTGCTTGGTTTGTTACAGCAGTCCCAAAGCTACTTTGAATATGGGTTTTCTTTTGAACTTAGAGCAAAACCTACAAATACTAAAAGATAGTTTGGCCTCATATTGTCAAAAGCAGCAAGAGTTTGGTTTGCAGAGGGACTTGAAACCTCTCTGCTTGAGCAAATTCTGCTCAAGTGTTGAGTTGAGCTGCACCACCCTTTTGAGAGCTTCACTTGGATCTTCTGAAAGCTTCTCTGAAATATGAATATTATCCTAGACTAATATGAGAATCTAGAACATTGATGATAGTGTGCATTTTTAAATTTAAGGCACAAATGCATATTTTGATATGCCCTCAAGAGTGATAGCTTATTTAAATCACGTGTTGTACATGTTCATGCTGACTGCTGTCACAGCAGTTCCCTCAGCATCCCATCAATTCTGTTCTCATTTTCTAACAAAATACCTGAATTTCAGAATGTACTAAACTTCATCTGCTTCTATTGCCCAGTTTATTTAGTTTATAGATGTGCAGAATTTAATTATGAAACTAAACTGTAATATGAGAAAAAAAGCTTTGCTACTACTACTATCAAATTTTAATAATACAATTAAAGTGTCTTAAATATTTGATCATCTGTGTTGCATAACTTGCTGCATGGAGTAAGTCACTATTGCCAGGTTGTGAATGCAGATGAAACAAGCAGTTCTGTAAAAGGCTTTATTAATCAATAAGACATTCCATATTAATTGGATTGTTAGATCACACCATATTAGCCAGCTCTACTAAGCAGCCTTATCTTTGTGGTTGTGAGAAATGCAGAATATTCTTCACCAAGGCCAATAAAATAGGATCCCCATTACGAATTGGAAATTAATTAGCATAAGAAAAGTCTGGTTAATTTGGAAGGAAGTCTCCTTTTCTTCAAGCAATAAAGGGAGAACAGACTTTTAGAAATGCAAACTCAGAATGACGTTGGTTTTGAGACTGTCGGGTTTTTTGTTTGGGGGAGGTGCATGCACACTATTACATGAAGACAGACACCTGTAGGTGCAGAAGGGTATGTACATTTGTCGTGATTAAACTTAAGTACTGAATTCAGCACAATTCATGTCTTCTGATTCTCAGATTTGTTGTTTTTGTGATATCTATGCTTAAGACAAATTGAACTCTAGGAGAGATCTGTAAGCCTGATATGCTTAAATATTCTAAGATCTCTTTGAAAAACACCCCTAACTATACATTGCTTGGATTTTTCTGGCTTTCCTGTTACTCTTGTATTTGTTTTCTGTCTTTTAGTGCAGTGGTTTTGGATTTCTATTACTTGAAACCCTCACATTTGAAGACTCCATCTTTCTCTCCTAGTTTCTACAAAACTTGAGCAATTTATTTTTTTCATTTGTAATGAAAAAGTTTAAACTTCAAGGATGGTATAATAACGAACATTATTTGTGTGTTTTGTGGATTTGAAACGTTTCTTAAACCAGGTAATTATGATATTTACAAGTTTCAGTGTAATTTCAAACTGGGGGGAAATGTAGGTGAAAATCAGGTAGATTCTGTGGGTGTTGAACATTAAAGAAAATTTCTGTGAATTCACTTTTGAGAGACATATTCCTTGTAGTCGTAAGGAATAGCTGCAGGTATGCACTGACAGCCCCTTGGCCTGGGCAAATCCATTACAAATAAGGGTGGTAAATAATGATTTTTAAGAGTGAGGTGGTTTTTTTTTCTTTTTTTTTCCTCTCAGTATATTTACATATGAATAAAGCAGTTTTACTAAGAGACTGAACTGAAAAATATAACTTTTAAATGAAAGTATCTTTACCTTTTTCCCAGTCTGCATCAGAATACTGATTACTCCGTTTAGTTTCATTACGCAGAATATCAATTGCAGTTTTCTTACACTGTCAGAATTTAAATTACCAGAGGTCTGCAAGATTAGTCCTGCCTGGTGTGCTGAAGTTAAGTGTGCTCTATTTAGATGGCCTGCCTTAAATTTACATTTTTATAGGCATGCTTCTATAATGGAAAGTAACTAATGTTAATTTCTAAGGAGAGGGGAAGAAAAATGTAATCTTGTAATAAAATCTGTGATTGAGCTTGTGGAGCTCAGGGTGGAAGGATGTGCAGCCACACAACAGAGCTGCAATGCTCTCATCACTAACCTTCCTCCTCACCTTCACAGATGGAGCTCAGCAAGTTAAAACCCCCCGAACTTTATTACCCGTGCCCAGCAGAGTAAAGGTTGTTTTTCTTTCTCTGGCAATATTAATGACTTTCAGCTGACTGCATTTTAATTAAAAACACCAGGTAGCCTCTCTTGGCTCAGCACAGGGCAATGCTGGCTTTCAGCATCTGTGGGTGCTACCTGTGCATGTCTGTGCAGCCCTTTCACTCTTTGCATTTGATTTTTGGTTGGTTTTTGTTTTTTTTTTTTTTGGTTTTTTGAGGTTTCTTTGGAGGAGGGTGTTTTATTTTGTTTTTTATGGGGGTAGTGTCAGACACCACTGGGAGGCTCTGATAGCCATAAATTCCAGAGCTTTTTGAAGAACTGAAGGCAGAAAATGGGCAAGAACTTATTGCTGAAACAAGCGCTGTGTGCAATCCTTGGAACTCAGAAATTCTTGTTCAAACGCTTGTTCACACAAACTGTGCTTGTTTGGACAAATACAGCTATTTTCACCCTCATCAACAGTGAAATGCTACAGGAAATGCTATATATAATTTAATGTAGTTATTCTCAATTTTCTGTGCACGGAGAAGCCTGGAACTTCGTGTTCTGGCTGTGAAGAGTTCTGACACCCGTGCCCACAAATGTTAAGGGCATGGTGCAAAACATGTTACAGAGAGGGAAGGCAAAAGCAGCACTTACACACATCTGAAAATATTAATTAGTTCTAGGCACATTACATGCTTCTTAAGCCACCTCTGGCCAGGAACTTGCATATGAGGATACTAGAAAAAAATTGATGGAGTGTGTTCTCTTTTATCAGAAGGATAAGGACAGAATGGATCAGGCTTTCTTATCTTCCCACTATGCCTGGGGAGCAACTCTGAATTAGATCATCCATTTTTGGTTGTATTTGCTGTTTTCTAAAGAGTGGGTTTTTTTTCTGGAAATATCCATGGGAATACCGTGACAATACAATGTGGACAAGATATTCCTGGGACAGTCGTTCACTGCTATTCATCTTTGCTTAACCAGGGCAAGGCTCTTGTATTCTGTTTTCCCTGTTTTCTTTTTGTTGGTTTTTGTTCCCTCCCTCTCCTCCTGTCTCTCTCCTCTTTTCCTTTCAAGCTCATTGTAATTTTAGTTTGGTAGGGGAGCCTGGGAAGAATCCATGAAGATACCAGCTTGAGGAGTGTTCTGGGTTAGTGGCCCTACCCAGTTCTTAAATTTGTCAATGACTCTCTGTGGTCACTGCTATGGATAGGATGTTGAAGCAGCTGGGGCTTTTTGCTGTTCCTGCCTTTTTTCTCCACCCTCCAACACTCCAGTTTTTTTATTCTTTCTTCTATAATTATATGAAGAAGAAAATATTTAGTTTTAAAAAACCTCTCTAAGATTAAAATACTGCTGTATAATACTCTTTGCGTTTGGTATAAAGAATTTTAATGGCATAAATGCTCTTATGAAAAAGGTTAAAAATGGGTGAGCTGCCTAGATTTATATTTTTATAACTGCTGTGACTTTCTTAAGACTTTATTTGGGCCGAAGCCTGGCTTATCGATGTTAACTAAAGGTGCTGGAACACTTTGTTTCTTTTAAGCATAACTGCCATTTTAAAATAAAATGTTGCAAGTAAGCAAAAACTTGATGTTAAAAGCTAAAAGAGCAGGCCCATGGGTCTCAGTTTGTACTAAATATTGCATGCAGTGCTATTGATTTGTGACGCTATAGCATAATTGTTGGTGTTCTGGTACAGCTTTTCAGCCAAGCAGCAGTTTCAAAGGCCAACTATTCTTCGGGAAAATAAATTGCAGGAAAATGCAGGAATCTGTTCTGTCTCTAACATAACTTTATTTGACAGCATCATTTAAAATGGCATAACTTTAGACAGATACATCACTGGGTTCTAAGTACCTGCTCATTTCAGCAAGGCAAGTCCTATTAGTAGAAAAAGGCCACAAAAAGAGTTTCTTCATACCAGAGCTTATAAGATTACTTTCTAATTTTCTGCTGAAATCTAAATGCTCTTTTGTGAAGCTGTGGGAGAAAACAAGCATGGGTAAGGACAAAATAAAAACTGAAGTCCTTGATTTCAAAGATGCCAAAAGTGCACTTCCCAATAAGATAGAGGGTTTTTTTTCTTCTCGCTTTTTTAGCCCTGGATTTATTTAAGCTTCCAGCCAGAGCCTCTGAATCACCTGAGCTGACTCAAGAGCTGTTGTTTTATGTACAAGAGACTCATGTATTTATTTTACTCTTACACACCATGGTTTTCTTCTTGGCAGAAAAGTGTTTGGGCATAGCAAGTGTTCTCCCCTATCAGGTAAAAGCTGCTTTAAATGACTTTCATCTGAGATTTTTAGTAATTTTTTCATTCTTTTCCACTCCTGGGTCTGAGTGCCTCTCTTGCATATATAAAGTGGATGCAGGATTATGCACACAGGGCAAAGAATGATGAAATATGTGAAATTATAGCGAGGATTTGTGTTGAATTTAAATGTTTTTCACAAAAAGTTGGACTTAAAAATCTCAATTCATGGGTAAAATTTTATTTCATCTGTAAAAGGAACAAAAATATTGGGCCCTACTCTTGAAGGTTTTTAATTCTTTCATGTGTATTTATTGTGGTTTTGTCAGCTTGAGGCTTTAGTATAGTTTTCCTTTTTCAGTAGCACAAGTGTTACATCAAAAATGACAGTTCATTCTATGCCTGTTTTTTGTTTTGGTTACTCATCTCCTTTTGTATTTACAATGCTAAGATTAAATATTTCTTGCTGTGCCAGAACAATGAGCAATGCAGCAACTCATCAGAGCTTGAAAAAACTGATTGCTGTCAACTATGGTGCTTTTCCCTCCCTCATCAAAATCACAGGTTGTCTCAAAAATTCGATCTGATGTTTCTAATCTCCAGCAGCTCTGAAAGGTGAACTTGAGCATGCCTAGATTACCTGAACTGTCTAATTGGCCTTTGTGAAAAGTCACCAGTATTGAATTGTGGAACTGAAATAAAAGCGCAGATTGTGAGGTTCTGTGACTTGTGCTGTTAAATTTTATTGCTTTCCTGTTGTTGGTGGCAAAGATTAATGAAACTTTTATAAAAGTTGGATAGAAATGAGAAGGGAAGTACATTAAACTACCCCAGCTTGCTGCACACTAATTATTGTGTCAGATCTCATTAGGAAACGGATGCACACAGCAGACTCTGCTTGCTTATTTTAACGTGTCTGCTTCAAGAAAGGACTCTGCAAATTGGAGAAGGGTTTGCAGGTCAATATTCTACATATGTCAATTTACAAAAGACGTTTTTGCTTCTAACTAACCTTCATCTCATGCTTCAGCAGAAGAGCAGAATAAGAATAATTAGGGAAGAGTTGTACTGAGTTTGGGATAGTGGTGGGTGGGAGTGGACTTGAATTCAGCACACTGTGCTCTAAAAAAATTCTTATTTTTGCAGGCATGGAGTTTCAGTAAAAGCAGTCATAAGACTGATTAGCAGATAAGAGAATTTCATACGGTTTTCATAGGCAAGCCTCTCAAACATGATAAATAAGGGCAGAAGTCTGGAGAGGTGTCTTCGTGAGAGTCAAAGCTTTGTATTGAAAAACAGGTATGTAAGAAAAATGTCCCCTTTCATGGGGTTTACATAACAAATGCAATGCAGCAAAAATGAACAACTATTTGTACATTAAATTGATAGGAATGGTTTGTTTCAGTCAGTCATCCATGCTCATTGTCTGTCTACTCCAATCTGTGTGGTTGGGGTTGATGAAGAGGACAGAAATGTGGTTAAGGAATGAGCGATGGATCTGTGAAGTCTGTGATTAAAAGATTCTTCTCTGTCTTCTTGTATGGAACCATGGATCCTGCAGCTTCTTCATTTTTTACAGGCTTTTCTCTCTGTAATAACCAGGGTTTGTAGGAGGATACTGTGTTCTAAGATTTTGACCCAAATAAAAAAATATGAAAGAGTCAAAACTTTGAAGGCTGCAAGGTCATGTCATAAAAAGGCAGAAGTGTTGCTCCTGATGACTTTTCCATTCTGTCATTAAGAGGGAGTTATAGAACTCAGATTTCTGATTTGATCATAGGCTAGTAAGGAAATTTTCAGGGAATTGGAAGTATTGTGCTTCTTCATGGTTAACATTCTCCAGTATCAAAAAGTAAATAATTTGTAAATGTCAGAAAACTACGGAATGGTTAGATATTGAATCACTTGATGACAACAGTTTATATAACTGTGTGATAAATATTTTTCCTCTAAAAAATGGTAGGTAGATGTAGTCGTTGCTGTGGTCCCCAGGACAGGTCTTGGACAAAGAGAGGAATAGGAGGATAAAAACTGGTTGTGAAGTTGCCTTCTTCCACCCTTTTCCTGAAGTTTTGACTCTTGTTTAGCCTCCTAATTTTACATGATTGACGTTCTCATCATAACTCTTAAAGCTGAATTGTGCTGCTGTCTTCCCTGGCCCTGTGAATACTCCAGTATTTGCATTCTAGAAGACTGGGAGCTCTTTTAAAACCCTTATTTTAATAGCAAAAAAACCCTTAAAAAGTAGTTGTTTCCTAGCAAAAACCTATCTCATTCTGCAGAAGAGGCTAAAGATTTTTAGTAATGTTCTTTAACTGTGGCCTGCTTTTGGTGTCCATTCTTTCAATGATATTAAATCAGCTTTTATGAAAGCTTGTTTCAGTGTTGCATACTTAGACCAGAAAGTCATGGGACTATTTTAAATAAATATGTGAAGAACTTCACTGATGTAGCACAATTTGATTTTCAAATAAAAACAACTTGTTGTGTCCTTTATCAAAAAAATACCCTGTGAGGACATATGCCAAGAAACCTTTCTCTTTACTGCTCTGAAATGACCAACATAAATGGCTTTTCCTTTAAAAGGACATCCTGCTGGTAGGTGATATATGAACTAGAGGCACTGGACCAACATCTCAACAATTGTGTTCAGCTGTAACTTAATAAAGCATTGTTCTCTTAGGGTCAGGTTGGCTGTGACAACAGAGAAAGTTCTGGAAGATAAATGTGCAAAATATAATCTTTTTGGTAAATTCCAAAAGAATCTGACATCTAATTTGACCTCTAGTTGACATTCCATGACCACCCCCTGCCAGCTGCAGGGATTTTTATCTGCAGCAGGTTCCAAATAAAGCTCTAGGTTTCAGCTGGGTGAAAAAAGTCTTATTGTGCTTAAACACTGAAGTCAGGTACTGCTCTTGCAGTTGCAGTATCTGGGAAAGAAAAGCATAATTATCAAATATTCAAATGAAATTTTCTCCTTTCTCCCATTAGCCAGAAGTTAATTCACAAAATTGCTTTCCATGTAACTGAAAATACGAGTAATGAGATGAGGGAGGTTGAAAGAGCATGGGAGTTATTCTAGTTCACAGGTTTTCCTTGCACATGCAGGACAATGCAGAAATGAGATGTCTGAGAGTTTAATTTGATGATGCACTCCTCAACTGTAGTGAATGAGTTGGGTTTAATGCCAGCCTATTTATAGGATAGGATCATTAAGAGTTTGATGCTCTCTCTATTTGTGCACTCAGAAGTGGGAGGAAGGCAAGGAGCACTGGGGAAGGGCAGAAAGTTATTTTCTTCCAGGAGATTTTAACAAGTATGACTGAGCCTGAGCTCCCCGAGGAGACAGTGCTACTTTACAGTAAATAAGTAATTACATAGGAAGGATGAATAAACTGATAGAGTGGAAAACACTGGTAATTGTTTTCTTTTTCTTTATCTTCCCTTTGTTTTATTTTGGCTTTTTTTTTTGGTTTGTGTTTTTTTTGTTTTTGTTTTCCCTCTATTCCTGCCTTGGAGATCCAGACTAAGGTTCATATGGGTAGCTCTTTTTTTTTTTTTTTTCTTTTAAAAATACTGTAGGCTTCTCATTTTTATGTATTCATTTCTCAGCACATTTTGGACACTTCATTCAGGATGTTTGCAACCTGTAATGGAAGTTATTCCTTGGAGATTTTTGGCATGGCTCTGTTTAACCTAGAAAATGAGTAAGGTTGTAATGCATGTAGCTGAAATGCACAAGCTTATGAATTTGCATGCATATAAACTGAGCTGCTACTGATGTTGTTATTCAGCTTGCTCCACTTGTAATAATTGTTTTTTCTGTTCACCTCTCAGACTTTATTTCCAGAGGTTTGAGGCTCAGTTGAATGGTGAAATATGATAGCATTGCTTTTGGCTTTCACTGGAGTATATCAGCATGATCCCTTGCAAGCCTAAGTTTGTGCTTTAATTAGTCACATAGCTCTAGTCTTGGTTTTCCCCCTTTTGATCTTCTGCCTGGAAGGGATAAGTAGCTTGAGGAAAAACAAAGTCATGAATTTGTTATTTGTAGGTAGCGATAACACTTGTTACGACGGTGGTGGGAGGCTGGAAGTGATTTCTGAAAGATGTAAGTGTTCAGTTCTCCAGCAGCAGTTTGGTCACAGGTATTCCAGCCAGATGTGTGCCACAGGAATGGGCTCTACTTCACCAGCCAGCACAACAGCTGGAGGGGAATGGAGAGTGGTTCTGAAGGAGCCCACTAATAAATACTCAAAGGAAGAGTTGTGCTGCTGGGGAGCTTTGCAGTGTCATCAGTTCAGCCCCTGTGGGTAGTGTCAGCTCCGGGCATCCACACTGATCCAGCTCCTGACACACAGCATGCTGGTAAAAATCACTGATCTGTCGCTTCACCTTCCTCTTAATGTCTTTAGTTTTGCTTCTTTAGTTTTATGTCTTAGGCTGAATTAATGCCTTAGTGTTTATAAAGCACTCCACAGATGAAAAGCCTTCCGTAGCTGCTTTGTGTAATTATTATTTTTAATTGTTTCCATTTGTATAATTTCAATTAGAATCACTAATGGACTAGTACAAACTCAATAAGTAGTAGAAAAGGCAGGATTTCTTTTCTTTTTAAAGAAAGTAGACTTTAGCAAAAACTGGGGAAAAATGGAAGAAGTGGACACATACTCTTCTGGGTTCTACTTCATCCATATTAACCTCATTGACTAATTGCAAGGATTTAAATATGCCAATACCTACATAAAAAAACCCCAAACCTCTGAGATCCACTGCTTTTCACTGGGAAAACCTGTGAAACCTATTTATGCTATTTCTGCCATCAGTGGTATTGAAATGCTTTTTTCCTCAGAGTGACTAGTAAGGAAATGAAAATGGGAAGCTCTGAGTCATAGCCCTCTTTGTGGGTGCACACAGCCAGGACCACTGGTGTGCTGGGATTCTGTGCTGTATTCACTTAAAACCTCCACAGCTTGGAATGGCAAAGGCAAAAAATCTTCCTGCTGCTGAAGGGGAAATCTCAAATATCAGAATTGTAGCTTCAAAGCAGAGAAAGCAAGTAAAACAGAACTGATATTTGGAAATTTGTGCATTCAAGTCAGATTTGTGATATGATGCAATACCCAATTTATGAAGAGTTTAAGTGGTAAAAACAGTCATTTTACTCAGTATGTGCATTATATCATGGGGCAGACAAGGTCAGCTCTCAAACTGAGAGCTGAGAAAATCTACCAAGCATCTCTGCCTGCCCTGAAGCTGTTCTGGCTTCCCAGCAGGCCAGCCCAATTGGCAGGGTTAAAGTTCATGGGAAGTGCAGGTCTGGCAGGAGGGGAGTTTATGGCCCAGCTTGGGTACCAAGGGCTTGATGATTCAGAGCCAATGCAGTGATGATGTAACAGCCCAGGGCTCCTCACAAACTCCTGAAGAAGATTAACAGGCAAACTCTGAATTTGTATAAAATTCTAAACTAGAAATGTAGAGCTTGCTCAAGGTTTATTATTTGTTTTGTTTGCTTTTTTTCCTTAAATCTTCCTCCACGTTCTTTTTTCTTTGTTTCTAAAAATACCTGAGGACACACAAACACTTACCACAACATTATCTGTGCTATTTTGGAGATCGGCAAGGTCCCCCAGGCCACATAGCTGATGCAGACAGCTATTGTGCAGCATTACCCAAGTACCCAGTGGCTTCACTGAGCGGTGTTGTAACATTCTGCTCCAGTTACTCCAAGTGTAGGAGGTGCTGGGAAGAGCAGAGCCAGGATTGCTGCAGCTCCCCATATTTAGGAAATAAACCAACACAGCAGCAAATAAGTCGTCTGACTTCTTAAACAGGTGATAGTTGATTGGATTATACCTACAGTTTGATTTAGTTATTTTGTAGTTGAAATTTATTTCTCAGTCCTTCTGTCTTATGCCAATTATAAGAAAGTATTAACACTTTGGTATTTTAAGTCATGTCATTTACTAATCATATTTAATAATTTACTACTACATTTAATAATGTAGTGATAGGACAGGGGGGAAGGGCTTTAAACTGAAGCCCTGAAGGAGGGCAGGTTTAGATTAGGTATTAGGAAGAAATTATTTCCTGTGAGGGTGGTTAGGAACCAGAACAGGTTGCCCAGAGAAGTTGTGGATGCTGCAGCCTGGGATAGTGGAAGGAGTCCCTGCCCATGGATGATCTTTAAGTCCCTTTCAACCCAAGGCAGTCTGTGATTCTGTTGAGTGACCAAACTTGGTCCTTTCATCCACACATCTGTTATTCCACAGCAGACCCCTGTGTGTCAGCACATATCTGTTGATGTTTAGAGCTGCTGCATTCTTCAGGTGTTCTTGGTAATCCCATAAATCTCACTCAGCCAAGTGAGGGGCTCTTGTTTCCCTTGCCCTGCCAGCATCAGTACTATTCTGTGTTTTATCACAGCAGACTCTGCAGCTCCTGGCAGACAAATGTAGCACACAGCTATTGTGATTAGCCAGACCCAGCTCTATTGTAGTAGCAGATACCTGTAAAAGCACTGGGTTATGTATTTTTTATTATTATTTCTTTTGTAAGACAGAGGCCAGCAGAACAGGTCTCTGTTGCAGGTCCCAGGGACAGTGCACTGGCAGATTTTTGAAGGGCACACAGCAGGGTTAAGTGTTATGAGCTGTAGTATCTTGAAAAGGTGTAGACTTCCGGCTGTCACTTTCCATTTTATTCTGAAGACATTGGAAGTGTTGCATTGCAAAGGGATAAGATGCCCCTGGAAAGGTGATCAGTAGCACTTTTCACAACTGAATTGTGGCATCTCTCACCACCTGCTGAGGTTTTACTAGTGTGTCTCATTTAAAAAGCAAATTACAGCTTGGCACGCCATCATTGCAGATCCTTGGTGCAAGTCATTGAGCCTTTTATAGTCAATAATGCATTCAGGGAAACAATGGTCTTGTTCCAGAGTGCTGGGGTGAAAGGTATTTTCTATAGTGATGGCTGGTTTCAATTATACTTCAGTTTATAATAAACAGCCTTCATGTGTATGCATATTTGTGTAAATTCTTTGGGGTTTTCTACCCCTTTTTCTGTAGTTCTGTTCTGAATGTACTTTTTTATCATCTGTTATGGAAGGAATAATGTATTATCCTATCTGCCTTTTGTTTTTTACTTTCCCTGCCCTTCCCAGACAGTAGGAACATCATTCTATATGTAACTCTTTGATTGGTGTGTTATCATGCTCTTGTCTAAATTCTGGTCAGTCAAATAAATGGATTGCCTCACTAGCCTGAGCCCTACATCAGAGTAGGTATTTTTGAGATGTACATATGTTTCTTGTCATCTTAATCGTTTCTAGTAGATGCACAAAGTTCTTTGTTCAAGACCTCTGATGCCCTTTCCTTCTGGAACAGTCCCAGTTCACTCTCTGAAGCTGGAGCAGGGCTGCCTTATTCTGCCTGCTGATCCCAAAGTCCTGTGCTGGCTAATCCCCAACTGAAAGGCAATTGTTTCATGTATCTGAAGTTGGTCTCGCTTGAACTCCAGGGTTCATCCCCCAAATCTCACCAAATCTGGGTCTTGCTTGCCTGTAGAAAACATTTATATGAACCAGAAGAGTTTTCAGAGCAGAGTTGGATCGCCTGGAGCAGCTCATCTCTCAGTTGTTCAGTACTTCATGTAAATAACAGAAAAGCAACTCACTTTTGGATACCTATTTTGAGTGTTTTAACAACTTTCTCTTCTGTGTTCTCTTGTTCATATTGTCCTGACTATTCTCTATTTATTCAATTCTGGTTTTGTTATTTCCTTTTAATTATGTTTACTTACACAGATTTTGAGGGGTTTGCCCTCTTACTCTCATATTCTGTGCCTGTATAGAAAACAGATGTCACATTTTCCTCTAAACCCTCATTGTGATTGTCATTTTAGATCTACAGAGCTAATAAAAGTGTGCTACATATTGCTATTCATTCCCTAAGCAACTTCAAGTCACCTCAACTTTCAATGTAAGAACATAAGTAGTTCAGTTGCTGCTTTATTTTGCCAGCTGTATCAACTTGGACTTGCTAAGACATACAAATAGCTGGGGAATTTTGTCTGCTTTTTTTCAAATAGGCATATTTTGAGAGTTCAGTGTTATCACTCATCTTTGGGGGTCTGAGCACCTATTTTCACATACAGAATTGTAGACCTTGGGAAAAGTGAAGGCAAAGAAAAATGAGTTAGTGGGAAAGGGGGAAAATACTTACTTAATACCTTTAACTTCCAGCAATTCTGTAGCTCTTAAATATTTTTCAGCCTTGCTGTTTTAGATGTCATCATAAATGCCAACTGTGCCTTAAGATTTTCATTTCCTAAGCACATTATGTTGAGATAAGTTTCTTTCAGTTCTGTTATGTAGTGTGTAGCTGGTTTTGCCTGAATGTCACTGCAGCAGCAAGATGTGTAAATGTGCCCTGTCAGATGGCAGGTGTGCATGCCAAGTGCAAGTCCTCCTCTGGTGTTTCCTCACTTGGGCCTTTCTGATCTCGTTTTTGTGAAGATCATCTCACTGGAGATTAGTATAAGGGAATTTAAAAAAAACTTTTAAAACGCTCTTTATTTTTACTGTTCCACTTGTTTCCATGGGAACGGGATCTATAAGATTGTCAGGAGTGAACAGCTGAGAGTATTCTACATGTGTAGATTTCATTAGGTGACTCCCAGCTGAGATCTGGGATGACCTAAATAAGTAGTAAACCATTTAGAGGGATAGAAAAAAAGGACCAATTTAGAGAAAACGCTGTATGCATTCTTTTTGTCCTCATTGGATGTGATAAGTAAGAATATACTTATTTAACTGGTTTTGGGTACATGAGTTGCATGGACATACTTGCAGCTTTCTTCAGACTCTTTTTCAGCACAGTAGCAATTCTGTACAACAAACATAGTCCATCCCTTTGATAGGATGGACTTTTTAACAGTGACCTGAGCTGTCTCAAGTGGATGTTTGTGGGCAATGAGGGATACATATGTCAGGAAATTGCAGTTCTACAGTTCAGGTTCACTGAATTTTCAAATGTCAGCCTATGTTTGTGTGTAAGAAGTAGTTGACAACTCCATCTCTGAAATTACCTCGCTTGCTGAAGCTGAGACTAGACCAGATCTCTCTAGCACGAACCTTATATATTCGTTCCTCAGTTTAGAATGGAAACCTTCCTTTTATTGCCAGATAGGCATAAGACTTATCACCACTGAGGATTTGCCTTAACAGTTGTGTCTTCTTAGCAGGTAGTAAAACGCAGAATGGCTGAAGTCAACAGGTTTTGTTGCCCAGTTTCTTATCTCGTGTTATTTTCAGGCACAACTTCTTTGTTCAGTGCTCTGCATGGAAAGCCAGTGCTTGTCCTTGTGTTTTGCTCAACAAGTGCTTTGTGTAGATTAGGCTCCCAAGGGTGCCACTGTGTGCCCGATATCCAAATGTGTTCATGTTAAGTCTGCCAAAACCTTTTCTTGCTCAGGGGTGAGCTCAGATACACTGAGATGCAAAACCCTTCATTCTTAGAGAATTATCATTAAATGATAGGTGTAAAGGTGAGGTAACTTTCCTGCTTAGGATACAAATTTTGCTGCATTTGTAAGACCAGAGGGTTTCTTCCATAAACTGGTGAGCGAGGTCATGGGCTTAAGTAACCAGTGTAACCCTTTTTTCTTAAAATGAGGTAAAGTATCAATAAAGTATTTTGAGGTGTGCAGGATTCTAAAACTGCCATTCCAGGTTACCAGACTGCTGCTGGGCTCGGTGCCTCAATAACTGTTATCTGAGATTAAGAGCTCAATATTAGTCCATCAATCAGTGTGACAGCTTGTGGGAGAGGTGTCTTTCACTACATGTGAAGTTTACCTCCATATCAGCTCATTAGGAAGTAGATATTTTCAACTGCTTGATATATCTTCCCCTGTTAATTGGAACAGCTTTCAGTACTGATGTGTACTAAAAGGCTCTTGCTGATTTTTCTTAAGTCTCCAGTGTTTTGGTTTAAAATAGAATTTAAAAAAATTTGGAATCAATGAAAATAGACTTTAGTATTATATAGCTCACACAAATTTAAAGTTATGTGTTTGCTCTTAATAGTCATCTCTGTACAGCTGTTGAATATTAGTGAAGTTTAAAAATGAGAGGTTGTAAAGTAGTTTTTAGCAGTCTGGAAACAGCTGAGACTTTATCTAAAATCCCAGTGTGGTTTGTATCTTAATCTTCTATTTTATACTTGGATGTGATGAGTAATCTTGGAATCTTCTCTTCACTAATCTTCAAATGGTATGTTGTTCTTCCATTTTAGTGATTTGCTCCTCCTTCATGCTGCATGTAAAATACAGCCTCTTAGCCATGCTATTGTTTAGTCCATTGTTCAACTAGAATTTTGAAGTCTTTCCTCCAAAGGATGCTTTTAACATATCTTTTCCAGAAGTCCTGGAACTCCCGGCTTAAGAATTAGCTTTATGCTGCTGCTGCTTTCATCAACATTAGCAGGCGTTTTCCTCATTTGAAAGGACTGTAATCAAAAAGTTTTGAAAGTAAAGCAGCACATTGGGATGGGTGAAGTTTGAAGGAGGTTTGAATGGTCAGCTTGTCTAAGCCAGACAACCCCTGCCAGCTTTTGTGAGTGTCAGGTCAGGGATTTCATGCAGGGAGACTGTCAGAGACTACCACAGAGTGAGTTCTGTCAGACTTCTCAGGCACTGAAAATGACATTTTTGGATGTTGGAAGTCACCTTGTTTCCACTCAGTATCTAGGACTGGTACCTAAGAGCACACTCTGTATTTGTAAATATACCTTACCCAGCGTGGCCCAGTGCAATGGCTAGGTTGAGATATTCAGTGCTAACCTTTTTCCAAATATTTTATATGTATGATGTTTAAACTGCTTGTTCTATTAAAAAATTTTGCGGATTTTAAACATTTTTCTTGCCCAAAGGTGAATTCCTCTAAAAAGGGAGATCTCAGCAGGCTGTCTGGGAGCAGAGTGGAAAGGCACAGGCACAAAGCATGAGAGATCTGCTTTGAATGAACTAAAGCCCTGTCCGTGTTTGATCAATCCATTTTGTTTTATTCTTTGAAACCACTTATTGAAGTGCTGAGCCTTTACTTTCTTACAGAACTAATAGATTTATACTATTAACTGCACAGTTAACAGCTAACTTTAGGGCTTTAATTTCTAAGTTCAAATTGAGATATTGATTCAGAGTGAATACATAAATATTTCTGAAGAGAATCACCCCGTAAGAGGAGGATATTTTGGATATTTTTTTCTTTCTTAAAAATTTTAAGAAGCAGTAGCATGTTGAGGCTTTTATTTTAAGCTGCCCTATGCCCATTTAAAAAGCTCTTCTGTATTTTAAAAACAACATGGTTTTTTTAAACAATGTTTTAATGTTTGTTTTTTAAACAATTCTGTTTGGTGTGGTGGAGAGTTTAGTGGGTTTCTGATTCTTTTTTCTTTTTGAGACCTCTCTGGGAGCATACAGCATATCTTCAATTAAATGTGACTTTAATGTTGGTTGGTTTTGGTTCTCGTTTTGGTTTTCTTTCCTGCTGCTTCTACTCCAGTGGATCAGTACATCTAAAAGCCAAGCTAAAACTTCTGATGAGGAACAACATTTTTGTATACAGAACTATAAATATTTCTGTGTTTTGATAAAAAAAAAATCCCTCTCTAGTGCTACATTGATGACTGCTCAGTAGAAAGTTGATTCAGTTATATTGAAGCTCTTTTTGGCATGTTGGTAATCTTTTGGAGTAGCAGATTATATATTAAGTGTTTGGTGAGCCTTTGATAGAAAGTGTATGGAGAGCAATATATCTATAAAATATAAATACAGCCTGTATTTCCTTCTTTGCTGGGCCCCAGTAATTTTCTATTAAAACTTTTTATTAATAGATATTTAATGTGGAGTTTCTGAAATCAAACTTGTGTGATGTTCTGTGGTTATCTTCTTTTAACTACTGCCTTTCCACTGAACTTGAAGTAATTATTCATAATTAAGCCATATATATATATACATGGGACACATAGGTGTGTGTATGCATATGCACAATACATATTTTTCCTGGTTTTCAGACCCTTCTGTTTCTTTTCAGTGGGATGCCATCACTGAAATGGATGAACACAACCGTCCCATTCACACCTACCAGGTGTGCAACGTGATGGAACCCAACCAGAACAACTGGCTGCAAACCAACTGGGTGTCCCGCGACGCCGCGCAGAAAATCTACGTGGAGATGAAGTTCACCCTGAGGGACTGCAACAGCATTCCCTGGGTGCTGGGGACCTGCAAGGAAACCTTCAATCTCTACTACATGGAGTCAGATGAGCCTCATGGAGTAAAATTCAAGCCAAACCAGTACACTAAAATCGATACCATAGCTGCTGATGAGAGCTTTACCCAGATGGACTTGGGCGACCGAATCCTCAAGCTCAACACGGAAGTTCGTGAGGTTGGGCCGATCAGCAAGAAGGGATTTTATCTCGCTTTCCAGGACATTGGAGCATGCATTGCTTTGGTGTCAGTCCGTGTCTATTACAAGAAGTGCCCTTTCACGGTCCGGAATTTGGCCATGTTTCCTGACACCATTCCAAGGGTGGATTCCTCCTCCTTGGTGGAGGTCCGGGGCTCCTGCGTGAAGAGCGCCGAGGAACGGGACACCCCAAAATTGTATTGTGGGGCAGATGGGGATTGGCTGGTGCCTCTGGGACGATGCATCTGCACTGTGGGATATGAAGAACTGGATGGTTCCTGCCATGGTAAGCAAACACTGTTCGACTTTTCTTGTTTTTTTAATTTTTAAGAGAAGTCGTACGCTGTCATATTCTCTTCCACTGTCTATAATAGTTTCAAAACGACTTGAGAATGAGGTGCTTTTCTGTAGTAATGGTTGTGAACAATGAGATCACAGTGGCTGCTGAGGCTGTCTGCTGTGGTTCAACATGGGCTTTGTAGCAAAAAGGAGGAGAGAGAGTCCATATCCATCCTTTACCAAAATGACTCTGCTATTTTGCTCAAGAATTTCTCAGACTAGATGGTGTTAGGCAAGCTGCACGGCAACCTTGGATAATAGAGAGCATTAAAAGCACTATGCACTGTAATCAGAAAATGAAATTCACTTTGTTGTCTGATCTTGCTGGCATTAATTATCAAAATACACTGGTTGCAAAGGTACAATGTTGCCAATGCCATTATTGGAAGCCAGCCTAAAATTGTACATAAGGTCAAAAGGTTTCACTCTTAATGAGATAAGGATTTTTTTCTCTGAAACTTCAATGCTGAATGAATTCCTGTCCATTATGCAAGTGAGTCATAAGCTAGATCTGTACGTGAGCAATACAGCCAGCAGTCAAAGTCTACAGAAATGTTTTCTCCAGTACATTGACTCTACTGGTTTATAAAATTGGCCATCTGATCTGCTGAGCAGGACCTTCCAAGTGAAATGGAGTACCCAAAGCCATGAGTTTTTGCCTATTCTTATCTATTTGCCCCAAGAATTACAAATTACTAGTTTAGAAAATTCTAATCTAATAGAGCTTCCACATGTTTTGAAATAATATTCATAGTTGGATGTTGTCCACTTAATCTTCTACAGTGAATCTAATATTTATACTATTTTTCTTCCTGACAGTTTTTCAGAGTACATTTGTCTTGCTTGTGAATATCATGCTCAAGGCAAGCCCAACTGCGTTTCATATGAGATGCTTTCATAACTAAAAGAGCACAATTTAATTTCTGTAGTTCCCACTCTGCAGTGTATAAACCATGAGTGGAAGGGTTCCTGTTCAGGATGGCCACGTTTGTTCCAGAGCTGGTGGTGGAAATGCATATTTGGACAGCTGGGAATGCCTTTGTACAATGGGATGTTTTCAGTGTGGCTGTTGAGTGCTGTGAACTGAACCATGATGTGTGTGTTGATAGACATCTTTCAGACAGCCATTTTGTTCTGTTTGAGACTTTGCTTCTTGGCAAATTCAGAGTTTAAAAGAGTTGTTGCTTATCATTAAATCCTGAGCAAACTCTTTAATACCCGTTAAATTTAAAAAATACCTGAACATTTTTAAGTCTCTGAGGGGAAAATTTTTAAAATTTACATTGAGCTTCTTTTCAGAGAAGCAGAGAGTGGGGGAAGAGCAGAAGCTGCTCTATCTTAGCCTGATAAGACCTGATCTATATTTATAAAATATTCATATTTTCCCCAAAACCCCAACCCAAAGCCCTTTTGCCTCTCCCTTTGCAAATCTGAGTCTTGAAAATGTTTTGCACCGTTGTCAGTGCTTTGTGCAGGCATAATCTGTGACATACTCAGGAGAGAACAATTTCTTTCTTCTGCATGAAAAACAGTCAGAATAACAATTTTGCATTTTGAAGTCTGTTCTGAAAAATAATTGGGTGGTGGGCAATACTTGCTGATACCTGAGTGTATTTTTCCTGTTTACACATGGTGTCAAATTTTTGGTACCCCAGCCTGTGGCTCAATGGGGAGTAAGCACTCCATGGCAAATATGGCTTATTGTCACAGAATTTAAAGAATAAATTTATGTTTTGATATTTGTGGAGATAGACTCTCTATTTACAAAATACTAAATGGCATAAGGAAGTATATTCTGCCTTTGTCATTGCTCATCATTTTGCAAAGCAGCAAGAGTGGGAATAAAACCAGTCTTTGATCAGTTTTACTGCTGATGTTTAAAATCATAGGTTATTTTCAGATGCCTAAATCTCATTTACCTGCTTTTCTAACTGGCAACATTTCAATTATTTCAATATCTGTCAGATTTATGCATCTCTCTCCTTGTCTGTGGATTTCTAAGTATTCCCTAACCATTGCATTTTCTTTTAAAAGCATCATTTCAGAGCCAAAGTGTCTGAGAAGAATTCCCAGCTGGATTGAAAATATCCATACCTGTTAAATGTATACCCAAATGTCTCTAGTTAGTTCAGAGGCATTTTAATAGGAATTTTTTCACTATTTTGACTGTCTTCCTTTTCTGAAGTCAGTGGGGGGAAAAGTGGCATTGACTGCAGGAAATTCCCAGGTATTTGTGTGTTCTGTACATTTTTATTGAGCTAATCTGGAATATACCAATCTTCTCTAAATTTATTACGTAAACAATCTCTGTCTTTGATTTGAATCTACTTTTCAAGACTTCCCCCTCAAAATCCTGAAATAGCAGCATCATCCACATGTTCTTCTGTATCTTCAGGCATAATGAATAAATTGGAAGCAGTAATTTGGCAATGCTGATCAGAAATGGCTTTGATATGAACTGCTGGCTTTGCTAATTCATTGACACCAGCCCCATTACCGAGTTGCAGTTTAGAAGGAGGAGATGCTGCACAGGATTCTGGTAAACAACAATTAAAAGTGGCATGTTCAATACTCTCTGTTCTCTGAATGTCAGCCCAAGATATGAGTTGTGCTAAATTTAGCAAATGTATAATATATACAGGTCATATCAGGACTTTGGTGAAGGTTTTTTACATAGGAGCAAACAATCATGACAAAGGAGCCTTTTATAAACTTTGCCATAATGGTTCAGTTCTGTTTGGGCATGATATAGAAATAATTGGATGACTGTTAACTGAAGTTTGACTTTTTAATGATTTACCAAAACTTATCTGAATTACTCAAGGTTAGGAATTAATTGCAAAGAAAAATTCAATTATATATAGCAAATACTAATTATTATAGTAATTTCACATTTTGCTTTAGTCCTAACCAATCAAACACAGTGCAAAAGTGTAGTTCACCAGCCATAAAAATTTGATTCTTCTTGAGGAATATTCTTAGGAAGCCACAGCTTCCTAAGTGAGGTGTATTTGGTGCAGCTGAAGCAATGCTAAGTGTTAAAAATGTAAAACAACAGGCACTGACAGACTCACCTGGTTTATTTTAATTGAGACAAATGGAATAAGAAGTGAAAATGTAAAATTCAAATCTTCTGACCTTGAGTTGACTGAACAACACTTCCTAGGGATACTAATGCCTGAACACATGGAGTTTTTAATTGAACAAACACTTCTTTCCATTATTCATCACTTGAAGCTGTGGTAATGTTTCAGTGTTAGGATTTCTGCTTTGGCAGCTGATCTTTCTTCTTCAGCCCTTCCATCTGATCCAATAGGAAACTGCTCTCATTTTTCAACTGTTCGCTATTCCCCTCCTCATATATGTCCCAGTAGTGTGGCTTTGTTAGTGGGAGACCAAGCAGTTCATGTTACAGTCGTGCTTAATTACCCGTGTGCTAGAATCAAAACAGGAAAAGAGGGGAATAAAGTGCTTTGGAGCTGCAAGTTTGAGTTACATTGTGTAAGGTTCCTTTTGGGTTTTCTTCCATGTGTTTATTTGCTCATGAGATCGATTCTTTACCAAGCACTGAAGGAAGCATCTTTAAAGGAAAAGCATGGAAAGGTTTTTGATTACAAAAAAGGGACAAAAGGAGATTTAATACAAAATCTTCTATGGCTACAAATTATCTTTCTGAGGGAAAACCTTTCCACCAGAGTCCTTCCTGCAGCAGAGCTGGCACTGTTCACTTGTGCTGGAGTAGATCCCTAAGATACAAGGGGTAAAATTTCAAATTTCTGTTTCCTGTCAGCCAGAAACAAAAGTTTGTCAAAGATGCTGAATGAGTGAAAGACTAAGAGGATCTACTGACAATTTTGTCTCTGCTGCAGAATGGAGCAATCACAATCCTCTCTGCTTTGATCTCTCATTGCTATCATTTAAATAGTTGCTTTTAATTAGTTGTTTTTTGAATAATATCTGACTTATTGGTCAATTTTTGTAAAAATGGAAATTTTTTTGGTAAACAGCCATATGTTTAATGAAATTTATAACATATTCTTAACTTTGTGACTGCTCTGAAAGGACTTGACACGTTTTTCCTGTGTTTAGGCAATGATGGTTTATTTTAAATTTATGTGAGTCTGAAGAACTTTAGATTTCACCGTTGCAGTGACAGCACTTGAAACCTTTGGGATTATTTGTGATACATATTTTTCACTGGAAAACATCCTCTTTAGCCTGTGTAAGGCTGCACATCTGTGAACACTCAATACAAATTTTAACTTTCCATTCTGAATACAGATAAAGTTGAGTTGTGATTTGTCAATTCCAGATTCAGTTCTTAGGTGGAACTGCTAAATAGTTGTTTTTCGTACAATCCAAGAACAAGGATGGGGAAAAAAATAGAAGTTGGGGATAATAGCAAATCTATAGGTAAGAATATAGAAAAGTAATTGATAATGACCTGTTCAAAGCGTCTGAATATATTTATCCACTTACGGCTGCTAGCATATGGGAAAACTGAACTCAAGGCCTGTATGCATTAGGAAAAAAGAGTATTTACAGTACAGTAACAAAAATTTAAATTACTCACTGTTTTCAGCAATGAGGGGACATTGATCGTGCTACTGGTGGCACTTTTCTGTTTTTATATCCTGGTTTTAATTTCTAAATGGCAGGTCATGTGCCAAGCTATTTCAGGCTGTATCTCTTTCATTTTTACTTTTTTCCACTTGTACAACAAAAAACATTTTGTCTTTAAGGCTTGCAGTTAGTATGAATTAAAAATAGCACTGTTGCCTGGCTGAAATAGGAAGTAAATGAGGGATGGTGAACTGTGGCATGGATGGGATGTTACTGTCAGAAGGATGAATTTTTAGTAAGTTGTACCAATCTGGAGAGATCTGGTGTGGCTTTATTCAATAATTTCACCTTTTTTTTCCATGCCTTTGGGTTGTTTTGATGACTGTTTCTGGTTTGGGGTTAATTTGTTGTGTATTCATTTGTTTGGATTTTTTTTTTTAATTGTAGCATTTTTGTATCTTCTTTTCAGTACCTAAAAAATGTGGATATTTAAGTTAGTTACTGATTTGAGGGGATTTTGCAGGAGGAGGGTGTCCTTTTGGTTTTGTTTGTTTTTTTGTTTTGTTTTTTTTTAGTGCAACAAAGTGCTGGGAATTAAGTACCTGTCTTCAATTACTGTCTAAGTTAACAGCCAGGAAAAATATCTGTGCTGTATAAATTCACATTGTAGCTCACAACCAACCCTTTTTTACTTAATTTACAGCCATCTGCTGATTGTTCAGCTGGACAAATTGTAACACAAAAAGTCTAATAAAACAGCTGAAAAGGGTCGCTGCTTCAGAAGTAAGGATTTAAAGAAGAAAAAAATAAAAAATAAAAACCCTTTACATTTGATTTTACATACTAAGGAAACTCCAGTGATAATAAATGATCAAAGTTTGCACATTCTTGTCACGTCATACCTGCATTATTTTGAGCAAATAAAGAACCTTACAATAGCCACTGTAACCTGGTTTCCAGAGTATTTCACTGTAAAAATTCAAATCAAAGCCTTGATTTTTGTAACTGCACCTAAATAAATTATGCATAAATAGAAAACTTATTGTTTGCAAACTGAATTAATGTTGGAAATTGCTGTTTTCACTCTGATACTGAAATGTGCATTGAATAGAAACCTGCCTTGATAGCAGAACAAGGAAGCCAGCTGAGGTTAAATAGCGAGTTTCAAACTGAAAAACTTCAATATTTTCTGTTTGTACACGCAGACATGAAACTTCAGCAACAAAAGCATGCTGATAACTCAAGTGTGTCTTGCCTCAGGTTTTGTGCTAGTGAATATTGCTGGATATTGATCCTACCAGCTATCCTTGATAAACAGTAGACAAAAATTGTCCAAGGGACTGCAGGGATTGATTTTGCTGTTGTTGTGTGACTTGGTAACAGAGCTGCATGATTTGACATTAGCAGCAGCCCACAGTAAATTAGGTATTTGCTCTTGCTCTGCTGAAAGAAGTGCACTGCAGTGATGGCCACACGGAAAAATTGTGGTATTAATTGGAACAAACTGTTTTAACTTTTACAGAAAATATAAATACAAGTGTATCTGTACATCTGTACATTCAACTGTATGTAGAGTAAATACATTGTAAAACTGTTAGTCTTTTTTTACTGGAAGTTTCTCCTGTGCTGCCAAAAAGCAGGAGGACTGGCAGCTTGGATGCTGTGGCACAGGAGGGGAAGAAGGAATGCACTGACTGTGTTATTGTCCTGTGTCCCTCACTGTCATAGGATTTGTCCTCAAAATGTGTGTCACATCCTAGAGACACTATCAGAATCTGTGCCACTCCGTTCTTGGGTAATGCAGCTTTTTATTTTTTTCTCAGTTTCTGTTTTTTGGGTTGTTTTTTTTCTTCTTCTGGGAGTCAGTAACTGAAGCTTCAGTTCAAACATTTCACATTAATTTGCCTTTGAAGATGTTCATTACACTTTACACCTGATCAACCTTAACTGTTTCACCAGTCAAGTATATTGAATGGAGGTGAGTTTTGTTTGAGTGAAGCCCTTGGCCTGCTGTATTTACTGAATGTAAAATTTCAGCGTTGGTTGCTTGCATCTTCCTACAGCTGAGGGGCTTTTCCTGCAGCTGGAAGAGAAGTGTGGTGAGGGGTTTTTTTGTGGCTGAATATATCCTCAGCATATGGGTTTCCTCAGTGTGCTGAAAATGTACATCTGAGTTTGGAGGAGGTCTTGTGTGACCAAAATAGAGGAGAGTAAAACCATAATGCTTCACTTTTAAAGCCCTGATAACACTTGTGGAATACAAAATGCCTTGTGCTACTCGTGGAATTTGTTAAAAGTTGTGAAAGAGAAATCCTTTGTGAGGAAGCTGCAGCAAACCTTGGCCACTAATTTCCAGAGGAACACAACTGTGTGCACTGCTTTAAAGATTTCCATGGCCATTTCTTATAGTAGAGTAACAGTTCTGGCATAATAAGGGCTTGATATATTTGTCTTAGAAAATTCAGTTTCTAGCATTGTTGTTATTCCTGTTGGAGCCCTGAAAAATTAATATAAGCTAAGAGAAAAAATTTTAGTCATAGTTCTCAGTGAAAGTTTCCAAGCTTTTTTGCTACAATAGATTGTGAATTTTTTCAATAAGAAATTTGACTCAAATTGTAGAATATATGTAATTCTAATTATATAATTATCATATCTATAACAGATTATAACATATGTAATACACTGGCTCAGAAATTCTCAAAATCTAGAAATTAGATTTTTTTCTTTTTGAAGATTGTTCTCCTTAGTCTTCTGAGCAAAAGCACCTAAATTTATGCTTTGAAATAATGGAAACATTTTAGAGTATAGTTATCATTTCAATATAGATTATGTCCCCCTTTGAGAACTCATAAAGTGGAAATCCAAAATCTGAAGAAAATCACCAGTACTTTCTCTGAGGCAGGTTATTAATCAGTAACACATTCACAAATAAACCATAAAGCATGTTCTGTAATGAAACTGTTCCCATAGATGTTTAGCATCACTTTATTCAGTCAATTATTAAAACATTTGTGCTGAGAAACAGAATTTCAGAAGTGATCAATAAGAGGTTTTCTCTGGCGTGGCATGGCCTAGGAATCACAAGCAGCAGGGAATGCACAGAGAGATTTCTCAGGAGCTTTGTCTTGAATACAAAAGAACGTATGTGGATGTTTAAAAAACTTGAACTAAATTTGCTTTTTGCTAGTCTCAGTAATAATGCAAATAAGCTGAGGTTTCCTTTAGCCAACACGCTTTGCCTTTTCTTCCTGAACCTTAAGGTGGAGAATAATATTAAAAAATTAATATCAGTTGTCTTAGAAAAACTTACACAGACTATAAGGTCATTCTGCATCACAGAATAATTTAGATTTTAAGGGCAATGTTATTCAAAAAGTTCTCAGAATATGCACCAACCAAAATTTGTGTCATGTGAAGCTTTTTTTGGGCAAAGCACTTTGGAGGCTACTCACAAGCTTAAATGGGAAAAGCAAAAAAAATGGATGGCAAAAGCAGTGTTGTTAATGACAAAATTTATGACTGACACCTTTGCTTAAGAGAAAAGGGAAAGGAAGAAAAACTCCCATGAAAATGGAGGCATCACTTGGAGATTTTTCCATCTTGCAACTCAGTAGTTTCAAGAGGAATCAAGGAGATG
Source organism: Acridotheres tristis (assembly GCA_037013685.1). Taxonomy (NCBI): domain Eukaryota; kingdom Metazoa; phylum Chordata; class Aves; order Passeriformes; family Sturnidae; genus Acridotheres; species Acridotheres tristis. Next base: position 3,550,000 of record CM072884.1, read on the forward strand.
GCTTGGCTTTTGAGTTGCACTGCTATTGGAAAACTTGCAGGGCTCTTGGCAGGCGGGGAGGATCAGAAACTGGAACTCCAGAATGTCAGCTACCTCAGTTTTGGATGCCAATTCTGAGCAAGAAACTGTAGATCTAAATTAACAAAGATTTACTGTTTGACATGTCTCACAGTCCCATAGTGTTTCAGTAGATGCGCTGAAAGTTCTCCCTTGAAAGGTTTTCTGTGATTTTTTTGTTGTTGTTGTTTATTTGGATTAGCTTCCACCCCCCTTAATTCTACTTTTAGGAGTCCCATCAGATCCCAGGAGAATATTCTGCTGGGAAGAACCTTGAGTTTTCTGAGGTTGCTGACCTGGATATGCTGGGCTCTATTGAATCCTTCTATCCTGCAAAGTAAATATCCCAGCAAGGGAAGGTGATCCTTGGGAACCAACGTGCTGCAGTGAGCTTGTGCTGTTCTAGCTGTGTATCTAGGGATGTGTGTGCTAACAGCAGAATAAATTATGTAAAACAGGTCTCTTACCTACCAGGGAAACATCTAACTCAGTCAAGGACTGCACTTGAAATGTCTCTCTTTAAAGAAAAGTTGCTTCAAAGGGATACTGATCAAAGCATGAATAAATTCCCAAAGGACATGGAAATGTATGCATAGAGAGATTATACTCCAAATGCTAACAATGAATGTTTAGTTATTTGGTATCTGACCATTATATAATAATAGTTATGGATGTGAAATGTCTTAATTTTGCTGTGACAGCTTGACTGTATTCCCAGATGTTTAATATTTCAAAGCTTATCTTACATATATTCATAAACAAGATGAAAGTGTTAATTCTAATTAAAATGATGCACAGTTCAGTAGCAGCCCTAATAAAGTCCCTGTGGAACAGTGAATTTAATAGCAGTCTATCTTTTATGCAGAATCAAAATGTAGATTTCAATTTTACTGTAAACCAGTCTTCAAGGAGAAGCTGAGAAGTCGGGATGGAAGAAGTGAAAAATCATATTAAAGAGTTATTTCAATATATGCAGAATTTTACATACTAGTAACTGTGTGTAATGGTAGTTCAGAAAGAAATTGGGGTGGGGGGAGTACAGGCAGGCAACAACCCTTCCCAAATTTAATGAATAGCCCAGTGTCCTGAAGTACATATTTCACTTGGTGAATATTTATAGGTCATGCTTGTGGTAATATTCCTCATCATATTTGCCTCTTACAGTTTTTCACGCAATTATTTTTAATCACTATTTAAGAAACCGCAATTTTTAATGTAATTTAATATTTACACACGTGTGTGTTCAAGATGCCCTCATAAGGATATTGAGAACTTGCCTGGAGTCATTGTGGGGTGAGAGACTGGAATAAAAGATGTAAACTTTTATTATTATTATTTTAAGGCAGAATAAAATTTCCACCTCCTTTAACAGAAAAAATAAAAGGTAAAAAGTCAGGAGGTGGTAACGACCCTGTGGAGAGTCCAAGTGGAATGCCTGGAGACAGGGTTGGTTTGTAGCATTTAGGTGACCAGGAAAGGCAAATCCCAGATTATGAGGAAATGTACATTTTTCTTTTCAAGATCTGAATAGGGATTCTTTGACATGCAGTAAATTAATAATACATTTAATTACTGCTGTGTGTATTTCTCTCGGTAAACTAGGAATTATTACCATTTTGCCTAGTTATCTCAGTTGTTTAATATCATATACCCAGTTAGCAGATCATGTTAAATCCTGTTAGTAAGAGAAATTCTGTGAATTTCTTTTTCAGTTCTCAATAAAGACCTGAATCCTCCCCAGAAGAAAGTTCTGGAGGAAAATATAGATTGATCAGAATTTTTTCCCCCTTCTATATTCTTTTCTTATCAAACATTATGTAAACTGATAGTGAAAAAAAAAATTAGAAATTCTCCATTTTAAAAGCCTTCCAGGTATGTTGGAATTTTTTTTGTTGTTGTTCTTACTGGAATCACACAAAATGTTTAGCTTTTGTCAGAAAATCAGATTCTAATCACAAGGCATTAGTATTTGGGGTTTGAGGCGTTCGTGTTTGTTTTCATTTTGTGGGGTTTTTTTAAGTATTTCACTTATATTGTTTTGGGTTTTGTGGGCTACATTGTTTCTTCTACTTGATCAGGTGACTAAAAGTTTGAAATAAAATTTCATGTTTGAAACTTTTTAATAATCGATGAAAATCCAATTATCTAGTGAAGAGTCTCCAAATAAACTACAATGTTTAACTGCAAAACAGCTGAACAATTACATCAAAAGAGGATGAAGTTAGTAAATATTGTTAATATAAACAAATCATGCATTTCAAGTTAGACATGAGGTAGATTTGCAGATAATTATTGAAATATACTTCTTCTGACCTGTGGACTTTTTAAGAGGTTGTTTAGAACTTCCAGAGATAAATGCTGTGCTCATGGAAACACTACACACTAAACTCAGAATTTTCAATATCAAGCCATTTAATCATTAGCAACTCTGGGTTCTGATCCTGATGAGACTTTTAAAATTCATGTGGAGATGGGATGATGCTGCAGTTTGGGGGTAGTGAGTGAAAGGTCTGTAGTTTCCAAAGGAAAATAGTGGCTAACTTCCATTAAGGTCATGCAAATAAGAAATAAGTCAGTGCTTGGCCAAGTAATTGTTAATACATCAGGAAAAAAAAAAATCTAGTCATCAACTTTATAGCTTCATAATCCTCTACTATTTAAATTTAATACCTGTGCAGCACTTCTCCATAGAAGTGGGTGCTTTGTTTTAGGCTTTTGTTTGTTTTTTGTTTGTTTGTTGGTTTGTTTTTTTAGTATAAATGTGCAATATATGAAGCAAAGTTGCCACGAAAATCTACTCTAAGAGTTGAGGCTGTTTTATGCTGACACATTCTGTTGGATTATTTTGTGGCATTTTTAAACTTTGTGATGTGTTTAAATCTAAAAATGCCATAACAAACTCCTGTGAGTAGAGAAACCTTGCTTAAACTGAATTCCTCTTCTAAGGGAGGAAGTGGCCTAACTAAATGAGAATACTTCTTTTGCAACAACTACCTTGAGCACGAGTGGGTTGCTGTGAAATTTAACGACAATATAAATTTAAAAATCTGCAAGTGATTTTCAGATTGCTCTCTGTGGCCATATGCTGTTGTTTTAAAAACACAGGTCATGCTATTCACCATATCCTATGGAGAGAAGTAATTTTTATTTTTTTTTTTAACTGTGAAGTAAAAATGTGAGTAAGCTGTCTATGGATAAAATGATATGGTTTCATAAAATACATTGCCTAGTCTAATGATCCCAAACTAACATCATTATTTTAAAAGGCAGCCTTGAGATTGTTCTTATCCCATGAGTGTTGAATTGGAATAAATTTGTGTGGCAGTAAGAGAAAAAGACCCACAGATGAAACACTCTGATATCTTACTACTCGTGTACCAGTGCCTAAGTTCTCTTACATTGTCAACGTACCTTTTAAACATTTTCCAGTCTTTTCACCTCTTTTTTCTGGTGCTGCAGTGTCCAAACAAGGATTCCTAAATGTGGTACTGACTCTTTTGCATGTATCTATGAACTCTTGCTTTGTAAATGTGTTGTGAAATTTTGTGATTAGAAAGAAGTATTTTTATCCACAATGTGAAAGCTCACATTTCAAAATTCTCAAGTTTTCACAGGGTTTTCTTGGTTACTGTTGTTTGTGAGTTGTGGTTGGTTGTTTTTGGTTTGTTTTTTTCCCTGAAGAGCTCATCTTCTATATAAAAGTATTTATTAAAGAATAATAGCAATGGTGAATCTATGGGCAGTATTTAGTGAAAACTTTATAAAGATTTTTTCGGGGGAATTACTTTTTTGGTTTGGGGTTGGGTTGGAGGGAGGAGGGGGCTGGGGCAATTTGTTTTGCTTGTGTGTGGGTTGGAGGGGGGGGGATTAGGTTGGTTTGTGGCTTTTATCCTTCTTTACCTAAGTGTTAACAGTAGCAGCAGAGCAATTTAACCTGAACATCAAGGACAAGGGCACAATGAAATCTTCTGTAAATGTACCAGTGAGTGGTAGTAACAGTAAAGATACTCAAGTAGTGTTTCGTCTTTTGCTTTAACTTTGAGAGCATCAGCACTTTTACTTTTCCAGACAGATTCCTCTGGGTCTTTCTGCAGCTACTTTATTTTCCCCTTCTGAAGGGACTCAGTGCTTTGTCGTTGACTTTTGTGGAGTTTATTTGTTTGTTGAGGGGTTGTTTTGTTTATCCAGAAGACTTCAGCAGAGATACAAACCATGGGCGTTCTGAGGAACAATCAAATGGTTGCAATGGCTGTCATTCCTGAGAGAAGTCCACGGTAAAGCTATTGCAGCAATAATATGTGGCTCTTTTTCTCAAAAAGGACTTGTGCCTGAGAGAGTTGCATGATCTTAATTCTACTGTGAGCAATTAGCTGTGGCAGGTATCTTGAAAACGGGATAACTTGAAAGAAACCTTCTATTTTTCTTCATTAGACTTCTGTGCTAGTGACAGTGGGAAAAGGCAATGAATCCTTAAAAATGCTTTAAGAATCAGTAGACTGTGTAGTTTGAATATACTGAATATACAGGGGGTCGGTGGTGTTGTTTTGAGCTTTACCATTTTAGTAATCTTGCTTAATACCCTGTTAAAGTCATCAACTTAAAAGTATTACTTTTAGCCCCTGCTACATGTCTTAAAGTAGTTTTTATTTGGTCTGAAATGTTACTACACTGCTGTACTCTGACCTTCTTGGAGCATTCATTCTGCATCCAGACTGTGCTGTAGCAGGGTGGAAAGGGGGCAAAACTGGTTTTTTTTTTTTACATGTGGAAAACAGGTCGTGAGTGTATTTGAAAACTGTTTTGGCTTCCCTGCAGAATTACAGCACGCAGATTTGTGAGATTGAAAAATAGGGACAAATGAGTGAATGCATTTTATTTATTAGCAGCATCCCTGAGATATTTCACTTTTTACATTTAAATATTGTCAGGACATTACATTTCAAAACATAATAATTCCCCTGGGAGAGTGTTGTGGCAGAGCTTGCCGTAGTCAGTGTTCAGAATGCATTTGCCAAGGAGTGTTTATCTCTCTTCTCCCTAAGGTTGTGATGCTCCTCTTCGGAGGGGATGTCTGCTGGTCAGTGAATTTCACATTCTTTCAGAACAAGAATTTGCATATCAAAGGCCCGATAGGAGTAAACACACTTTATACTTCCATCTGTCACTCTCTTCCCACAGAGACACAAAATAAGAACAGTGTAGCAAGCAAGAGGTTTAATTTTTTGCTCTTTAATTCTATCCCATTTTGCTTTGAAATACGAAGGATGCCTGGATGCAGTTTTCCATAGCTGTGTTTCTTTCTATTAAGGTCTCTTGACTGAAGCTACTCTAAAAATAAAATCAGTACTCTTTGGAAAAGTGGCACTTCTGAGACAAAAAAAAGAGAATACCTTTGCTCTTCATTTCTTAACTCTGTATTTTCTAATATTTAAAAAGGAACAAAAAAATAATCTCAGAACATCTTTAGTCTTTGTCCGGTAATAGAACTTGAACTCTAACTATCTTTATCTTCTTGAAAATTAAATATTATTAATATTGTTTTCTAAAGCAGGCATAATTTTTCAGTGTCTATGGGAAATGAGATCTGTTTTTGTTTTCATTTCTCACTTCTCTTGCACTGGTTCCCAATAGAAATTTTTCTTTTTAATTTCAAGGAATGAACTTGTTCATAAACCAGGATTAGGGCTGTGTTAGAGGTTACCAGCAGTGATCAAAGTGCCTTTATTCTGAGCGTGTGCATTCAAGTTTATTTTGAAGCCTGAACTCATTCATTTAGGAGGAGTTCAGGTGAGCATCTCTGCCCAGCCCAAGCAAGTCTGGTGCTAGCAGGGTGTCACTGGTGTGGGGAGCAGCTGCATGAGGATCCCAATGGAACAACAGTTCGTCTGCTTATTAACCCCTTCTGAGATGGTCTCCACAGGCTCAGCAGGGAAAACTCTGGGGGCACTCTGCTCTCCCCCATCTCAGTGTGCTTCCATTGAAGCAACAGATCTCCCCCTTCAGTTTTCATCGTGGTATTTTCAGAATGAAAAATCCAGATTCGGTGCCGAGTTTTCTAGTCTCTTTTCTCTTTTCATCATTTCTGAAGCTGTTCATCACTTGGCAGGAGTTCATTGTGTGAGACCAAAGAGAGGATCATCTGAAGTTTCTATTTGTTGTAGCTTGAAACCAAATCTGGATTTGCTGGCAAAGAGTTTTATTATCTTTGATGGAGAGGATGAGTTCACAAACTCTTTGGAGCGTGAATCTCGTTTTTTTTCACTTAAACTTGTACAGTACCGAGCCCAGAAGGGTTACAACCTCTACTGGGTTCTTTGAGCAATATTTTAAAACTATAAACTTCTAAGGCATCTGCTTGGAAGTTCAGAATGCTGGATGCAGCCAAAGGCCTCACTCTCCATTGTCTTTAGAAGTCATCTTTTTGGCAGAGGTTAGTGTAGAAAAATATTCAACTAAATGTCATCAATCAACTCCTGTATCCAATAAAAAAATAAAAATAAGCTGCTGTGAAAGACCTCTAAATGAAGCTGGAGATTTTCCTTTTCCCCTCGGTAAAAGTTTCACAGGATAAATTAATCTGGCAACAACAACCACTGTGCAACTGCATGGGCTCAGTGAGTGAACAGGTGTAGCTACTGAACTAAATTATCTTCTGTCATGTGGGGCTGCAACACAGCAAATTCTAAGTGCCAGGACAAGTATGTCAAAAATAAGTCTCTAACATGACAGAATGCACACAAGGAGAATATCTTAGAACGTTTTACTGGTTTCCTTCATCATTTTACTTATGTTTCTCATTCCTCATCAAAAGCAGCACTGAAATTATTTTAAAAATATGTTCAATTTTTGGCATTTGTTTTCCCAGACTTTGGTTTGTAGAGCTTTCTTCTGGTGGACCTGTTCATGGTAAGATTTTGAAACAGAGGGGCTTATAAGGAGATTGCTGTTAAAAAAGCAGATGCCTGTATTTCCTAAGGAGAGGAACTTGTTTCATAACTGGGGTTTTTGATCTTGGATACCATAACGAAATTTGTCCTCTGCTTTGCTTGAAGGGTGCACAAATGATCCAATGTGAAGATTTGCTTCATACAAGTTGTGTTGTAAATTAGGACAGTGATGTAAAGTGGCATCCAGTTCTTACAAGGACACTGAGTTACTATTCAAGTTGAGTTAAAAAAACAAGAGAATTTGATAAAATCCTGAGCTTTTTTTGTCATGACCAATAAGTCCAGTAGACTTTCCATAAAAGAGGGAGAAATCTTGGGAAACTCTTCAAGGCTATTGTCCCTTTCAGTGATAGCTTGATATGTTGCTTTTCTTTCATTTAAGCTTGTTGCTTTCCACTTTGAAAGCCACAGATGATGGCCTTTGAGAAAGAGAGAACAAATCTTATTTTTGCCAGTGAAAACCATTCTAATTCTGGCACCATGTTGTTAATTTGTAATGGTCATAATTTTTGTTTTCATCAGACTTAACGATATAAAACCTTCCATTATTATAAAGATTTAACCTGCAACTTCATGGTTAAAAAGACATATGTGTATCATTGGTATTTTTCAGGAGTACATATTTGGCAATTGGATTAGATGATTGTTGCAGTTCCCATCTGTTCTAATTAGCAATATTTGAGTAGGTCATCCAGCTAAGCATTTATTTTCAGTTTTGAACTGGATATTCAAAGATAGTGATGGCAAGTTTATATTTGTTATTGTATAAGAGAGAACAAAAACCACCACACACAAAAAGACCCAAGAAAGAAAGTCTTGAGATTTTTTTTTGTTGTTGTTTTCTACCTTAAAAGAAACTTAAGCACATAATAAAACTCCTTCCCATTCGATGTATTAATATTTAGAAATTTGAAAGGGGAAACGATTCTTTGAAAAGTCTAATTATGTAGGTATAGATGTTTCAATTTTACATGATTTCAAGCTTTTTTGGTCTAATGAAATAAGTGAGCATCTCCCATGCTCATTTATCAGTCTCACATTATTTTTACTTTTTTTTTTCTTATTCACAAAGCATTTTAACATTTAGAAAGGTCTGGATTAGTTTAGAAGTCACCCTTTGCTATTACTTTCTCATAAACTTTGAATATATTCGGGTAATGAAGAGGGACTGGAAACAAATGATGCAAATTAGGACAGAAATATCTTTACTGGGCCTTCATTCTGTTTTGCTGCAGGTGGCAGCAAAGCCAAGAAACATTATGCAAAAAGAGACACGTTGTCTGAACAACTTCAGAGCTGTGAAAAACATAATAAATTCTGATAAAATTTAATGGCACATAAATAGCTTCCAGCATGATTGATAAATATAAAATTATTTTCTGAGGCAGAAGAATGAGTGGTTGTTTTTACATTTGCTAAACTTTGGGGGAATTTTATCAAATACCTTGTTAGTAATGGAAAAGTCAAAATCTATTTTTTTTTCTTCTCAGTTTCACATAGATTAGATTAAAATGCAGTCAGTGTTGCTACTTTTAAGTTGTAAGATAAGATTTTTCAAAAATATTTCTGTACATCCCTTCATATATCAGCAAGATAGTCCACAGAGTCTCTGGCAAGGCTGGAATCTTAATTAAAGGAGTTCCATGTTTTACATTTAAAAGTGTTTAAGCAGTCTTAGCTCCTCAGAAGATACTGAAATGATATTTTAGCAATAAGTAAAATAAGATCTGCCTGGGTTATTCAAACAATTAAACAGTTCAAACTGATTTTATCCATTATGGCTGAACTTACCTTTACATAAATTGCTAGCCTGGAGGTTAATAAGGGAAGACAATAAAATAGCTCCAGGGATCTTGGGCTTTACAAGGTCAGCAGTGTTGTGGAACTGGGCTAGACAAAGAAGGAACCTAAACTGCCTTTAAAATGCTGCCTGCATTTGTTTGGCCAATTGCAGTGTCAAAAGTGGAAAGCTTTCTTTAAATGAGAGTACATCTGTTTTAGTATTGATTCAGCCAGCAGCTGAAGGGGGAAAAAGGATTGAAAATTTCATATTTAGCAGGGGTTTTCTTTGAGAAGATACTCAAATCATACAAACTGGTCAGTGCTGGACGAACGAGGGCTTGTGTTAGCATGGTGGAGTAATCATAAGAAAAGTGAGAAGTCGGGTGCTTTGTGTTTGTCAGGAAAAAAACAAACAGTGATATTCCTTAGAGATATGTCAGTATTAAGGAAATACATTATAAAGCAATACCCATGCTATATTTTGTCATTGTGTTACTTATATTAGCCAAATGTTTTAAATAGTAGGGCAGAAACCTGTTACATCTAAGTGCTGTTTAAAAGCTGCTATAAGAACTTTCCTAAAAATACACTTATGGCCCATTTTGGCTCCCATAAGTGAATGCAGAGTAAATGAGTTGTTGCTGGGCAGTGCAGTGTCTACAGTCTTAGCTCAGAATTGGCTTTTTAAAATCATTTGTGCAGGCTTGATGGCAGGTGAGGGAGCTTTTCAGTAGGAATAATGAAATTATTCTTCAGATGTTTATGAAGCAGGGAAGCACAAAAATGCCCGACTGGAAAGGTGGTAATGAGGGTTGGTGTTTGAAGCCAGCTGGGGAGAGGGGAGCTGGTGGAATGCCAAGGGAAGTGAGCTTGGGTAGACTATAAGCAGCTCTCAGGAAAGGGGGCTTGTATTTGACAGCATAAAGAAGGAGAAAGGAGAAAGAAATGGGATGCAAAAGCCTGTAGAGGTGATGTTTGCAGTAATATTCTGAACAGGGACGAGCAGAGCAAAATGTGTTGTCAAGGCAAGGCAGAGGGTGTTGGAGTAATTCAGTCTTCATAAATGAACTTGAATGTCTTGGGGATGTAATAAAAAAACCACAGCCAACATCTGTCTCCATGGAGGAGAAGGCAGCATTTGGGTAGGAGTCTGTCACTTAATCTACTGCACAAGTGGCTAACAGTATTTATAAAGCTTTGCTTGGATTATGTTGATCGAAGTCCATTTGGAAAGATACTCTTAACTGCCTGGTGTGTTTATCAATAAATGCTTCCTTGGGTCATCTAAAAGATGGTGATTGTTTACTTGATTCTACTAATTAAAAATATCGAATAGAAAACTATGAATATATTGAATATTAAATGTAAGAGTAGGATTTTTCCGAAAGAGAGGCTTTTCAACCTTAGACATGTTGTATATAATTGAAATAGTAGATTTTAATATGTTTGAATATGACTCCAAAAAAAGATAAATTTTTATGCTTTTTTTACTTTATGCTCCTTTACTTACTATTTATTTTACAACATATGATAGAAACCCATGACAATATATAATTATTTAATATTTTCTCCTATTTAAACACGTATATGTGGGTATTTGGATCCTCTTATGATCTAAAAGTATATTAAAAATGCATTTCCCATACACCGCCAGAAAAACACACATTTATTCTCTCCCACATAGTGAGGCTATTCTTTATTTTTTCCAGAATTACTTTATGTGATGCAGCACTGAATTCTTTCACAGATGGACTGTTCTTGTTCTTCCAGTATCTGAGGATAATTATCATAGCAATTAGATGAAGAGATTGGGTTCCATTTCATGTGGGATACTGAGTGATTTAGATTGATCGAGTAAGAACTGACATGATTTTGAGTCTGAGCTTTGTGTTTTGGGGGCTTTTTTTGCATAATTATATTTTCAAATATTTGTGAAACCTCTGCCAAAGCATTCTTGCTGTTTAATGCTCTCAGAACATATGCTTATAGTCTCCAGTGCTTTCCAAATACCTCCAGCATTGTCATTTTGTCTTAAGCCCAGACTGTTCATTTTGACAAATGTTGAGTAAATTTTGGAGGCTACTGAGCATTGTTGTAGTGCCAGTTAATTTTCAACTGAACTTGTTGCCTTTTGTGCAGATACAACTTCCTTTTGCTTTCATGTGCTTTGAATAAAGGTAAAAAGGAAATATTTTCAATTATTCTACTAGAAGCTATTGCAGTATAGAATACTGCATTTAACATATCTGTTATTTTTACTCGGACTTTACATACCTTTACCTAGGATGATTAATTTCCTTCCAAAACATTTTTTTCTTTTACAGACTTAGGTAGAGCTGTTGTTCCACACAAATGTGATTTGGATAGAGAGAACAATGAATGTTATTTCAAAATAAAGACATAACAGCAAGAAAATATTATTTCCTATTTTAGTTTTGCTGTATAACATTTGGCCTTTTATTATAAATTATGTATTTTGCCAGGATTAAGCTGCACACTTTCAAGGATGTTAATTTGATTTGTCATCTACTTCTATCTGCATCTTCAAAAGTGTCTTGTTATTTGATGAATTTAAATCTTAGTATGAGAGCTGTTCCTGAAATGCTCCATTCTGTGGTAGAGTTTCCTTTTTTGACCTAAGGCATTAATTTTTCATCTTGCCTGTGTGCACCAATGATCTGTGCTGCAGTGACATTCATGCCCTGTGTTCTGAGGCTGGGTGACCCTTCTGGGATGCTTTATGGGCGTGCAGTCTGTGTCCTGCTGAAATGAAATGAGTGAAGCCTTTGCTCTCACATCACCAGTGATGATTCTGGCACCTAACAAGACACACATGGAGTCCCTTTTAACAGAAGATTTCTGTTTCTGATTTCTGCTCTCCTTTGTTTTTCTTGGGACAGGCTGTAACTACAGGAACTTAATCCCTTGAGGGAACATTGACAATAAGAGTTTGTAGGGCATTATTTACCTCTAGCTGTAAGTGAGGCCATTGACTGTAGATTATTTTAGTCCCCAGTATTTATTTTATAACAAGAAACCATAAGTTTTGTTATGGTTTTTAAAAGATGACTGCATGAGGAGGGTAATGCCTGATACCATGCATAAATAAGTGAGCTACAGAGGTATCTGCCTTAGCATTTGTACTCTTCCCAATCATCAGGTACCTCAGCACCTTCCATTTTTAAATCATTACCCAGAGGCATTGCTGATGATTTTCATGGAAGTGGAGTAAGGCTGTTTGATTTGGAAAGCTTTGATTTTTTTAAGTGTAATCTTCAGCAGAATTACTTGCTGCCTGTCAAGCGTGAAGGGGAGAGCAGATCACACACAGCCTTCCCTTAGGTTTAGGACAATATTTGTTAAACTGCCATCTTTGGTCCTTCTGAGGCTATTCAAACTACTGCTCTTACTGCTACAATTCAAAGGATTCAGAGCATATAAATTATGGCACCAAGCTACTGGAACCTCTTCAATTTTTCAACTGACTATCAAAGTTAATCCAGTGCATCATCCAAAGGAAGCACTTTCAATATCCCCAAAGGAAGGCACAGCTGCTGCTCCACTTTGTGTTTCTTCAGTGCATCCTGGAAAAGTTTTGAGACTTCCAGAGTCTTGCTTTGGTACTTGCCTTCTTCTCAGGTGCATCCATGCAGTCTGGAACACGACTATAAATATGCAAGCTTCCAAAGCAGTGTCCTGCTTTGGGCATTTACTTCTGTGCATGAAAAGTAAGAGTCGGGTTCATCTTGCCTCTATGATTGAACAATCTCAAATGGTTTGATTGCAAAAATCTTACTAGCCGTGAATCTGCATGATATAGAAAGATATTTGGAGTTTATATAAACCTATAAACTTAATTGCTTACCTTGTTTAATATTTTTCACATTGTTCTCTCCTAAACAAGCACTTGAGATCAAAAGCAAAACAGAAAATCAAAGCAGGAATGTCTTTTAGTGTCATGAACTAAATTATTTAAAGAACCCTCAGTGTCCCTGGAAAACCTGTACACTCAAATCTTGACTGAAGATGTTTGCTCTCAAAATGCCTCAATTATCAAATCCTTTAATACTTGGAAGCTTTAAGTGACAAGTTTTGTAGAACTGCATCCCACATACCTTGTACTTAAAGCCCTGCAGAAACTCTGATGTTACCTTCAGCAAACTTATCTTCATGCACTTGGTGTGAAGAAGGGGAGCCTGCCCCAAGTCTAAGAATATTTGAGTGTTGCCATTTTGAATTATTTTATAGGGGAGGTCACCTGTGGCTAACTAGGGGATCACGAGAAAAGGAAAGGGACTCTGGGGTTACAGACCTCATTGTCACTGTGATGTGACTTTTGCTCATCCAACTTCTGCATGGTTGGAGGTACAAAATTTCCATGTTTTCCATGTGATGGCCTGACTCAGAATTCACCTCGGAACAGAGTAAGATGTTAAAGTGTTTAGGGGTTTCTTGTAAAACCATCAAATGTCTGATGAGCCGAGCTTGCTGCAAAGTACCAGCTGGAATGGTCCTAATATTTCAAGCAGAGCACAAAATCTATAACTAATTTGAACCTTAATTTGAGTAACACTTTTGAAAAATAGTCATCTATAGATGCATTAATTAAAGCATCGTGTGGAACATCCTGACCAGTACATGGCTTGACATATAAAAGTCAATATAGTAAAGTCAAAGAGTAAACTAATGAGGTACTTAGTGATTTGAATTCTTAGGATCAGAGGGGCTTGACAGAACGTTCTGGATATTGGAATCTTATACTTACTGCAGTTTTCTTCTTTGCTAACTTTGGAAATTATATTATCTCTTATAAATTCTAATTGGTTTTAACCAATTTATAGTGACCTGGCCACACACAGTTCTTTCTGTTGGGCTCTGTTGTTCTCACTGGAGTGAGAATAATTTAATCCTAATTGTATTTGTCTGATCCTGCAGTGACAATATTGTAATTTTTCACCTTATTGTAGATGAAGGAGGCATTTCTTTACCAAGAAGAACAAAAAAAATGTAATTGAATTAACTGCTGATGAGCATCTTGAAAATGTTTTGTTTTTCGCTTCTGTTGCACTTTCCAGCATTGCCATCTGTATTCCATTAGGCAAAATGAGAGCTGTTGAGAATTAAAATAGGGGAATCAATAAATAAAACTTGTGCTAACCAGATACACCCAGATTTCAGATATGCTGTGCTCTTATGATTCTGTTTAAATTCTCTTTATACAGAGCTGAGAAGATATATTGATATAATTTTACTGATGACCTTCCCTTATCCACCTGCCTTCTAAGTCTTTAACTGTTGAACCAGTCACGTACATTGTACTGGGTTTCAATCATTAAACAGCTTTACCTGTTAAAATTTTATCAGCTGACATGGCTTTTGTTCCTAAACTGCCAGAATTATATGAAAAAACATAAAATGCAAGGTTTGGCTGAGGTTGACTGGTTGACTCACATTTTTAGCAGTAAAAATAGGATATTGAAGCTCAGGAATGAAGATCTGTCGTCCTGATTTCTGCCCTTACTTCTATTCCAAAAAAGCTGAATTATACAGACCAATTAGATGATTACACATGAAGTGCTGTATTTATTAATATACTTAAGTGGTTTAGCATCCCACTGATGACAGAGAGCAGCTGTGAACCCCCCTTACTGAGTTATTGTGCTGTGGTTACTGCTTGTGTGTACTGATGGTGCCTCTAAATTATTTCCCAGGTTTTTTTAGAGGTTTTTCCTCTTTTTGAGTTTTTTAACATTCCTATGTAAATTAATTGTTAAAAAGCAATTAGGAAATATACACTAAAAACTCTATTAAAGTGAAGTTTAAAAGTACAGACTAGTAATTTGAGAAATCCAAAAATAATAGTATTGAAACTGCTTAGAGACTACCTAGAGTCGTGATAATACTGAAAAATGTAAAGGACATTAGAAAAACTTTGTATTTGCAGTATCTTGCCCTCATCTCCAGGAGGGAGGAAATACCTCCCTGCTGCCAGGAAATGTTCATTTTGTGTTTAGGATTTCCTATTCCAGTTGTCTCCTGTAGGAAAGAATCTGTGACATCCAGGGCATTGTGTATTTATGGCTCCAGCATCATCTTGATTCATGAACTTTCAGGAATTGCTGAGACAACAGCATTGATCATTATTGTGCTAAGGACATGCACAGTGTAGTAGATGATGATGGGCCAAAGCTTTTCCATTAGTCCTCATTTGCTTATGATGACTTCATTCCTTATTTGCACTATAGACTTTCTCAGTATGGGTGAAAATAATCTAATTAAGAACACCAGTATGTATTTAAATGTGTGTCCATATATGTCTAATTGTCTATATTTATGTACCTATATGAACAGGCACTTTTGTGTGACACACCTCACATTGCTCTGTTCTTCTTGGGAAGAAATATTTAATGCAACCAGAGAGCAATTGAAAAGATTTATACTTTATGGGGTAGTCATTATCTCTGTCCTAGGCTTGAAGTATTTTTATTGTACTGGAATCAAAAATTTTACATCAGTATGGTTTTATCAGATGTATTCCAGAGATTTTATTAATCTCAAGTTTTATGACACGTGCAGTGATTTATTTTTTATCATTATTTTTACTGATTTGGTTTTATTCAGACTGTTAATACTACTCTCTTCAAGGCAAGGAAAGGGGGCTTTTGACACTGTTGCTTATTATTTACTTAATTTTTGCAAACATATTCCACTAAAAGACTTTATTTCATTATAATGTTCACAAGGGAGCATTTATTTCCGTAGCATTAGGATAATATTACTGTAATTCATAGAATCATGGAATGGTTTGGCTTGCAAAGCACCTTAAAGATCATCCAGTTCCACTCCCCTCCCGTGGGCAGGGACACCTTTCACTGTCCCAGGCTGCTCCAAGCCCTGTCCAGCCTGGCCTTGGACACTTCCAGGGATCCAAGGGCAGCCACAGCTTCCCTGGGTGCCCTGTGCCAGGGCCTGCCCACCCTCACAGGGAAGAATTTCTACCCAACATCCAAACTATCCCTGCCCTCTTTCAGTTTAAAGCCATTCCCCTTGTCCTATAATTACATGTTCTGTTAAAAAAATAAAATAAAAAAATCAGTCTTCAGCTTTCTTGTAGGATGGATGGAAATGAATTTTCAGAGCTGTGACAAAATTAAAAAAAAAAATGATTTATCGTTTTCTCTGATTTATCCTGAACATAACCTGTTCCTGCACATTTCAAATCCATAGTTCATTGAATGGTTGCAATCTACCTGTGTAAAAATATGAAGTTAAAATGCTGCTTTTGCTTGATAAATAGAAAAGGGTTTGATATCTAAAGGAAAGGAATTTTTTAGCTTGAAAAAGGAAAAAAAAAAAAAGGAAAACAAGAAATCCTGATTTCACTGGCTGTTTCACACCATGGATAACAAGTTTTTAAACCCTATTATTTTACAGCAGTGGGAAAGGCATACAAGTCTCTTGTGACACTGGAAGTTGTGTATAATTTTTTCAGTTAAATGCTTTTTTTTTAGTACCTAATCATTTCATAGGAGCTATTTATGTTAAATTCTCTTCCTGTAGCTGTACAATAATTTAAAAAAACTAGCTAATCTTTTCAGTTCCAATCATAAAGATGATCTTTTTGTACCTTTGCCAAACTTATTCTGATTTCTGTAAGGTACCTGTACAAATCAGTGCTCCTCTCAACAGGGAAGAACAGAAAGGATGCTTGCTAAATCTCCCTTTTCTGCCTTGCTGCATCAAATTAAAAAATGGGCGGCTTTTCTGTCCCACAATGCCAGCTCTCCTTGTCCAGTTACATTTTCAACCCAATCCCTGAAGAATTTTCTTTTTGTTGTCCTCCCACAGCTGGAAGCAGCTCTCCAGAAGTATCTAAAGTCTTCCTCATTGTCCTCCTTCACAGCCCTCTTTCAAACTGCGTTTGCACACACTTTTTTCTTCCTGTTTTTTTTTTGAAGAGAAGAGCTCAGTGGCAGGTGTGCCCTTTTGCAGAGGGGCAGATTTTTGGCCTGAGGCTGGCACACCTGGGCACTGTGAAAGAAATACAGCTTGTAATATAATAAAGGAGAAGATCTGCTCTGAATAAGCAGGCTGCCTCAAAATTAACCATCTGTAGGAGAAGAATTGAAAAGGAAAAATTCTTTTAGATGAAATCTACTGTGAGGTCAGTGAATTTAAGGTCAGAAGTATTCTCTCTCTCTGATTAGGTTATGGAGTCCTGTCTAAAAGTCAAAGATAATCTTTTTGTTTGTTCTCTTTATATAGCCCACACTCTGTGAGTACTTCAGCATTTTAAAAGAGCAAAATCAGTAAGCAGGATTTACAGTTCATGAAACTGCCATTTATTCTCTGCATTCTAAAATGCTTGAAGGAGTACTGAAATTCTGTGAAGCTGAATGAGACAGCAGGCTTGACTTCTCTTACATTCTTGTAAAATTCATCTCTCTCAAGTAATTGTAGGAATTTACTTCTTGACTTGTCCAGAAATAGCAGTGAAAGAAGCATGGATACTGTAATTTACACAGTTGAATATACTTAGTTTGAATGCAAAACTTTTATTTTTAGTTCTTTCCAACTTCCAAAGAGTAAAGATCAGCTTTAAAAACTCTTCAATGAAATCTAGCTAGGCTGAGAAGCAATTTCTTTCTAATTTTGCTAGAAATTTCCTGGTACAGCTAATGCTGCAGACCTTATAGACACATCAACAATTACTGATTTTGCAGAAGATGCACAGAGGATGCTTTTAGAAACAGCTAATGCATTTGAATTTGATAGTCTACATCAATTAATATCCACAAGCTCAAGTATCTTGTTTATAGAAAGACTTTTTGACTGGGTCATTAGGTTTTAGAAAGATTTGTAATCTTCCAGGAATTTGATTCCACTGTCAAATCACTGGGGGACTCCTCACTTTTAGTTGAATATACTTGAATTATGATGGCAGGAAGTGAAGATAAGCTGATTGTATTTTTGGCTCAGATGTTGAGGCAGATATTACCTTCGAGTTCTGCTCTCAAGAATTGAAACATCCTCATAAAAACAGCGGTGGTCACTGATTGTGATCTCTCATCTGTTTATACTCTGATTGTTGTGTGTCAGAATTCCAGGGAGCAGCTTCCCTCCTTCACACCTCCCTCTTCATTCTGAGATTTGTGCAGAGAGAACAAAAGAATAAATAAAACTGATGCTACTTGGAGCCCCAACTTAAACTGCAAAGGAGCCTAAAGTTAGACCAGTTTCTGTGCAACACCTTTAAGATATTGAGACTTTAGTCAAAAAGTTGAATCACTTAGAGAATTCCTTGTGTTCTCATTAAGGGATGAAACATAACAGTAGAAACACTGAAATTTTACACTTTTGAAATGCCTTACCTCCATTATACTCTTAAGTTGTCAAGTGTCTACTTAGCTAAGAGCTAGAATAGAAAGAGTGTTTTGTTAGCATAAATTCCAGCTACTGCTGGAATCTGTTAATTAATCCCATCGAAATGCAATTTTGTTGCTGTACTAGTACTTCTTACTAAACCTAAATTATCCCACTGTTTATTCTATTGAACAGGCAGTGCTTGCCAAGCCAGGTCACACCAGGTTTTCCAAACAGCTTGAAGATTTCATGAGATATATGGTGACTGGACCTGTCTTTGCTCATAATATGCCAATCTTTTCTTTTGTCAGTGACAATTGACTTAAACTGAATATTCTCGTGGCTTGGAGGTAGTGGATTTAATCTGGAGTATTGACTGTAGTTCTTTTAAGAAAGGAATTGTTTAAAAGGGATTCTTAAACCCCAAACATTAAATTTTTTTTTCATATCTACATTTAAAAATAAATGGAGACATTATTAAAAAATACTCTAAATAAATAGATGAGATTATTGCTGTATAAGAGAAAAAGATATGACAAAATTTCGCATTGCATCTGGGTATCCTGGGCTCAAAGTTTGCTGACAGCTGCACAAATTTTGTGTTTCTCTTATGCTTTTTTCTCACCTCTCTTTCACTCCTAAGTACCAAACACCAACAGGGGAGCTTAATGACTGCAAGCACAGGCACCTTCAATGCTGTACCCAGCAAATTACCCCAAAGTTAGGAAGGTCCAGTAGTGCAGAGCTGAAACTGTTCAGTAAATGCTAACTTGTTCCTCCCTGTGCTTTTTATGTAAAATGAGGATGCACACCCACACCACCCTACTCGCAGTCCCTGGAACTGGTGTCTGAAGCTTTTCTATTATTTTACACAACGTTTCATTTTATAGCAGAACAATCTGTTGGAGCAGATTGCAAGAGCTGTGACCGGGCTTAGAAACGACCCTGGGAGTGGAGGAGTTGTAAAGTTTAGCAGCAGTTTAGATGATGTTCAGGAGATGTTAGCAGATGTTGAGCAGTTCAGCAAATTCCTGCAGAAGGGCTCTTTGATTGTTAGAAAATGGAGCTAAATCTCACTCAGGAGTGAGTCAGATGCCTCAGGGAGGTAATCCTATCAGCCAGAAAAGCAGTATTAATTTTACACAAATGATTGTTATTTTCATTTCTTTCTTTTTACAAGTGTTTTATTAAATTGTTCTGTAAGGATCTGAACTACTTTCCTTGGCATTAATAATTTCAAAAGTCTTTTCATAGGGAAAAAAAAAAAGTTTAGATGAGAGTGTGTGTGTGTTTTTCTTCCCAAGCGTTAGACATTATTTACACAGTGGTAGCTGTAAGTAGAATATGACAATGGCTGAGTGAGCCATGCTGTGCCTGCATAATCCCTACCTCATCCTTTCTCCTTAAATGTAACAGGCAGGGAAGAGTGCTCTGACACTTCTAAAGAGTGTAACTAGTAACTGAGCTTGTAAAAGAAATGAGAGGTGATATTTGATAAGCACTGCTTTGTCCTGAATGCTTGACAGATTTCTGAAGGGACATTTCAGTGCCTGGAAACCTTCACAGAAGAGCAGCCTTCTTTATTCTTCTCCCACTTTTTCATCCTTGCTACAGATAGCGCCTCATCCTCCCAGTTCACACTCCTCTGAGGGAAATACCTTTATCTTGTGCCATTAGTTCATTAGCATTTTAGGTGTTACACAAGGTAAAAGACATAATCCTCTTTGAGATGTACTTAATTGGGCACGACTCGTAGAGGCTTGGGCTGTCTTGGGTGGGACATTTTGCAGGTGTTCCCTTTTCTTGGGGCACATATCTTCCACAACTGCTTCAAGGTAAAATTTCTATTTCCTTTTTTCAGTTACCTCCTGGTAAGGACCCTTCTGTGTCCTGGTCTGCATGCACTTTGGCAGATATAAGTTTTTCCTTAATCACTGCTTGTTACTGAATTTACAAGGAATAATTGAAGCCAAGCACATGTCTGATGTCTCTTCAAATGATCCATATTCCTATCACCAGTCCTGCTTCGAGGCTGCTGTAGATGCACCACACTTCATAGTTCACTTAAGTTGAGCAAACCTGACTTTTAAAAAGGAAGGAGCCTCAGTTATTGTAGAGGTACTACTTTGCTACCTTCTGACCTTATACACAAGGTATTAAATGTATAAATGGTTTAGAACACAGAATAGCTTCAAATATTGCAAGGGACTCCACCACAACTAAAATTTTACAGAAGCATACAGTGCTATGAGCTGTAATATTCCTCACACAGCTGCTGTCCTTGGTGGAGAAGTGGGAATGTGGGGCTGAGCTCATGTGGATTTGTGAGGCTTTTGGTTTTGTGATTTTTTATTTTTTTTTTCTTTTAAGTGCCATCAGAAACTAGCATTGATTATGCCAACTGTGCACTCTCCAGATGATGTTTGTCCTCTCAGATATATCAGGCTGGATGGTTAAATTTATGATTTTTAACTCGAAGTCCTTAGCACCAGCTCTTTGGATTCCATTTTACATCCTCTCTCTTATTTCAATATATTTCTTCATCAATGCCTTAATTTCTGATGATTGATGACATTTAGGGAGTAGCAAAGTTAGAATACCAAGAATGCTTTGTACCACACCAGCCTTGAATAATGCTGGATGTACCAAACAGACCACTGGAAAAATAGCTTCTAATACAAGTCTGGAATGAGCTGCAAGTCTTATTAATCATCCATAATTGTGCTCAGAAGGGAAAAGGGCAGTGTTTAATACTGATACTGCAAATGGCAGAATCTTGATTAAATATGAATATGAACGGAAATGAATCAGCTGAGCAGTATCAGGCAAAAGATATTTTGATTCTGCTGCTACTTGTTCATGAAGTGGAAAGAAAATAGCTCAAGAAGCACAGGAATAGTTGAAGGGGAGAAGAGTGAACAGAGGAATTGGAACCACATTTATCAAAAGCACTTCTATATAAAACATTTACATTTAAAAGTTTAGTATGGGATGTGTTCATAATAGAAAAGTATCTACGTCATAGCACACAGCTTACTAAATGTGATTCTGTGGCTCTCTAACAAGAAATTAACTTGAGCCACCTGAATTTTGTGGTTTAAGGTTTTTTGGGGGAAACCTTTATTGTTTAAGTATAACTAAATTTAAATTCTGGTGGATTTGCAAGTGTTTCCAGAATTTTAATTGCTACACGTTAATCAAATACTTTATTAACTACTGAGATGGAGCTTTCAGCATTTTTATCATTTTGGTCACTGCTTCCCCTGTAAAGAAGCATATGTTCTTTTCTTGTTTCAAAAGCATGTTTGTGTGCAGCCAAGTCATTTTTTTATTTAGTGTCTGTTTAAAATGGCTGATCACTTGCACAAAGTAAGGAAAACCTGTTCCTTGTGAGTAATATTTTACTTTATGGAATTCTTTATTGCATTATTACCACATTCACAGCTTTTTGTTTGGTGTTGGTCTTTCCTAGCTATAAATTTTATTTAAAATCAGACCTAAGGGCAAGTGCTCATGCATTCAATATCTGTAAAATAAAATCTTTCACCCAGAAATATCATCTTTGTTCTCTGATGTTTAGTAGCTCATCAGTACATTTGAGGTTTTTCAGCTTGTGACAAAAGCTCTGCCACATACTATTAATTTTCTTTAACAACCCCTAGCTGTCTCTTCAGGGTAGTTGGTCTATGTGAGAATCCATTAGAAGTTCACCCAGGAACGAAGGCTTTGTGCCTGTTCTGTGCTTTAGGGGCTTCCAACCCTTCTTCATCTTGCAGGCATCTGGAGTGTTCCCCAGTAGATAGTTTCCTCCCAAATGATGAAGTCTGTATTTTCCTCTGCTGTGTTGCACACAAAGAGCTCCCTTCCCTGTGTGGTACTGGTGTGCACACAGAAATGTGGTGTCCTGTGTTAGACATAAATATCCCCTGGCTCTCAGAAAAACCTGTGAGTTCACATGTGGTGAGGAATTGATATCCAATGATAAAAACACAGAAACATAAATGAGGTAAAAGACACATGAAAAAGCTTTTGTAACAGTCTAATATTCTTAATATTGTGATAAGGTGCTTGATAGGAAGTATAGGGTAAACATTCCAGTTCTGTATGGAATCTGTCCTGACATTGGCCTGTGTGCCAGTTACAGCACTGGTGCCCTGGGAAAGGCTGCCTGAGTCTGGAGGTGTACATGGATTTATTTTCTGCCTCCTTCTGGCAGGGGGAGCTGGGAAGGCAGCACTTCTGTAGCACTTGGGCCAGCACCAGAAGTGATTCACATTTCTCCAACAGCTGACCTGTGAAGTGGTGTGGCAGAAAGGATGCACGCCTGTCGTCCAGCATTATCTCACATAATGCTGCTGCCATGCACTGCCTTTAGATGTGCCTTAACTTGGAGAAGTGCCTTCCCGAGGAAGGTCACGGAGTGCTCTGTGCACGCTGCTCCAGTGAATCCTTAACTAAGCCAGCTGGAGGGCTCCATCCTTCAGAGACAAACCACACCAAAACAACAGCAGAGACCCTTCAGTCTTCTAGCTGCACACAGCCTTTGCTTTATTCTGTCAGGAAGTGGCCTGGCTGATAGGGCTGAAGATGTGTGACAGAGTGCCTAAGTGATTAGAACCTTCTGGGTCATAAAATTTACATCAGAGCTGGAGTAATGCTGCTATAAACGTGAAGTGACACAGCATACAGCCAATGCTCATGCAGAGGGATTCTCTGATGCAGTGATGGAGTGTGACCTTCCTTGAGGCAAGCTGCTGCCTGAGTGAGAGCTGAAAAATACTGTCTGCTGCTCATGATACATGGCTGGCCTTGGAGGAACACGACATCGGCTTGTCAGCAGCTTGACTTGCAAAAAATCCAGAGGATTGGCCTTGGAAGATGATAGTTTAAAAATGGAGAAGGGAATTCTAGATGGTTCTAGAAGGAAAATAGCAGGAGTGATGTAATACTTTATAAAATATTTAACATGTATCCATATAGACATTCCATAATATTTTATAATGGAAACAGATCATAATAGCGCTAACTCAATAGGATGACATGAATTCATTCCTCTGTGTGTGTTATGCTTATTTTCTCTGGCATACACTTGCATTTCTATTAGCACACATTTGTTTGTGTGAAACTCTGAAGTGTGAATAAAGCCCAAAAGATCATTTGAATATTTGCTGTATGGCCATATGTGCCCGTTGCCATATATGCACAATGTTTAGATGCAGAAAAATGTCACTTTTACTTGTTTTCCCATCCACTCACAAAAGCACAGTTTGAAGAGGGCAAAGTGTTGGAGATCTGAGAAGACACTGCTCTCCTCATAATGGTTTTGAATATGAAACAGGTGGTGATGCACTTAAACATTATTTCCTAATCTGTCTAGAAAAATAGCTCTTATATATTGAAATGGAAATAAATAATATATGGATTCATTTACCAGACAAAATAAAGGTCAAAATTTAACTTTTTTTTAGGTCACTTCCTTTTTGTCTTGCAGCAGGCACAGTTCTGCAGTGAATGGAAACTGCACCTGTCAAGTTCCACAGCTTGTGCTTCATAATACAGAGTTGCTTTTAATGTATTACCAAAATGACTTTAAGTTTTGAAACCACATTCACAGCCAAGTTAAAGAGGATTTTTTTTTTGTCAAATGAAGATTAAATGCTACCTCATATTTTTTGGTTGTCTAGCTCACTTGAGAGTTTTGCTGAAGATTTTCCCCTGTTGTAATGAATAAGATGATATTGTAATTACAAATATGGCATTGGGCCTAAGGAGTAGATGTTAAGTAAATATAGAGGACAGTGATAAATCATCCTAGAATCAATCAATGGTCACATATTTGCTCAAGTGTAGTAGATTCTTAAGCTTTTAACTAGAAAAAGGTTAAGAAATGTTAGTTCCAAATGATTAATATCTTCTTTCTTTTTTGCTTGTTACAGTCAATGAATTCCAAAATGTTTGGCTAATGCTTGCAGATGCTGGAATGGAATGACATGAATCTTAATTTGCTGGGCTAAAATGTTTTTGACAATAAAGGATAAAAACATATGAAATTAACACAAAACATCTTAAACCATATTTTTCCGTTTAGTTAAATTACAAAATAGTAAATCTTTGCTGTGAGAGAAAATCTTTTCAGTGTGAGAAATAAGTTTATTTCTTTTCTCTTTTCAAATTTTTTAAAACTCCTTTGAAATTTGCTTTTGTCCTCAGAATTTCATCAAGTCAATCCTATTGCTGGTATTTGGAAATTTAATAAATAGAGTTTATGCCCATCACAGCTTTTTTCAATGGACAGGGGCTCTTGAGCTGGTGTTATCACTGACTTCCCTACTGGCTGGCAGTTGTAGCAGACAACATGGTTGTTCTCATGGATACTTAGTCAGCTAATTCAAATGTCACAATTAAATATGCTCAGTTGCACTTTTAGGTTGCAAGAATGGCAATAACATGATTTTCTTTGGGATGAAATAGCTCTCTGAAGGGTATCTTCTATGAACAAGACAATATTTGGAAACCGTGTCTTGGTTAATGTGGTTTCTAGTTTATTTTTTAATAAATCTGGTGTTAGTGAGGCTTACTACTATGCAAGTTTTACTAAAAAAAAAAAGAAATGTGAAGTTCTGGGCTATGAAACTCGCAGCTTTCATTTCAGTGTAAGAGGTGTGATTTCAGTTTTATTTCAATGAATACAGCTAAGCTGAATGAATCGTGTCGTGGGCTGCCTGCAGCAGGTTTAGAGTTTTGTAATTGCTCTTATTTATTCTATCCCTGTGAAAAATCAAGTTTCAGAAGTAAGCAAGTTCAGTTCAGTTCTGTTCACCTGCACAAACACTGCAGCTCTACAAGATGAACTTTCAGAGGCTTTTCCTTCTCTCTGCAGAGCTGTTCTTTATAGGTTCTTTCTGGCCCAGGCTATTACTGTAAACTCTTCAATCTCCTTTATCTGCAGTAAATGGGCCTTTTGCATCAATTATTTTTTTTCTGATTGAAAAAAAGGACATTATAATCACTCCTTGTAACAAATGTGTGACAGAACTATCGATTTCTGAAAGAGCAGCTATTACTGCTCCTGCAGGAAGAAAGCTTGGTAAATACATGCAGTTATGCATGAAAACCCCATGCCCGTTCAGCAGCACTGTCTGATACATTCATGATTGTTTGTGCATGGTCTGCAGCCACCTCAGACTGCAGTTCATTTATATTTCTTCCCATTTGAAGCTGAGCCCTACAAAATATCTGTATATTATTCTGCACACCCAGTGTCAGTGCCACTGATGATATCAGCCATAAATCTGTGTTACTTTGCTGCAGGTATGGGTTACAGGGTTAACACTTCTGTGGCTACTTTTTTTTCCACTTCCCACTCTCTTCAAGAATATTATAATTGGCTGTCACCTAAATCCAAGATTTACTTTTTCCCTGCCCTGCAGGCAGTGTTGTAAGTGGAACATGAAGTGGGATTAATAACATATTCTAATGTGCTACCTGCAGTGATCAGAGCATTCATGGAAATATGAGCCTTGCAGGGACCTCCAGAGGTTATTTAATTCAGCTGCTGGCTGTAATGCAGGGTGCACAGTACTTCATACACAGCCTGGGAGAGCTGTTTAAAATTTCAAGCCTTTAAAAATTTCACTGAAGGAGACAACCAGCTTCCTGTCACTGCCTTTCATCACTGCGAGACTGGGAGAGCTTTCCCTGTTATTCACCTTGATTCCCTTTGTTGCAGCTTAAGCTGCATTTTGTTTCCTACATCATCATCATCTATAGGATAGCATTCTCTTTATCACACAGCAGGCTTGAGGGGTTTTTTCCTCTTCTGTCTCTCTTCTTTTTCTGTCCTGCCAACCCCATTCCTTCAGTTTCACAATGTATTTTTTGAATTTCGCCTCATTCTTCTTGCCTCCTTTCAGGGGTTTGTGGAGGGTTTTTTGGGTTACTTTTTGGTTGTGGGTTTGGGGTTTTTTGCATACTTTTAGAAGTATACATTTGCACATTCTGAATTCTTTTTAAAGTAGTTCATTCACCTTACATTTTGTTCCAGTTACTGCATAGGCAAATGAAAATTAAAAATTTTGCAATAAATGCTGTTGGCAAACAGCATTACCTAACAAAAAAATTCTGGAAAAATGTTCTTTTTTTTTAATGAACTTGGATTAGAAAGAGACACATATGCATCAGATATTAACGATTACTTGATTTATTTTGGAGAGCAATATCAAGGTATTTGATTAATGGCACAGCTTGAAAGCATATGATTCAAAAATACCCACAAACAGGGACGTGTAAGAACATATCTTGGCAAGCAAATCATACCTGATTGACTTTGTTTATTTTAATCACATCCGTATTTAATATCACATGTGTGTGTGCATGTCTGTAAAAAATTATTTAAATTCTATCTGTGCCCTATTGTGCCAATCAGTCAGAATTCCCCTGGATGCCTCCAAAGACTATGGCTGTGGAGGGCAGAAGTTGAACGTGATGCACAGAAGAAATGACAGATAAAAGTTTAATATTCCTTGAAATGCCTTTAAGTACTGCAACCCTTAAAAGCACAGATCTGTAAGTACTCCATTAGAAATGGAGTATGAACTGGAAATCATCTTGAAACGGTCCTGTGGTCAATCTGCTGGAGTTTTTAAAGAAGTGTGTGACAGCTGGTGCTTTGGCCTCAGAAGGTCTTTCTGAAGTGGAGAGAATGAGAGTGCCAAGTGTGGGAATGGTTGCTTGTGAATAACACAGGTGCTTTGCCGTTATTTAGAGTGGAATTTCTTAACACATTGGATTCCTACTTGTCTTAATAGACCAGCAGATATTAATTGTTAATGAGTAAATTTCAGATTACTTGTAGAATCCCTGATGCTGATAGTAAATATCTCATGAAGTGGCCAGGAACATGACATCCCTTCTAATTTCTGTATTTCTGTCAATGCAGTCATCTCAGCAGTGATGGTTGAAACTTTTTTTCCCCACATTGCTTTTAATTTATTCCATTTAGTCCAGTCATACCTCAATCAGAAATGCTGCATAAATGCATTGTTTCCCTTGTATTCACCCAGTCAAATCAGTCCAATGTCTCTATGTGGATCTGGAAAGATTGTTGTCATTTCTTATAAAATTGTTTGAGAGAAGACTCCACTTGAATTTTGAGCAGATTATTACCTGCATTTTCAGCACTGGTCACTGGCAAGTAAATAATTAGTTTTGCCTATTATCCACAGCTTGGTCTAGTCAGTTGACAGACAAGGAAAAATAAAGGTTAGTCTCTTTACAAGGTCGAATCACTTTCAATAGTGTAAGATTTTATGCAGGAAAAGAGGGATTTGCTCCAAAAAATAGGAGGGGGAAAGGTGTCTTTCCATGAGCAAATCTGGAGAAGCCATCTGTCACTGAGGTGGCTTTGACAATTATTGCTAGCCAAGTATGTAAGAGGTCTCTCCCCAGTCCCAACTCTGAGCTCTTCAAGCCACACTCACTTGCTCGGAGACTCTCTTAGGAACTGCTCGTGTTCTGTATCATCTGTCAGCAGAATGTCACAGATGTGTAACAATAATGTGGGGCTTGTTTGGGTTTGTACCAAATGGCTACACTTCATAAGTGCTAAAGTGCGTTTTCCTATTAGAAATGTGCAAACAACCCAAGTGAATTCTCAGGAGGTTCTGGCACCCTGAAGGATTTCTAATGCTGCAGCCCATCAGTGATAAAACCTATTCAAAAGTTTGTTTACTTACTTTGATTCTATCAGCCATTTCAATTGTGCTCAAATATCTCTAATGAGGAGAGCTCTGTTTAAGTGAGATGGCTGATTCTTTTCATTCATGGTCTCATAAGTATATGTATTAAAGGAAGTAATACTTGAGTCTTTTGGGAGAAAGTCCAAATTGTAATGTTTTGGCAGTTACGTTACCTCCGGTAGTACTTATTCTACTTAGATGATGATAATGCCTATTAAAATGAGAGCACAGCACACATGAAAAGAAAATATTCCCTACCATTTACTGTTTTGAATGAAGAGGAGAGTAATAAAAATTATGCTGAAATTTGGCCTGCTTTTAATTGCCGTGCAGCGCACAGCAATTGATAGCTAAAGTGCTAATTATTTTTAATGTAATTACATTTAATTATCATAATTGCTACTCATATCTCCTGTCCTAATAGAGAGATGTTAAGGGCCTTATTCACGGAACTGTTATGTTCCCATCATGCAGGGGAGAAATGAATAGGGAATGTTCTGTGGATTGTGAGACAAGCAGTCCCAGTGATTGCTTCTTTTGGGGACTACAGTTTGCAATAGGTGTCCGTTGCAGCGGGAAACTGAGATTAGCTTTTCAGAACTCTGCCCGTGGCTCTTCCTTTTGGCCTGTGCAAATAGCAGTCCAGAAGCTGGGAAAACACCAGATATTCCAATTTCTGGTCTTAAATTTTATCCAAAAAAGTTACCTCCACCCACCACCACTTCAAAAAAGAATCAGCAATTACACTCATGATTGCAATTATAGCAGTGATTAAACATGATCTGTGCTGATTGACTTGTAACATTCACCAAGGTTTTTGAAAAATCAATATCCAGAGCAGGCAGTTAAGATATAACATTCACTATTTCTGGTGTTAGAGCAGATGTTCTGTGTTTTATCATAAAACCGACGAAGTGGGATCTATATCAATAATGTTCTTATTCCATACACTATATAAGGAAATCTGTTTTCTTTTTCAAAAGCACTAACTAAATATTCAGAAGTGGCCACTGGATTTTGGCTTGCCTGTAGGCGTAACTGCATTATTTTCTCCCAGAAAGTTAAAACTCACAGGAAGGACATGTTGCTTGATGGGACTAAAATTCAGTACTGGATCTTTATTCACAGACTTTTTCACTTTGATGTTCATGATAAGGAAATAATAGGTACAGCATCCTTTGGGGGAGGATCAAAGTCTTTTGTGGAAAGGCTGAAAACTATAAAATCAAGTGGATATTGATAGATACCATTAAAATTTCTAAGAGCTTTAAAATCCAGTGGCAAAAAGAGTGTGCATAGCTGAATGACAGATAGGGATAAGCTGTACTAAAGCAAGGCAGCACATGCACAGCTGCCTTCTTGTGCTGGACACAAGTGGTGCTTGTGCTTCGCTGTGCTTCCAATGGATCTGACATGAAAGAAAGTGCACAAGTGTATTTATTCATGTTCTTTTCAACTCTTCCATCAAATGAGCCAAATCCCCGTGAAACAGAGCATCGTTGCAAATCTTGTGATGGTTTGCTGTTAGCACTTCATCAGTGACTAGAATGGGGGAGATTGATTTCATTTGCTCAAGCCTTGCACTAATTAAAGTGTTATGAACTGAAGAACCATCAGAAAAGAACAGTTGTGCTTTAAAACCAGAGCACCAAATGCGTGCCATGGGAACACGGCCAGTTTGCAATGAGGGAACCAGCCACAACAGATACAGAAAGTGTCATTTTGGATTTGTTGGCATGGAGAGGATGTGCTTAGCAGTGTGAGTCTAGACATGGTTTCTGGATACATAATTGTGTTTGGAATATTTTAGTGGAGTTCAAAACTGTTCAAACTGAGTTTATGTGCAGGACCAAAATCTAATTTATGTTTGCATGCATAAAATTGGGTGTAACACTCAATAGTAACTTACAGTCTTCAGTACAGGCACTGTGAGATTATGCTTCTTTGTAAGGCATAATTGCTACAAATTAGATACCTGGAGCTCTAATTGCTCTCTGTAGCTTTATATTTATCTGTCATTGTTATATAGTGTAATTCCTGAAGTCTTCAAACCAGGTTATATTTAGGAAGCTGATTTTATTTTAATAGGATTTTTTTTTTTTGGTGGTAAAATGTATATAGGCTGATAATGTATTTCTTTTATAGTCTGGAGGTTATTGAGAGAACTGAGGAAAAGGGAGAAAAAAAACATAGTGAGTGAGACTGGGAGCAGGATATAATGGAAAAAATGGGTGACATGTCTTTGAAGAAAACAAGGAGGATTGTAGGAAACACTTGTCTTTTCCAGGATGGGAATTTTGAGATGCAGGACTCCAAAAAGGAAGGACACTAACTGCAGACAGGCTGAGGATGTCCATTTCTTTAGATGTTATACCAGTCTCATAAAAACTGATAATTATTTTTTTTCTCAGAGTTGTCTTAATGACAAACTGGAAGGAGCACAAGCTGTCAACTTCTGATTATTGCATTACAGGGAACTCTCTCCTCAGTAAGTTCTATAAACACAGACATCAAATTATACTTTGCCAAATGCTTTCCTTTTATCCTGAAACATTTTTTTCCCAATCTTCTATTATTTTACTTTTGTTTTCCAATATAAGGTCTTTGTCCAGGCAAAGAGACAATTCAGTCTTGAACTGTGTTCAAGTTGTCTGTCACAAAAATAAACTCTGAAGAGTCAGTCCTGTGAACTTTCATCCGACTGCAAGTGCATCCCCTGGAGTTCTTGTATGATTTTTGAAGTACCTTTTCTGCTCAGCAGTGTCTCTTCCAGTTCCAATTACTTACAATTCAGTTACTTTTTTTTCCTGATTTTCCTACGAGAGACCTGAGAGTCCCTGATTATATAAGAGATATGGAAGTAGTTCTTAAATTTTTTTAAAGCTATGGATTTTTGTAATTCTTCTACTCATATTTCTCGTCTGTTTTCTAACCTTTGAGCAGAAGTTATCTGCGCATTGACATCCAAGAATTGCCTGCACAGTAGAGAAGTCTGTAACTGTCTTCTGCACACTGTATGGTTGATCTTTCAACATGTATCCAGTGGCCTTTCCAGCCCAGCTTACCTCCATCATTGGGTTGTTAGAATAAAATCGGCAATGACACCTAGAACTTGTAGTCCTCCCAAGGAGAGAAGGTGCTGGGACTTGCATTTCAGCAGTTACAGATATCCTGTTTCATGAAACTGGGTTCTTTGTAGGTGATATTTCAGCTGTGGCACTGCAAAGCTGTTCCTGCTAAAGGAAAGTCTGTAACAGGAAAGAGACGAAATCATTGAAACTGAGGAGGTTGGTAATAGGTTTTACTTTCTGGGCATTCAGTAGTTACTGGAGATGGATATGAGTCTGTTTCAGAGATCTTGCTGCTTTGAAGGTGTGATTCTGAAAGTTCTTGGGCTGAAATTGGAAAGATTTTTCTTTTTTTCTAATCAGAGTTAATCTCCGTACATGTATTCCTGCACAAGTACAGATCAACAGTGAAGAGCAGCAGATGAGTTGGGAGAGGGCAGAGTTAAAACAACCAAAGCAGTGCTGGTGCCATAAATGCTG
This sequence comes from Acridotheres tristis, assembly GCA_037013685.1. Lineage (NCBI taxonomy): Eukaryota > Metazoa > Chordata > Aves > Passeriformes > Sturnidae > Acridotheres > Acridotheres tristis. The sequence goes on from CM072884.1 coordinate 3,581,434, forward strand.
CAGTTGCATCCAAATCCTGCTGCTACATTTCAAATAAGACAACTTAGTAAATGTTTTTACTATTCCTCGTTCACCTCGTTGCACCATGCTGTTATATTTCTTGTTTTAATTCAATTAAGCTCTCACTGAAATGAGTTTTCCAAATCCTAATAAGCACTCCCTGATTCACTTTTTTTTTCAAGTGACAGATTTAACATTTGGTCCAAAAAATCCCCCCTTATAGATAAAAAGATAAAAGGTTAATTTTTTAATAGAATTTCGGCTACTCTAAGTCTCTGGAAATAATTAAAAATCTAGTTGACCTATGAATATTTATAGAAGTGTTAATTAAGGGATGTGTGAGTGAATCCACCTTGCTGTGTCACAGAGTCATTAACCCTAGCAACTCCCACATCTTCACTGTGTCACTGTTTGGGATATGCCACAATTCCACTGTATTTGACCAGTTTGGGGAGGGCTTCCCAAGGTGGTGGTGAAACCTCTGTGTTGCCAAAGGGTGTGGGACAGGCACAAATGTGCTCCTCCAAGCCAAAGTTTCCTGTCTGAGGCTGTCACCAGTGTAGTTGTAGGGATGATGCTTTGAACCCAACCATTCATTGAAGAAACAAAACACTTTTCAAGATTGCATCTTTCAGTTATCCTGTTTATCGGACTTGATTCAGTATTATGTCTATTTTTAAAAAATGTCCAATTACTGATAAACGAGTATAATAAGGGAGAGGCTTACTGTATCTATTTTCTTATATTAATTTAAAAAAACCACAAGATTTTGTGCATTATTTTTCTGAAATTGCCCTATTAATAACTTTTAAGCATCTTAGTGAATTAAGATCCTTTTCTGCAATAAAGCTCTTAATTTGTGTGGGCTGAGGAATTGTCCTCAGACTTTCAAGAGTGTTCTCTCAATGTGTGTCCACTCTTCTGCCAAAGGACACGTGGTGGGATGTTTACAAGGCAAGAAAGGGTAGAAGAAAAGAGAACAGGGGAAGGAAGAGTTCTCAAAGATGAGAATTGATTTTTTTTTTTTCGGTGCTAAGGCATTACATTGATTGTGTTATTTTTTTGCTTTAGTCTGATCTTGGAATACACCTGGGACATATTACATGAAAGGTGACAACTGTTCTGTATTATTGAATAAGAGTTAGTAAAGTATATGTGTCCTCCCTATTCTACTACAATTCTGAATTAAAAGAAAACTAATATTAGAATACAGCAATTTTTTTCCTTTTTTTTTTTTTGTTTTGTTTGTTTGTTTTTTAGAGTACACATAACATCATTTTAAGAAAAATTTTGACTGTAAGAGTATGCAATCTTCGAACAGTGGCAATCTGGGCCTCCAAGTGCATGGAAATCGTGGAAGTTAGAGATGAAAAAATTCTATCACCTTGCATATCAGCAGTGGAGAACCTTGCTGCTTTCTGTGTCTGCAAAACCTGGATTTAAAAGAGCTTAAACAGCACATGGCTGTGTTCTGAGCTGCCAGCATACAAACCCAACATTAAATGTCACCTCTCCAGACGCGGGAATTTGGCTGCAGTGCGGTGCCAGCTGTGCTGGCAGGTCAGGTTAGAGCAGCTGCCTCCCTGCCAGCTGCTCAACAGGTCCTGGAGGGCTGCATGAGCTGCTTGCAGGAACACCTGCAGGCACCTGCAGCTTCCACAGAGCAGCTGGACAGGGCTAATGAAGGAACTGCATTAATTAAGCAACCTCCTTGCTGTTTAATGCTTCATGGGGTGACCGACAAGTGATGGAGTGCAGGGAATTGGCAAGGTTGAGGTGTGGGTGTCCTAGGCCGGGGTGTTTTCCCCTCTCCTCCTTTTCCAAGTGTCTCCAAGGCTTTCCAGCAGGAGGAGGAGGAGGAGGTGCAGCTTCCTTTGGTGGGGCTTGCTGAAGTAAGGACAAGCACAGAGGCATCTGGACCAGGGGGAGCTGAAAAATTTGTGTGTGCTTATGTTAAAAACCAGACCTAACAACCCCTCCAGTCACAAAGCAAATATAACTTATTTCCCTCCTGAAACAACAGATTTCTCAATTTTTAGCTTTTTTTCCCTTTATACTTGGCATTCTGTCATTTGTACCAAAAACCTGCGTATCACACAACTTAAATTTAGGAGGCTTATTTGAATTAAAGTTGTTTTATTAAACTACCTTTCCTTCAGTGCTCACTGACAGAGCGTTCCCTACCATTCCAAGATAAATTGGGAGCAATAAAGCTTTGTCAAAGGAAAAAGATCTACAAGTACTTGAATTTCATTAGGTTTTATTAAAATTAAGTATGGCTGCATCTGTTTTGGTGACTTACTTACATATTGGAAATCTAGGATTCTGCCCAGACTGATGAAAAATATTTAAGATCATAATCAGCTGTTTTCCCTTAAAGGGCATAAACAATTCAAAAGGTTTAAACTGACGTTTAAATGTCAGACTAATTATCCCACTGTGGTCATGCTCCCAGAGGAGAATGAATCTCTGCAAGGCAAAACCTAAAGCTTTTATTTCCATACTAATAGGTTTTTTTCCCCCAAAACTTAACTTGCAATAAGCATTATTTTTCAAGTTAACAGATATGCTAAATCAGTATTTAAAAAATAGAAGTTGCAGGTATATCTTCGGCAGTAACTACCTGGGGCTATTTCTTTTCAAGTTATACTTTTGAAACAGGTTGGGTACGGTGTGAAAATTAATTTCAAAATAGTTATGTTTTTTAGCTAAAACCCCATTTAAAAAAAGAAAACTAAAATAAAATTCTCTTGAGAATTCCTATATTTTGTTTTATTCGCATATAAATTTATTTTCTAGATCAGAGAATAGTGAGATTTTTACATTTCAGAAAGGATTTTTCTGAGTACAAACACTGGAATGTTAAGCTTATCTCCAATGAAAGCAGTGGGAAGTGGTTTCAGGAAAGGCATATAATGACGATCTGGTGGAGAATAAACACCTCAAACCGAGAAGAGATTTTAAAAAAAGCAAATTAGTAGCTAATAACACTTAGTGCTGGCCAAATACTTTGTGTTTTTAAATGTCTGTGGGGTTTTGTTCTGTCATTAGCATCAGAGCTAAACACATTTTAACAAAATTGCCTTCTCGGGGGTGATTCTGTTTGTTTATTTTAAAGGTGTTGTTGGAAGAACAGATGACTGCGTGGCAAACTAGGCCAGGATTTTTATGTAGTAATAATATCAGAAAACTAATAATCAGCTTAAAATATAATGAGCTGCGTGCTTCTTATTAAGATGGAATTCATTTTTAGTTGTTTCAGTAGGTGGCTTTTCAGAGGGGCTCTGATTGCTGACTTGTGTTAATGGAGAGAAATTATTCCAGTGAACTGAAGGCAAAAGTCAACAGGTATAATCTTTAATTCAGAATAATCATTGTTATACTGAGATAGCTATTTCTAGAACACCACCACACAGCCTCCTTGTTTGCCAAAATAACAGATTCATTTTGAGAATGTTGCTTAAAATAAATGTTATTCTATCAACACTAACTTTAGGACTCTCAGCTGAAGGCCTTTTTCTAAAGTAATAGAGTTTTCTAAGTAATAAGGTTTTTTTAATGCATTTTGAACTGAAGTTAAGAATAGTGTCATTGAGTTTGTTTCTGCAAAAGACTGTGCTTCTATTGCAGTCAATAAAATGGGAAAAGGTTGCAATACTTTAAGATTATGTTTATTCTTTTATAAACTACTTCCTCTTGTAATTCTATTGGGCAGCTCATGAAATATCTTCCCCCATCAATTCCTTTTGTTTGTTTATGACAAGATTTTGTCCAGCTTCATTGTTCAGTATTTGTCATGAAGGAATTCAAAATCAGGGCTGTGCCTGTGAAAAACTGTAACAAACGTATTATCTCCTTAGAATTGAGCTATTTATGTTAAAGATGTGAATTGTCTGAAATGTAATTTACACTTACTAATAAAATTGTATTTACTAATATTTTCAATGATTCGAGGCAATTTAGAAGCTCAGCTATTAAAATTATTTCTTAAAGTTCGTGAGTATCTAAAAAGTTGTTTTGATTCTCCTAAATTTAGCCAGAGAGCTAGATATTATTCTTCTAGATTAAATCAATTCTGATGGCCAGCCTTGTGTTATTAACTTGTTTAAAATGTGCATTATTTTTATACGTGGGATGGTGAATTTTCTATAACCTCTAAATTTAGCACACCTTAGACTATCAAAATTATTAATGTGGGGTTTTTTTTTTTGTTTGGAAGGTTTTTTAAATCTGCTTTTGAAATAAGCAGCTTCCCAGATGGGTAGAGTGAAGGAGAGCCCCCATTTCCAGTGTTTCCCATCACCTGGGTAATAACAAGGTCTTGCTTCTCCTTTGGCTGCAAGCTGAGCTGCAACTTGATTAAATGGGGACATGAAACCACTACAATTACTAAATCACTGACATGACCAAAGTCCCTGGCAGCCACAGGAACCCCACAGCTCATTTCCAGCCAGGTTTTGTCACCCTGATTTCCAGCTGCCCCTCTGGGTGTCCCCACTGGGAGGGGCTGAAGGAGGTGCAGGTCCCTCAGTCAATTGCTGGAGAGGGTAAAGGACTTTGGAAGTATCTTTGCCAGTATTTCCACTATTTTTCTGTTTAAAAAAGTAAAGAAATCTTTCCCCAGTAAAACCCTTTGAAATGGAGAGCTCAGGCTTGCATTGGACTGCACGAGCTGCTCGTTTTGTGTCACCTGGTGGCTTCTGAGCACAGTGACAGCAGCTGGAACTGGTGAACTTTAAGCTCCTGCAGTCTTAAATCAAGAACCTGAGCTCTTTCCTATTTTCTCCCCAGAGTAATAAAATGGCTTTAAAATTCTGTGGGCTTTTTGTCCCTGAAGATTGCATCTCCATTAGTGAGAAAGTTCCCATTTTTAGTCCATCTGGGTAACTAGTCTTAGCTTAGTTATGAATACATAAACCACATGAAACTTTCATAAGTTGTATACAACTTTTTTTTTTTTTAAGCTTAGCATTTTCTTTTAAAGGGTTGGAGGCTTTTTTCATTTTTAAAAAAAGCCATTTTCAGGAAATTCACCTTTTTCTATTAGTGAGATTTGCAAAAGATTGATCTCTCAGTGCCAATTATATTAGACAAATATTTTATTAGTTATTTATCAGATGAAACTCTTGGAGTATTAAAACTTTTCCCCCTGAGTATCCCTGCTTCATGCTCTAGCTTTGAGGGAGAGAAGGTAGTTTAGGATTCATTAAAATTTTCAGACTACTTTGTTTTATTCACATAACTAAATATTTTTAATTTAAAGTAAGAAATAAGACCCTCAGGCAGAAATCAGCAGCCATCCTTTCATGTGTAGATGCAAAATCAATCTTTCCTACCTTTTAGCTTCTCTAAGTCAGAAAAATCTTCCAAAAGTTTCTCAACCTATAGATCATAACATATTCGTCAGTGGTTTGCAAAAGTATTGGAAAGAAAGATTAATAATGTGGCAATGAAGATAAAGATTTTGCTATTGCTTCTTTTATAGGTAAGGAAATGGTAACACTGAAATAAAGTTTCTGTATCTGCTGTAGTTTCTTCCTGAGGATTTTAATGCCCTCTGCTTTTTCTTTGCTGTTTTTTTAATGTTTAGGTGATCTGCTTAAACACCCTTTGATTACATCCCTCTGCAGGTTCTCTTGGGTACAGTTTGTCTTATATTCAATATGAATGCTGCATTGGGATGGCAGTAACTTACTAATTTTTCTCATTCTGGTTTTCTATGGCTAAGATGAGGGTTTGTTTCTCAAAAGAAAATAGCAAACTGATTGATGAGGAGACCCTAAATTCGAAATCTGGAAGGCAGGGAACAGATTGCAAATCAAACAGCATTTTCTCTGTCAGTGGAAAAGAGTAACAGAAGGATTTTCAGTTGGGGAAAATCATATGAGTAATGTAAGCAGGATCTGAAATTGCCTGCTATTTAAAACAGAAAGAAAATTGCAAGTGCAGTTGGCAGAGGCCTCCCTGGCAGCATTATTCCAGAAAGAAGGCCCAAAGAGGCAGATGGATAATGGTATATACATCATGATATATCAGCTACAAAACAGACCCCTGATTTGGGTTTTTTGGTTTTTTTTTTTTTTTTGGGTTTTTTTTTTTTTTTTTTTTTTGGTTTTTTTTTTGCTCTGCATCTCTACTTTTAAATTTCAGAAAACCTTTGTCATTAAAAAACTACTTCTGTCATATTCAGCAAACGGGTCAGCATTCCCTGTAAAAAGAATTTGTTTATTAACAAAAGGTTTAGCTTTGAAGTGCTTGAAATGGAACCTCAGGTAGAATTTTTTTAGTGACCTTTGATCCCTGGTAGGTCACCAGGAATGGAGAGTGGTGGAGATCTGCTTTTCCATGTGTTTTGAATCCCAAGTGGGGTTCTCAGGAGAGCCATGTCCCAAAAACTCCCTATGAGCAGTGTTGTTTTGGGAGATTTTCAGCATGGTCATAAGTACAAGTATTTTCCTGGATTTTCCCTCTTTCTTCTTGGTTAAGAGGGCTGGTTCATTTCCAGCAGCTGTGTGGGGATCCCAGCTGTTCCACAGTCATGTGACTGGATGGAAAAATGGAAAATGGGAGAAAGGAGCTGTGGAGAAATTGTAACTGAACACTGAGGTGGAAATAACACTGTGATTTAAATGCCTGTAAAAGTTCTTATTTTAAATATTATGTCGGTGATTTGTTTAAGCATGTATGTGAAATTGTAAATATGCATACATAGCTAAAAGTAATAATATTCAAAACAGTAAAGGAAAAAGTAAATTATGGGTTTTTTCTCTGATGCTGAATTTCAGCCCTGAGAGGATTTTACTATTAAAATTACAAATTATTGGTGCGTTACTGTTATAAAATAAATGTGAGTCATAATTTGACATGTAGCTCCTGAAGGAACTGGATGATCTTGGATTATTAACATATTTTTATGTTCCCAAGCAGAATATTATATCACGGCGTTGACCAACTAATTTTTCAGGATTTAGCTTTTCCTGTTTGTTTTAGCACTTACTCTGATGCACACAATTTGGCTTCCATCTCCTAGAGTGTAGTTTGATACAAATGGCTCTTACAATTCAGTGTTTTCCCTAAAGAGGGAGAAATCCTTTTACTGGTCCCACCAAGGCAGTTTTCAGAGCCTTTTGATCTGTAATGTTGAGGACCAGTCTTGTCACATCACTGTTACTGAGGTCTCTTGACTCTTGAAAAATCAACTTAACGATGTAGAAGCGTGACATTCAAGAGCTGCTTTTTAAGGGTGTACCAAATTTTATTTTAAATCTGAATTTGTCTATTTCATTTATTTAAGCATATATAAATAAAATACTTCATGAATCGACATCTAAAATATTTCTATATATAGCAAATCTGAATTAATTTCTCATTTCCTGCTGTGCATGAAGCACCCACCTTAAGTTAGTTTAGGTTAACTTTTTTTATGCTAAATGCAGATACTTTCTTACAGTATATGTACACCACACCAAGCTCCTGTAACGCTTTCTAAATGTACAGATGGATGGCAATAACAAATTCCATAAGGACTAAATGTAAAGTGAATAAGAAAAAAAATACTTTTGTTGAGGATGAGAACATTGGTGTCGTTTAAAAAAGCTATTTTTTAAAATTAGTGGCAATTTCCATTTTCATTTAGGATATTATTGGCAAAATGACCAGGCCAGGTTAGGCAGAATCTTATTTTACATAGTAAGAGGAATTACTTTTCCTAAAAAATTGTAATACGTTGTGTCTTGATGTATGAATGTATATTTAGTGTTGTTTCAGGATATTCAATCCTGGTTTGGGTGTCAGGGCAGATTCTTTTTAGGTAGTTTTTGATGCTGCAGTCTGGCTGTGCGTGTACAGACATAATTGGAACAGGGATGTTTGGAAAGCAGGGCAGCTCCTGTCTTGCTGATTGTTCTGATTCAGTCAGGCCAGTGAGTGGGGTTTTTTTGCGATTTTTTATACAAAGTAGGTGCATTTAGTGGGCTTTAGAATCACTCCTGAATAATGGTAGCAATATATTCTCTAAGTGAAGTGTGCAAGTGAGCATAGTGTCAGGTTGTTTTTCTTCTGCAGTTGCTAAACAACAGTATCAGATAAAAAAACAACTCTGCAGTAGCAGCCCATGGTTTTTGCAGGTCTTTGATGTTGGATGAAGCAGAAAGTGTTTCCTCTTCATGCTCAATATTGAAAAGGTGAACATTGAAGGACAGTGAAATAATTGCTGAGGAAACAATGCAAACCGCTTTGAGATAACAAAAAATTTTTTAAATTAATTAATTTCATTACTCCACTTGTATACTTATGGCTAGTGAACCATCAAAAGTGCCTTCATGCTTCTGGTAAGCTTTGTAGCTGTTGCTGTCACTGTGCTAGGAATTAACTAAAATATTGGAGTCTATTGCAGAGAATTCCAGATTTTCTTTGGTCTCAAGCCAACTACTGCAGTAGATCAGCAGTTTGAAACATCCATTTTACCACTCTGTTTACATCTAGTGAATATGTATTTATATAAAAAATAAATGAGTAAGGCAGGAGCTCACATTTGAGGGACTATGAATACATAACAGCAATTGGTGTTTTATGCCAGTAGGGCTGGATGAGGATTTCCCAAAAAGTCATCTTCACTTCTTCTGTCCTGTCCAGGATGGTTATTTTAAAACCTTTGAAATCCATGTCAGAAACAGATACTGGGGTGTTGCTTTGGTGGAGAGCACCAACTTCATTTTGGGGTTTTCCAGACACAGCAGCCAGTAATCAGCATCAGTGGGGCCAGTAAGAGTGGATTTGACTGGGGTACAGAAGGATAAAGTTAAAAAACAGACAGAAAGCATGTTGGAGCTAATAGGAAGGGATCTGAGGGAAGAAAATATGGAAGTCCTGAGCAGAAGTTTTACTTTGGGAGCATAAAGGCCTCTAAGCACTCAAGTTTGCAAGGAGAAGGAAGTTTGAGGATAAGGGAGAATGGAGAATTTTGGGGAAGAAAACCTTTGTGAAATGCACACTTGGGGGTACTGAACAAATAACAGGGAACTCAGTGGCAGAAAACTGTGTAGGATTTCAGCTGTGACTGAAGGGTTAGTGGGGACCTAATTCTGGCATGTCTGACTTGGTTTTGAGGCAAGAACTCAGCCAATACCATCAATACCAGATTCTGGCACCCCTTAAAAAATAACCAAAAAAGCACAACATAAATGTCATAGTCTTCCTAAATGTGTCCTGATTTTGACACAAGGCTCTGTTGTGGGGTTTTTCCCCTGATTTATGCACTAGTCATGCTTTTAGGTGAATTCCAGCTCTGTGGAGGTGCAAGAACGGGAGGTGGTGATTGTGCCCATAAAGCTGAAACTTTTCTCATTCAGCAAAGTTGTCTTTGTAGCAGCACGTGTGGAGGAGGGGGCAGGCAATTTGGATTTCTTTGATGATTCTTGTCAGGTTCTGACCACAAAATCAGTTCTTGTTTCCATTCTGCTGCCTTCTTAGGTTCTTACTGAAATCTTTACTCTCCAGTTCCTTTTGTGTTGTAAAATTCCTTGCAAAGATGAGTCTTGTCTTCCTTAGGCTGTTCCAGACTTCACTAATTGAATCTTCACCCACGCAGTTGGCAAATGTGGCTGTATAGGTCTTATCAAGTAGATTCCATTAGCTTTATTTTTGACATCTTTACTGTACTTTTATTCACACCAGGTTCATCTCTTCCTTTCTACACAGAGGCAGCTTTTTTTCCTCCTTTTGATGTTCACTCTTCTCTGCTTCACACAACCACAGACAGTGCCTTTGAACTTGCTTTGCTGTCTTACTCAGTTACCAGTTTTCCTGTTGCCATACAGCACTGAACACTCTATTTCCCTGTGCTTTCCCTTCTCTCAAAAGAAATCTTTTGTATCTACTCTTGTTTCATTACTGATTTTGCAATAGCCATTATAAGATTAGTAAGCAGCCGAAAATCTGGCCATAAAAGGATAAAACTCAAACTTTTTGAATTTAAATAATGAAAATGGAATTTGTTCTCCATTATGCTTTACAATTTGTCAAAATATGAATATATTTATTGGTTCTAACAGGGTAACATCTTTCTGGTCCCTCAAGCAGAAACCTAAACCTGAAGCACTGATGTCATTTAATGTGCCCTCTACTGTCCCAAAAGCTCTCTAAGAATGGGGATTTTGTATCTTTATCTTTACAATGTGGCTTTCTAAAATAATAATGAATAATAACAAAACCCTACATTTTTATTTGCAATAAATATTTCAAGGACTCATGGGTGTTTTTCATCCCTGCTTCATTACATTGTCAAAATAGTAGCATATGTTTTTTTTACAGCCTACAAAGCAATACTTCAAAACGTCAGGATGTTATTTTTCAAGATGCAGAAAATAAACCCCTCAAGTTGCCATTGACTAAATAGCTTGAATCACAAAAATAGTGACAGCCTGGTTTCCACACTGATAGGCAATTGTAACTTGCCATTTGTATTTATACATTTATAGACAGAAAGCAAGACTCAATTTTGATATTTAGGCAGAACTCTTCGCAGTCTTGCTTAAAAAAAAAAAACAAAACACGTAGTTCAGGTTATACTTCAATGATAAAGTGAAAAACATTTCCATTGTTATCAATTGTAGTAGGAACATAAAATATCTGAAGCCAACTGACTGAAACATTTCTGTCATTTTAGGATACTGAGCTGTGTAAACTGCCTTGAAGTACAAACCTAGGAGTGGAAATTAATTAAGCTGAAAGGTCCATGTTTGAATTGATGTTTATACTACTTAGTTTTTCAAGATACAGAAATAAAATTACTTTGACCTTGAGAATAAAATAAATAGCCTTCATGAGATCTACTTACACTCTTTTGATTAGGAAAAGCAGCTGTGTTATGAAGCTGCATTCACTGGGTCAGTACAACCTAAACCTCCTTTAGTGTTCATTGCCTTTATTGTCTCAATTTTACTGTATCTTCTGCTACATTAACACTTAACTGTAAAGTAATGTTCCTGCCCCTCAGCAGGCTTTTCATAGAATGGTGTTGACTAATAAATGCTAATTCCAGATAATGATTTAGTCCTGATTCAAGACAGTGTCATTTATTGAATAATCATCACCTTCTGCAGAATCAGGTCTCCCTTTAATTGCTCTGGCACTGAGCATTAATTATATTTAAAAGTAATTATAAAAAGGAAGTAACTTTGGTCTGAGTGTATCTAGTGGAATACATTCTGACTTTTTCTGAAATTTTGACTGTATAATCGATGAGGTGACTCCCGGTTGTTCCTCTTTATTTTTATTTGTTTTGATATAAGCTTAATTCCAATTATGCTTTAGGAAGCATAAAACCTAAATACGAAGATAAAGAATCTTTTAAAGATAGGTGATACCGATTTTCTTTTATGGTGACAAAGATTAAGGCATACTCTGAGATCATGAACTTGATTCTGATAATGATTTAGATCTGTGTCTTCACTTAGCATAAATCAGACTTCCTCCTAAGTACACGAGACTCATCCAGTTCTTTACTTCTCCATTTTTGTTCTTGACAATTTAACTTTGCTAGGAACACATTCACTCCTGGTAAGAATTTCATGGTATATTGCAATGCTACAAGTGACAGTTTAGTAGAATGAAGTTTGAACATTTCTTGCCAATAATTATGCCGGTGTTTGAATCCAAAATTGAATTCATGAATAAAAACATGGCAACAGGAAACCATCTGTGTCTGTTCGCTGCTCAACACTTTGAATCACTTGGAGGTTGATTGCTGCCTCACTAAAATAGACATGGGTTTGTTTTTTTCTCAAAATGTTCTGTGACATGAGATGAAGTTAGGCAAATTACACTCAACCTGCATTTTCTTTTGTCATTTCCCACAAAAGGAACTCACTGCAGAGTCAGGCATCTGTAGATGGCTGACACAAGAATGCTGTTCTTGAGCAGTGAAAGTGGCCCAGCAAGAGCAGCACCCACTGCTTTGGGGTTTCCCACAGCACTTTTCTGTCATTTCTGCCTTTCTCTGCCTTGGGGTTCAAATGCCTGCACTCTGCTACACTCAGCTGTGCATCCAGCTTCAGCTCTCTCTGGAAGACTGATTTAGTCTGGTAAGGGCTTTTCAGAGTTCTGCTTAGTGTAAGAGCACAACTCTTTCACCGTGCCTGAGCACATCTCTTGGAAATTTCTCATTTATTTTTGGATTCTGCCCTCTAGGCGACAAAGGTTTCTAAGTCATCTCAGGTGAAGGAATATGTCTTAATGGGTGAAGATTTGGGAACAGTGGATCCATCAGATTGTTGTGTAATGGCTGTTTTCTCTTCTTGCTTTCTTCTTTCTTACTTATTTGAAGATTTGCTGCATCTTCTTTGGATTCCTCTCTATTTACCAACCCCCCCACACCATGATGACTGAACAAAAGGAAGGGCAGAACAGATTGTATAATTTGAAATTATACTGGTGCTCAAGGCAGCTTCGTTTTGAATTAACACTGCTTTATTCCTCCGGAACTTCGTTGTACTGAAACAGAAAGGGAACCCCAAAATCATTGGAAATGACAAAATGTCAACTGCATGTAAAAGGGAAAACTGAGCTTTATTATTAGTCAAATTCTGCTCTGGTTGCACAACCCTCAACTAAAATAAACTGAGAACAAACAAGGAAGTTCCCATCTTCTTCCTGAGCCCTTCTAATCAATGACTCTTGTCCGTGAATTGAAAGAAACTCTAAGATAATATTGTTATATATAGTGAAAGGCAACAGGAAATAATGTGGAATTATATTTATGGGTAAACAGGCACTTCTGGGCTATTAGATCTGAATGTTGAGTAGATGCACCACATTGTAACACTGCAGTAAATGTTCCACTGGTTGTGGGTAACAGCTTTTAAATTCTCCCAAATGTACCCATTACACAGTGGAGACAGTGGAATTCTTCTAAAGGATGGGGTATTTTCTTAATTATGATGTTAAGTATGAAATCAACTGTCCCATATATTAGTTGGGCTAGAATGCAACTGCAAAATAGTGCATGAATAATATACAGTATTTTTTTAAGAATATGTAGCAAACGTCTTGAAATCCACCTGTTGTATTAGAAAAGCAAATTGTTTGAGTTGTTTCTAATCAGGTTGTTCTGAGCTGCTAAATTCAGATATTTTAGCAGATTTCTCATGCCATTACCTAATTTTGTCAGGACTCTTTATGGCTTTGATCAATATTCTGAGATTGACATTCAGAGATGTGAATATATTAAAGTTTAGTTTGTAACATCTGCATTATAGTATTATAACATCAACAATTCTATACTATTGCATACATTATTTTTTTCTCACAGATTTGCTTTCAGCTGTATCAATTTCCATCAGGCTAAAATGTGCAGTGTCATTTGAATTTCATCATCTTTTATAATAAAATGCCTCACAGTCAAAAATTAAATAAGTGAAAAATCATAAAGCTCATGTATAACCTGAAGACTAAGAATAACTGTTTGATTAAAGTCAGATGATCTTGTAGTCAGGTTGTAAAACATTTTACTCCTTTTTGTAATTTATGTGACTGAAGCATTCCATATTAGTAGCAGCATATTTGTTTTGTGCTGAAGATTCCTGAGAGTCTTTTTAGTGCCCTAATATTGTTCATGTTAAGCAGGTTATATCCATTACATCCATCACTCCTTTTCTAGTTGCATAGCAAGGATTAAATTTCACTTTTTATGTGCAGGTAATAAATTAAGTGACTCCTGAGTGTTCAGAGCTCCTCTTTGCTCCTGCTGAAGTAAATGTGCAATACCTGCATGTTATTTATTTTCTGTTCTGATGGGTTTGCAAACTGGAATTCAGCTAAAATATAATAAACATGTCCATCCTCATTTTAAAGGGTGTTACTAAATGAAATTATTATGAAGGCAATCCTGATTTCTGGCACACTCTTTGGAGCTGTTTGCATAGCATATGGAATGTAAGGAAAGCCGTGTATATTACTGTGAGGACTGAAGGCAGAGGGTTGATCTTAAGAAGCAAGAACATATTTTGACTGTTTATGGTCTTTCTTAACTTGATATAAGAGAGTCATTTTCCTGTTCTATCAAGAAGTAATTGCAATTGATGAATCCCTAAGTGATCACTGTTTTATGAAGAGGTTATTGCCCCTGAGTGCAGAGGTCAGTGGCAAATTTCACCATGTGTGAAGGATCCATTTAAACCTGGGGGATTCTCAGAAGAGAAGAAAATTTCTTGTCTTTTCCAAGGCCTCTAATGGGTGGTCCCCTCTCCTGATATTCCACTGACAGCTCATACCTAAACCACAACATCTTCTAAGTAGTCTTGTAAAATCCACAGAAGTTTTCTGAAAAACAATATTTGTGTGTCTGCTTGCAGTAAGGTCAGTGCCTGCCCACTAGTTAGATAAAAAGGTTTTAGAAATCTTTAAAAAACAGTCCACCTTAAAAAAAATAGTCAGCTGGAACAAAAAGTAACTTTAATCAACAAGGACTTCATCAAACTAAAGCTGAAACTGTGAAAATCAATACTGAGAATTTTAAGAGAGAGAGGAAGAGTTATTTATCCAGTAAATGCTACTATTGGTGTTTTTTTCAGACTGCAAGTGACTAGTGAAAATATGTCATTAAATAAAAACTGGAAGAGTCTGTTAAGGAAAAATTAGTGATTTTTTTTGCAGGAAGAAACCTAAGCCTTAAATTTCTTCCATATTTTTTCTAGTGGATGACTGTTTTGGCTGTTATGGAAACATACTTGTGACAATTCTTAGCACTTTTTTTGTGAGAAAACTAAATCTTTATTACACATTTATTTTTTTAAAAAACCATTTTAGTGTAAAACTGTCTTTATCTATAGTAATACTTTTCTTACTTGACTTTTATATTATAGTGCTTTTCGTTTCTTAGTAGCTGTGTCACAACATTTCATTTAATAGGAAAATAGGAGTTGCCCTCCTGATTCAGACTTCCAGCCACTCCAGCCTCCTTTCTTTGATAAAGTCAATACCAAACACTTCAGAGGAAAGTTAAAGCTCTCCACATATATGGTACCATCAGCCAGAGAGTAGCTGCTATTTGGATATCCAATAAGTAAATTGCTGTGAGCATTGCAAACATTAAATTACATATCTCAACATTTTTCTTATGGATTATTCTGAAAATTCTTGATATAAAGATATTATTTTCTTAAAGTGTGACTAATGTACTTATTTTAGCTCTTACAGCAGCAAGCATCATCTACATGCTGCATGATTTTTGGAAAGAAGGCATCTCACCTTTTATATTCACTTCATTTCCAGTATCCACTGACTGTGTCTGGGTTACAAAATAGAAAGAAATTAAATCTCTAAGATCTCTCACCCCTTAGTGTTCCTCACCTCATTAATTTTTATCATACCTTTACTGTGGTCTTCTGTGTTGCCTTGAACACTGCACAAAATTTTGATGGAGTTAACTGGAGCAGTGCAGATCACTGTGGCATATATCAAATAGATTAAAGATTGTCTAAGCTGTGCAAGAAGCAGCTGTGTTTGGGAATCGAAGTTGAAGTCTTATAAAGAGCAGGAAAAGGATGCAAAGTTCAGTGACTTATCAGAAATGTTGGGCTGCAGTAAATGGGATGCGTTTGAGCAGCAGCCAGTAGGGGGTCAGGTATCCCCTGGAAAGGGTTGGAGGCTCTAAATAAATGTTTGCAGAGACTCTCAGACTCTGATGAGCTTACACTATGACATTAATGAGTAATTCCTTTGATTCCAGTTTAAGTCCAAATTCAGTATATAACGTCACATCTATTTGTAATTCATGCAAGACATAAAGCATTTTCTTTCTGCACTTTTGGCACATCTCTGTATATTTTGATCTAGAAGAGCAATAAATCCCATTGTTATTTTATATCTACACAAATGTATATTCTTCCCTTTCAGGTGTAAAAACTTCTACAGCAGTGGTTAACTGTAAAAGGCCAAACACAGGTTAGCAGGTGGTTCCATTTTAGAAGGCAATCAATTGCTTTGAATTAAATATCCCACAGTATTAAGAATTTCAATTTTCAAATTAAAATAGTTTCTGAAAAGGTTGTTGCTGGTTTTGCAATTTCACAGCACACATCATCATGAAAAGTTATTGTCTATAGCATGCAGAAAGAAAAGTAGCAAATCTGTCTGAAGCAGGCAGTTGGCATATGGATTTTATGCAATTTCTGCGGTGTAGAAATTGGGATCAGAGTAAAATTGCCAAAAGCATACCAGTCTAATTCTTAAAGCTGCTTTGATGTGCATATATATCTTTCCAAAAATCTTCAGGAAGCAGTTACTGAGTAGTCAGATTTTCAGAGGTACAGATTGATGCTTGACACAATTTTCAGGAGCACCAGGAGCTGAACTTTCTCTGAAACCTGTAGGTTTGTATTTTCAGTACATGCTGCTTGTGTATTTTCCCTGCTCAGAATTTTCAAGGCTAATTATTACAGCAGCCTGTTCTTTCTTCCCATCTGTGTGTTTACCTCTGAGCAGCTGAAAAGATCAGGACTGTGCAGGCAAACTCCTGGGCTGATTATTTACAAAAAAACATGTACCTGTTACAAGGAGCAAATCCCATTATTGAGATAATTACAAGATGATTATGAAACACTTCATAAGAGATGTTGCAGTTGAGAGGACAAGGTCATTTGGCTGAAGCCACCTGCAGAAAGGAGACTGAAGCCAGTTGCCCTGGAGCTCTGAGCTGGACATATTGGCCAGAAGATTTTTATAGCAAGAGACAAGTCACAGAAAAATGTTTTTCCTCATAACATCATTTAAGAATACATACACACCAATAAGGATTTGTCTGTTTAACAAATGAGTGGGAATAAACATGCCATGAACCTGATCATTTTTAATCAAGAGTCTAATCAGAGGAAAAGATGTCTTCAGAAAATCTCTTCTGAATACATTTTTAATATCACCAGGCTTGTCTGCATTTTTGTATGCCACAGGTTGTGATGGCAAAATTTGCAGCCATACCAGATTATCAACACAAAGCCTATACTAGCATGAACTTTAAAATAAGTCTCAGCCCCATGGATTTGAAGGGGAAAAAAAATGCCAATTGTAAATATACTTTCTTATTGCTTGGTTTTCTTCAGCATTACTACATTAACTCCTGCAAACAATAAAGCAGGTACAGGGCTTATGACAGCTATAGTATCATCACAGCTGATCTTTTAAATTAGTAAAAGTGAGAAAAATTGTTTTCAAAAAAAATTAGGTTGTCTGTCTTAAGTATTCTGTTGCATCCAAAACTTATGCTAAACCCAAAATCTACTATTTGAAGTCTACATCAAACACATTTTCATGTTCCCTGCTTCTTTTGTCTGGCTTGTCCAGCCAATGAGTTAACTTAGGGGACCAAGGCAAAGCTAATAGAAAATCAATGGAAGGGCTCCCTCTGCCTTCAATAGGCTTGACTTCAGTCCTGTGTTGTAAACCTGGTCTTAACAGCCCCAGTGCACTAATTTTGGACAAGTTTTATAGCTGGAGGAAGATCTTGCATTCACTGCATACTGTGTGGAAATTCCTGCTGCTCCGTGGGCTGTGCCACACATAGCTCATGGGAACAGAGTTTCCCTGTAGAGCAGAACATCCCTGTGGCTCACTGGATTCTTTAAGTGTCTCAAGATATTGCTGGATTTAAATGTTTCAAACAGCCTGCAGATCTTTTCCCATTCCTTTCTGACCGTGTTTGGGAATTTGCTGATGTGAATTTGTGTTCAATGCATTTATGAGTGTGCTTTTGCACATTGCATTACTGGATAATTGCAACTGTCGCTTACAGTTTCATGGGGAGTGAGTGTATGGGACACAGCATATTTTCCCCTTTAATATGTACAGAGGAGACCAATAAACCCCTTGGATTTGCTGTTAGGTTTGTGTAACTAGAAATGGTATGTGTACAAAGTGTTCTGGATACTTAGGTTTATTACTTTGGCAGTCACAGTTTGCTTAATGATATTTCAGAGAGTATGTAAAATCAGTGAGAAACCTTTCATTTATGTTGGCTTTCCTATTGATGAGCATAACTTGTTACAAGTTTTTTTTTTCTTGGCTGGCTGTGGCATTTGATTTCATCTGAGAATGAGAGAAAATCTGGCTATATATTATATAAAAACTTGGGGTTTTTTTCTGCTTGCTGAATCTGTAATCTTTAAGTATGTGCATTTTTTTATCACAATGCAGGATCCTATTAATAATGCATTAGGCATATTTATTATTGAATTCAAATCTATATCAATATATGGGAGAAAACTTTTATATTTAACAATAAAGATGTCTAGGTAATTGGAGTTTTATTTATATCAAGGAAAAAAGACCCTCTGAGGCTCTTTATCTACACTTACAGACATACAGAAGGCAAACTTTGACAGATTATATTGCCACTAATAGTCAGTTGTTCTTGTTGTAATCAAAAATATAAGCAGGATAAATAATTTTTTTTAATTGATCCTATTAACTCACGTTTCACCAGACCATGCTGCTGTTGCTGCTTCCAGTTTATTCCTCACTGGTTTCCATATATACCTTGGAGGAAGTGGATTTTAGTGGAAGGCAAATTCAGGAGAGCAAAATGCCCATCTGGCTGTTCCAGTCGCTGATGTCACCAAGATCTGCTGTCCCCTCTGTCTCGGCTCTGCTCTGTCCTGCCTCCAGCTCCTCTGGGAGTAATGGAGAGCAGTGGGAGATGCCCACATCTCTTGGATATTCTGCTGAAATGAAAATAAGCAGCTCAGTGGTTTCCATCCATTTGCTGGAGCTAAAATAGGAGGGTTTGGATTTCTGAGTGGCAATCCAATGTTGGTGGATGAGGAGGTGCACATGTAGGTGTGCATTCCTTATTCCCTTTCCACCTGCTCTGCTGACTGCATCTCTTCAGCACCTGCCACCATCCTGCCCTTCCAGCTGAGACCTTGGCTCTCTTCATCCCAAACCCCATCTCCATGCAGGAGGTCCCAGTGCCCATCTCCCTTCTCAGGTTGTGTTGTTTGGGTCCAGATCCCTCTTGGCACATTGCAGCAGTTCTCCTCCTGTGTCCCCACCAGAGTTCCCTTCCTTGCACATTAGCCCTCCATGCCCTGTTTCTGCATTCCTTTCCCACTGGCTCCCAGCCAGAGGCAAATTGTTATTCAGCCACATTCTCCTCCACTTTCCTGATTTGTTTGTTGTCTTTGCCCTTTGAGCCCTAACTGTGCCCTCTCTACTTGAGCTGTGCATTGGATCTGAGTCCACCCAGCTCCACAGATATCCTGGGTGGGATTTTGTGACCCCTTGCTCTCATCTCAGATATTTGTCACAACTGTAGCCCGGTGCAGCCAGTACAGGGAGGATCCAGCTTTGGGCTTGAACCCCTGGCCTGGCTCGTGTTGATGCCTTCCCTGGGGATGATACCTGTGGTGACTCATGCACAGCAACTGTGTAGGTCAGAAAAATTCAAATTGCACGTTACAGTGCCCTTATTCCAGTCCAGCTGTGTGTCTGCCTAAAGCCATGGCCTGTCTCATCAGCCGTGTGCTCCTGTCCCAGCTTCACAGCCACCTGGAGTAGTAATTTGGCAACCACACAGCAAACGACATCAGCCCTGTCATTTGCTGACACAAAATGAACCTGTCAAACCCCAGAGTTTTTCTATTAACTCTTCAGGCTGATCCAACTCACTGTGTACTCATAATTTAATCTTACAAAGGAGGGAGGCTGCTCCAAGTGGCCAGGTTGAGAAAGGAAAGGAAAGAAACACAAGGACTTTCCCTCTGGCAGCGTCCACCTTCCAAAATCTGCAAATCTGCAGGATTTGGAGTGGCTGCAAATGCCCTGAATAGGATTGTTCTACATCCACATGCAACATCTTTTTCTTCCAGAAAATCCAGAATTTTCTAGGACTTTGCTTGTGCCATTAGAATCATTTGGCAAGAAAAAGAAACAACAAACAGTGTGCATTTTCAAGCCAGCTTTTTTTTTTTTCCTTTTCTCCTTCCCTGTGTTTGAGAAATTATTTGGTTTCTCATTAAACTGAGTGATCCTTTCTCTGTCTGTTTCTGGGAAGAACCAGGATCCTTTGTTCAAGATATCTCACAACACATGCTTAACTTCCTCTTTCTTTTCCACTTTCCCAATTCTTTTCCTTCTTTTTTTTTTTCATAATAAACTAAGTCACAACATAAGTTCTTGCAATTTTTCATTTTGTGAACTTTTTTTTTCTCATTCATTAGTTCAGTGCCTTGGGCATGGAGATTGTACTCAAAGGAAAACAAATGATCTTCTCTGTAATTGCTTTGCACGCACACAAACACGCACAAAATGCTGAAGGGTGTTAAGGGCAGGGTTTTATCTAGGTAATCATAACCCGAAATTGATGCCATGACATGGAAAAGAGACAGATAAGGAGGAATGAAATTAGTACTTATTCAGGGTAGCTCATCCTTATCATCATTCTGCACACTTCATTATGAGCTATAGATCTGAAAAATGCTTTTCAAACTACATTTTCTGGTGTTCTAAAATACACTATCATCAGTTCCTCTTCTGACTTGTACCAGAGGATAAATGAAAGGAGTGGTTCTGCCAGGTTTTTTTTCCCTATGGGAATAAGAAAAAAAATACACACTTGTGAATTGAAATTTCCTGATAAATGTAGCAGAGTCCTCTCAGCTTTATGGTGCTGCAGCTCTGTAATGGATAGCACTGAGCATCAAAGAATATATATTTACTTAAATAGGTTTTCAAAGATGAGCAGAGAATTTTGGCTGCTGAAAGATTTTCTGCTAGCACACGTAATGAAGGAAAAGGCAAAAGAGTACAGTGAGATCTTTAATTATTTTGGCAGCTGCAAATTTTCAGCCATCTATACTGGTGTGATTACTGAGGTCACGGAATTGTAGGGTGGTTTGGGTTGGAAGGGACCATAAAGATCATCCTGGGCCCATGGGCAGAGACACCTTTTACCAGACCAGGTTGCTCAGAGCTCCACCCAGCCTGGCCTTGAACACCTCCAGAGGTGCCCAGGAGTGGCAGTTTTGGGATGAGGGCTCAGTGGTGTGGCAGCCCAGGACAGAGCCAGCTGTGCAGAGTGTAGGAGACAGAGAGCACTGTGGGCTCTACCTGTTTTAGGATGGAATTTGAAAATACAATGCTACTATCAGGGAAATCAGATTTATAGGGTTTTTCTCACTATTAGGATCAGAGGCACATGCAGACACTGCAATAAATTATTCTGGCCCTTAAACAATAGCCATAGGCAGTAATTATTTGGCTCCTGAGTGCTGTAAATTTCTGATCCTGAAATAGTCATTTATCGGGGGGGTGAACTGAGTGACCAGTTCTTTCTAATCTAGCAGGGTGAGATTCATCATACCTGACTTTAGATGTCTGCAGCTGAACCAGCAGCTGAGCCTTTCTAGTAGAAAGCCTGGGTGATTTTGGTGCAAGGGCAGGATGTTGTATTTTAGAGATTTTATTTATATTTTTATACATGTAAATACATATATATATTGTAATTTTTCTACATTATTTGGCTAGCTTAGCTTGATTACTGTGGACTAAGCAGAGCAGGTGTTTTGCTGATGACTTGCTTTGTTTTTCTAATCCTTTATGAGGACTGAACTCATTAGCATTATTGGAAAACATATGAAAAATTACCAACATTGTCTAACTTCTGTATGTGGGCCACTGCCAGCTCTCCAGCCTGTGTTTCCTCATTCTCTGAGAACAGAATTTAAACTTCTGTGGCATCCTCAGGTGTGAAGTCAGGTGTCAAGACTTAGTCTTGGCAAGCCTGGATTAGATTTAATGAAGAGTTCTTATCACTTTCTTTGGAAAACAAATTGAAAATCAAATACAGATAAAGGAAAGGTATTCTGCATTTGGTGAGGTTTTTTTCGTTTCTTTTTCCCCCAGTAAGTTTGAATCTTGCTAAGGAATTTAGATAGGATGTTTTACTGTAGTTTTGGAGGTGGAATTGTTTTATGTTCTTTGTGATTCCTTGGTAGGGAAAATGAACCTTTTGTTCTTTAATCAGCTTTAACATGTGATGGACACAAGTCAGTGGCATTTCTCACTGGGATTAACTTAATCAAGGAACTTTTCTCTCAGCAATGAACATTCATAATTCTGTTTAATACTGATAGGGAGTTATGTACACGTATTTTTAAACTGGAAGCATAGTTTCAGTATGAGGAAAAAAGTTGCCACAACCCAAAGCCACGCAGAGGAAATGAAAAATCCCATAAATTGCATCGAACCTGAGGATTTCTCTTATGGCTGTAATTTCAGAAGGGCCTGCTGAGTACAGAAAGTGATAGCAAAGGTACTAAAGTATTTCCTATCAACAGATTTGCTGGAGACAGCAATGATTATTTGGCACAGCGAAGCATAGTGTGTTCTACAGTCATTCTAAATCTCTCATAGTGAGGAGATTTCCTTGTCATATCCGATTCAATTTCTTATGTTTTAGTATTTCAAGATTAATATTTGACAAAGATTTACTGTCGTGAAACAGGGAAATGATTTTTGTTTGATCTGGGATGAGATCAGGAACATGCCTTTGCTGCTGCATGTTTTCTGATTTTAGCACTAAAAAAAACCCCTCAAGGTGCTTATTTGTACCTCCTTCAAGATTCATCATCACAAGCTCAGTGCCATTTGTAGAAAGTTGAATGACAACTGAAAAAATGCTATAGTGAAAGTTAGGAAGACTGCCTAAAATCTGTTTCTTTTCTCAGTGTCTAGACTTAAGCTTATCAACTTTAGTAATCTAAAAATTAGTTTTATTCTTATCTTCCATAGGAATATGTATGTAGATTAAAAGTCACAGGCAACAGATCACAGTATTTATTTTCTAAGCACTTTATCTAATGTGGCAATCTTGCAACATCGAGGCAAAAAAATAAGTTGCTCTAGTGAAAAAAAACTGTCCTGGAATAAAACCTCCACTTATGGATTAGCTGAAAAATTATTTGAGGCCATCTTGGAAGGCAGGAGCATGTCATTTGTGAGACAAAAATCTAGTCCTTGTATTACATGTTGCTCTTTTAACTCCCCCATGCAATAATATGTGTTTATAAGCTACAGAGACACCTTTAGGGGCAGAAAAAACTCGATTTCCCCATATCAAAGATCCCTTTTCCTGCCCCTTGGGAGAGGAAACTATAAGGCTGTTTCCTCCATTATTAACAGTTTGCCTCAGGACAAGTGGCAATATCATCCCTATCATTTTTACCTCCTGTTGCTCCTCTGGGAAAACACAATCCAGCCGAGCGTGTGTTTGTGGCTCTTCCTTTCATTCGTGTGTCCTGCTGTGGCTGTGCTATAACAGGACAGCAGCAGGTGGCACAAATAAAGGAGAAATGTGGCAGAAAGCTGCAGACAGCTCCTGAGATTTCCAATTTGGCCCTGGGTTAGAGTGCCATCCTCTCCAGGAGAAAAGAACATGCTTTGTTTTTTTTGGTTGTTTTGCTTTGGTTTTTTTTTTGGTCGAAATTCTCAGTGCAGCAAGGATCAACTCCCCACCCTCTATCAGGAAGCAAAAATAAAAGTAATGCTTTCATTGCTCCTAACAAATTAACTTCATTAATAAATTATGTTTGTTACTGTTTTTTCCACTGCTGTCATGTTTTGAAACTGGTTCAAAATTAAATCCAAACTCGCTAGGAATCAGTGGGAAAGGAAGAAGTTTATTCGTGATCCCTGTACATGAAATACTGTTCTGTGCAAAGGCTTCCGTGGTTCTTGCAAAAGAAAAGAATGATCTGAGCTTCAGGTTTTCTTGTAGCTGATTACAGTAGATTCCCTTTAAGGAAATTTATCATTTTCCAAGGCAAAATGACTCAAACTGCCTGTTTTTACCAAAACCAGCTCCAGGCACTTGGCAGTTTGGGGAATGTGTGGGACCAGAAGGGATTAGATAGGATTAGAACCATTTCCTTGCACTCCAGGCTCCCAGTGTGAACTTCCTTTCAGCATCAAACCAGAGAGCTGAGGGTGCACAGTGCCCACCAACCTGAGCAAAAGTTGGTTTCCTGTGGCAGAGAGGAGTTTGGAACTGCTTTTCTTTACAAATGAGGAAAAAAAGCATTTATTGTCCAGTTATCCTAGGACAGCTGTCAAACATTCATTTAACAGAACAATAAAAATACCGATTTTATTATTTTTTTAATGTATCCATGTTAAATCTGTGACATTTCATTACAGGATGTTAGCAGACAAAATGTATTATAATCAAATAACTTCTAATTTTACGGAATAATTGAAATTATTTAAAATTACTATGTTATTTTAGTTCATACTTGGATTTTATACATAGTTGATTTTCTGAATCACAGTTTTTCGTGTGTTACTAACTTTATTATTTTATTTAGAACATCTCATGTCAGAATATAGAACAAAATGTTTGTTAGGTAGGTTAACAGTTTAGACACAAAATTTCAATTTATTTTGCAAAATGTGGGTTAAGGTATTTATAGTTGTTATGGAGTTTCCATCACCTACATTATTGCTTCACGTTTCTTTTTTTCTGATTCTAAGAGATAATTATATGAATTTTAATTGTATCTCTGAATTTAAATTTACAGTTTAAATAAAGGGTAGAAGACAATCTGTCCTTGGGTGGCAGATGTTACCTCTGCTTTACCAGTGGAAATATTTTGACTGGAAATTTATAGGAATTAAATGCACAATTTGCTAGAAAAAGTGAAACCACTTGAAAGAAACCTAAATAAGTCACTTTTTTAAAAAAGAAAAAATCACAAATCCAGCCATACAAATCTGAAGTGTATTGAGTGCTTCAGTTACTTCAGGAAGTTGATAACAGAAGACCACATATATATTTATATTTATATTTATCACTCAGAGGAGCAGAATTGAAGTGACAACTATTGCTCTCACAAAAATATGGCTGCAAATAATTAAAGTGAAGAATGAAGTTGGTGCAGTCTCTTGAATCAGCATGAAACTTTGTGGGCATTTAAAAAATGGGGTAATAAAAATGTTCTGCTTTGCATCCCACAGAAGATGGCTCACGATCAACAAACAGCAAAGTCACTTAAATGTGGGGCATAAACAGATGGATGTTGGTGATTTTCTGTAAGATTAGACAAAGAAACTCAACCATAAAGAATCACACATTCTCCACTGAAAGCACAGTAGAAAATTAACAGTTTGGATAAGGGGATTTCTCTGGCCTCTCTTTTGCTTGGAGTGAAGCAAAGTATTAAAATTTAGCTCAGAGAATCTCAAGCTTGGCATGTGTGACATATTTCAGAGTACTTAGGAAAGCCATGTGTCCAGAGGGTTCTGAGCATGAGCTGAGGAGAGGTTGTGAGCTGCTGCCAGTGCAGATGGTAGGATGTGACCAAAATATTTATAGTCCAAACTGGCTTGAAAAACACAACTTTTCAAGAAATACGAGCTGATTCCTAATGTTAAGCTGTGTCTTGCGGTGTTTGCTTAGGTAACAAATAATGGGTCACTTAATAGGATAAAGGGAATTGCTTTTTGCCATTCATAGTGAAACTGGGGGGGAAATGTAACAGTGGAAAAGGTGCCTGGGGAGTGTCAGTGTAAGTCAGAGGGACTTCTGAAAGTCAAACGGGACAGGAAGTTGAAAATGTCCCTATTACATAAATGGAAAAAAGCAATGCCAGATTTGTATTTTACTGGTCTTAACTGGCACCATCTACTCTTTAGCCTCCCAAGTGCCTGAGCCTCAGTGGGAATGAAATATCATGCAAAGTACTGGAAAATGGAGTTAGGGAGCACTTAAAGTCAATAGAGACCAGAGAGCCCATGAGACCAGACTGGATGCACTCAGGGGACCTGGGCAAGGTCCTGGTGAAGCTACTGACACCTTTAAAGGTCACAGTGCTCCACAGAGATTATTGGTGGCTGGAAAAGAGGAAATGTCACACCCATCTTCACAAGAGACACTGTTAAGTACAGCCAGGCCAATCAGGATCACTTCAATCACCATGAATCATGTGGAGGAAATCCCCCTGAAAACCACATCCAGACAAATGAGAACAAGAAGTTGCTTGGTTACAACCATCGTGAATTTATCAAGGGCAAATTGTATCTGATCAACTTGATTGGTGATTGACAGATTCCTTTAAACTTGAATTATTTGGGAATTCTATGACTCAATAATATTTCTCCCAGGTAATACTGAATTGAAGCATCTTCCTCAAACAAACAACAAAATTTAAAATGTATTACTAAAACTGAATACACTTAGACTTTTCATGAAAATTTAAAATGACAGAAAGGAAGAGACTTTATGCTCTTCGTGACTCTTTTGAAATATCAAATGTTATTTCAAATAATGAGTTTCTGGAGGATGTGAAACTAATAAAAGTTTTAACAGTATACAACCCTGAGGTTGTCTTAGCTTTAGTTCTCCCTCTCCTCTGTCCATATAAACAATAATCGTGGTCTGGAGCACATCTGATCCTGTCCAAAGTACAGCAGAGCAGCCACTCTTTCCTCTGGCCTTATAAACATTGATTGCAAGAGAAGAATGAACATACTGGAAACCTGTAACCTCTAGCAGCTGACTGTGAAAAACAAGGTGAAGATAATGAACTACAGTGCTGCCTGCTACTCAGAAACAGAATTAGGAATGATTCCTGCTTTGGTTTCTGGCATATTGTAAGAAGATATATTAACTTTGGATTTGGGGGTTTTTAATTCTCATTGGGAAGATGGCAGGGCATGGTAAAACAATATATAATTTGCAGACCTTTCCCAGTATCTAATACAGGGATATTTTATTATAGGAAAAAAATGTATTGTTTATTTCAGATTTGTTACTTAGAATTATTATTACAATTGTTTATGTGGAGCATTTAAAATCAGATCCAAATATGATTCTGTCAATTTTCCTACAAGGTCTGATTCTCCAGCAGTATTTGATTGTCAGAGAATTCAGGCAATTGCATTCATACAGGTTGATTTTTGTTGATTGTGGCTGTCCCCAGTTTCTGATGCTGTCCCTCCTTCAAACCATAAAGAAAGCCCTAAGGAAAACCTCTGTGTATGGACCCAAAGGCCTTGGTTATCTTTATCAAAAGTTACTTCTTTTTTTTCTTGCTGCTGCTTGCCAGTTGTCATTGCTAAGGGTCCACCAGACTTTTACGTAATTTCTGAGCCCCAGTCGTCCAGTTGTGCTTGAATCAAAACCTAGAATTGATCATTGCATATTGTTTGAGGAGAAAATCACATTATTTTTGTTTATACCCTTTTCTACTTTCTTTTCCATAGCACCTCTTCTTTTCCATAGTACTTCAAACATGCTTAACAACATTTTGTTAACAATTAAATATCCCTAAGTGGAAAGCCTAAAAAAATTCATTGCATTGTTCTGTGTGAGTGAAATTCTGGTCTTGAGAACAGATGATTTTCTGTAGAATTCCTCAGCTATGTGGCATTTGCATATTAGTATAGAGAGGTTGGACTTACTGCAGTTATTTTTACATTCTAGAGAAGATTTACTACTTATGACAGCACTTGAGAGTGTGAAGTATCTGCCTGCTTTATTTTAGAAATTTAATCGTGCTGAAGTGGAAGGAAATCAATTTAAAAGTGTGGGTTGAAAATGAGAAATGTTCATCCAATATTTGTGTGATAAGTGAGGAATAATTCAATTCAGCACAATCATACTTGAAATATAAACCCATTTAAAACCTATTATTGTAATTGCATTAACTATTACAACAGAACTAGCCAGATTCATTCTGAAAAGTATATCTTGAAGTTACTAATTTCTACTAGAAGAAAATGTGTTGACCACTCCTACTGCAAACTGTGTATTAGATTTAAATATCTAAAGTTTCAATTCTTTGTTATGTTTCAGGTTTAGTTTATAGACTTTTTTTGTTCTGTGAAGAAGAATCAGGTACAGGAATCATCCTGTCCTAATGATTAGGATGAACTCAATTTTGTTATTGGGATGAAGTGTTAGAGGATATAACATTATTTTAGTCACCATTCTTTAGAAGGTAAGCTAATGTTCTATCTCCTTCAGACACTAAAGGTTGAAGTGACCAATGGCTTTTAGGAAAGAATGGGGAAAGTACAGGAATATTCTCATGTTAAATAACCTATCCTGAGTAAGTGTAACGTTCCAAGAGCCATAGAAGTGCATGTTAAATGGACAGCATCTACTTCATTTCACAGTCACACTGTTTATTTTCTTGTTGTTAATCACATCAGTGGGGTTTACTGAATGTTTTGTGGTTGTTCATGGTTGGAGTTGCTAAGGCAGGTGTGCAAAAATCTTCGGTCTTGCATCAAGTTGATATCATTCAAGATCCTTGAAGATATCTAGAAAGATCAGCTCCTGCAGTGCAGAGCTTGAAACAGAAACCTTTTTTTCTGGGAGTATTTAGGCTTTGGCATGACTATCAGTTTTAGCCATCTTTATGTTAAGGTAGATTTCGACTGAAAAGGACAGTATATTTAAATACATAAAAAAGACAAAAATTGAATCAGGACTAGGAAGGGAAACTGACTTTAATCCCTGTGGAAAGCTGCTTTGCTTATGTCACATTACCAACCTGTTGCTGTCCCGATGCAAAATAACAAATAAATTGAGATAGAAAAGTAGCAGATAGCTTTTAAATTTTTTTTAACAAAATAATTTCAGGCGTTTTGTCAATCCTCTCTTCACTACTGATGCCTGTGAATAAGCTATCTACATTCAGTTTTATTTTTTTCCTTGTTCTCTGATCCACGCAGATTTGTGTGTAGATATGGTGTGTGTGCATCTACAGGAAAAACTGTGACAGCAAGAGTTGATTTTCTGGAGTTCTGGTAATCAGTGTTTGCACTGCCTGTCTGTGGAGAACAGGCTCATCCTTCTCTTCCTTGCTGTGCTGATGACCAGTTGCACAGTGTAGCTGAACACATTTGTGGTCCCATAGAATGAAAGATATTTACATTTTTATTGCACAAGCTGCACACCATTCATAGCTTTGACCTTGGGTTACTTCTGTTGTGACTGAAACTTCATGGCCAGTGAATATTTGTATGTATATGGATTTCCTCAAGACTCACATTAATACTTACCCAGATTTTATGGGCTTTGGCATTTTCCATAATTTCACATCATGTCCCTCTACAAAAATGAAGCCTTCCTTGAATTTGGCCTGTCTGTAGTGCTCTTTACCCGTGTTTATGTTTGCAGTAAGAGAGCAAACCTGTACGGAATGGAAAACGGGCCAAGTTCCTTTATCAAGGTGCTCTTGTCTCAACAGTGATGTATTAATTCTTTGTTGCCCTTTCTTTTCATTAAATAGTACTCTCAGCTGCTGGCATGGCATGTGAGTGTTTTATTTCAAGCTGTTCAATTGGCTACCCAGGAGATCTTTGAATTCTGGCACCATTAGCAGGCTGTAGAATGGGAAGATGTTAATCTTTCCTCTATATCCTATACACCTTATAACAATACTACATAGGTATATTATATGGAGAGTATAAACATTAGGTATAATAAGAATAATCCAAGTCCTAAAGCCATAGTTAGGCCATGAGGAAAACAAACAATTTTTGTGAGTTGAAGTTGCCTAGGGGCTGTTCCCCCTATTTTCACACTTTCTAGTTTAATTTTTGGAGGAGAAAATGTACATCCTTGCTAATTTTGCCCTACAATTCTTTGTGCATCTCCTCTTTGTTGCAGTGCAAGAAAGTTCAGAAAAGGCTGAGGTGAAGTCATGAAACCCATTTAAACAGAAACTTGTATTTCCCATCTAGAGCCTAGGAGCCTTCATCAGTAATTAAAAACCATAGAAACTGCTTGTATGGGTAGAATGGTGCGTTTGAAATGTGCTTTTCAGCTGTGGCAAGTACAGACTTTTGGAGAAGAGTTTGAGCAGCCAAAGCCTGACAATGTCGAGGCTTCTGTTCACCTTTTCCTCAGAATGCCCATGATAAAGGTTGAGTCCATCATGCATGGCTAGATTTTCTTCCATTCCTTATTCTGTTTGTCAAGGTTTACTAATGCTACCTGCCAGTGGCCATCTATGAGTGTCACTGAAGGCTAAACTGAGCAATTGCTGATGTTGTAGCTAAACATTGTTGTTGTAGGAAAAAAAATTGCAAGGGGGAGACTGCTTTCCTCAAGAGTAGTATTTCCTATTTATCACATACTTTGATAATTTTAAATTTTATGTTGGTATTTTGGGATCTCAGTTGCAGTCCACAGAGAATTTTGCCTCTGAACGCCTTAGAGGTGTTGTCAGGTACCTCTGTCCTGGCAGCATTTGGAGCTGAACTTGTTGATCCCCAGCAAGTTCTTCAGGACAGCTGGCAGGAAAGCAGGGCATGTTGATACAGATTTGTTATCTGTTACAATTTCTTCTTTCCCCTTCTCCCCAACACATCCATTTTCTGCAGCATTTTTCAAGGGGAAAATCTGTTTCAGTGTTAAATTGCTGATGTGTTCTAAACACCACGGGCAGGAGAGGTCACTCTGTCACTTTGGCAGTCCCATTTCCCGGCCATTGCTGTGGCCCTCTGAGTCACCAGCGTTCATTTATGGGCATGGAACTAATGAGGAAAGGAGGGCACCCTAGTGGCAGTAATGCCTCAAGGGGGGAACAGGAGAGCAGATCCAGGGATACAGACTGTGTATCTACTCAGAGCACGGCGTGCTTAGGCTGTGGATTCTCAGCCTAGCTGGAAATGCTCTTGACTGAATAAAAGCTGGGAGCTGCACAGTGGACTGGTGTGCATGGAGAGAATCTGATCCTTAGTTAGAAGTTGTCACAAATTTCTTTGTACTAAGAATAGAATCTGTTCTTTTCTCCTAAAGGTAGTTTGACTTTTCAAAGTAAATAGGAGCATTAAGTGCAGTAAAATGGCTTTAATCACTACCATCAGTAGATAGAAGACAAAGGGAGCAGATCTGCTGCTTTAAGATCATACACTTTTAATTATGAGAGGTTGGTTTTTGGTTTTTTTTTTACCAAGTCACATTTCTATTTAAAATCATGTTTTAAGCAATCCGCCACATTGGAAATCTTTAATATTTTAAATCATGTGTGATTTTCTCATTTGACAGTATTACCAGCTTAGTTTGGCAGCAGAGCTTATCAAAATCCTGTCTCCTCAGCACTGTGAATTTGTTCACATTCTAAAACTTCATTTTTTATTAAATTAACAAATCAATAGCTAAAAGGAATCAATGGATTCAGGAGAAGCTGGCTTAATCTCAGCAGAAGTGGATTGCTGCCAAACTCCATGTTGCTGTTTAAATTGATTCAGCCAAACATCTTCTGCTCAAAAAGTCAATTGTGTTGATAGAAATGCATTTTTTTTTAAATTGCATATAAAATTGGTAGTCTTTTGGACATGTGGGGACATCACACTCCTTTTTTTCTTTTTTTAAGAGACTCTGAGAAACAGAAATTGCTTTTCTGAATACATCATCTCAGCACCTTCTTATGGGTCATTTTGTCCAAAGTTGGCACTGCTGTTTAGAAAAATGAAAGAACATTTAATTCTTTTTGTTTGTGTTGTTGGTTTTCTGCTCTATATCTGTAAGCATTTGATACTGCTCTCTATTTTCCCAGTCATTCAGCATATACATACAATACAGATAATTTTTTTTTGGCTCTGAGTGCCAACTGAAAGATAGCTAAGTACACAGTAGGCACTTTACAATCTTTATCACACATCATTAGACACTAATGTACTATAATAATGATCTTGATAATTGCTCTCTCACCTCACAGCACACCTGCGACTCACTTAATGCATTTTTGGATCTTTTTCTTTTACATAAATGAAATCTCCTAAAGAAAATTCTGTTATGAACTTTCTATGGTGAAGATATAGAGCACTATATGTAGAACTGCTATGTGTGAAACATTAGAAATTCCATCTGTTTCCCCACCTTTCAGGTATTTGGGGCATTGCCTTGATGCCAAATCCAATATTGGAATCCCCTCCAAAAGGCTTCTGTATTTTGCTGGGCATTGTAAGTCAAACTGGTAGCTTGACCTAATTCAGATAACTATAGAGAATAAAACACAATTGTTGGGCTAACCCTGGAAGCATAACAGGCAGTTCCCTAGAACAAAGCTGGTTCCTGAAGGGTTGCCCAAAGGCTGTTGAATTTCTCCCTGAATTTCTTTTCCTGTTTTTCTTCACACTCTTACTTTGGCAGGATGAAGTGAAATAAGCTCAGTGCTTGGTCTGTGCCAGAGTTGGGCCCCCGAGATGAGGGTAAGACATTATGCCCTTTATTTTTCCAGCTGCTGTGTATCAGCAGCTGCCACAGTTTTACCTGACAAGCACATCTTCCTTTTCAACTCCTCTGCTTTTGAGGATTTCTTTCAAGGGTGACATTTTGAACCTCCCTTCGGAACACCTGTGCTTGAAGATATGCCTCAGTGCACACTGAGCAGCATGGGCACAAGAAACTTCTGTCCTCTCTAGTGACAAGCCAGCAGGTGTCAGAGACTCAGTGTGGGGCAAGCCAGGCTGATGCAGGCTTTTTATGGAAGCACCCTGAAACCCCTGGAAATCTCCCAGGGGTTTCAGAAGTCTGATGAAAGACTTCTTTCCATGACATTCCTAGGACCTCTTGAGACAGATCTGAGAGGTCTCAGGACTGCCACTGACAGCTCCATTGCTTTGGGAATTCTGACTCTCTTCTAATCTCTCCCTTTTTGACAGTGGGCTGTGAAACAAAGATTCTCTTCTCTTTTCTGTTTCCCCTCTCCATCTTTGGGTTTTTTGGACAAGAATGTCATGGTGACACACCACCTGAGGCCACGCTGGATCATGGCCACTGATACTTTAGGAAAGCCATGGCTCAATTTATACCTACACTGCCTGCCTGGCCAAGTCTTCCCATCCCTTTTCAGCTACCACTTTCCTATGGCAGAACAGCTCTGCTCATATGGCTCTAGATATTTTCATTCAACTGGGGGGATTGGTGTCAAATGAAAGATCATACCGTGGTTATTTCCTAGTGCTATTGCGAATGCTTTCAGTCTTCACTTCCTTCTTAGTGTTTGATCTTAGAAGACAGACCTTAAACTTCACTAAAATTGGGTGTGAGGGGTGCCCACAGTGTGAATGTACAGAGGAACAACGCACCTTGATGACTAATGTGTTGTTTAAGCTCACCGTGTTCTGCAGAGAGGCAGAGCATGGTGTGTTTCCTTCACCTTGCTGTTCAAATTGTCACTACCAGCACCTAGCAATTCTCTTCTGTCACCCTAATCCATCACAATATTTCAGTGGGATGGAGAATGGCAGGCAATAAAATGTCTCCTGGAATATAAATCGACTCCTAATTTGTTTTTCTCTAAGCCATTATTTCTTGTGTGATGGTCTTCTCCCAGGTGTTTCAGGCCTTGTCAATCAGTTGCTGCAGGCACTTGTTTTCCTTTCCCAGGTTGTGCTATCTCTGGACCTGGTAGTAACAGAGTGAAACACCCAGCAGCTGTAATGCCATGTTAAACCCAAACAGAATTCAAAGCTTGTCACAAACAGAATCTGAAACACAAACTGCATTAGCAGAAGGGCAAAGTGTTCTGCACCGGGACCTGATCAGTTCCCTGGGTGTTGATGAAAGAGTGCTCTGAGCTTCCTGATCACTGGTGGAAAATTAGTTGCTGTGAGACATTGACTGATGGAAGAGGAATATCTGTGCTTTCCATGTCACATCACAGTATTTTGGGACAGTAACAAGAATTTCTGTGCTCCAGTGCTCTCTGTATCTGCATTACAGATATGTGCCTCATAGACGTGCTTTCTGTGCTACTTCTGCTGGAAGTTACATTTAGTCTTTGCTCATATCCTGAAGGCTGACAGAACAAGCTCCCTGTCTGATTGCTTTCCAGGTAATCAGCTTGTCCAAGAGGGATTGATTAGTTCTGCTTCGTTTGTGAGCAGGTCTCAGAAGATCCTTTTCTTAACAACACAGAGCACTCAGTGAGCCACCAGTGCTCCTGCACTGACTTCAGTCATAGGGAATTCTGTGATAGCATGGGCTATCTAATTATCCAGTTGAGGTGGACAGAACTGGACTGTAGTGGTTAAAAAAATGAGTTATAAAGCTCCAAAACCCACTGGGTTACGTAGGTAAAATAAATTAAAAATACTGGCATACAGTAAAGGAAACTAAATCCAACTGGTTGCCAATTTACCATATTAAATTTTAGTTGGCTGTTTTCTTAGCAGTGCCCAGTTAATATTCTGTGCAGTGCTTACATGAAGTGTCCAGGTCACTGTCTGTACTGACAACACCAAATCACCTTCTCTTTCTACTGTTTTCACTGTGCTTTGGTACAACACTCCATCAACTGGACTCTCCTTCCTGACTGTGAATACCTAAGCCACCGGATACACCTTTTCAAAGTTCACAATAAATTACCAGTCATTTACTAGATCAGAGAAAACAATTTCTTGTCAATGTTAGCAGGTTTCAAAGTAGTTGCAAAATTAAGGGCTAAGGTTTGCTAAGGGTTAGGGTCAATATATTAGTAGATATTTATTATTGTTTATACTTCTCATTTGATATATAGTGCATCACCATCTGAACAGACATCCTCTTCAATTCAACAGCTGGGCTTTTTAATGTACATATAAGTGGTCCTATAAATTTTGTCATACAAAGGAAATGCTGGCAGTTGCCAGGTGTTTTTTCTCCAGTTAGAAGTACTAACAAATTCTATTTCTTTCTATTCTGAGTAAAGCCTACAGTCAGTAAAAGGCTGCATTTTTCCTGTAACACCTTTTTCCTTTTGAAGCCCAAGAGAAACCGCCAGTCATTTGTTCAGGTCAGTTCTATTTCTGTGTGCTTTGCTTGAACTTAATGTGGCAAAGAGGTAGAGAAGAAAAGTAACTCCATGTCCCTTGAATTATTTTAGTGCACTGAGATGAGTGAAAGTAAGACAGAAGCCACGGCACATTGCATCTGATGAAATAATGTTCAATTTATTACAGCATTTTAAATCCTGGCTACTGCACTATTCACACTGACCCTCAGGGTACCCTTGCCAGCTTTGCCCTGCCCTGCCATCATGTTCTAGAAGTATCAGTCTCATCCCCTGTTTCTGGTTAGTGCACACCAGGCTTGCCCAGTAGAATGGCAATTTGGCACTTCAGCTGAAATACCTCCCTTCAGCTTGATATTATGTAATAAAGGATATATTGCATAAAATATAATACTTAATAAAACAAAACCCAGTGCTAACTTATCAAAAATGAATCCAAGTAACAATTAGGAAGCAACAGCCCACTGCTGTGAAACTGATCATTAGCTCTCCATCATTGCTTTGAATGTGTGGGCATCATATTTTTTATTTAAACAATGTGCCAACAGCAGGCTGTGCTAAAAGGCATAACCATCAGCTGCAACAGCTTGTTTGGCTGGTTATGCATAAATTGCAGTAATTCCAGCTGCTTTCTTACTCCGCTGTGTATCAAGCACCTCACCTTTGCTTCTGTATGTTTTAGAGAAAAGATGAGAGACAGATGATAGATACTGTTAGTAGTTATTGAGTTTTTTGCAGGCGAACAGACAT